>CM055958.1:67523087-68188905 GCA_029490685.1 Schizonepeta tenuifolia | reverse complement strand
CACGCAATTATCACGTTCTACCATCATTTACATCACATCGCCTAGTCAGATTCCAAAAATTGATACAACCAAACCAGTTTCGCAACAACGCAACGCCAACAACAACAATTCTAATTCAAAGTATGTACGTTAATGTGCAAAGGCCCGATAGCGTCTTGACCCCCATCCAATTTTTGGGCCAATTGTCTAGTTCAAGCACCATTTTCCAACCCATCACACAGTACAATAGAAGATAGCAAAAGGAAAAATACCTTTCAGTGTAATAGTGAGGGGCTTCTTCCCGAACAAACCTAAAACGATCAATGGCTCCACGAAATAGCCGATTGCTCGACTCGTTCCACAATCGTGAACCAAATGCCTCCCACCCATCACAATCCCCGGTTTGTACTTGAGCTTCGTACCTGACTCGCAAAATCAAAAATCCACAATCACAACTACAACACATCCTACCAAAACGATTAGAAAAATAGTAATAATAATATTAATCAATTAACCATAAAGAAAGTTTTGCTTCTGTTTATACCAGTGTCGTTTATTTCTACAACGCAGTCATCGGAGACTTTCTCGAAGAGGCGAAGTAACGACACCTCGTGGAGGTGGAGGCCCGGCAACGTATCCTCCGCTCGTATGTCGTCAATGATTATCGGCGTAGACGACAGCGTCGACAGGAGGAGGCGCATCCTCATGTTCTCGCTGCCTTTCAACCGCTTGTACGAAGTTTTCCCCATTTCCAACTGACCGGTGCAACTCCGAACAGCTTCTTCCGATTCTAGGGCCGTTCAATTTGAAGCGTACGGTGGTTGTTCGTCGATTCGGAGCTCAGCTACTAGAGAGAGGAGAGAGAGAGAGGAAGAAGGGTTTTGGGGCTTTAAAACCCTTGCAAATTATCAAAGCAACCAAAACAACTAGACCGGAAAATAGAAAACTTTTCCAATAAGAAATAACCAGACCGGTTAATTGTATAATGGCAAAATTGCATGAAAAATCCTGACTTTTTCCTAAATTGTGGTTTAAAATCAAACTTTTTAAAATTCTCAAATAAAATTACGAGCTTCCAATTTGTTGCAATTGGCATCTCAGATGGACCTACTGCGAAAATTAACTGCGTACGTGTCAATTAGTTGCCTATGTGTCAATTACGTGTATAATTTTTGCTTACGTGGTAATTTTTCATACAGTATACTTACGTGGTAATTTTTCATACAGAATAGAAAACGACATCGTTTTTCCTTGGGCGCAAACATCGTCGTTTTAAGCCTCACATATATCCCAACCCCAATCCTACCCTAACCACACTCAAAAATTCCCTAATTGTTAATTCCCTCTTTCGCGACAAACCCAAATCCCAAACACCCTATTGATTTCTTTGGTTTTATTAAACAAATGAAGTTCCAATGCCTTAAAGTGTAAGATTCCTTATTTTTTGTCTTGTCTTGGTGCGGTTTATCTCATCTAAAGAAGTGGGGAGGTGTGGTCCCAAACATCGACGAAGCAGAAGAAATGGGGGACAGGTAGGTCCCAAAATTCGATTAATTTTATGTTCTTTTGCTCGATTTAGGGTTTATTGATGTGGTTTTGGGGGAATGTGGGCTGATTTTTTCATTTTTAAAATTCTGAATATGTACAGTTAGGGTTTAGTTGTTAGGTCTGAAATTCGTGTAGTTTATCGATGATTTCACCTTGTTATTTGGCTAATTTGGCTTGAAATTCGTAATTTTGTTTAGTTGTGCAGTTAGGGTTTATGGTTGCTGATATATAAAATATTTCTTTGCAATTTCAGTTTCTTATTTGCTATATATCTTCATCATGATGGCACGTTTGTTAATCTGGAGGGTGACGATGTGTATGTTGGAGGTGAATGTGAGGGCAGATTTCATTTAGATCAGGATAGATTTGGCTATTTCAATGCTGAAGAGTTAGTTCAGAATTTAGGCTATGTTAGTTGGGGAAAGATGTGGTATAAGATTCCTAAGTGTGAGTCATATAGGGTATTGAAGAATGATAACGATGTGATGCAAATGTTGAAGTTCCTTACACCACAAAATAGAGTATTACATTTGTATATAGAGGGTTGTAAGAGGGATGAGGCTGGCAGTGGGAAGAAGGGTGATAATGTTGGAGTTGAAAATGAGGTTGGACGTGGGAAGAAGGATGATAATGTTGGAGTTGAAAATGAGGATGGTGATGATGTTGGAGTTGAAGACAAGGGTGATGATGTATTTGATTTGATTAATGATTTCACTGACTGTGATGGTGATGACAAGGTTCAACAGGATGAGTTTTCTAATGAGAAGAGTGAGGAATCAGATTTTAAGCCTTGTGGTGGTGAAGAATCTGATTATGAATTATCTGATTCTGAGCTTGCTTCAGAAGATGAAGAATATGTGACAGCAAGGCAGAAAGTGAAGACAAAAGAGGATCTGTTTGACTTGGTTGATGAGGACCAGCCTACTGGGATGGGGTTTAATATGGTATTTGAGCATCCTGACTCTGATTATGCAAGTTCAGAAGGTGAGGTGTGTTCACACTCAACAAATGAAGATGGAGAGGGTCCTAGAAGCAACAAGTTTAGGTCAAGCTATGATCCAAGAACAAAACCTAAGAATCTGCAGATTAAACTTGGCATGAGGTTTTCTGATGGATTTCAGTGCAGAGATGCCTTGAGGGATAATGCCATAGCACATCAGATTAACTTGAAATTTCAGAAAGTCACCAAGATTGTATGCCAAGTCAGATGCAGACCACCATGTCCTTGGAAACTGTATGCATCTTTTGTACAAGCTGATGATTACTTCTGTATGAAGACCTTCTATCCCACACATAAATGCAGAAGAAAAACAAACAACAAGCTTATGAGTTCAGCCTAGATAGCTAATCACTACATGAATGTCTTTAGAGTTTATCCTAATCTACCTATCAAAATACTTGCTGAAAAGATTAGGAAGAAGTATTTAACTATACTTGGGAAGGATAGGCTGTACAGAGCTAGAGCAATGGCTCAAGAGTTGATAAGAGGATCTGTGGAGCAGCATTATGCTTTACTTAGAAGGTATGTTGTTGAGCTCATAAGACTAGACAGAGATGGAAAGTATCAGTTGCTGTTGAGTAAGGGATCAATATTCAGGGGGCTGTATATAGGGCATAGTGCCCTCAGGAATGGATTCAAGATGAGTTGCAGGCCTGTTATAGGTCTTGATGGTTGTTTTCTCAAGACATAATTGGGGGGAATACTTCTAGCTGCAGTAGGAAAGGTATTTCATCATACTATCTTTTGTTGTTTATTTTATCTTTCAATCATGATTACTGACAGCTTATCTCTTTTTTAATCTCAGGATGGGAACAATCAAATGTTCCCAATTGCATGGGCTATAGTAGAAGTGGAGAATGAGGAGTGTTGGACTTGGTTTTTAGGAATTCTACTTCAAGAACTGGCTATAACAGATGGAAATGGGTGGTGTTTTGTTAGTGATCAACAAAAGGTAGCATGAGAAATGTTTAAGAGTATTTGTCAATATGAAGTGAACTAACCTGAAATATTTCTTTTGTATTAGGGCTTAATGAATGCAGTCAACAACTTGGCTCCTTTGGCTGAGCACAGGAATTATGCGAGGCACGTGTATATGAATTGGAAAAAGCAGCACAAGGGCATGGCCTTGAAGAACCTATTCTGGAATGTTGCAAGGAGCACCTATGTACAAGAGTACAAAAGCAAATTGGAAGTCCTGAAGGCAGAAAATGAAAAGGCTCATGATGATTTCGTGAATAGAGATGCCACCAGGTTCTGTAAGTGTTTTCTTAAGCTAGGAACTTGTAGTGATATGATTGACAATAACATAGCGGAGACTTTTAATGGGTACATCTTAGCTGCTAGGGGGGTGCATATAATACACATGTGTGAGCAGATTAGGAGAGATCTCATGATTAGACAAGTAGAAAAACTTAAGATGATTTGTGCTCAGGAGGAGAAAGTCTGTCCAGCTATACTAAGCAAATTGGAAAAAGCTATTTCCAAACATACATCACAAGTATGAGGTATGCCTGGCTGGAAAGACCTTTGTTGTAAGCCTGACTGAGAGAACCTGCATTTGTAGAAGCTGGGACTTGACTGGAATTCCTTGTACCCATGGTTGTGCTGCAATTGGCTTCAAGGGTGAGGACCCATTAGATTATGTACACCCTTATTACAGTGTTGACAAGTATCTCCAGGCATACAAATATGCCATTGAGCCAGTGTGTTCTGAAGAGATGTGGCCTGAGGCAGAGGGCAGTGTGGTAAAGCCTCCCTTAATCAGAAAATTGTCGGGAAGACCAAAGAAGAACAGAAAAAAAGCCCCCGAGGAAGATCCAAAGAATAAAAACAAGTTGAGGAGGTTTGGGCTAGTCATGACATGTCAGAATTGCAAAGAAAATGGCCACAACTCCAAGACCTGTACAAACCCAAAGGCAGCTGAAATTCCCAAGGTTTCTACAACTGATTTGTGCACATTTTCAATTCACTTTGCATAGCTTACCAAAACTGATTTCTGCATCTTTCAACTCTTTATGAAACAGGGCAAGAGAGGCAGACCACGAAAACATCCACCTCAACCACCAAAGGAGAAGGGGCAGTCATCTAAGAGACCAAGGAAGCAAAAATGGACTGCCATGCCCTCTTCACAGAGCACTCTAACCAGAAATGATGGCCCATCCACACAAGAAAGTAGGGCTCCATCCGGTGGGACATAGGGCAGATGGTTCCTTGGCCTCTTTTGTGCATTTCATACATATGATGTACATGGCTTTTTTGTGCAGTTGAAACAGTATAGGCCCTTTTTGTGAATGTGTAGGCCTTTTTTGTGAATCAAGTACACTGACTTCATGTGACTTTTAGGGCTTAATGATGTATAGGCCTTTTTTGTGAATCAAGTACACTGACTTCTTCATATATGTATGTGACTTGAATAGCATGCTCAGTTTGTGAATCATGTGATGTTTTGCCATGATGTTGAATGAAGTAAACTTGAATTTAGAATTCACTGTCTCTTCTTAATTTATTCTTCCTAGAATGGCTGTTTTCTCATGCAATTTATATATACTTAGTTGACCTGCATATCTCCAGGTTTATGCATTTTGTATCTATGAATGAAATTTAACAGTGATGATCTTGACCTCTTTGTTCAAATACAGTGATTGGATTTTGTTATTGTGTGGAGCAGCATTTCCATTGTCTGTGAGTTAATTCTTACATATCTTGTTGCATGTTTGTGAGTTCATTCTTACATATTCTTGCATTGCATGTTTGTGAGTTCATTCTTACATACTCTTGCATTGCATGTTTCAGTTCATGTATACAATAAATTAACTCCAGCAAAATACCACTAATTAACTCAAGCAAGATAACAACATTTGATAACCACAACAACGCAATAAGCAACATTTAATAACCACAACAACATCTACAACTATCAACTCCAACTACATTACAATAACCACAACCACTACATTCAATTCCAACTACACCCAACTACATTACAATTCAATACCTACTACAATAAACTCCTCCCAACTGCAACAACTATCCTAAGCCTTAAAAAACAGAAGCAAAAGTACCACAGCAACAAATAGAAGATACAACCCCTTAATCTTGCCTTCAATAGTCTTCATATTCTTCACCAATTGCTTCAAATCTTCAACATAAATGGGTTTTGAATTTGATAGCTCTTCTGCCTCTGCCTCTTCATTGTTCTTATTTTTTTCTCTCTCGAAGCAGTTGCTCCATAGCCAATTCCTTTTCGATCTTCAATTTTCGGATAGCATCCTTGTAGTGCGCGGTCAATTCCGGATCAATCCAAAGCCAAAAGTGACAGTCACCCCACTACAAAAACAACATAAAAATTCAATCTTTGATTGCCCAGAAATTTACAGCTTAATTGAAATAGGAATTGCGATTATTCGTACGTACCCGCCCTCTCCGATGACAATACCAGTAGCGTTTGTCAGGGTTGAGCTTGCTGTTTGAAGTAGTCCAAAGAGCCGGCTGAGGTGGGTCGCATTTGCATAGCTGCGTCGGAGGTTCGGGATCGGTCCACGGTCTAGATTGCACACAAGATGAAGAAGCCATTGCAGAATCGACACTGAAGATGAGAGAAAAGATAGAAATGGAGAAGAATGACGAAGAAGAAAGCTAAGAGAAGAATGAGAAAGAAAAAAGCTTTGAGAGCAGAATGAGGAAGAAGAAGCCCGATTGCCCTAAATCATTTGGTTTAATTTTTGTTGTTGTGAAACGCGATCGTTTTTTAGGGGTGATAAACGGTGTCGTTGAGCTTATCGGAGGAATTTGCCACGTAGGTATTTCCGGGATCCACGTCAGCACAGAAATTGGGGAAAATAGTCGTCGAGTGCCAATTGCAACAAATTGGAAGCTCGCAGTTTTATTTGAGAATTTTAAAAAGTTTGGTTTTAAACCAGAATTTGGGAAAAAGTCAGGGTTTTTCATGCAATTTTGCCTTGTATAATTGACCCGAATTCTCACAATTCTTCCAATTTGGCAATTCAGAATGTTTGTAGATTGAAGCCGAGCGAGTAGGGAAAGTGAGAGAACCGACGGCGCAGATATGTGCGTCTACCGTCTAGGAGGTTCATTAATAGGTCTTTTTCTTTTTTAATACCGTCACACGGTTACTTTTGGTTCAGTCATTAGTTACTCTACCATTAAATTAACACACGCATGCTTATTAATAGGTCATTTTACCGTCGTGGGCCTTCCTAATTGTTTTGGACAATTTACTTTGTAAAGACAATAATGATGGGTCCAAATTATTCATATTAAGTTTGATTTTAAATTAATTACTGATATACAAAAAAGAAAAAAAGTTCCAAGGGGTTTTTTTATTTTTTAATAAATTTCAATTAATATTTAATTAAATACACTTAAAAATTCGGATCAAATACATTTTTAAAAGTTGGATGTATTTTTCTCAAAAGAGAATATATAGTTATATGGTCATATTGAGCAATGAAACCCAATATTTGGCTCAACTACTTGAAAAATACAAATTATAGTCATTCTTTTCAATTTGGACAGACTTACCCTCAATAAAGAG
Source organism: Schizonepeta tenuifolia (assembly GCA_029490685.1). NCBI lineage: Eukaryota > Viridiplantae > Streptophyta > Magnoliopsida > Lamiales > Lamiaceae > Schizonepeta > Schizonepeta tenuifolia. The sequence continues at coordinate 68,181,823 of CM055958.1, read as the reverse complement.
GGTGTGGATCGCGGGTCGGGTCTTGGGCGGGTCCAGGTCGGTTTTATTACATATGGTACATATTGAGCCGTTTGTACAATTTGTTGTTGTTTTTCGCGTTCATCACATTGGAAAGTTAATTCCGATCAATTTCATCCTAAATTTCGTCAAATCAGTTGGATTTTGGGGAAAAATCGGACCGTGATTCAATTTATAAGGCTTTTTCATCGTCGGGCTATTATTCTAGTTTTTCGGCATCGTCGCCTATAGTTTTTTATTTCTAACGCCGTAGTTGAGGTCACCTTGATATTGCGATTCTAGTGGAGGTGGTGATGAAGCCTCATCGTCGTTCGTCGAACTTATTTATGTCGAGTGTTTTCTGATTTGTTGTCTCGACTTGGTACTTTTGGTACAAATGGATTCCGTTTGTACCAAATTTACCAACAACACTTTGAGACATTTGAGACTTTTTTTGGTACACGGGACATATGGGACTAGTGCCTAAATTTGTACCAAATGTACTAATAGTACGATTGCATAAAAAAGGAACGTTAATTATAAAAATAGAAATTATCACATTTCCTCTTAGGGTTTAGATTCCCCCAATTAGGATTTAGATTTTCCAATTAAAACTAATTAGAGAATTCGTCTCAATTGTACCAAATTGGCACATTAATACTATAACATTGGTACTATAGTACCAAATGTGCCAAAAGTGCCAAATTCAGATACTCGCCCGTATCCTGACCCAAACTCGCCCGCGCTCTGACCTGACTCGCATAGGGATGACAATGGGTCGGGTACTCATCCATTAAGCATTTCCCAAACTCAAACCCATGAAATTTTTTCACACTCAAACCCGTCCCAAATCCGATTAAAAAATAATTTTAAGACCTATACCCGATCTGAACCCGTTGGGTAATTGGCGAGGCTATCATTCGCACTCTCAAAATGAATTTGTAGCCTATCCTCACAGTTATATAGTTAGCAAGTAAGTATAAGGTTGATCCACAAGGAGTTGATTGTCACTGTCTCTTGAAACCTCCTCCACCTATTCAGAAAAGTTGGGTTTTGCTATCTTGGTCACTAGGGTTCTCTTGCCCAATACGAGAACTCAATTAAATACTGAAAAGTAAACAAGTAACTTGATCAATAATAAAAAGGACTTGATCTGGACTAAGACGTTGTTAAGTGAAAAGCCTAGCTTGGTCATTGGTGCAAATATATTCATTACATGCATGCATCGTTAGTTATAGGAATTACAGGAAATTAAGCATAAAAGACTGCGATGCATCACAGCAGCAGAGCTTCGATATTTATAGAAGAGTGCTTAGGGTTTGGGCCCCCTAGTCCTTAACATGGAAGGAATCCACGAGCTACCTTGGGATGCAAGTAATACTTGATAAACTCGACCCCAACATGGTAAGTCACATCTATCTCCAAGAGATCCCTTGTGGATCCTAAATCTAGTCGGATAAGAAAAGATATTTAAGTTAGATCATCTTTTCCTTATCGTTCTAGACCTAGGAGAGAAACTCGCCTGTTGACCAAAGCACTCCTCTTATCTGTCTTGACCAATATGGCTCTACCCGTACTGCTTCCAGAAATGCTGCTTTCTTCCCCAGTATTGCCCAGTTTCCACCTACAAGGCAGCGAACACCTCCTGCCCAAGATATGTCCTCCTAGACACTAAAACTAGACAAAACACACACAAAGACTCAATCTAAACTACCTAAGACAGATACTAAAAAGACACAAAATATGGACTCATCATGCGCACACACTTAACCCACACTTGTCCTCAAGTGTGCACAGATAACTTGCCCAAGACACAGACAAAAGAATAAAAGACTCCAAACATGATCAACACAGAAGAGTTAGTCAAGGCAACACAACAATCTTTCATAATAATCCGCAAGTGAAGGGAAAAGAAAATGCCATACTATCAAACAAGTCAAGATAGAATTGTGAACTTTTGGGATCTCCTCTCCACACTCATCACTCATGTGTTTAGGCTCTTTTTACACTCATGGACCATCTTGACTTCGGTATCACAATAGGCTTGCATGCCCTTTAAATCTAAAGCTCTTATTTTAAATCTCAGAACTCATCATTAGGTCTTTTTAGGTTTTAGTTTAAAGCAATAGGTAGGAAGTATTTAGATCTTGGCTAAGGTCAATTTAAACTTGTATTGGGAAACAGTGGGTTCCCAACTTCTTCTCAATTCCTTGCCTGAACTATTCCAGGCTCAAGCTAACCTTTTTTCTGGGGAACCTATAATTTTTTTCATTTTTTTTCTCTTTTTTTTTCCTTCTATTCCCCTTATTTCTTTCATTATTTTTTCTTAGTTGAGACATAACCTAACCATCAACACAAAACTTTCTGCCCAGGACACACCCCAATCATTTCATCCCTGCCTTTTTCTTCTTTATATTGCCCAAGTTCCCACAACCAAATAAAACTCTTTTTTAAAGGCAGTTTCTAAGTGATAGAAAGAATTAATTCGGCTTAAAAGGGTTATCAAAGGATAATGATATCAGGTAGTCAATTCAAGCTCAATGGGCTAATGAAAGAATGGCCTAAATCATCTAAGTTCAGAGATCATAAACCAAAGTACAGGCAAGTTCTAGTTCCTCCTAATTAAGATGTCTTCAGTTCACACACAAGAATGAATTCAATTAAGCTCAAAATCCTCACAAGGTATGTTCACAACTCAATCCATCATACAAGTCATCTTCTAGCATGCAAAAGCTTAACACTGTCCAACAAGCAGCAATTTAAGCACACAAATCATCATATTACCTTGCCCAACAACTCCATGCTGATCAACACAATTACTTTTAAAAAAAAACACGGCACAGACACTCCACACACGCACTTTGCTTATAGCAAAGTCTATCCATGGAGGCCTCAATCTTGGACTCAACAAACTTATTGACACACACATGGCCTTCCCACGCACACACTTTGCTTATAGCAAAGTAATGGGGGTAAGAAGGTCAAGACTCTAACACACAAGTAATTCGCCTACCTCACCACACATTTTGCAAGGCAAAATGTGGGTGAGGTATTCGATTACTGACCAGACTCAAACATATAAAACACTTAAAACACTAAACACAAAATAAAAACACAAACACAAAAGAAAACTGAGACACAACAAACCAGGAGGACATAATTAAGCAGAGGGGTCAGAGGCTGACCCTAACTTCAGGTGGCGGGCAAGGCTGTTGAGAGTAGCCTGCATGGTCAATTGCCCCTTCCATAGCTCCTTGAGCAACTCCTCTGTCCTGCCCAACCTCTCCAGTACTTCCTTCAGCTGGGCAGAAGAAGATTCAATCTCCTTCTCATTTTCTTCTTCATTCTCCTCAATCGCGGACTTCTTGGCCAATCTTGCTGACTTCTTGGGCGGTAAGCGGGCTGAAGCTGGTTGATTCTTCTCATGCGCCTCCAAGCGCCACCCTTTTTTGTGCTTCACCACTTCCTTCATTTTGCTCAACCTCTCCATGTTGAGCACGTCAGCCGGTGTCACATCAAACTCCTTCACCTCGTCATGAAGTTCCAGTCCCTCGATGTAGGCTATCACAAAGTGCCCACATGAATACTTCTGACTCTTCTTGGCCACTACTGCCCTCAGCTGCTCCATCAGGAAGGCTGCAAAGTTCAGCCTCTTCCTGGTCAACATACAATATAGTATGTACACCTCCTTGTTGGCCAGCGAATTCCCGCTATCTCCCTTGCCAAACATGTTGTAGGCAAGAATCCTATAGGCTATGCGGAGGGCTGGCGTCTTAAGATCAGAGGTCTTGTTGTCTCCTGACTTGAACTCCGTTCCCACACTGACTTCCTTCAACATCCGGATCCACTCCTTCTTGGGCAAGTCCACTGCCACCTTATTGCCTGCCTTTCGAAACTCCGGTCTCTGCAACTCCATCATCGTGGCGAACTCCAAAATCTGGTTCAAGTCGTTCAGCCCAGCAACATAAGGCTGCCCATTCAAGATGAACTCGATCGAAGCCGAGTTTCCTTCTCCATCAAGTACGAACTCCACTGATCCGTACATCTCTCTCACCAAATCTTCATAGATGTGGCAGGGTAGCGTCAGGAATCTTCCCTAGCCATACCCCTCATACAGGGCCCTCACTTCTAATGTTATACCCAAGGTATCCAGGTCGCCAAAGTTGACCTCCCTGGGTACAAAGATCTTCCTGGAGGATGAGTCTTCCGCCTTCTTGGGCTTCTTCTTCCTTCTTGACTTGGAGTCCTCCTTCTTGACCTTCCGAGCGGCTGACCTTGTAATCCTCTCCTCTACTATCTGGACATCTTCATCGTCTTCCGACTCTACCACCCTTTGTCTTTTCCCTAGGTTCTTAGACGAAGGTGTGATGGCCTTCTTCTCTTCCGTGGATGATTCTCCTCCCAACGACGAGGCGGCTTCAGACGTAGCAGCCTTCTTCGTCTTCTTCCTCTTAGTATCCTTCCCCTTCCCCTTCTCTTTCTTCTTCTTGCAATCCCGCTCTACTTCAGCACAGAGCTTATCGAAGGAATCATCGGATTCCTTCTTCTCCGGTTCTTTCTCTTCTTCCAGCACCTCAATCTCCACGTCGTCGTCCGATTGCGCTTCTTCCTTCTCAGGCTCCTGCTGCGTGTTCTCCGACGTAGCCTCCTCCGCAGTTTCCTCAGTAGTTTCCTTCGGTGTGACGAAATTCTCCTCCACCGGTGCAGCTTTTCTTCTTACGCTTTCTCTGGTATCACCATGGTTTCAACAAGGGCTGCGCTGATAACCTCCTCCGCTTCGGATGTAAGAGGGTATGGAACTACCCAAAGAGATGGGTGTGGCTCGGCAAAAGAGTACTCTGACGGCGGCATTTCTGGTTCCTTTAGGTCGATATGGGTGCCGTGAGGGATTTTATTTAGTTTGTTCTTGGGGCGGGTTGATACCATTGTGATTTAGGGTTTGAATTTAGGAAGGAAAATCTACAGAATCTGAAATTGGGGGGTTGAAGATGGAAAGTGGTGTATGGCAGTTTGAATTGATGGTTTACGTTGGGAAGTGGAAGAGTTGGAGGGATAGTCGTGGTAGGGTGGCAGACGGTTATAGGGCTAGGGGTAGGTATCGAGTGCGGCTATCACATCTCACGTGATGTGGTAGTTACTCCCTCGTCATCTGTGTTGCCCAAGTTCTTCGCTTAGCCCAGAGCGCCGCTCTTGCCCTCCTGCGCACACACTTTGCTCAAAGCAAAGTGTTCAATCCTCCTTCTTCCTCTCGCCCAATACCTACTTCCTGCTCTTTACCAACACACTTCCATGCACAAGGCAAAAACACTATATCCTATGGTTAGACATTTCTACCCATAATGGAATTAAAATACGCCTAAGTTTGATGAAAACATTAAAATTATGGCTATTTTAATTCCTATCTCCCTTTTTTTTTAAGGAAGGAAACAATGCAAAAATTAAAGAAAACTAAAAAGAAAACATACCAGGTTGCCTCCTAGTCAGCGCCCTAGTTACCGTCGTGGGCACGACAACCTTCTTGCCCAAATTAGGATTCTGTGTCACAGACGGTTTAGCTTGACCATTTGCTTGAGGGTGATAAGCATTCGAGATTCTATGGTGCACTCCATATATACTCATCAATCCTTTTACTGCACCATTGTAGAAATGCGTTCCTTGATCACTTATGATTGCCCTTGGTACACCAAATCGACTAAAGATATTGCTCTTGAGAAATTCCACAACTACCTTCGAGTCATTAGTTGATGTTGCCTTGGCCTCTACCCATTTAAACACATAGTCTATTGCCAACAAAATGTAGAGGTTCCCTCTTGAGTTGGGCAATGGCCCCATGAAATCCATGCCCCATATATCAAATACTTCCACGGGCATGACCGGAGTCATGGGCATCTCGTTCCTCTTGCCAATGTTGCCCTTCTTCTGGCATTGGGTGCATCTTTTACACCACTCAAAGCTATCCTTGAATATGTTGGCCCAATAAAACCCACAATCCAATATCTTTCTTGCAGTCCTTTTTGGTCCGAAATGTCCCCCACATACCTTGGAATGGCAATGTGCGAGAATGCTAGCTTGTTCTTTCTCATCAACATATCTACAGATAACTTGGTCGGTACACATTTTCCACAAGTATGGTTCATCCCATATGTAGTATTGACTCTCCGCCTTTAACTTGTTCCTCGGATACAGGCTAAGATCTCCTGGAAGTCTCCCCAAAACAATGTAGTTGCATAAGTCAGCATACCACAGTTCTGAAGTATCTTGGGCAAGAGCCAGGTGCTCGTCTGGAAATGTCTCCTTGATTGGTTCGATCTCTTCCTGTTGAATGATGCGACTTAGATGATCCGCTACTAAGTTCTGGGTTTCAGCCTTGTCTTTGATCTTCAAATCGAATTCCTGAAGCAACAGGATCTACCTTATTAATCTGGGTTTTGTCTCCTTCTTGGCCATGAGGAACTTCAGGGCGGAATGATCTGTATACACTATGGTCTTGCCCCCGAGCAGGTATGACCGAAATTTCTCGACAGCGAATACCACAGCTAATAATTCCTTCTCCGTCGTGGAGTAATTGCATTGGGCAGGATTAAGAGTTCTGGATGCATAGTATATCACATGATTTACTCTTCCTTTCTTTTGCCCAAGAACCGCTCCCACTGCATAGTCACTTGCATCACACATCACTTCAAATGGCATTTTCCAATCCGGTGGTTGGATGATAGGTGCTGACACTACGATTTCCTTTAGTGTGTGGAACGCCTTTTTACAATCTTCGTCAAAGTTCCACTCCACTTCTCCTTGTAATAGTCTAGTCATGGGCTGCACGATCTTAGCAAAGTCCTTGACGAACCTCCTATAAAATCCTGCATGTCCAAGGAAACCTCGCAGCTATTTCACGTTGCTCGGGTAGGGAAACTTGCCTATGATGTCGATCTTAGCCTTGTCGACCTCTATCCCTTGTTCTGATATGATATGTCCAAGGACTATTCCCTCCTTGACCATGAAGTGACACTTCTCGTAGTTCAAGACCAAACTCTTATCCACACATCTTTTTAGCACCATCTCCAAATTGTGTAAATACTTATCGAAATCTAATCCATAGACAGTAAAGTCGTCCATGAACATCTCTATACATGTCTCGAGCAAATCGGAGAATATGCTCATCATACATCTTTGGAATGTTCCAGGGGCGTTGCATAGGCATCCTTCTATACGCAAATGTACCAAATGGGCAAGTGAAAGTAGTCTTGCCCTGGTCCTCCTCCGCGACCTAGATCTGCATATAGCTTGAGTACCCGTCAAGAAAACAGAAGTACTTGTTGCCCGCCAACCTTTCGAACATCTTATCAATGAAAGGTAACAGAAAGTGATCCTTCTTGGTCTTCTGATTCAGCTTCCTGTAGTCAATACATACTCGCCATCATGTTTGCAACCTGGTTGCGACCATTTCTCTTTGCTCATTCTCCACCACTTGAATTCCAGACTTCTTGGGCACGATGTGTACTGGACTAACCCATCAGCTGTCAGAAATCGGGTAGATGATTCCCAGGTCTAACAGCTTCAAGATTTCTTTCATTACTACCTCCTTCATTGCTGGATTCAGCCTTCTTTGAGGATCCCTAATGGGCACGACGTCTTCCTCGAGCAAGATGTGATGTCTGCACACAATGGAGTTTATGTCCCTTATGTCGGCCAACGTCCAACCAATGGCCAGCTTGTACTCCATCAGAACTCCTTTTACTCGCTCCTCTTCCTCAATAGACAATTCTGCACTTATGATTACCGGTAGTGTCCCTTCTTCTTCCAAGTAGATGTATATCAAGTGGCTAGGCAATGCCTTCAATTCCAACTTAGGTGTTTTTTCTATTGATGGCATCAACCTATCTTCTTTTTTCAATGTGGGAATCACTAATGGTTCCACTCTCCTTCCTGGTTCTGTATCCGATCTTAAATAGTGTACTGCTTCAACTAGCTCAACACACCCGTCTTGGGCAACAACCTCTGTTAGGCCAATTTGTATGACTACATCCAGCCTATCTTCAATTGCTATTTCTAGCCAAAACTCTTCCACCATCTGGTTAATGTGGTCAATGTTGTGCACCATCTTTGCATCGCTAGGCTATTTCATGGTGTTGTAGATGTCGAATGACATTGCTTCTCCTCCGAACTCACACGTTAACTTTCCCATATCGCAGTTGATCCTGGTGCGAGCGGTCTTCAAGAACGGTCTCCCTAGCAACATCACTGGTGTCTTTTGTGATGATCTCCCCATATCCAAAATGTAGAAGTCAGCTGGGAAAATTAAATCTCTGACCTTGACCAAGACGTCTTCTAGAATTCCTTCAGGCCATATAGTCGATTTGTCCACTAGTTGAATCGCAACCCTTGTAGGTTTGAGTGGTCCCATCTTTAAATCGTCATACATTGACTTGGGCATAACATTAATTAATGCTCCAAGATCCAGCATGGCTTTCTCAATCTTCATATCCCCAATGATGCATGGAATGTAGAACATCCCAGGGTCAGTGCACTTGGTCGGCATGGGAGTGTCTTGCAGCACTGCAGACACATTCTCGCTCACTTGGAACCTTGCATCGTTTGTATACTTGATCTTTCTTGTGCATAATTCCTTAAGAAACTTAGCACACTTGGGCATAGATTGTAAGGCGGTCAAAAGGGGTATGTTGACCTCGACCTTTTGAAACATCTTGGTCAGTTCCTTCATCTCCGATGCTTCTTTATCCTTTGCAAATCATCCTGGGTAAGGGGCTTTCGGCTCATGAGGTTTGGACTTGGCCACATTATCAGCATCCTTCATTGCTTTGGCTTTGATTTTGGCTGCATCGAGTTCAGCTCTTCTCCTTATGTCCGCTGCTTCTCTTTCAACCTGTGCCCTTTTCTCAACTGACAATTCTTGCCATAGCTCCTCAACATCACCTGATCCCATGGGTGCCTCTTCGTACTTCTCTGATTCAGCCTCTTCTTCTTGTTTCAGATTGACATCTTGCCCAAGAGACTGTTGTTGCCTAGATGCAGCTTTCTGAGGTTCATAATGGTCAGGCACTCTTACTTCAGGTAACTTAGCTCCACTACGCAATGTAATAGTATTAACTTGAGCCTTCTTTATCTCTACTTGAGATGGAAGTTCTCATTTCCCTCTATTCAACATTGATTTGATCTGGGAGATTGATTCTACCAAGTAGCTCAACGTATCATTGATGTCTCTCATGCCTCCTCTTGTCTTCATGCGAAAACTGTCCAATTCCTGATACCTCTTCCTTTGTTCAACTGCAAGTCTCTCCACTTCACTCCTTAGGGTATCCCTTGGCTGATCTCGATTGTGTGGAGGTACGTATGGTTGTGGTGGTTGCCCTTGTTGAGGTGCATTCAAGTAGTTGTTGTTCCCATACCTCAAATTGTCATTGGGCCTCCAAGGTCCATTGTTGAAGTTCCTTCGCTGCCCAGCATCTCCTTGTTGGTATGATTGCCCAATTGCATTGACTTCTTCATCTTCATACAATGATGGGCATCGGTCAGTGGGGTGAGTATTGGCAGCACAAAGTTCACACTTCATAACCCTTTTCCTGAGAATCTGTCCAGGGTTCTCATTCCCAATAGCATTGTTCTTGTTCTGGTTCATCATCTCCTTCATCATAGATACCAGGATATCGAATTTAGGATCACTGCTGGTCGGTTCATGCGTCCTGGGCATGATGGTCTCATCTTGGTTTCTTTTTCTGTCTGCCATCTCAGCAAACAATTTAAAGATTTCACTAGGTGGTTTGTTGATCACGTTGCCTCCATAGGCTGCATCGATCTAGACCCGCTCAGATTGCCTCAGCCCATTCATGAAAGCATTAATCAAATCCTTGTCACCCAAACCATGCTGAGGGCACCTTGCAATTAGCTTCTTGTACCTAGAGTGGTAGTCATAAATAGATTCTACATTGCCCATCTTTATGTTCTAAATTGCAGCTCTAGCGTTTTGGATACGGGCAAAGGGGTAGTATTGCTCAAGAAACTTCTGTTGCATTTGTTGCCAAGACGTTACGCTGTCTTAGGGTAATTGGTAAAGCCACTCCCTTGCCCTATCTTGATGTGAGAATGGGAATGTCAGGAGTCGAATGTATTCCCTCAGTGTGTTTTCCGCAGCAGCAGTGTGCACGGTAAGCATTGCCATCTCAAAGTCCTGTAAGTGGCGCTGTGGATCCTCTCCGGGCAAGTCACTGAACTTGGGCAAGATCTGTATCAAAGAGTGTTTCAGCTCCCAACTTTTAGTGATAGCGGGCAAAGTGATGCCTGCTGGGTTCAGATTGACATCCGTTGGAAACATGATTTCCTTCAGAGTCTTCTCAGGATCAGGTTGTTGTCGCGCCATGTCCTCTTCTTCAGATGCTCGCGATCTGAATTTGGTGGTGACCTCTCCTCATCACTCACTAGTTCCTCCGCTCGTGCTTGTTTCTCAGCTTCTCTCTTTAGTTTCTTCTGCTCCTTGAGGTACTTCTCCGGTTCAGGATGGTACTTCAATTCACCGTCGATCCAAATAGGGTTGGAGCCAAACATGCACAGGGTCTCTCCCTCAAGAGACAGTTACAAAATTATCTCCCCGACAACGGAGCCAATTTTGACGAGGCTGTCGTTCGCACTCTCAAAATGAATTTGTAGCCTATCCTCAAAGCTATATAGTTAACAAGTAAGTACATGGTCGATCCACAAGAAGTTGATTGTCACTATCTCTTGAAACCTCCTCCACCTGTTTAGAAAAGTTGGTTTTGCTATCTTGCTCACTAGGGCTCTCTTGCCCAATTCGAGAACTCAATAAAACACTGAAAAGTAAACAAGCAACTTGATCAATAACAAAAAGGACTTGATCTGGACTAAGACGTCGTTAAGTGAAAACCCTAGCTTGGTCATTGGTGCAAATATATTCATCACATGCATGCATCGTTAGTTATGGGACTTGAATGCTGAGATCCCTTTTTACTCGTCACGCTCTCAACAAACCCTTCCCTTACCTATCCTTACTTAGTTGGCGATGCACCGCCGGCTCCCTACCTTGGGCAATACCTCTGTCGGAGTCATCGTTCAATTTCTTGCCCAATGAGCATTTATCTCTAGAAAGGCCCAACAAGGAATCATCTCGTCTAACCTATAAGGCAGACACCTTCCTCTAATGTTAATCGATCTTAATCAAGAAGATGTGGAAAACACTCCTACTTCTCAATTGATTTGTGATCTAATATGTCCTAAGTGATTAACGGCCTATTAACCTCTTAATTGTATTATCTCATATTTGAACAGGTTCATTAACATTATGGGAACACATGCATGCAATTATCTAGCACAATTTAGACCTCTCAAGCATAGTTTAACACCTAACTATCTTGCCCAGACCAAGTATAAAAGCTTAGCTAAACATAATCATAAAATAACAAACATATGAATTGAAGGAAATCATAAACACTATATTAAAACTTACGAAATACGTGCAAAAGTGAATCACGGCCAAAAGTGCCGACAAAACAAAGTACGAATAAAAGTATGCCCGTCGGACTTGTTTTTCTCCTCACAAACTCTCAATGGAAGAAACAGGGAACAAAGCATAAAAAACAGCGTTCTTCGCAGCAGCAAGGCATCGATATTTATAGGCGAGTGCTTTAAGGTTTGGGCCCCCCTAGTCCTTAACATGGAAGAAATCCACGAGCTACCTTGGGATGCAAGTAACACTTGATAAGCTCGACCTTCAACAAGGTAAGTCATGTCTATTTCAAGAGATCCCTTGCGGATCCTAAATCTAGTCGGATAAGGAAAGATACTTAAGTTAGATCATCTTATCCTTATCCTTCTAGACTTAGAAGAGAAACTCGCCAATTGACCAAAGCACTCCCTCTATCTGTCTTGACCAATATGGCTCTGCCTGACCTATTTCCAGATTTGTTGCTTTCTTCCCCTGTATTGCCCAGTTTCCACCTGCAGGGTAGCAAACACCCTCCTGCCCAAAATATGTTCTCCAAGATACAAAAAATAGACAAAACACACACAAAGACTCGATCTAAACTTCCTAATACATACACTAAAAAGACACAAAATATGGATTCATCAGATGCGTTGACAGATCCTGAGGGCATGACTCTTAAGCTGATCCCTCTTGTTTGCTTGCGATTTGAATGAATCTCCATTGCCTATCTCCATCCATGCTGCCTTCCAGTCATCTTACTCATAACTTGGAACCCCACGCTCCGCATTCTTGTACTCCGGCCTCTAAGTATCCTTCATCCTTTTCATGCCCAACAGCTGGTTAATCTCATTGATAGACTGCTCATACTTAGTGCCCAATAGCTTGAACTGAATGGCCATAGGACCACTCTCCGGATGGACTATCACTTTGAAATCTTTGTCCATCTCCCTGACCAACTCCTCGTAGACCACCACTGGCCGTTCTAAAAACCTACCCCATCTTATGCCCTCGAACAACTCTTTGACCTCATCCTAAACCCCCAAATCATTGTACAAACCTACATCCAACACCCTAGGGTTTGCCATCGCCCTTGCGACACTAGGATTTGTAGGCTGGATGGGCTTCTTCCTCCTCGCTATGCCCACGCCGGGTTGCTTCTTGCCATTGAAAACACTAATGGGGGCCACATCGAACACAATGATGGCCCCCTCTCCATCTTCATTGCCTTTAGATTTGGATTTGGCGGTAGACTCGGTAGGGGCGATCGTTTCTGTGGACTCCCCTTGCCGAGTTGACTCAGCATCGGAGGCCACCGTCTTGGCCTTCTTTGATGGGGTAGCAACGGCTACTTCCTCCTTCCTCGCTGCTCACTTCCTTCTTACCAATTGCTCAAGAGGTTCCTCCTCCTCATCTCCTTCTTCGTCTCCTTCATTCTACTCTTCTTCCTCCACAACACTCAAACCTTTACCCTCCGACTCGTACTGCCCCGGTTCTCCATCTCCTTCTATGGCTATTTCTTGATCAAGGAGAGAAGGGTTCTCTCATTCGCTCCATAGGCGTGCGTGTTTTAGTTTTTGGTTTCAGCGGCGGCTGCTCAAGATCGATGCGAGTGCCGGAGGGAATTTTGTTCAATTTATTCTTATTTCTAATGGCTACCATGATGTAAAATTAGGGTTTAAATGGTGAACGAAAGACGAGGGAGAGAGAAGAAGGGAAGTTGCAGGGTTACAGTTGAAGATTGAGGGAGAGTGAGGGGAGAACGTGAGTTAAGGGTGTAATGGGTGCGACTTTTTAGGTTATGACACAACTAATAACTGATTTGACAGCTCGGTTCTGTCTACTGCCCAATGCTACTCATCATGCCCAATACTACTCGTACAACTCTCCTCTTCATGCAGCAACTCCTTCTCTAATGCCCATGGTATTATGTACTATGCTCAACAAACAAACATGCAAAGAAAATATGTTTCCCTACGGTCAACTCTAAATAATAAAAAGAAACTTAATAGATTTTTTTATATATTTTTTTAGATTTTACTGCTTTTTTTCTTTTTTTTAAATTTAAAAAAAAATAGAAACGAAAAGAAAACATACCAGGTTGCCTCCTGGTCAATACCCCATTTAATCGTCTTAGGCATGACGTCATGCATTCTGGTCACTACTCCTTCTCGTCAGAGAACCCAGATGGATCCTCAACATCCTACTTCTCCTGCCCATGGTAAGCCTTTATCCTCTGACCATTAACCTTAAGAATTTTCTCACTTTTAAGATCTTTGATCTCAACTGCTTCGTTTGGATATTGGGCTTGAACTTTATATGGACCTACCCACTTGGTAGATAACTTCCCCGATTTAAGTCTAAATCTTGTTTGATACAACAACACTTGTTGCGCAAAGTTAAACTCTTTTTCCTTGATCAACAGGTCATGGGTTTTCTTCATGCGTTCCTTGTACAGGCTAGAACTGTTATAGGCCTGAAGCCTTATTTCTTCTAACTCTTGAATCTCCAGCTTCCTTGCCTTACCCGCTTCATTCCAATCAAAATTTAACTGAGCTATAGCCCAATAGGCACGATGTTGAGCTCAACAAGCAAGTGACATGTTTTACCATAAACCATGCGATAAGGCGACATCCCAAATGGAGTATTATATGCAGTTCGATATGCCCATAGCGCTTCATCAAGGCGCATGCTCCAATCCTTCCTCGTAGTGCCCACCGACTTCCTTAATATGGTCTTGATGATCCGGTTGGACAACTCAGCTTGCCCATTGACTTGAGGATGATGTGCAGTAGATACACGGTGGTGAACTGCATACTTTTTGAACAAGGCAGTGATTGTAGCATTGCAAAAATGTGAGCCTTGGTCACTAATGATAGCTCGAGGGACTCCAAACCTATTAAAAATTTGAGTCCTTAGAAAACTTGCGACCACCTTCGAATCACTTGTTTGTGATGCTCGAGCTTCCACCTATTTTGACATGTAATCCACTGCCAAAAGAATATACTAATTTCCACGAGAGCTGGGCAAAGGATCCATAAAATCCATACCCCATATATCAAACACCTCGACCGGGAGGATTGGCATCATGGGCATCTCATTCTTTCTTGATATATTTCTTTCATTTTGATATCGATCTCAACTTTTCACCCATTCATAACTGTCCTTGAACAACATTGCTAATAGAAGCCACGCTCCAGAATCTTTCTTGTTGTTCGTTGGTGCCAAAATGACCTCCACACTCCTTGTTATGGCAGTGTTCCAATATACTTTTCTGCTCACGATCTTCGACACACCTTCTTATGATCTTATCAGAACACTCTCTCTATAAATAAGGTTCATCCCATACATAGTATTTACTTTTTGCCTTGAGCTTGTTCCTTTGATATTTCCCATAATTAGATGGCATTGCCCCAATCACCAAGTAATTCACCATATCTACGTACCATGGCTTTTCTTGGGCATAGCTCAGATGTTCATCGGGAAACATCTCCTTGATCGGATTGCCATCCTCTTCTTGGAGTATTCTGCTCAAGTGATCAGCAACTCAATTCTGGGCACCACTCTTATCCTTGATCTTTACATCAAATTCCTGTAAGAGAAAGATCCATCTAATTAGTTTTGGCTTGGTCTCCTTCTTGGTCATCAGGTATTTAAGTGCGTCTCCATAGTTGCATAATTGCATTGGGCAACATTCAACGTCTTTGAGGCATAACAGATAACATACCTCTTATTCCCCCTCTTTTTCCCAAGTACGGCTCCCACGGCGTACCCACTAGCATCGCACATGATCTCGAATAGCATACCCCAATCAGAGGGTTGTATGATTGGTGTTGTGATTAAGTTGTTCTTTAAAATATGGAATGCCTTCTTGCACTCTTCATCGAACTCCCATGGCACATCATTCTGTAGTAACTTGGTCATCAGTTGAGCTATCTTGGCAAAGTCTTTCATGAATCTTCGATAGAATCCAGCATGCCCAAGAAACCCTCTTAGTTGCTTAACGTTTGTGAGGTATGGCAGTTTCCCTATGATATCGATTTTGGCTTTATCTACCTCAATACCTCTTTCTGAAAAAACATACCCAAGGACTATCCCCTCCTTGACCATGAAGTGGCATTTTTCATAGTTCAACACGAGACTCTTCTCAATGCATCTTCTCATAACTCTCCCAAGATTCTTAAAGTATGTGTTGAAGACTTTTCCATAGACTGTGAAGTGGTCCGTGAATACCTCAATGTATTCTTCGAGAAGCTCAGAAAAGATGTGCATCATACATCGTTGGAATGTGCCCGGAGCATTGCATAATCTGAATGGCATTCTTCTATAGCCAAAGGATCCAAATGGGCACGTGAAAGTCGTCTGCCCTGATCCCCTTCTGCTACCCATATTTGCATGTATCCAGAATACCCATCAATGAAATAATAATATTGATTACATGCTAACCTCTTCAGCATCTCATCGATAAAGGGCAAGGGGAAGTGGTCCTTCCTTGTTTTCTGGTTTAGCTTCCGGTAGTCAATACACACCCTCCATCCAGTTTGAAGTCTCATGGCCACCATCTCTTTTTTATCATTCTCTACGACCTGAATTCCTGACTTCTTGGGCACGACGTGTACTGGGCTCACCCAACTACTGTCTGAAATCGGGTAGATTATACCCAAGTCCAGTAGCTTTAGGATTTCCTTCATGACCACCTCCTTCATGGCAGGGTTCAGTCTTCTCTGTGGATCTCTGACCGAAACTGAATCCTCCTCGAGCAAGATGTGATGCATGCAATCCATTGGGCTTATACCCTTGATGTCAGCCAACGTCCATCTGATTGCTTCGTTGTATCTGTCCAGAAGTTCACATACCTTTTCCTCCTCATCGTTCGTAAGTGTTGAATTGATGATCATGGGCAAGGTCTCATTCTCTCCTAGATAAGTGTACTTCAAGTGCTTGGGCAATACCTTCAACTATAGTTTTGGTGCCCGTTGTAGTGAAGGCACCAGTCTGCCTTCAGGCTTCAATTGTGGAATGTTGAGTTGCTCAAAGCCAGGATACACATTGCCTTCATTTCTTACATAGCTCAATTCCTCCATCTCTTTCTGGTCATGATCCTTGTTGTTTTGACCAAGATCTTCTTCAATCTGGTGTTCAAGAGTCTCAATCCCCCAATATTCCTCAATCACTTCATCGAACCATGCTTGCGGAAAGTCATCATCTAGCTCGTCATGGTCATAATCTCTAAAAATTCGTCTACTTCATTTATTTCTTCAATATCTTCCAGAGTGTTGACCACTTCCATTTCCTCTTCGAGCACACAGAGGCTATTTACTATCTATATCTCCTCTTGCTTGTTTTGCCTATAGGCATCAAACTCCACCACTTCACCTCCTACTTCAACAGTTAGCTTCCCTGACTCACAGTCGATCTTTGTTCTTGTTGTTCTTAGGAATGGTCTTCCGAGCAAAATCACAGGGTTCTTGGTCGTCTACCTTCCCATATCCAACACATAGAAATCCGCTGGAAATATTAAATTTCCAACCTTGACCAATACATCTTCCAAAATTCCATCAGGGTAGACCGTTGAGAGGTCTACCAATTGAATTACGACACGTGTTGGGGCCAAGGGTCCAAACCTCATCTCATCGAACATGGCTTTGGGCATGACGTTAATCGATGCCCCAAGATCGAGCATTTCTCTTGGTATCATGGTCGTACCTATCGTGCATGGAATAGCAAACATCCCTAGATCCCTCTGCTTAATGGGAAAGTGTGGATTCATGATTGCTGAGACATTTGACATGTGAAACTTGGCATCATCAGGGTATTTTGTCTTCTTTGTGCACATCTCTCTTAAGAACTTGGCACACTTGGGCATTGAGCGTAATGCCACTAACAAGGGAAGATTTATTTCCACTTCTTGAAAAACTTAAAACATTTCATTCATCTCTTGTTGTTCTCTATCACAGGCAAATCTCTTTGGATATGGTGACCATTGGGCTTAGTGATGGTCCTTTTGGCCAATAGCATGGTTTCGCTTTCAGCTTTAAGGGACTCGAGCATCGCCTATGTAATACCCCAGAAATTTCGTACTGACTTAAAAATTTAAAGTTATTAATAAAAATGGCTTTGCACGCCTAAGTTCATGAATTTGAATTCTAAAGCCAACGGTGAAATCCGTTTCCGAAAATAAATTACGGAAGTCAGTTAAATGACTACTGTATTTTGGGTTATCGCGTATGATAACTTTTTTGTTCTGGAACTCGGATCGGAAAACCGTCTGATTTTTACATTCACGAAATCACGATACGAACTCGTCCGAGAAAGTTAATTTTTATGATTTTCCGGACGAATTTTGGACTGTGACGTCCCGACTTTTTCTCGGTTTTTGAAAAACGATTTAAGTTTTCCGAGTACGTAAATTATTTCCAATCTAACGGACGAATTAGATTTCGTCAATTCCGTAACTAACTAGAAAAATATTTCTCGACTTTTAAAACGGCGTTTAAGAGCCGAAATCGAGATTTTTCGTATAAAAATTTCCTCGCCAAACATGACTTAACGACTCATTATACTTGTAGGATATTTTCTTTTGCTTTATGACTCACCAAGGTGAGCCATCACCTCCCTCTTCATCCTCTTATTACCGCCACTCTCTCTCCCATCTCCTCACTTTCATTTTCTTCTTCATCATCCTCCATTGAAGCACCAAACTCAAGCTATTCCAAGATCCACAACTCCTCCGTCTACCGATCAAATTCCAATCCGATTTCATATATCGAAAGGTAAGAGCTTCGTCTCTAGTTTGATCCGAACAAATCTCCTTTCCCCTCTATTTTATTGTTTTCGAAAATTAAGGAGTGAGATAGCATGTTGTTCTTGATCGATACATATTCTAGGATGCTTAGAATCGAGTTCTATGGATCAAATCATGAAGGAAAAATCAAGAACTCCAAGCCCTATAATTACCGAAATTTTTTCTGTTTTGGGGCTTTCCATTTGTGCTCGATTTTTTCGTCAAATTGATGATAGATTAGTGTTTCTCATGTCGTTAATTGATCGTATGAATTGTTTTAGATTTTTCTAAAAATAAAATCTAAAACCTAAGAGACGAACAAGGCTCGATTTAGGTTAGTAAATATTAAGATATGCTCGATTGTTTAATGGAAATGAATTATACGATGCATGAGGATGTATATATATTAAATTGAGATTTTTCTAAAAATAAAACGAAAAGTATAAGAGACGAAGATGTAGTGATAAGTCGAGGCTCGATAATGTTTTGATAATATGATTTGCATGTTAGGAATGCTCGTTAGATAATAATCGTCGTCGTAAAATTTGAATGAAAATGGGGAACGTAAAATTTTACGTAAGAGACGATCAATGATTGATAAGTCGAGAATAAATGATGATATGAGGATATGATTTGCATATTTATGATTCTTGATAGTTGATGAATAATGTTGTAGAATTTGATTGAAATCCTATGACTTTGGAAAATCCGTAAGAGACGAAGCAACGAACGTAAGAAACGAAAGAAGAGTCGAGTAAGAAAAGTAATTAGATAATAATGATTGTTGTTGATTAAGGAACAAATTTGTAGTTTACAACATGTTCGTCCTAGTTGTGAAAAGATGAGTTGTATTTATAAACGGGAAGTTAGGACGAGAGGTGTTAACTTGTTTGGTATAGTACTTGTTTAGATTTAACGCCGAGGTTTGTAATGTCGTGCTTATAGACGAGAAACGAAAGGAGTTTATCACGTATGGGAATACGTATTGACTGCCTTGTTGTGTAAAATTCATGAGAATTTAAGTTCGATAACATAGAACGAACCTAGAAGAACGTGCGTCGATTTTATCGAGCATTAGGGTTCACTCGGCAGTTTCTGCGACGTTCCACGGAAACTGCAATATCTTTTAGCTCGTTTATCGGAATTGAGATCCGCAAATTGGAGAGTAAACTAGATACCCGAGGCTATCTTTTGGTACAGGGCACGACCCCTGTTTAGCAATCCCCTGTTCTGGACAGACTCACTGACTTCGTGCAGTGTATGTTCAAATTGTAATTTCCTAAGTTGTTTTCTTCTCAACTTAACTTCTTTCAATCTTTGAGGTCGCTATGAGTTAACGAATGCCTTCTTCCTACTGACCTCAGTGTCAAGTATAGAGCCTTGAGTGCTAAACGAGATGAGTTCGTATCTTGTATCCGTCTAAGTAAAGAAATTTAGTTAAGCGTGCAAATGCCTAAATTGTCTAAAGAACTAAAACTTAATTTCCTAAGTTGATTCCTTTCCAACTTAGTTCCTTTTGATCTTTTAAGTCGTAATGAGTTATCGACTATCCTCTATACTGACCTAAGAGTCGAGTATGAAACCTTTCGAGCTCTAAACGAGTTTTGTTCTAGTCTCGTTCCTGTTAAACTAAAAAGAAACTAGTAGCGTACAAATGCCTAAAGAAACAAAACGATTAAAACCTAAATTTTAATTTCCATATTCGATTATCTTTTACGACCGAATTTAAAGTGTGATTATTTTACGATGAATGAGGAAGTCAGCAGTAAGGAAAGGACGGGAGATCAGGAGAACGGAAGCGTACTTTAGTTCTGTAAACGCTAAGGTGGGCTTTTATTCTATAACAAATAAAATTTGGGTTTTTCCACAACTCGAAAGTAATTCTTTATCGCTTTGATAAATGAGTTTTCAAAGTGATAATCATGGCATAAATTGTTTAAATATTTTATGTGAGTTCTCTTGTACCTATCTGAGTTAACATTCGTGTTTCCCAAATTTATGAGTTAATCAAAATAGGTTAACTAACGATCGGCTCTGACTTAGCTATTAAGTGCTTTCCAGAGTTAGTGCACTTTGTAACCTGTGGTGTATGTGGTATCCTGTTGAGGGGTAACCAGCCACGGTGAATGAGGAATTGGTCAAGATTTGAACATAACATACTAGAAAAATGCTTGTACAAGCTAATTTATATAAATGAGTCAGAAAATGTTTAGTAGACACGGGCCATTTTCAAGAAAACCCCGATGTGCTACGATTATGAAATGCCTGATTATTTATACTTATGAATATTTTTTCGGCAACGTGCCCACTAAGTACTTTTGTACTTAGCCCTGCATATGTTTTCTAAATGTGCAGGTTGAAGCGATGGAAGCGGCGAGGCTTGAATTAAGTTGTCTTAGGAAGACTTTAGTTAGTATGAATCACATTTCCGCTGCAAAACTCTAAGTACTTTGATGTTATGTACATTACGTAAAACTCTGTAGTTTATGTCTGTAAACTTAAACTTAGATGCCTTTTGAGTACCTTCTGTCGAGTAATCCTTCGAGAATTACTCTTCCTTTTGTAAATAAAGTCTTGTTCATAGAATGTATGATGTCTCTTATGTATGTATGTTTAGTCAGTCCCCTTCTTCCCCGCTTCTTTAATCCAATCCCAGTCGCACCCCGGCTTCTGCCGTCCCTCAAGATTTGGGGCTGTGATAGCCTAATCTTCTTTTGAACTAAAGACGAGACTCTCTTTAGCCATAGTGGCCTTCTTACGCTTGGCCTCCAACTCATAGTGCATCTCATCCAAATCGCCTGATCCCATCTTGGTCTCCTTAATTATCTTAGGTTCATCAGCTGGTATCTTGGGCACCATTTCGGGCAGTGCTCTTCCACTTCTCAAGGCCACAGTATTGACCTACTCCTTATTAATCTCCACTTGGGCAGGGAGTCGCCCACTCTTTTCCTCTACAAGCTTTGACAGGGTTTGCGTGATGTGAGTTAGCTAAGCCTGGAGATTGTTAGACGTCCCTCTACTTTCTATCTCAAACTAAACTCTTCTCGACCTCTAAATTTTTTTCTTTACTCTAAAATCAAAAAATTCTCAAGCAATACTTGAAAATATATAAACTTATCAGAAACAATCACTTTCTCAAGCATATCACATACTCAGGCAATTTCACTGCAAAGTTTTCTCAATTCATTCATTTAAACAATTAATCACTCACATGCTTACTTAATCATGACTCAAATATTTACTCAAACTTTGGCATAAACAACAATTCTCATATATATGCAATAACTCAAACTTAAACATTTACTCACAATCATTTTCTCAAATAGTGTCGCGAACGACCATTTAGATAACTCAAAACTCAAGCATAGATTTAAACAAGGAACTCAACTAATAGCTCAAATCCTTCCTTAGCTTTTTCTTGGATTTCATACTCAAGAATTCAACTAATAATTCAAATTAATATACTCGACTATCAACTCAGACTTCGTCTCAATATTACTTTCAAATATCATTCTCGAGAACTCAATAGCTAAACTCAAATATCAATTCAAATAATAAACTCGAGCATTAATTCGAGCTTTTATTTCCACACTATTCTCAAATTCATGCTCAAGGCTCGATTATTAACTCAGTTTCTCAAGCTCAAGCATAGAACACAAAGGTTGACCTTTTAAAAAAAATCTAGTGATCTCTTTTCTTCTATTATCAGAGGGTGGCCTCTTAGAGGACCTATACCAAAGCTGGGATATAAACAACAAGGGTTATCCCAAACATCAACTTGATGTTCTAAACTTCTCAGAACGCACTGGACACGAATTACTATTTCGTGTCGGACTTGATTACTCTTACTTGGCATCAACTCTCGCTATATTTTTCTCGAACGTCTAATAGGAAGAGATTAGCTCTCAAACATGAAATAAGGGTCACTCAATTTCTCACAGCTGCTAAACTGAACCCTAACGCCATCTTCAATTAAGTTCTCATTCTCGTCATCTTCTCTTAGTTCCTATTCGGGATCCTCTTTTGGGTTCTCATCATCTTTACTTTTGACGGTGATTGACGTTTCCTTGAGACGTCTAAGATCAGCTACGGGGATATCCTCGGTAAACTCTTGCCATCATACTGTTCATCCTCATGGGTTATTTTGATATCTTCAACTTTTCATCATTCCACAAAGGGGGGTCTCGTTGCTATCATCGTTGCGTCGGAGATACGTGGATACGTCAATGTTTTGATTAAGTTTTTAACTCTTACTCTCAACTCGGCCTCAAAACGGCATCTCAAGGGTCGGAAACTGGAAACTATAAGCAGCTACTTCAAAATGAGTTGAAGGTAACTTATGCCTATCGTTGCTGTCATAGAGAAAATGCTCGAAAAGATCATCATTGTCGCTACCATTCTTGGTGCGAGTTGGTCTAGCAGGCTTGACTATGATTCTCACAGGAGAGTAGGCATTGATATGGTGCATAAATGCCTTTAATTTGCCGTACGAAGAAGGCAGGAGTCGGAAAAAATCATACGAATCATCGGGATGCATAACTACAGAGCTAGCTGAGAAGTCTTGTAGAAAAAGGCTTGATCAGAAAAATTACTTACGATCACTTGTTAATGTGAAAGCTTAGCACTCGACACAGGCCGAGGCAATGGGAGAAATGAGAAATGAAATGAGGTAGTCTTGAGACTAAGTCTCAGAATTGAGTCCACTCGACTCAAATTGGGGTAGAGGGTCGAATAGCCAGGGTACAAAACATCTCGTCTGGTGAACTGGCTCAGAATTGGGTGATAAACCTGCTGCAGTCGCTAAAATGGTAGACTCCTTTGCCTTGGATCCGTATCTCCGCTCCAGACTGCTTACGGTTGCGCCTTTAGTTTGAGACAAATTACATTGCTCTTTGTTCAACCATCAACTTGAATATCATTTATAAATAAGCCCGATGTAGGTCAGCACTGGAGGACTTGTTTGCTTGCACCACTCCTTGGAACACACATAGATGAGATGTACCATCTCATTAAGAAGTTCTATCGTCGGCGTACTTTACTATCTCTCAAACTTGTGATAACATATTACGAATTCTACTAGCGTCTCGTGATAATTCTTCTTCATATGCTCGTACTCTTGTATCCTTTCTCGGCTTCCTTCATCATCTATCTTGACCTTGTCTCTCAAAAGTGCATTTAAGCTCATAGAATTGGATAATTTCACCTCACGAAATTAATCGCATAGTCGACTCGTCTTTTCAAATTTCAACGTCAAAACACAATTAGGGGAGAGAACTCTAAAGCATCCTAGTTCTTCATGCAACTTATCAGGCTCATTACTTCTAGATAATTGCACATATTAATCATTGAATAACTCGGAATCAATTAAAAACTTGGAAAGCTCTTATTAATTCATACTTGGTTGCCGGATGAGATGAGGTGCTTGGCTCGTTGTTAACTCAAATAAGTCTAGGAAATAAAATCTAGACTTTGATTCTCAAAGAAGCTTAAGCTTAGAGCAGACGAGCTGCTCTGATACCACTATGTCACAGCCCCAATTCTAGTGTATAAAAACGACTAGAATCCATTGGACAGTGAATATGGAACAACTGAATAAACATGACTTATAAGGAATAATACTCGGGTACAGAAGGAAACTCAAGTGAAAATAATGACATTTAATTAAATTGCTTTCAATTACGCGATTCAATAACTCAACAAAGTATGTTTGATAATTAAGAATCAAGGGGAAAATAAAATAAAGTGACGAATACGAAACTCCTCAAATAGACATCAGAGTTGAAAGTATCTCAAACACAATTAAGTATTTGAGTTGCAACGGAAAAATACATCAAGTCCCAAAGTTATATATATGAAGACATAAAACTCAAGTTTAAACCAAACTTGACTCGAAACAACGAACGTCGCCAAGCACACCGCACCATCATCATCCAAGCAAACCTGCATGTTTTAGAAATAACATGCAGGGCTGAGTACTTCGTACTCAGTGAACACATGCCAAAATAATTTTGAAAACTCGCTCAATAGAGCTATATAATTAAACTTGCCTCATTAGTTGCACCACAAGCGTTAGATATAATTATTTAAAAGAATTTGCGACTTGTGGCAGCTTAAAAGCATTTTCGTTTCTTCTTCAAAATCGACTGCAGTCATTTTTCTTCAGAATGACACCATCTACGTGTCTTGTCTTTCAATCAAAGTAGAGCTCACAGTCTTTACATAACCGGCCCAACCGAAGCAAGGCTCACAGTTTCTTTACGACCGGCTAGACTGTAACAAGGCTCACGGTCACCTAATCTAATGCATGCATTGTCTCGTTTTGAATAGGACCTCAGCCCGTGCGTCCACAGGACAATTCAACTCATAATATAAAGTAAAGGATTACATACCAAAACATAAAAACTCATGCAAGTCAATTAACTTTAAATAAAAGTGCATATATGAAATAAATAGCGCATTCATCGTTGAGTTTTAGTTCAGAAAGCCCACCTGACTGCTGAAAACAAGTCGGGGTAGCTTACTCTTTCATCTCCTCTTATTTTTCAGTCCCGCTCGATCCTTCAAGAATAACATCATATAAGGACGAGTTTACTATCTTGTAAAACGTAAAATAGCTTTAGGGCTCGGTGACGCAGTCGTTGTTTAAGCTATGATAAAATACAATTTGTATTTTACTCCTATACCTACCCCTAGGAACAGCTAGTTGGCAAGTACATGGTCGATCCCACAGGGAGTTGCTCGCGATAATCTTTGATTGGGGCACAAAAAGGTTGTGTTGAGTATCTATCTACTATAGCCTTGGACAATTGTCACTATAACCTTTGGCAAACTGCTGAATGTAAATAACTGTAACTTGACAAGCAAAAAGATTAGTAATAAAAACAATCCAGATTTAGGTTTCAAATCAATGAGTATAACTTTAACTCGATCAATGGTTCAAAGATATTTGTTGTGTAAGTGTGTCAGTGGTTATAGGCTAAAACTATGCAGGGTCCCCATTGTCACGTCGCCACGTACGCTACATAGTCCGCCCAGCTCCATCCTTATGTTTAAGTCTTGATATGGATATCCTAGCCAATCCTCTTACTTGCCCAAAAGTCCCGGGCATAACACCTTATCGAGCGCATGTTGGTCAAGCAACTTTTGGTTCTAGATGGGCCTACTCCGGTGCAGGTGAGATAACGAGGATCTTTGTCCGACATTCACCAGCATTGACACATCTTTGTTGGTCTAGGCCAAGGCTAACAACTCATTCTTGCCGCTCTCAAGGAACGTAAGGCAACCACGAGCACTTCTTGATAACCCTCCTGCGATGTAGGAAACCGTATGTGCACAGGGCTCGTTGGCCTTCTGAGTTACCTGTGACCATCGAACTTCTTTGGAATCGTTTCCCAATGCCTCGGGAACACACTTATATACAACTATCAAGAACACTTAGACCTCACGAGATTTACAAGTTACACATCATATCATCTACCCTAAACCTGGATTTAAAGGCTTAGCTAGACATAAAGTAAATAACGAAAGCAAAAGAGATAAAGAAAAATATACTTGAATTAATAACGATAAGCAAAAGATGTTCGCCCTATTAGGACTTAGCAATAAACGTAAATTGTAACTAAGAACATAAACATAATTGTTTGCTGCAAAAACTAAAGAAGTAAAAGCTGTAAAAAAAGTGTCTTGCACCTTGCATGCATGGATGTATTTATAGAGTACAAGAACTAGGGCAAACCCACAAACGGACCTTCTAGAAAACGGGTCGGCTGCTTTCATGTAAGGATCAATGGATAAGGTTGGAAAGATCTCCTTCCTTATCGCTAAAATCGTGCTGCTGTTGTAGTAGGAAACATCGATCGAATTCTTGTGCTGCAAGTAATTTGTTTCATTGTAGGACTCTAACAACTGTATCTTCACGCGCCAACACCGTTGCCCAAGCTCTGCACTCTGCCTTCCCCAATCTCTCTGCCATCTCTTGCCCACGACAGCCTGTACCTTGCCTTCTGGAGCAAAACATACAATCGTCTAAATTGACCATACCACTAAAAGTGGAGCAGCTCTTCATCTTGATTTAGACTTATGCACTCGGTAGATGGAGCCATGAGCACGGCTACTATGGTCATTGCATTGTATCGCCAGTTCCATCTCTTTTTGCATGTTTTGGCTCCAGTCTTGCCCAATTCCTGTCTTTCCTTGCCATGCCAACTCAAGTGTCCTCCCAGACACAAAACTGAACAAAAGACACTAAATAGACTCGATCTAGACCTAAAACACACATGACAAGAGCACAAAATATGAGCTCGTCATACCCACACACTTAAAGTCATGCCTGTCCTCAGACATAGTGTATGGCTTGCCCAAACAAAAGAAAAAAATAGAAAAGACTCAAAGACTTGACTCAAAATACAAATAGAGGTTAGCTCAACATAGGATAAAGAAATAAGATAGAGCATAATCCAGTTCACATACAATTCAAGCAAATAAACCAGTCCAAGCAAATCATCAAATAGGTAAAAAATGAACAAGAGAGCATTTTCAAGGATATTCCTCACCAACACTCTCACTCTTGTGTATGGGATAGTGTTTACGCTCAAAATATGCCATTCTTAACCACACCATAAGCTTGACTGTCTGCTACTCTCTCCACCTCTTAGACTAGGTTTGAAAGACTTATCCTTGGGTCTTTTATTTGGTTGTAACTTGGCTTTGGCAAGGGTAGGAAATATTTGGAACTAGGCTTGGGTCATTCAGACTTAGGTTGGCCAAGCGGAGCGGCCAACCTTAGCTTCTTTTCCTTCGCCTTTTCTTCTTGCGGGCCTTAACAACTTATTTAGGACTTCTTCTTTTTTATATTTACTTTTTTTCCCTTTTTTCTTTTTCTTATTTTTTTCTTTTTCTAAGTCCTTTATTAATTAGGCCTTATACTTCTTTCAAAGACTCAACTGCTCCTCCCCTTCTCCCTTTATCTTATGCACCTAAGTCCTTATTGACCGAGTAGGATATAGTATATAGGCTGCATATATCTGATCAAAGAAATTATAAAAGCTCAAAGGGGCTTAACAAGAAAAGTTCAATTGGGCAGGCTTTTTGGCTCAATTGGGCTCATAAAAGAAAGAACGTGCCTAATTCATCTAAGTTCTTCTAGCCTAAGTCAATGAGGTCTCAAGGAGTAGACAGACAAGTTCTAGGTAGCATCCAAACAAACATATCATAAAATCACACAAGAAAGAAACTGCTTGGTCAATAACATGCAGTGTAAAACTCAAATCCTCACAACGACATGCTCACAAGTTCGTTCGTCATCCCTATCTTCATATGATCATGCTTGGACTAGAATACAAAAAAAATACTCTCATCATATAACTCAGAATCAAATTATGCTCAGACATTATCTAATCATCCTAAGCATGCTTGACCTCTAAAATGTACACAAAAGACGCTCCTCCCACCCACACACTTTGCTTGGGCAAAGTGGGTGGAAGGCACAGACCAACACAAAACTAAAATTTATAAAAATAGACGCTCTACCCTCATACCCACACACTTTACCTTTGGCAAAGTGAGTGAAAATAAAGGTAGATCACAAACTCAGACTCTAAACAAAAACTTTAAAAACATTTAAACTCAAACAAATTAAGAAAAACGCAAAACAAAAAGTAAAAACCTAAACTACTAAAACCTGGGAGGACAAAATCATTGAGCAGGGTTAGATCCTGACCTGGTTAGGTCAATCTTCAAGGCACTCATGATCTCGGCAAGGGCATGCTTGTTCTCTAGTCCAAGTTGCTCCAGTCTGGCATTGCTTTCCTCCAACTTGGTCAAGCATTCCATCATCCCTGCTACATCTTGGATAGGCAACACCGGAGTACTGGGCACTCCACCTCCAACTGACTGAGGAGGAGAGTCAGCAACTTGGGCAGGCTCGTCTGGTGGAATCACAAATACCAATGTTCCTTCATCATCCCTTCCACATACGCCCGTAGCAGTTAAGCAAGCGAGGTCTAGGCGCTCCTCTTGCATTGGATGTAGCTGCATAGTGGCTTCGTCAAATCCGTGCATCCCTATGGCATAGCAAGTCACCAAGTGGGCAAGGGAAAACCTCTGATTGCGAGAGTTGAAGTGGTGCATAGCATAAGCCCCCAAGTTGAGCCTCTGCTTATGCACCATGCTTGACAGTATGAAGATCTCTTAGCGAGTGACTGAGTTGCTGCTATCCTTCTTCCCGAAAAAGTTGTAGGCAAGGATTCGGTGACACACCCTTAAGGCATCATTCTTTATCATATGCCCCTTTGCCGTGTCAGCCTTGAAGAAGGGGTCATCACTGAACTCCACCCATTTCCTTGCCCACTCATCAGCATCCAGTTGAGGAATGTACCTCAACGCTTCCTTGTACTCCTCGCTCCTTATTGTGTGAAAATCCTCAATGCCCAACGCCTGGTTCAAATCATTCACCGACAGCTCCTCGCTTGCCCCCATAAACTTAAACTACATGCACTTCGTGTTGTGATTCCCCACCGTAGGACTCCTCACTTGCAAACTTTGATAAAATTCATACACCAACTCTGGATACACCCTCTCTTGCCACTCCAAAAACTTCTCCCAACCTATCGCTGCAAAATACCCATACACTTCTTCCCAGACCCTCAAATCCTCCAATGCGCTCCGATCAACCAATTTGGGGAGAATGATTCCCCTTCATGGCATTTTCCCTATTCCACAATTAGAGGCTCTGCCCAACACTGAGATACGCCGCTTAGGTGGTGCAGATACCACATTTTTGCTCTTGGCGACAGACCCTGCTCCTTTGGCCTTCTTGGTTGGGGGTTTCTCCAATTCTTTCTTAACTTGTTCATCCTCCGTAGCTTCTAAATCATGTTGCTCCATCAAAATCAGATCTCACTCTCCATCCCCAGCAGCTACATTTTCCTCCTGCTCTGGTTCCTTGCCAAACAAACCGCCTGCCTCAGATGCAGCGGTTTCCTTCTCATTGAGTGACGGAGCAAGCATATCTGTAAGTAGTCGCGCGACATCCTCCTCTTCTTCTATGTGAGAAGATCCAGACATAGGTGACCGTTTAGTGGAATGTTTCCGAGTTACTTTGGTGGTAGTAGAAGTGTTAGAAATAGTTTGGGTGGCTTGGGATTTTTGGCCGCCTTTTTATCTAAAGCTTTGCTGCTGCGTGTGTTCTTCATTGTGACTAGGGGTGAGCATTCGGTTATTCGGTCACCGAACCAGACCGAATTACAAAAACCAAATTAAAATTGAATTATATAATAAATAATCAAATCCGAACCGAACATGGCTAAAACCGAACAAAACCAAACCGAAATATTTCGGTTCGGTTAAAATCAAATAAACCGAAATAAATATACAATATATTTTCTACATTTTAAATAAGTAATTAACATTCAATATTCAAGATTCCAAATCCGCAAAAAGTAATAATCCAAATTCTAAAATATCTTTAACCAAACATAAATAAATCAATGATGTTTGTTGATGTTGCGGGTCCAAAATTCCAAATATCTTAACCAAAACATAACCAAAATTCCTTTGAGAAGAAATGAAAAGTTATTTTATTTCTTTTTAAGAGTATTGACTATTTTATTGAAAAGTAATAATAATCATTTTAATTTTTAAAGATATATAAAAATTAATATATTATTAAATTAATTGTTAATTCAGTTCGGTTTTCGGTTAACCAAATATTTTTTTTCAAATACCATATCCAAATCGAAAAATCGAAAAGTTCAAAATTCAAAACCAAAACCAAATCGAAAACCAAATTAACCGAACCGAATTAGTATTTCGGTTAGGTTCGGCTCGATTTTTCGGTTTTCAACCGAATTTTGTTCACTCCTAATTGTGACAGTGGTGAGGGGGTTTTGTTTCTGCAAAAGTACAGAGGGAGAGGGAATCGAAGAGTTCCGGTTTGAATTTAGAAGATGAATGAAAATTGTGAGAGAGAGAGATGTAGTAGTAGGCTAGAAAGTAGGGTATAGATGCGTGACTTGGCAGTCAATGTAACTGCCAGTGGATGTGACGTGTTGACGTCATCCACGTTTTCCTGCTTTGGTTGCCTCACATTCATCGGGCTCAGCCTCTCCTCGACCAACACGAACTCTTCGTTTGCCTATCCTCTCTGTGTACCTGCCCTACACACATAGACACAAAACGCACTTCCAAAACAAAAACTACTATCTATGATTAGAAAATAAAAACTAAAATAAAATCACGAAAAGAAAATACGAAAAAGGAAAAACTAGAAATAAAACTCACTAGGTTGCCTCCTAGCCAGTGTCCTAGTTTATGTCGTGGGCACGACGTAGTCATGCTTGCCCCTAGACGGGCATCATCACGTGGACTTCCTCCTTGTCCACACCCACATCCTTCTTGTCCCCATAGAAAAGCTTCAATCTCTGACCATTAACCCGAAAATACTTGAAAGACTTTGGGCAATAGATCTCCACAGACCCATTAGGAAATTGGGTCACCACTTCATATGGTCCAACCCACTTTGACTTAAGCTTGCCCTGCATAAACTTGAACCTTGACTGATATAACAGAACCGTTTGCCCAAACTCAAATTTCTTTTCCTTGATCAACTAGTCATGAGCCTTCTTCATCCTTGTCTTGTATAAAGTAGCATTATCATAAGCCTCTATTCGAATCTCCTCTAACTCTTGTAACTGCAGCTTCTTTTCCTTGTCAATATCACTCCAACCATAGTTGAACTTCTTTACTGCCCAATATGATTTATGCTCTAACTCCACAGGCAGGTGACATGGCTTCCCAAAAACCAACCGGTACGGTGACATGCCCAAAGGTGTCTTGAAAGTTGTGCGATAAGCCCAAAGTGCATCGTCCAAGTGCAAACTCCATTCCTTTCCATTTTTCCCAACTGCCTTCCTTAATATGGACTTGATAATCCTATTTGTCAGCTCTGCTTGCCCATTGGCTTGTGGATGGTAGGCAGTGGTAACTCGATGATGAACTCCATATTTCTTGAACAGCTTGTCAATGATAGCATTGTAGAAATTCGACCCTTGATCATTTATAATTGCTCTAGGAACTCCATATCGATTGAAAACATTCCCCTTAAGAAAGGTAGCAACCACATGGGCATCATTCGTTGGTGTAGCCTTCGCCTCTGTCCACTTCGACACATAATCAACTGCCAATATGATATACTGATTTCCTTTTGAGCTGGACAAAGGTCCCATAAAATCCATCCCCCATATGTCAAAGATCTCCACTGGCATGATCGGGGTCATGGGCATCTCATCTCTTCTAGTTGCATTCTCTTTTTGTTGACACTTGAAACAATTCTTGCACCATTCATAAGCATCCCTAAAATTCGTAGGCCAAAAGAACCCACAATCGAAAATCTTCCTTGCAATTCTTCGGTGCCCAAAGTGACCTCCACATTCCCTATTGTGGCAATGCTTCAAAATACTCTTAGTCTCCCAGTCGGGCATGCACCTTCTTAATCCTTGGTCAGCACACTTCTTCCATAAGTAAGGATCATCCCAAACATACTTTTGGCTCTCCTTGAGAATCTTCTGCCTTTGGTAGTATGAAAGATCGTTTGGAACCTCTCTCGTACTCTTAAAATTGGCAATGTTAGCATACCAAGGTTCTCCATGAAATTGGGCTTCAGTCATATATAAATGCTCATCAGGGAAAGTCTCCGTAATGGGCACGGAGTCTTCTTCTCTGACTATCCTACTCAAGTGATCTGCCACTAAATTCTGAGCTCCACTTTTATCTTTAATCTCCACATCGAACTCTTGCAAAAGCAAAATCCAACGAATAAGCCTTGCCTTCGACTCTTTCTTATTCATGAGGTATCTCAGTGCTGCATGGTCAGTGTAAATAATTGTCTTGCCCTCGAGTAGATAAGATCTGAACTTTTCAAAGGCAAACACAACTGCCAAAAGCTCTTTCTCCGTGGTGGTATAATTGATTTGTGTTGCATTAAGAGTTTTAGAGGCATAATATATAACATGGCTTTCCTTACCCCTCCTTTGACCAAGCACTGCTCCCACGGCATACCCACTTGCATCACACATCAACTCAAATGACATACCCCAATCAGGGGGTTGTATCACAGAAGCCGTGACCAAGCATTCCTTCAACACGTTAAATGCCTTTTGATAATTTGCATTGAACTCCCACTTTACTTTATTTTGGAGCAATCTCGTCATTGGTTGGGCAATCTTAGCAACATCCTTCACAAATCTCTTGTAGGATCCAGCATATCTCAAGAATCCTCTTAATTGCTTGACGTTGGTTGGATAGGGCAATTTGGAGATGACATCAATCTTTGCCTTGTCAACCTGTATCCCTCTTTCTGAAATCACGTGCCCTAGCACGATGCCTTCTCGTACCATAAAGTGACGATTTTCATAGTTCAACACCAAGCTCTTTTCCACGCATCTGCTCAAAACCAACTCCAAATGCCCAAGACAAGCCTCAAATCTTTTTCCATAGACGGTGAAATCGTCCATGAATATCTCGATGCAATTCTTCAATAAATCTGAAAATATGCTCATCATGCACCATTGAAACGTGCTCGAGGCGTTGCATGCGGCGATATGCAAACGTCCCGAATGGGTAAGTAAACATTGTCTTGTCCTGGTCCTCTTAGGCAATCCATAACTGCATGTAAAAGTATCCAGAGTATCCATCCAAGAAGCAAAAGTATTTGTTCCCTCCCAACCTTTCGAGCATCTCGTCAATGAACGGTAAAGGAAAGTGATCCTTCCTTGTTGCCTTGTTAAGCTTCCTATAGTCAATACACATCTGTCATCCCATTTGGAGTCTTGTAGGCACAAGCTCGTTCTTCTCATTCTTGACCACTTGTATCCCTAACTTCTTAGGCACCATGTGTACCGGACTTACCCACTTACTATCTGGAACTGAGTAGATAATGCCCAAGTCCAACAGCTTGAGTAACTCCTTCATAACAACTTCCTTCATGGCTGGGTTTAACTTCCTTTGTGGATATCTAGTCATCAAGATATGGTGAGTGCAAAGAGATGGACTAATGCCTTTGATGTCGGCAAGGGTCCAACCAATTGCATCTTTGTAGCGCATAACGATATCTCGAACTCCATCTTCTTCGTGTTTGCTCAACTCCGAACTTATAATCACTGGCAATGTATCATTTTCTCCCAAAAATATATACTTCAAATGAGTGGGAAGAGATTTAAGTTCCAACTTAGGTGCTCGAACAAGTGAAGGCACCGATCTATCTTCATCTCTAATCTCGGGCAAGGCATATGGGGACAGTCGGGGTCCATCCACTTCCTTTGCTCCTAAGTACTCCGAAGCTCGACTAACCTGGAAAGAATTATTCTCTTACTCCTCCTTGAATGACTGCATCCAATGGATCTTGACTTCCAAGAAGAGGGACTGCCCCTTCTACGACTTGATCAACGTGGTCAATGTACTCGACCATCTCCGTATCTTGGGGGTGCTCCATCGCCTTAAATAAATTGAAAGTAACTGACTCCCCATCAAATTCACATGTTAGTTGCCCTGAGTTGCAATCAATCCTAGTCTTGGCAGTCTTCATGAATGGCCTTCACAATAACATGACTGATGCTTTAGCTCCTGTCTTGCCCATGTCAAGGACATAAAAATTAGTTGGGAAAATAAAGTCCTCCACCTTGACTAGCACATCTTCCAGTGTGCCCTCAGGATACACATTAGACCTGTTTGCCAATTGAATAACCACCCTTGTAGGCTTGAGCGGTCCCATAATATCATCATCGTACATGGAAAATTGTATCACATTGATTGACGCACCTAGGTCAAGCATGGCACGTTCAATCTTCATATCTCCAATTACGCAGGGAATGGCAAACATCCCAAGATCTCCACACTTCTTGGGCAAGTCTCGCTTCAGGACTGCTAAAACACTCTCTCCTAAGATAAGCTCCTTTAGAAATCTTGCACACTTGGGCATGTTGCGTAATGCTACGAGGAGGGGCAGGTTAATCTCCACTTTTTGAAAGATCTTGAACATCTCGGACAACTCTTCATCCTTTTTTTAATTTCTTTTCAACCTCGTAGGAAAAGGTGCATGAACAATAGGGTTAGGTTTGACATAAACAGATTTTGGAATTTCTTCCTCGCCATCCTTCTCATCATCTACTTCATTCTCCTTCTCCTCATCTACTTCATTATCCTTTCCCTCTACCTCAATCTCTTTTTCCATGGGCAACACAGTGTCAGAATCCGACATCTGCACTCTGTAGGGAAACGTCTTTCCTCCTCTTAACATGACTGCATTGACTTGGGCCTTGGGGGGCACTTCAGGTTGGGCAGGCAATTCACCTTGTCTTTTCTCAAATCTGGACATAGCATTGACCAAGTTAGTCAGTTGGTTGGTCATGCTCTGAATGGCTCCCCTTGTCTCTGTCCTAAACTTCTCAAGCTCTTGCTGCACTCTGATATTATCCTTGGTTAAGGAAGTTACTTGGTCTGTTAGGCTTGGCCTATTCTAATCTCTAGGAGGATATTATTGTTGTTGCTGTGGTTGAACTTGCTGCTGTTGCCCAAATCCTTGGTAGTTATTGTTTCCATACCTCAAGTTCTCATGATTCCTCCATCCTGGGTTATAGAATTGCGAGTTTGGATCATACGGCCTCCATTGGTTGCTATTGTTGAACCCAATTGCATTGACCTCCTCTTCCAAGCTTGGGCATTGATCCGTAGCATGCGTACTCGCCATACAAATTCCACAAGCTCTCACCGCCTTCTTATTGTTGCCTGATAAAACGGCTAACCAAGGCATCCATCTTGTTGAACATCTGGTCAAGCTTATCCTCCATACCAGTTGAAGTTGATGGGGCTTTGGCTGCAGTTGTTGTTAGCTTGGGCAATTCTCCCCCATCGTCCCTCAGCTCCTCTGCCATCTCAGCAATCATCTTGAACACGACACTTGGTTGTTTTCTCATAACTGACCCTCCACAAACTGCATTGACCAATGCCCTTTCACTCGTTCTTAGTCCAGCTACGAAACATTGGATCAAATCATGTTCCGCAATTTGATGATGTGAGCATTTTGCTAGCATCTACTTGAATCTTTGGAAATACGAGTAAAAATCTTGTCCAATGCCCATCTTAATGCCTGTAATCATCTTCCTCATCTTCTGAATGCGGGCGGCTAGAAAGTATTTTTCCAAGAATTTCTACGGCAGCTCTTGCCAAGTGGTAATACATCCTGTGGGCAATGAATAAAGCCACTCCCTTGCGTTGTCTTGCAAAGAGAATGGGAAGGCAATGAGCCTTACATATTCGCTCAGATTTCCATCAGTATGGATGGATCCACAAGCCATCTCGAAATCTTGCAAGTGTCTTTGAGGATCTTCGCCTGGGTGATCGCTGAACTTGGGCAGGATCTGAATAAAGTTGGACTTTAGTTTCCATCCTCGCGTGGGTGTAGGCAAAGTTATGCCTGAAGGCCTCAGGTTCATGGTATTGGGGAACACCATCTCCCTTAAGGTTTTCTCCTCCATCACCACTGGGTTTTGCATTGACGCTTCGCTTTGATTATCTTCTTCTGCTTCGCTTGACAAGGAAAGTTCTTCCTCGTCAAAGGTCTTCTCTGGAATTCCTTCCAATGCCTCTTCCTTCTTCTTCTTCTCTGCTCAAATCTTTCTCAGGGTCAGGTTGATATTATCGTCGCACCACGTTTCCCTTTAAAATTGAGAACAATCTTTTAGTTCCCATTTCACCAAGGTCAGCTCGGCTCTCGTGGATATTGGTGAAGGTATCCCACTCAGCCGGTAGAGCTTGCAACACTTTAAGATTGATTTCTCTTAGTGTGTATTTTCCTCTTCGAATGGACTGGATTCTTCTGAGGATGTCCATAAACCGGAGCTCTAGCTGATCAATTGTTTCATCTGTTCTCAGACAAAAGTTGTCGAAGTCTTGACATGCATGTGAGAACTTGTTCTCATTCGTCTCATCGCTTCCTTCACTCAGCGATGCCAAGATATCCTACATTTCTTTGGCAGTCTCACACTCTTCAATCCAAGGGAGATAATCTTGTCCAACAGTGGACATAATCGTGCTTTGAGCCCAGATATCCAATTAGCTCACCTTGGCTTCCTCTGGAGTGTAGTCTTCCGGCTCCTCTCCACAAACTCCACAACTGTATCCCCATCGTTGGGATTTGTAGGAGTGCGAACGATTCTCTCTTTGATGATGATCGGTCCGGACGAGAGTACTTGTTGCATCCTATGATGCTTCGACAGTAGGATCTTCTTCATCCGCGTCCTCCAGGATGTATAATTTACTACCGAGAACATGACCATGATCTTGTCCTTGACGTCCATCTGCACACAATAACAGAACAAATATGTGAGCAAATATGCACTAGTGTGAAAAAATAGATCTGTTCAGTTGACCACTGAAAAAAAATACCTCGAATTCACACCTTGTGAAACAGAGTCAGTAGTCTTTTGAACCACTGCTCTGATACCACTTGATGGTCCCGAAACGAGTTCTGGTGTATAGGAGGGGGGGGAGAATACACCAGATGCAACTTTTTAAAACAACCCCCTAAAAATTATCTCAACCGAGTAAGGAAGCTCAGTTGGAATCACAACCGAGTAAGAAACACTCGGTTGGAAGTGATGTGCTTTGCGGAATGTGGTGGAAATGAACTCGTTAAAATTAACTCACGCTTTTATGCACGGTTGGTCAAGAACCAAGACAGTTAAGAATGCTAAGATCAGTTTGTATGCTGGTTAGAAGGACAGTTGAAAATGTAGGAAATAACTGAAGAATAAACTCAAGCACACAGAAATTTACGTGGTTCGGAGAAACCTCCTACGTCCACGGGGAGTTGTGAGTCCACACAACTCTGTCCAAGTTCTTCTGGACAAACCACTCAGCTTACGCGGGCTGAGCAACCGTTAAGGATAAGTTTGCGGGTACTTATCAACCTTACAGTTTAGTTTTCAGGTACTAAACAACCTATCTACTCAGTTGCAGGAAGAGTAGGATCCTAAAACCTTTTCAGGTGAAAGAAAATGGGGTTCCAACTAAAAGCTCGAACACGAAGTGAGCTATGATCTAACACTCTACGAACTCTCACTAAGTGATGTTCTCAAGGTTCGATCTAAAGACACAAACACTAACTAACTCGAGAACTCTCAACAAGTAATGTTCTAAGAGATTGAATGCAGTTCAGCTCGTGAAGAATATAGCTCTTTCTTTCGCTCTCTGGTTTCTTCTCGCGTGTGTGTCTTGTATCCTTTTCGAATGAATGAAGGCCTCTATATATAGGTGGAGAGAGTCAACTAGCCGTTGGAGGAGCCGTTGATCTCTGTTCTTTGAAAGCGATGGCTTGTCTCTCATCTCTGCATACTTTCCCGATATGGCATCTGTGCTCTTCTGCTTTCCATCTGAGATAGCCTTGTGTTGGGCCAAATGGGGTAATGACTGAACGGTCAAACCCTCACGTGACTTCCTTTTTGAAATTCAAATCTTAACAACAGACTTCCAACAAGGAATGGTCGGTTAAGACTTTCGATCTTCAACTAACTTGTTCTTCAGCCGATGTTCTATCTGACTACTAACAGTTGAACTCTCAGCTGACTTCAACTTCAAGTTGTTGGTCTTCTTGGTTGAGTTCTACAATTGATGTTCTGAAACTGAACACTCAGTTGTCTTCCTTGTATATGATCAGTTGGGTTCGAACGCTCAGATAGCTTCCTTTCATCTGATGTTCTCTTCCCCCATACTGCTTTTCATCCGATGAACACTCAGTTGTTTTTCTTACAACTGATGTTCTATCTCTTGAATGTGACTTCCCCTTTTCGGATACTTGACTACTGATCTGAGACATGAACGTAACTTCCTCCTTTTTAATGTACTAAACGCTCAGCTGTCTTCCTCACAACTGAAGTTCTATCCGAGTGAAGCCTTGTTGCCATCTTCAGCTGGAGACCTGTAAAGATAAAATCTTGACAATGCTCAAACAGCGAGCCTAACTACTAATATTAGGTTCTGGCAACATCTACTCGGTTGGGGTCAGTTGGTTTTGGAATTCATCAAAACTCTTACTAACAAATTTTCCAACAATTTCCCCCTTTTTGATGATGCCAAAACCCCTTACAAACTTACAGATCAAGACTCTAAAACTTTAAAACCCTTATACAATTCTTACATATCCAAAATCTCAGCTGAAATTCTAGACAAACTATAAGATTGAAACATCAAAGGGTTAGCACAGTTATAACATGGTATTGAAATAACTTTGCGATTCAGAGCTTGGACAATGAGGGATTGTACGTCAAGTTGAATCTTATAACTGAGTAGTTTTCATTAAAACTGAGTGTTACAAGGATAAGCGCAAAAGCCAAAAATTACAACAGTTGCTTGTAAACTAACTGAGCTAAAATTGTAGCCCATACTTACTAAAAATCCTAACAAAAATCTCTCTCTTTGCAGGTGACTCCTTAGAAATGTCCACTCCATGCTCTTTGCAAACCTGCCTCGCCTCAGCTGCGATCTTCGTGCGGTTCGGGTTGCGAGAGTTTGGGAGGAAGGGAGGCCGGTAAGTAACCTTCTGGGGAACCGGAACTGTGTTCAAGTCCAGGTTGGCATCAATCATAGCCCGCCTGAATTGGCTGAACATGCCCGGGTCTCCTGAGTGCAACTCGGTCAGCGCTTCCTTGAGCGCTTTCCTCGGGTCATCAGTTGCGTAAACCTTCCTATTGTAGAAGTCGTTCACGAACTCCTGTTTGAACAACTCCTACTCTTCATTCCACTCGGTCGGCATCCATTTGTCAACATGCCTAAACCGACTCTCGACTTTGGACTTTGCTGGCAACCTTTGTTGCTTCACCTGAGCTTCCGCCTTTGATTGATGCTTATTGATGCGGCGTCGGCTGCGGGAGGCAACGTTGCGGTCCAGGTTCTGGGACATTTTCTTCAGCTCTTCCTCGAACTGGTTCACCTTCCTCGCGTGGCTGGCGGCAAACTTTCTGATCCAGCTCGGGTTCATGTAATCCTTCTCCTCTACATCCATAGCCTTGGCCGCTGCAATGCACTCTTCGGTTGTTATCCCATCGAGTTCAGAATCCAGCTCGGCTGCGATCTCGGCTATGGAGTTGTAGGAAACTCCGAACTTCTCTGCCTGCTCCAAGTCCTTTTCCATTCCAGCTCCACCGACTTCGGTTGGCTTGGGAGCAGCAGACTTCCTTTGAGCAGACCTCCTTCTCTTCAGCTGAGATTTCCCTTGAGCTGGCGTCTCTCCTTCAGCTTGGGTCTCTTCTTCTTCCTGCACTTTAACCTCCGTCTTCTTCTCTTCCCCCTTTTTGGCATCAGCAACAAGGCTTGCTACTGAACTGTCCATTGAGGTGAGTTGTTGTTCGGCAAGTTTGATGCGGTTGAAGAGTTCATCGACCGCGCACTCAAGCTCCATCTTCTTCGCCAGATCCGAGTCCTGGCGCTCTTGTTCAGCTTTCTTCAAGATAGAGAAGTTCTCGATGACCTCTGTCTGAAAAGCAGCGAACTCAGTCCATCGCGACTCGAAGTGAGACTCCCATTCAGCATCTTGTGTCTGTTGGGACTTGGCAAGATTGGAGTCGGCCAAGGATTTGAAGACGTTCAGCTCCGACTTCAATCCCAACAGAGTGGACTTCAACTCCAACACTTTTTTACTGGTGGAGGAGGAGAATTCATTCAGCTTGGTCTTCACTTTAACATTCTCCTCCACCAGTTGTTGGTTCTTGACTTCTTGTGCTTCCAACGCCCTCAGCTGGTCATCTTTTTGATGTTGGAGGTTGGCAAACAGCTCGGTTCTTAGTTGGTTCACCCTCTCAGCCTCCAGCTCACATATCTCTTCAGTTGTGGGAGCATGCTGATCAGCTGGAGGGGCTTGAGCAATCAGAGCTATAGGCTCAACTGTGACCATGACTTGTCGGTTGGCCAGGTATAGCTTCAGCTCTTCTTCTTCTTCCTTCGCTGCTGCGGCGGCTGCATCCACATCCTCAAGGAAGTCAGCTGACTTGATCAGCATGCTGTCGAGGAAGTCAATGCACTCCTGTCCAGCTGCCTCCCTTGTGTCCGTCCCTTCAGCTCTGCTCTGGTCCAGCCGACGAGTGAGCAGCGCAATCCGGTTGTTGTAAGCCACTTCAAAGTTGGAGTAGTTGAAGTAGGCTCGGATGCGGGACTCATCTGACTTCAGCCTGTCCCAGCTCTGCACCCTGATTGTATCTTCTTTGACGTACCAATGGCTGAAAATCAGGTGGAACTGGTACAAGAGCTTGGTTCCCAGAGTGGCGAAGACTAGCATGTCGCGAGCTTCAGGGAACATGCCCACCAGCTTCTGGAAGCAGTAGGCCACCCTGCCCTCGTGCTCCAGCGCAACTGCCTGAAGGTCCTCTGCTTCATCTATTGGGGAGGGAGAAATATCATATGGCAGAGGATCAAAAGTTTCATCGATGTTGACCAAAGAGTCGGTCACAACATCGGCATCGAGCTGGGAGCTCGGAATATTGGATTCGGTTGGAAAGGGGGTTTCAATTGTTTCCTCAACATTGGCCGAAGGAGCGGTCACAATGTTGGCATCGAGCAAGGTGCTCGGAACATTTGGCTCTGGTTGGGTAGAAAGAGCAAGAGGCTCTGGGGGCGGTACGGCATTAACTCCTGCCGTGGGGGAGGTGGGAACATCTTAAACGTCCTCAGATGAGGAAGAAGCATCTGACGTCAAATCCGTCTCCATTACGTCAGCCTTGTCAGCTCCGGTGGCTCGAGGGACGATCTCGAACGTGGCGGCCTCAGCTGAGCGGCTGGACTCGGAAGGCTCCCCAGCAGGTGTCGACTCAACCGGTGCCTCCTCCTCAGCTGGAGCTTGCTCCTCAGCTGGCTCCTCAGCTGGTACCTCAACTGGCTCCTCAGCTGACTCATCAGCTGGCACCTCAGTTGGCTCATCAGCTGGCTTCTTAGTCTACTTCTTGAACCGTACCCGTAGCTTTTTCTAGGCAGGTTCCCCAGCTGACTCCTTCTCCGACTCAGCTAGTCGGCATGCAGCTTTGGACTTGGCGGGGCGAGCGACATCTGATTCCCCCTCAGCTGTTGGCTCAGTAGACTTCCCAACCTCCTTTTTCTCCTTTGGAGTGTACACACTCCTAAGCACCTCCTGTGCTTTCTTGGCTGTCGGGAACAACATCAACTTCTTAACCGGCGTCTCCTCGCAGTTTGCCCAGACCATGTTGCAGTCCTTGGTCGCGAGCAAGATGAGGGCAGAGATCTTGCAGCCGAAGTTGAGTGTCCCCTTGACACTGAGCAGCTTCTCTCCCGAGTCGGTTGTCGTCTCGGTCATCTTCGACTTCTCCACCATCAACTGGTTCGAGAAATATTGGAACCAGTTGATCTGGTGTTGGTGCTCCAAGGCCACCAACTGCCTCAATTTGGGTCGGCTTATATCGCCGAATGCGCCACTGTAACCAAACACCACCTTTGAAATAACATCGAACAGCAGGCGATGTTCTGGCTTCAGCTTCGTCCTCTGCATATTACTCCTTAACTTCTCCGGAGTGATCAGAGTTTTCTCCAAAAATTCATCGACGTGCTCGTCGGATATATTCTCCAGAAGTTCAGTGGCGGTGTGGTTGATGGGGATGATGTAACGGAGGACATCGGAAACGTCGATGGGGAATGAGACACGACGTATGGTCCTGGCCGGAACATCTCTTTGCCGGCAGGAGACTTCCGTAGACATTCCTTCTGTAGATTCAAGGGGGACCTTCAAGTTTACGTAAAACTCCCCCACTTGTCGCCTGAGCAGGTGGGATGGGCATAGCTTCGCCCATTCTAGTAGGCCGTTTTCTCTGAGGATGTTTGCGAGGGGAGCCAACACCGGTGACTACAGTTCCTCATCGGAGAGGATTTGCTCAAAGTAGATCTTCGACACCAACATGTCGAAGGATTCTTCATACGAAGTAGGGACGAGGGAAGATCCTGATGAGGCCATTTTCTTACTTTTCGGTGCCATTTATGATCACTGCAAAAGTAATATATATAGAGGAAAGGAAAGAAGATCTTTTGCAGAAAAGGGTTAGGCAAAATCTGTGAAGACGATGAACAGTTAAATCAGATATACACGAATGAGGAAAGTAGGAGATTTCTTCCTGATTTACCGCCTTATATAGGTTTTTGACTCAGTTGAATCGACGGCTGGGGTTAAATGGCACGAATCCATCAACGGCTGAGATTACGCGACTGTTGACTATCTTTGACTTGACGTCATGCACC
The DNA here is from genome assembly GCA_029490685.1 of Schizonepeta tenuifolia. Classification (NCBI taxonomy): domain Eukaryota; kingdom Viridiplantae; phylum Streptophyta; class Magnoliopsida; order Lamiales; family Lamiaceae; genus Schizonepeta; species Schizonepeta tenuifolia. The sequence continues at coordinate 68,139,311 of CM055958.1, read as the reverse complement.
GAGTTCCAACCCGCGCGTGAGAAGGTATACAGTTTTCATGTCAGCCCAGTCGCACTATAAAGTAGGCTATGGATGTTCAGCCGTACTTTACATGTAATGCGACATGATGGCTATTTTTAATGTAACTGACATGTTAAGGAATGTTTGAATTTATTTCAAACATTCTCATTTAAGAACATAACACCTTCAGCCATAAATGATACCTGCCAGCTGATGTCAAAATCAGCTGTATACCTCAGTTGTGTTCCTCAGTTGCCGCATACCATCAACTGACTCGAGATCGTCTGTTCAGCTGACGTCTGATTTCTTCGGTTGGCAATCTGCATCTGATCGGCATACCATCAGCTGACTCAAGTTCGTCTGTTCAGCTAACGTCTGATGTCTTCAGTTGGCGATCCGCATCTGAGATTTCCCCTTCATCTGAGCTTCCCCCTCAGATGGATATCTATCTCTTTGCCTCAGTTGACTCCTCATCTGATGGATCCAACAATCCAAGGAGGTCACATAGCATCTTGAACCGTGCTTCAGCAAGAGGTTTGGTGAAGATATCAGCTCTCTGAATCTCAGTTGGAATCTTCTCCATGGATACATCCTTCTTCTCAATATGATCTCGGATAAAATGATGACGGATGTCGATATGCTTTGTCCGAGAGTGGTGAACAAGATTCAGAGAGATAGCAATGGCACTTGAGCTATCACAATGAATGGGAACCTGTCCAGTTGAAACTTCATAATCTCTCAGCTATTGCTTGAGCCATAACACTTGCATGCAACAGCTTCCGGTAGCCATATACTCTGACTCGGTTGTAGAAGTGGCAACACATACTTGTTTCTTGGAGAACCATGAAACCAGCTTGCTTCCCATGAACTGACAGTGTCCAGAAGTAGACTTCCTGTCCAACCGATCTCCGGCTAGATCTACATCTGAGTATCCGGTCAGCTGAATATTGTCGTCAGTTGGATACCACAGTCCAACATTGACTGTACCCTTCAGATACTTGATGATGTTCTTTGCTGCTAACATGTGTGCTTCCCTTGGTTGAACTTGGAACCGAGCACACACTCCAACCGCGTAAGATATGTCTGGCCGACTGGCGGTTAGATAGAGCAAAGAACCGATGATCTCTCTATACTTACTGGCATCCACGAGCTTTCCCTCAGTTCCAGGTTCAATCTTCCAGTTAGTATTCATCGGGATCCTTGTTGTCTTGCTTGTCTGCAATCCGAATTTGGTGATGAGTTCTTTTGTATATTTGGACTGATTGATGAAGATGCCCTTTTCTGACTGCTTCACTTGTAGCCCAAGAAAATAATTCATCTCGCCCATCATCGACATCTCGAACTTCTCCTTCATGAGATTTGAAAAATTTTCACACAGTTCCTCCGACTTAGAACCGAATATGATGTCATCAACATAGATTTGCACAACAAGAATGTCATCTCCAACTTTGATGGTGAATAGGGTTTTGTCAACTGACCCTCGTTTGAAACCCGAGTTCAGAAGAAACCACAAAGAGTGTCATACCAAGCCCTTGGTGCTTGCTTTAGTCCATAGATAGCTTTCTTCAATTTGTACACTCTTTCATCTCCAGTTTCAAAACCGGGAGGCTGTTCAACATATACATCTTCCTTGATATCTCCGTTGAGGAATGCACACTTCACATCCATCTGATATACTTTGAACTTGTGATGTGCGGCATAGGCTAGAAAGATTCGGATGGCTTCCAGCCTTGCAACCGGTGCAAAGGAGTCCTCGAAATCGATTCCTTCTTACTGGCAATATCCTTGAGCTACCAACCTTGCCTTATTCCTCACTATGAATCCAATGGCGTCTCTCTTGTTTTTGAAAATCCACTTCAATCCAATAACCTTGACACCATTTGGTCTTTCTACCAACTCCCATACACAGTTGCGTAGAAACTCATTCAGTTCTTCTTGCATGGCTGTTGTCCAGTGAACACAGTTGAGAGCTTCCACAATGTTCTTTGGTTCTGGCACATCAGCTACAAAGCAAGAAATCATGTCAACATCTCCAGCTTGCTCGAACTCCTCTAGAACTGCCAACTCCTCAGCATATTGGGCATAAGTTTTAGAATCTTCCTCGGTTGAATCCTGAGTCGCAACTCTACTTCTTGTACGCACACCTTCGGTTGGATCTCCAATGATGTTGTCAGTGGAATGAACTTCATACCATCTTCGGTTGCGTCTTCCTTCTTCTTCCAACTGTGGTTGTTCCGTGATCTGAGTTGGAGTCTTCAGAGTTGGTGATTGATCAGCTGTTGAGTCTGGATCCTCAACATTGACATTAGTTTGAACCGGATTCGGTTGGGCTTCGGATGCCGATGCAGTTGGAGAAGCATCAGCTGAAGTTCCCCCCTTGAGATGAGCTGGGGTCTTCGCATTCATCTTCAGAGGAGTATGGATCCTCATCCTCGGTTGCCCATACCAGTGGTTCAGCTAGATTCTTTTTCCTTAGAGCTTGTGATCTGGTGAGAACAGGTGGAACTTGTGGATCACCCTGTTGTCCTTTAGCCTGTTCCCTCCACTCAAAAGTAGATTCATCAAAACTAACATGAGGTGTTATCTCCACAACACGAGAGCCATTGTTGAAAACTCTATAAGCCTTGATCCGAGCGGCATATCCGAGAAATATGCCTTTCAAAGCTTTGGCATCAAAAGTTTTCAACTGAGTCTTCCCATTGTTATGAATATAACACTTAGAACCAAAAATGCGAAAATAAGAAATATCTGGCTTCCTGCGTCTCCATAGCTCGTATGGTGTCTTTCCCAACCGCTTGGTCAGAAGAGACTGGTTCTGAGTGTAGCATGCAGTATTGATAGCCTCAGCCCAAAATCTCTTTGGTAGAGCTGAGCTGGTTAACATGGATGTAGCTGCATCCTTCAGCGTCCGGTTTCTTCGCTCAGCTACTCCATTCTGTTGCGGAGTACGCGCAGCTGATGTTTGATGTGTAATTCCATGTTTCTCGCAGTACTCGATGATAGTTTCATTTAGAAACTCAGTTCCGCGATCTGATCGGATAGAAATGATCTTCATCTCTTGTTGGTTCGATATCCGATCCATCAGTTTAGGTAGCTCATCTCGGGTTTCACTCTTGTGGCGCATGAAGATGGTCCACGTATATCTTGAGTAGTCATCAGTTACAACCAGGGTGTACTCGTTGCCATTTATGCTCTTTGGTGTAACTGGCCCGAAGAGATCCATGTGGATCAGCTGTAACACTCAGTCGGTTGAGGGAGTCGACTTCAACCGGAAGGAGGATCTAGCGAGCTTTCCCAACTGGCATGCACTGCAGATATGTGTTGTTGAAAACACTCGGTTCGGTATGCCTCTTGCATGTTCTTGTCTGGCAAGTCGGTTCATTGTTTTGAAGTTCAGATAATTGAGCCTTTTGTGCCACAGCCAGCTCACATCTGAACTGCTCTTTGATAATAGGCAGGTGTCAGGAAGGCTGCTGTTCCAGTCTGTGTAGTAGACATTCCCGGTTGGTGATCGATTTCCCAACAATATCACCTGCTTTGATCCGACATTTTTAACCCTGCAACCCTGTGCATCAAACTTGACAGAGAAACCATTATCACAGAATTGGCTGATGGAGAGCAAGTTATGCTTTAATCCATCAACATAAGAAACATTAGAGATTGAAACATGATTGGTTTCAAGTGTACCGTAACCTCTGGTGTAACCTTTCGAGTTGTCACCAAAAGTAACTGATGGACCTTCTTTCTCCACGAAACTTCCAAGCAAATCCTTCAGATTCGTCATGTGTTTCGAGCATCCACTGTCCATCACCCACATTGTTGCAGACGCTTTATTCTTCCTCAGCTGTTTCTCATGTACCTGCAAAGAGAAACTCGCTTAGGTCCCCAATTTCAGTTGGGTCCTGGAGGGTTAGAACCAGTTCCCTCTGGAACTGTGCGTCACTTTTCTCTGTAAACTCGGATGGATTTATCATTCCAGATCACTCTTCCTTCATCATCAACTATAACAACACCTCGGTTATCCTTAGGCTTGTTGTTAGTAGTGATGTTCTGTTTCTTGGGAGGAGTTGGATTTCTCCCATTCTGAGCTTTCGGAGGAGAGGCTTTCCCCCTGTTTTGATGGCGATTCTTATCCTGTTGAATTTGTCTGTGAGGTCGGACGCCTTGTTGGAATCTTTGTAGCTGATTTTGATTCCAACTCCCTGAGTGTTGTCTATAGCTGTTCATGCCTTGTTGGTGGTTCATATTGTGGCATGAATATTTCCAGCTGTTCGACCTGTTCCTTATTGGTTGACTCGGTTGGAACCTTTGGTTGAACTGATGTTGGAACCGCTGTTGATTCAGATGATTGAACCCTTGTCGGTTCTGCGGTCGGTTCCATTCTTTCTGATGTTGACTCTGAGGTTGATGCAGAGGTTGGTTGTGATTCTGAGTTCGGTTGCGATTATGCCTTCGACGTCTCTGATTCCTCTTCTGAATTTTGGAGCATTCCCCCTCGGTTGATGTCCCAACCGATGGAACATTCTGTCCTTCATCTACTGCTCTTTTTCCCTTCTCAGTTGTGGTTGCCTTGGTCGGTTGAGCTTGCTGAGAGGTGGAGGTTGAATTACTTTGTGGTGGCTCAGGTTCCACTGTGTTAGGTTCGACAACCTTGACCTCAACAGCTTTGATGAAGGTTGCTGGAGGAATTCCACTATCTTTAATCACATCATAACCGAGTCCTGACACGTCATCCATCTGTCTACTATAACTGATAAGATTCTCGATGATCTTGGATGACTGATACAGCTTGATTAGATTATCCTTCTCAGTTTGCAACTCCTTGAGGAGGACAGTTATCTGCTCGGTTTGTCCATCTGACTTCTTTATCAGCTGGTCGATCTGAGTCTCTTAATTTTTCAACTGATCTTGATACTCCTTGATCTGCTTTGTCAACTCCTCATCAGTTGGAGCATTAATTCGGTTGACCGCATTTAGTTGACTCTTGAGATTCTCAATCTCCTCTGTTTAACTTTTGATCAGATCGTCCTTCACGGTTAAGGATTCTTCAAGTTTTGAGAACTGTTCTTGAAGACTCTTAAACTCAACCGATTGCTGATGTAGTTCCTCACTGAGTTCTTGAAAGTCACTCCATGATGGTTCCAACTCTTCGTCCAGAGATTCCTGCATGTTAGAAGTATTGGAAGAATTTAACTTAGCAGGATTAGAGTGTACCTCAGTATCATCTTGGTCGGTTTCAAGTGCCATGAGACATTGATCCTGACTGATGGCGTTGTTTGTAGAAGTCAGCTCATCCTCATCTTCAGTGTCAGTGAAGATGTCCATGTCGTCAGCTGCTTCTTCTGCTACCATGGTCTTCTTCTTTCCAGCTTGCTTGGCCCTCAACGCTTCTCTCTCTTTCTTTGAGAGGTCTGGACAGTCAGCTTTGAAATGTCCCTCCTTGCCGCATTCAAAGCAACCGTTGGTCACAGGCTTTGAACTGTCTCGAGTTCGGTTGGACTTATAGAATCTCTTGTATTTTCCGAACCGAGTGTCCATGTCGGCTAGTTTCTTTGACAGGGCGGCAATGTTCTGTTGCAGTTCCTCTCTGCTTGGCTCCTTTGCAGCTGTGTCTACAGATCTTGTTGGCCTTGATGTTCTCGATTTGGAGTAGTCAGCTCGAAGTGCAACTGACTTTGAGGCTGAACCAACATCCTCAAGTCGACTCGTCTGAACCGAGGACTGAGATCTTCTTCGGTTCACCTTATACTCATTTCCCTTTAAAATTGAGAACAGTCTTTCAGTTTGTATGCTGGTTAGAAGGTCAGTTGAATATGCAAGAAATAAACAAAATAAACACTATCACACAGAGATTTACGTGGTTCAGAGAAACCTCCTACGTCCACGGGGAGTTGTGAGTCCACACAACTCTGTCCAAGTTCTTCTGGACAAACCACTCAGCTTACGTGGGCTGAGCAACCGTTAAGGATAAGTTTGTGGGTACTTATCAACCTTACAGTTTAGTTTTCGGGTACTAAACAACCTATCTACTCAGTTGCAAGAAGAGTAGGGTCCTAAAACCTTTTCAGGTGAAAGAAAATGGGGTTCCAACTAAAAGCTCGAACACGAAGTGAGCTATGATCTAACACTCTACGAACTCTCACTAAGTGATGTTCTCAAGGTTCGATCTAAAGACACAAAAACTAACTAACTCTAGAACTCTCAACAAGTGATGTTCTAAGAGATTGAATTCAGTTTAGCTCGTGAAGAATATTGCTCTTTCTTTTGCTCTTTGGTTTCTTCTCGCGTGTGTGTCTTGTCTCTTTTTTTTCGAATGAATGAAGGCCTCTATATATAGGCGGAGAGAGTCAACTAGCCGTTGGAGGAGCCGTTGATCTCTGTTCTTTGAAAGCGATGGCTTGTCTCTCATCTCTGCAGACTTTCCCGATATGGCATCTGTGCTCTTCTGCTTTCCATCTGAGATAGCCTTGTGTTGGGCCAAATGGGGTAATGACTGAACGGTCAAACCCTCACGTGACTTCCTTTTTGAAATTCAAATCTTAACAACAGACTTCCAACAAGGAGTGGTCGGTTAAGACTTTCGATCTTCAACTAACTTGTTCTTCAGCCGATGTTCTATCTGACTACTAACAGTTGAACTCTCAGCTGACTTCAACTTCAAGCTGTTGGTCTTCTTGGTTGAGTTCTACAACTGATGTTCTGAAACTGAACACTCAGTTGTCTTCTTTATATCTGATCAGTTGGGTTCGAACGCTCAGATAGCTTCCTTTCATCTGATGTTCTCTTCCTCCATACTGTTTTTCATCCGATGAACACTCAGTTGTTTTTCTTACAACTGATGTTCTATCTCTTGAATGTGACTTCCCCTTTTCGGATACTTGACTATTGATCTGAGACATGAACGTAACTTCCTCCTTTTTAATATACTGAACGCTCAGTTGTCTTCCTCACAACTGATGTTCTATCCGAGTGAAGCCTTGTTGCCATCTTCAGCTGGAGACCTGTAAAGATAAAATCTTGACAATGCTCAAACAGCGAGCCTAACTACTAATATTAGGTTCTGGCAACATCTACTCGGTTGGGGTCAGTTGGTTTTGGAATTCATCAAAACTCTTACTAACAAATTTCCCAACATAAACATAATTGTTTGCTGCAAAAACTAAAGAAGTAAAAGCTGTAAAAAAAATGTCTTGCACCTTGCATGCATGGATGTATTTATACAGTACAAGAACTAGGGCAAACCCACAAACAGACCTTCTAGAAAATGGGTCGGCTGCTTCCATGTAAGGATCAATGGATAAGGTTGGAAAAATCTCATTCCTTATCGCTAAAATTATGTTGTTGTTGTAGTAGGAAACATCGATCGAATTCTTGTGCAGCAAGGAATTTGTTTCCTTGTAGGACTCTAACAGTTGCATCTTCACACGCCAGCACCGTTGTCCAAGCTCTGCACTCTGCCTTCCCCAATCTCTCTGCCATCTCTTGCCCACGACAACCTGCACCTTGCCTTCTGGAGCGAAACATACAATCGTCTAAATTGACCATACCACTAAAAGTGGAGCAGCTTTTCATCTTGATTTGGACTTATGCCCTCGGTAGCTTGAGCCACGAGCATGGCTACTATGGTCATTGCATCGTATCGCCAGTTCCTTCTCTTTTTGCATGTTTTGGCTCCATTCTTGCCCAATTCCTGCATGTCCTTGCCCTGCCAACTCAAGTGTCCTCCCAGACACAAAACTGACACAAAAGACACTAAAATACACTCGATCTAGACCTAAAACACACATGACTAGAGCACAAAATATGGGCTCGTCACTCAGCTGAAGGACTTCTACTTGACTCGGATTTTTCTTATCTTATTTTAACTTATCTAAATCGGTTTCTTTCTCGGTTTCTCATCTTTACTCGAGTACTAATTAATTTCTCAAACTCGAACTCTCAACTCGATAAACGTCATACAATAATAATATTTAAATGTTTCACGTAAAACAAGAGTTCACTATTCATCTCGTCTCGTATTTCTCAATTTCTCGAGTTATACGAACTCAGAAAATTACGAGATTAATTTTCGACTATTAAAACCACAAATCATTCACAATCAAACATTCACATCCAGATTCGGGCATTCACAAACAGATAAATGATCAACTTCATAAATAAGTGGAAAAAGAAAAATTCTACTTAATCACATTTAATTAAACATAGAAATTAACTCAGGAATTAATTCACATCTCAATACAGTCTCATATTATCTTCATACTAATCGACTTCAAATCTGGAAAATTTATAACTTCGGATTTTAACAAAAATAATTTCATTATACTCAAAATAAATTAAATAATTCAAATACGAAATCAGATTAAAAATCCGAAACCTTTATTAAAAATTTTCGTTTTTAGTTTACGTCATTATTTCTCAAAATACGAGCTTATGCTCAGAAAATTCTCAAACTTGATAACTCGACTCCAATTAATTCAATTAATCATTTCTCAATTAAATTTTCTAAATTTTCATTTTTATTTATAAAACTCGATTTTTCGTTTTTAAACTTCAAATCTCGATAACTTTTACATCGTAGCTCCGATTCAAAAGTTTCAAAAAGCAAACTTGATTATTTTCAATTAAATATCATCATCTAATCACTCAATTTCTCAAACAACATCAAGAATTCAACATTCAAGCATCATTTCTCATCAAACTTGAAATTTGCATAAAACATGCATACTTGTTCGTTTCTTGATTTTTAAAACTCAAATTCACTCAAAATTAGTGTAATCTCACAAGCTCATCATCTTAATACTCAACATACTCAAGATTAACAATTCATAGCTCAAAGCTTCACATAACATAAAATTATCAAGTTTTAATGCAATATTTATCCATACTCAAAAATTCAAGTTTTATTATTCTTCTAATAATTTTATTTGATTAAAATTATCAATTTTTAATGCAATATTTATCCATACTCAAAAATTCAAGTTTTATTAATCTTCTAATAATTTTATTTCATTAATTTCTCAATCATACTCACTAAATGAACTCAAATACTAAAATTCATCTGTTAAACTCATTTCCATCGATTTTCAAGAGATTTCCTCATAGAAAATTCAACTCATTGATTTTAAAATTTATTACTCCTTAAACAATTCCAACATCAAAATTTTTATTTTTATTTTATATCTTTAGAATACTCAAACATCAAAATTCATAAGTTCTTCTCTTCACATCCATCGAAATTCTATATTTTTAACAAAAAAAAATCTTTCTTTGTTTTATATACTCAAATCTATCAATTAAATTCCAAACTATGAACTAAAAGTTTATAACCTCAAAAATTATTTATTTTCTTCACCCTATATGGTTCGAATTTTTTCAAGAAAAATTCCTTAAATTTTATACTTCTCACAATTGATTCTAAACATGCTCAAAACTCCATTTAACTTATCATCTCATCTAAATCATCAAGGAAATTCTTCATCTTCTTTTCTATTTTATATATAAAAATAATAATTAATTTATTTCTTCTTTAAATCTTCAAGAACTCATCAAAAATACTTTATACTCATCTTCATATCTTCATATACTCAAGAACATCAAGAACTCATATCTATATACTTATCTCCATCGAAATTTCATAAAAATTATAAGAAATTTATATCTTTCAATCTTCTAATTTCTCATGTAACATATATCACTCAAATTCATCATATATCACTCCAAATCATCTATAACATCACAAAATCATCATCTTCACACATATACATGTTTCGAAATTTTCATCCAAATAAAGAGATAAATCAAACTCTTTCTTTTAATCATATTTTCATGCTTTTATGCACTTAAACTCATTAAAATCATCATCAAAATCACATCAAGAATTTAGGAATTAAATTCCTAAATTTTTCTCAAAACTTTCAGCACTTTTAATAAATAAACAACTAAGATTTCCAACTTCATACTCATTCATACAAACCACTCAAGATCATCATACATATATCATCAAATAAATCATCCAAAACTCATCTTTTCCTCTTATCTTTTGTCACAGCCCCAAATCCCGAGGGACGGCAGCAGCCGGGGTGCGACTGGGGTTGGATTAAAGAAGCGGGGAAGAAGGGGGCTAACTGACTAAACATACATGAAAAAGGCATCGTTAAAACATAAACAAGACTTGAATATGGATAAGGAAGAGTTAATCGCTAAGGATTACTCGACAGAAATACATAGAAGAAACTAAGTTCATAATTACAGACTTAACTACAGAGTTGTTCAAAAATATATTTCATAAGATATTCAGAGTTTTGCAGCGGAAGGGTTCTAACTAAGCATCTTATCCTTTAACTCAACACCAACCGTCGCTTCAACCTGCACATTTAGAAAACAATGCAGGGCTAAGTACAAATGTACTTAGTGGGCACGATGCCGAAATCATAATCATAAATATAGATAAATATGGCATTTCATAAGCGTAGCACATCGGAGTTTTATTGAAAGAATCCGTGTCTACTAAACATTTTCTGACTCTTTTCTCATAAATCACTCGCGCGAGCATTTTCTGACTAATGTTACATTCAATCTTGACCAATTCTAATTCACCGTGGCTGGTACCCCTCAACAGGATATCACATACACCACAGGTTACAAAGTGCACTAACTCTGGAAAGCACTTAGCAGCTAACTCAGAGCCGATCGTTAGTTAATCTAGTTAGATTAACTCTAAATCTGGAAAACACGAATGTTGACTCAGATAGGTACAAAAGAACTCACATAAAACATAAAACAGTTCATGCCATAATATCACTTTGAAAACATAGATATCAAAGCGATAAAGAAAGATTTTCCGAGCATTGCTCGTTTTATTTGTATATAAAAGCCCACCTTGATTTACAGAACTTAAAGCAAAAGCTTCCAACTTTGGATCTTCCGTCCTTTCTCTACAGTTGGCTTCCTCCTTCATCGTAAAATAAACATACTTAAAAACGGGTCGTAAAAGATAATCGATCAAAGAGAATCGAAATAAGTTTTAGTTGTTTCATTCTTTAGGCATTTGCACGCTTACTAGATTCGTTTTACTTAAACGGGAAACGAGATTTGTACCAATCTCGTTTAGAACTTGGAAGATCTCATACTCGACTCTCGGATCAGTAGAGACGGTAGTCGATATCTTAATACGACTTTAAAGATTATAAGAAACTAAGTTGGAAAGAATCAACTTAGGCGATTTACGTTTTAGTTCATTGAACGATTTATGAAATTTCTCGTTTATTACTTCTTTAATGAAAGGATAAGAGATAAGATCTCGACTGGTTTTCATCACTCAAGGTCCTGTACTTGACTCTAGGGTCAGTAGGGAGATATTCGTTAGATAATACGGCTTAAACGATCGAAAGAAACTAAGTTGTGAACTAAACAACTTAGAAAACAAGAAACTGAATTTTTCACTGCGCAGTCCAGTAACTCTGGAGGTTGTCCAGAACAGAGGATTTGGGAAAAGGGGATGAGCCCTGTATTATTGGAAAGATTGGGATGTCTAGTTTACGCTCCAATTTACGGATCGCAAATCCGATAAACAAGCTAAAAGTTATTACAGTTTCCGGCGAGGGTCGCAAAACTGCCGTGAAAACCCTAATTGCTTGATAGGTTCGACGTATAACGTTTTAGGTTCGTTCTAAGCTCTCGTATTCAATTTCTTTAGAAACTAGACTCTCAAGGCAGTCATCACGTACTTCCGTACATGACGAACTCCTTCTCAAAAATCGCTCAAAAGCACGACGTTCTAAACGTCGGATTTCAACTAACAATTACTAAACCAACAAAAATTCAAAACGCGTTCTAGTTCTCGACTATAACTATAGCCCATATTATATCAACTCGAAAGCTTATGATGTCAACTAGAAAGTTGTTCTAAATTCCATCATAAACAATAATATCAAATTAGAATTCTCATCCGACTTCTCGATTATTAGTTACGACTAAAGGTTCGTCTCTTACGCGATTTTTCAAAGTTGTCGGATTCCGTTCAAATTTTACGACGTTAAACTACGTCTAATGTGAATCACTTTCATGCATGCAAACATATCATAACATCATTATAACTCAACTTATAAGGTGGTCTTTGTCTCTTACGTTTCGTTAAACATTTTTAGAAAATTCTCAATTAAATTCTATAATCAACTAACATTATTTGCAACATAATTCAACCAACAATTCATCAATTAAATCAAACATGTGGAAACCCCTAATTACTCTATAAATTTCGGTTTTTATAAAGATGTTAAGGGGGTGATTTTCTTCTCCAATTAACTACATTTATTCATTAACCAACCTCTTATAACAACTATTAATCAATTGCAAATCAATTTCCAACTAACATGCATCAAATCCCTAAATTCAACTCAAGCCCTAATTGAAATTTCACAAACACATAGGGCTTTTGATTCCTTTTCATTCTAATTACTAATTAAACATCTATTAAACAAGAATCAATCATCAAATGAAGAAAATTAAAAATCCTACTAACATGCCCTAAATTTCGGTATTAATATAGGTATTAGGGTTCTTATTTTTGTTCAATTTTAATCCCTAATTATCCTATCTAATACATCTAATTTCATTATTCCAAGATCAAATTATCCATTCCAATACTCAAAATTTTCGATCAAGAAGAAATGAGAAAGAAAAGAAAGATGATTGGATAGGATTATAGAGGAGATAATTACCTTAAGATTTAATGAAGAACTTAAGAGGTTTGAATGGAAGGATTGAGACTTGTGTTCTTCTTCAAGTTCTTGGAGCTTTCATCAATGGAGGTTGATGAAGTGAACAAGATGATAAATGGAGGAGTGGTGCTGCCGATTGTGTGTGTGTTTGGGAGGAAAATAGGTTGTTTTAATTGTTTAAAATACTTGATATGATGAAAGGTTGAAAGTGTGAAAAGTGAAAGATAAGGTGTCACTTAATTAGGCATTGTCAACATGCATGTCCCCCACTTTGATAAGGGATGTCGGCTGCCATGTAGATTTTAGGAGGGATACGTGTTTTTCCGGCGCGATCCGACGTTACGGAAAACGTTCGACGAAAAACGTCGCTCGGCACAAAATCGTCGCGATCCGATTTGACCTAAAATTTTAACGTACGGAACTTAATCGGAAAATAAATTTACAAAATTTATTTTGACAAAAACTCGGGACGACACAGTCCGAGTTTCGTCCGGAAAAACATAAAAACGAACTTTCTCGGACGTGTTCGTATCGCAATTTCGTGAATGTAAAAATCAGACGGTTTTCCGTTCTGAGTTTACGAACTAAAAACTTTTCGTACGCGCTAACCCTAAATACAGTAGTCATCTAGCTGCCTTTTGTAATTTATTTTCAGAAACGGATTCGACCGTTAGTCTTAGAATTCAAAAATTGTAAACTTAGGCGTGCAAAGCCATTTATTTAATTAACTTTAAAATTTTTAGAACGTAAGGAATTTACGGGGCATTACATCTTTTCCATCGATTTTTATGGAGATTATTAGAGAAAATTCCCTCTCTTTTACTTTTCATCTTATAACTCTTATTTTAACCCTTAGAACTCATAGTCATCTTCAAGTTCATGCATCAATCATCATCATCAAATATTTCCTAAGGTTTGCCTATGCATAAAAGTAAACATGCATGATTTCCTTCATCTTTTCCACATACATATACATATATACAAGAATTAACAATAACATACTTAAAAACAAGATTAAAACTCCATCTCCTTGGCTTGATGATTTTTTCGGCAGTTTTCAAGGGTGGAGGAAATCAAGATCTTTCTTCTACCTTCAAGCATGAAAAATATTCAAGAGTTTGAGAATCATGGCTTGAAAGAAAAAGCTTTAACTCTTGCTTAAAATACCATGGAGGTCGATGAAGATAAGAAGAAAAAAAAAGATTTCTTATCTTGATCCAAGCTTAAGTGAAAAAGAAAATGAAATCACTTACTCTTGATAGTTTATGTGAATAGAGGTGATGATTTCTTCAAGAAATCTTCATTCCTTCAAGCTCCTTCAATGGATGATTTCTTGTGTGTGTTTATGTGTGTTTTTCGGTTGAGAGGGAGAGATAAGAAAGATGGAATGTTGGCTAACATGTGGGAGAGAAATGAGAGAGAGAGGGCTGTCGAGAGGGAGATAAAAGTGAAAGAGAGTGAGAGAGAGTATGGGAGGTGAGAGTGGGGGAGTTTAAGAGAGTGTTATGCACTCTCTTGAGAGTGAGAGTGGTTCTCATATTGAAGAGGGAATGAGAGAGAGCCATGTTGGCTGGATAAGGGAGAAAATCTGATTTTTATCAGATAAAAATTCCCAGAAGAAAATATTTTCCATTACAAAACGTCCATCTATAATCAATTAACTCTCAAACGACTCAAAACTCACCACGACACTTCCTCGATATCCAATTTCGCTCTAACTCATCTCATTCTTCATCAAATAAATCAAGGAATCCGAATATCAAATTTTCAGACCAAAATTCCAACTAACGAAGAAAAACTTAAAAATTGCTCGGTTAATTAAACCGTTAAGCAATAATTTTTAAATCTCTCTCATATGATCTCAGAAAATTCCCTGATATATCTCAAAAGTCTTAGAATATCATTTAGACTCAAAAGACACTAATTAGACGGAATTCGAAATTCGTCGATGAATAGTGATTTCTCGGTTATCGTCTCTATTCATCAAAATATAAAACTTCTCAGAATTTTCCGAAATTCAATCTCAAACTCAAACTCAAACTCATATAATAATGCTCAAGCAATGCATCACATACTCGTTTTGGATAACCAAAACAAGAAAAAACGCATAAGAGCATGTAAGGGTATTTTGGTAATTTCGCAAGAAAATTTATTTTCTTGTAAATTTTCATCTCTCAAAGCACATAATTTAAACATATAAACTCAATTAAAACTCATTCAAAGACTTAGAAAAGTTTGGGGTATTACAATATTGACTAGAGCATCCTTATTCCCACTGTGGTCATGGGCACCTCCTCTGGGAATGTCATCTTCATCTCTTGATTGCTCGGCTATAACAGCTATATTCTTGAACACTTCAGCTAGTGATTGATCGAATATCCCTCCTCCATAAGCGGCGATGATCCATTTCCTCTCTGATGCTCGCAATCCACGCATGAAATACTCAACTAGGTCGATCTCCTCAATCCTGTATTGTGGGCAACGTGACAACATCTTCTTAAATCTTTCATAGTATTCATATAGTGTCTCATGGATGCCCATCTTGACTGACAAATTGCATTCCTCACGCTTTGGATGCGTCCAACGGGAAAGTACTTGTTCAGGAATGCCTGTTGCATCTTTTTTCATGTGTCCATACTTCCCTCGGGCAAAGTATACAGCCATTCCCGTGCCCCATCAAGTAGTGAAAAGGGGAATGTGAGTAACCTCACATAATCATCGAATCTCTCATGAGGGTCAGTAATCCAAACGGTGTTGTATGCCATCTCAAAATTCTAAAGATGGGTTTTTGGATTCTCCCCTGGGTGATTGCTGAACTTGGGCAAGATCTGGATCAATGAAGGCTTAAGCTCCCAGTTTCCGGTGATTTCGGGTAGCTTGATGCTTGAGGGCTTGATGCCCTTGTCATCAAGGAACATGATTTCCCTAATGGTTCGTTCTGCCATCTCTTCTGCTGGTTTAGATTCCTCACTCTCTTGGTCAGAGTAAGAATCGTTCTGCTCAACACTTTCCTCGTTTGACAAGCCGAGATTGCCTTCAGGTTCGTTTACTCCGCTTGCCAGAGTCTCTTTCCTTTTTCAGAGCTCGTAGTGCCCTAGCTTCACGCTCATGATCCTCAACGTAGATCAACTGTCCTTCCGTCGCTCTAGTCTTAGGCATATGCCGAACTCAAAACTTGAAGATTAACTAACTTGGAACCAAATCCCCGGCAACGGCGTCAATTTGACGAAGCTGTCGTTTGTACTTCGCGCGAATAAAATTTATAACTCCTATGCCTACAGTAGGTGATAGCCAGCGGTAAGCAGGGTTATAGCCAAGGGAATTGGTGTAGTCTCTCTTCCACAAACTGTTGTCACAAAGGGGTATTAGTCTGCACTTCACTTGCCTTGGTCAACAAGCACTGAAAATTATAACTGAAACTAAAAGTAGACTTGATCAGTAATAAAAGAGACTTGGACTGGATTTCGAATCAGTGATTATCAATTCTCTTTACTCGATCATGGGCACAGTGATTTTCAATCGCATGTCTTTACTACTCAGTTTAAGAATAAATTAATTCATGCCCTATGATCACGAAGTCACAGCTATGAATACGTTATCTCTATATCTATCCCTTCAAATTCGAGTTTGTCAGAGACACTCTAAACAAAACTCCTCTCTTGATCAACACACTTACGAAGACCTTTTAGCAGGTGTATTGCCCAAGAAGCATTAATATCTTTTAGACCCAAGTCAGCCAAGAGATGCCCAAAACTTCGACTGCTCTCCAATACTATTATCTATTCGAGCACAAGAGACACTCTCGTGTTGACCTCGACTCTATTGGTGATCTAGACTCCTTAACTTATTGGTGATCAAGTAATTAGTTATCTTGCTCAAATCTAATATTAAGCCCTAAGTATTTCGGGAATAAAATAACACGATTTAATTAACACGCTTTGGCTTCACGAGTAATCAAAGTATCGATTATCACTTCATCTCATCCATTCCAAGTTTAAAGAATTAGCTAGACATAATAATAAATATAAACAAAGTAAAATAAATTGAATCAAGCATAACTAAAACTGAATAAGAACTATATTACCGAAATCAAAGTAGTACGTGTCTTGGCCAGAACGCCAACTGAAAACTTAAAGCAGTAAAGTAGACAGAAATTAAAGTTTTACCCGTAGAACTTATTTTTCTTCCTCGCCAAACTCTCAAGACTAAAATTAAAGAAATATGCTAGCTTGAATGGCAACCGCTTGCAGAGTACATGCAGCCATATATATAAGCATCAAGATTAGGTTAAGTAGATCCCCTTCATGGGCTAGACTTCATCCTTCGTTGGCCTTGTTTCCTTCTTTAGTATCAAGATCGGCGCATTGAATTTCCTTCCTTGTTGAGTCCGACTTCGACCGATCTCTTCTCGATAAGGATGGAAGTTTCCTTTCTTATCTTCTTTCTTGACGCTCAAGTATCATCCATTGCCCTCTGCTTCATTCGTCTGCTTTGGTCACATCAGCTTCAGTCTTGCCCTCAATGTGCACTGTTCTGGGTACTCTGCTGCTTTGGCCATAAGATTATGGGGAGGTACTCATTCACATGTAGCTTTGCTCAAGATATATCTCTTCATTCCCAGCTACAGACTTCAGCCCTATGCCCATATTGCATCGTATCGTTGCCCAACGCCAGAAAAGCAGTTTTCCACCAGATTATGCCCACAAACGCACCTGTTCTGCCCTGCACTCACTTCCTCCTACTTGTGTCCTCCCAAACAAGAAAAGACTCGAAAAAGACACAAAAGACATAACAAAAAGATACGAAAATGGACACAAATTTGGGTTCATCAACAAGTCAGCTGGAAAACTTTCCATAAATAGGTCGACAACAGCGACATGCAAAAAGCATGGCCGCAGGTACCATTTCTGAAAAGTTACCAGTAAAGCATATGGAGTGTCATGCTTTTGGCAGAGGTCAAACGGCTCTTTCCAACGGCTAGCTTGATCTTTCCTCTATAAATAGAGGTCTCCACAACAAGACTAAATGGGATACAAGTAGAGAAAAAGCACGACAAAGTGCCGAGAGACAACACAAAGAGTGAAGCAGCGCAAGCAGCTTTTCACCTCTCTCTCTCTCCAAGCAAGAAGACTGGTGAAGAAGGAGGAGAGTGATTATCTCCTGTTCTTCCCCCTAGCCTCTCAGAAGTTTCCCTTCCTGATTGAGACTAGCGACTTGATCCTTGCTTGTTTTGTATCTTCTCAGAACTTTATCTTTTCAAGAAATTGAGTTCTTAGCCTTGGGTCGAAGCCTCCACTCCCCTAAAGTGTTGAAGGCTTCCTTATTGGATTCTCTCCCAAAATCCAAACTCAAGACTGACTTTGAATCCGAAATCAAAGTCCTCACGTCCCTTGGAACCCATAATCCAATACCAGGTCGCTTGGAACCCGTAATCCAAGCAGAGGTCCCTTGGAACCAGGAATCTAAGAGGATGTCCCTTAGAACACGGAATCTAAGACAGGCTGTGCACTTGCCCGGAAAAGTGTTGTAGGGTCTTGTTCGAACCCGTAATCGAACTGGTTAGGTTTGCTTGGAACCCGGAATCCAAGTGGAGCGTTTGGTAAGCACGCGTAAGCTTACCTAGTGGATTACTTCCCCAAAAAGGAAGTCGTGGACATAGAAGGGGTTCTCCGAACCATGTTAAAATACTGTGTGCTTACTTTTTGTACTTTACATTCAGTATTTTAAATTCAGTACCTAACCAACTGACCCAGCATATGCACTGCACTAATTTAAGAATTTAACCTTCCCCTTTCACAAAGATTTTAGTTATTGTAACGAACTTATCTTCCACCATCTTCCGCATTGCATAATTGTTAAAATCTTAGTTGGTGCATTCAGCTGATCTTTAGGCATAGAAGCCAGCTGACCTACTAACTGTGTGATTAGCTCTAACTGAGCAACTCAGTTGAAGAGCTACTCCAACTGTCTCTTCCAGTTGTGAGTAAACTAACCTGAGCAGTAAATCTCAATGAAAAAATTGCTACTGGTGTATTCCCCCTCCCCCCTCCTTCCAATACACCAGTTACTCGTTATAGGGACCATCAATTGGGCTTGGCCTTTTATGCGTTTACTTGTTAGTATGACTTAGCCTTATATGCATTTACTTGTTAGGGTGCATTTACTTTGATAGAAATATTTTTATTGAAAAATGATGGATAAGAAAAGATGAGAAAATATTAACATTTCCATCCTTTTTCTATAACATGTTTACTAAGATGGAAAAGAAAATTCCTACCCCTTCCCCATTTTTATACTTTTTATCCATTTGAAAAATATTTTGCACATCAAAAGCTAAGGATAATATTATCCAACATTAAGAAAAAAAGAGTCAAAAAATATTATCCGATAAAATTTTCTAACCTGCCCGGAAAAAACAGTAAGCATGTGAAAATTATGGAGAATGGGTTGTATAATTTGGAATTGAAGGTAATGTGCTGTTGTCAGTATAATTTGTTAAGCTCAACAATATTTAATAGTTGTAATTTAATTTTTTGAAAGGTAATTTAATAGTTATAATTATAATTCGAGGCATATAACTTGGTTTATTATATTAACTACAATGTTATACGTTCTGTTTGCTTAATTTTATCATAAATTATGTAGTATATGCTTATTTTCTTAATGAATTATATATGTTAATTTAAAATACATTTTCAATGTATCGTATCTAAATTTTCTAAAAATCAGCGTATTTATCCATATACATATTTCATTTACATCTTCGTGCACCTCAAGTTATTATAAGATATTTCCATATAAGTTATCAACATGCACATATTAAAATTTAAAGAAATCTAGTATACTTTGTAATTATGGAAGAAGTAAAGGGTTTACCAAAACCGATTATATAGAATAGCAAACAGTAATATTACTCCAATTACTCGAGTAAAAACATCCTTAACAAGACATTTAACGATCGAAACTGAGCATATTACGAGGGAACACACCACGCCAACAAAGAAATAAGAGAGATCGATTGCAGAAAATATGAGGATCAAATCCGATGGCAAAGGATAAATGTTGAGTGACAGAAAGAGAAAGAGAAACATGGCAAAAGTTCAATGTGACCACCTAGATTATTGCTAGAAGTTACCAAAATAAGCTCCGCCAAAACAGACAGTTTAAAAGCACATTTGCAGCACAAAACTCCTCAATTAAAATCAGTCTTAAAAACGAGAGATCTTCTTCGCTCACGGCTTGAGAGCCAAAGCCAACCCAAACTTGGCGCTCTTGTCAATGGACTTGGTGTCCACCTCAGCAGACACAGTGACGAGTGACTTGGGACGCCACTCATGCTGGATCAGACCACTTGCCTTGCCAAAGTTGTTCACTCTTGCCTTCACAGAGGTCAATGGATCCAGTGCGTGTTGTGTACCAACAGTGATCGTGTTCTCGTTGCTTGAGAAACTGTGGGTCACCTCAGCACCCACTGCAGTGTTGGTGAGCGGACTCACTATGTGGTAGTATGACGCATTGAAAGTGTCCAACTTGTCATTCCTTTATTAAAAAAAATGCAGTTTGTTAGCATATTTGTTCACTTCTGAATGATTTCTATGTTAAAAGGTTTTGTAAGAACAGCACAAAAAAAAGAACACGTACAGTGTCATAGCAGCGATAAGATCAGCATTTGTGAAGCTAGCTCCAATGTTGTACTTAGTAAAAGCTCCTTCCTTAGTGTCAAAAGCGACATCACTGCCCACAGCAAATTTGTTGTTGCCAAGAGAAGCAGAGAAGTTCAGCAAGGGGTTAGGTGTCATGCCGACACTGGCGCTTACCCCAGCATAGTCATGCAAGTATTGAAGTTCAAACTACAATGTTCAATGAGAGAAAGTTAAGACAGATAATACCGAACATGCAGTAGACTGAAGAGGCAGAGAGATCAGCTTACCTTTCCAGTTCTCTGATCAGGAACTTTGAAGGTCACTATAGTCTTCAGTCCAGGGCAAGGTTCATCAACTGTGATGGTGGTGAAGAGCTGCCATTGTATTCGGTTTCAATAAATAAGTCAAATGTTCAAACAGGTTTTACAGATCAATGTAGACCAAAAGATTTCACAATTTCTTCTCGGCCAAACATCAATAAAAATTCTTAAACCAAAGGTTAAAAAATGGGAGTGGGCATACATTTGAGCTTGTATCAACTTTAACATCAGTGGTGATGTTGTTGTGCTTCAACTGAGTATTGATATCCGCCAAGAACAGATCGCCTTTCTTTGAACCAGATGAGGTGAGAGTCTGCAAACATTAAGTACAAAAACACGCACGGTGTTAGACAAGATTCCATAAGACAAAAAAAAAAAGCAAAATACAAATACACAAATCTATTTGAATAAAGTGAGTTCCAAAATTTGCAAAACAACACAATATAAACTGCACTGCTCGGGGCCTGCTTAGTGCAGTGCAAAAGCAAAGAGAACACTAAAAAAAATTATATTGAATGATTTGACAATTTTGACTGATATTCCACAATAATCTAGGCAATGAGCTTTCCTCAAAACTATTTGACAGATATCTCATCCACATTCTTGAACAAAACCCAGCACATTATCATTTTACTTACCAAATCCAGGATTCAACATACAGCTAACAGATATAGTATAACTCATCCTATGATGCAAGAGATTCTGATTCAAGATTATCTAAAGATCATCAGATATTCTACTGCGACCAACATACACAGGTATAATATCATCCATAAATCAATTTATACCAACTCTCACGACAAAGGCAACTCGCTATTCACTAGGCATCTTGATAGAGAAACTCATTGCAATTACAACCAACTAGTAAATGATAGAATGAAGAATAAATCAAAGGGAATTAGCTCTCACCCAAAAATAAATAAAAATGCATGTGCTCTCTTGAAAACCAAGATACATTCAAAAGTATTAGCGAATCAACTGTATTAACATAATGATACCCAAATGCAATGCTCTCTCGC
This sequence comes from Schizonepeta tenuifolia, assembly GCA_029490685.1. NCBI lineage: Eukaryota > Viridiplantae > Streptophyta > Magnoliopsida > Lamiales > Lamiaceae > Schizonepeta > Schizonepeta tenuifolia. The sequence continues at coordinate 68,117,610 of CM055958.1, read as the reverse complement.
ATAATACACCATACGACAGACACATATAACCTAACTCTACTCACCAGGAACAGTCGCAAACACAGCGCAAGCAATTTAATACATTCACGAGTAATCAAATTCCACCAATATCATTGCACAATTAACCGATTGAAAGAGACAACAATATGCTTCAAATAATAGAATTCACATAACTGACAAAAAGTTAAAGCTACATATGCTTGCACTTTAAAATTAAATAACAGAAAATTAAAAAAAAAAAAAACACCGAAACCATCAAAATTGCAATCCACGAACCACAGCTAAAGCCAAAAGTAAAAATCGAATAAGAGATCCGTCCGAAACATAAACGAGATTACTTACAACTCCAGTAGGTGAGTAGGTGGTAATTGTGAACTTGTGGTCAGTCTGGTAATCCTTGTATAGAAGATCTGAGAGAATGGCAAAAAATATGAATGTTGTTATTCGTAAAAACATAAATAAAACGAAGATAACACAGAAATATATCCGAAATTTGAATCGAAACTGAAGAAAATCGAAAACCTCGAGCTCTTTTGCCAATTTCAGTGTAGAGACCAGGACCCTTGCCCATGATATCTAAGAGTAAATTTGAAGAATCGAAGCTCGAATGAGTCAATTTAGAGTGAGAGAAAAATGTAGAGAGCAAATGTGTTCGTGTAGATTCTGAAGCACCCAGCGACGTGATATAAATGGTGTCAAAGCTAAAGCCCTAATTCATTTGAAGGGCGTTTTCTCGAAGAATCTGGTCCGTTGAAAAGGTTCGGGGCGGTCAGTGGTTCATCGTGCGCCGTTGATTATTTCTTGGAGTGGGGAATAGGTTGATATCTTGCGGGGTATTTTGGGTATTAGCCAACACGTGGCGGTAGAAACTCGGCTTAGTTGGAATTCGCATTTTTTGGTTAATTTTTCCTCTGGTGGTGTATTGTGTTCCTCAAGAAAGAGAGAATTGTTAGGTAAATCATGCAACAATTGCCTAATCTATTACGTCGATGTTTGGATTAATTATTTTAATATGTACTAGTGTTTAGGCGAAAATCGATGTAAAATTATTATTTAATAAAATTAATAAAATTTAGGTGATAGTATAAGAGATATTATTTGTTAATTATATTTTTTATTTTTTTAGTAATTTTTGAACGAAAAATTATTATTTAATAAAATTAATAAAATTTAGGTGATAGTATAAGAAATATTGTTTGTTAATTATTTTTTTATTTTTTTCAGTAATACTCCTTAAAAATTCAAATTTAATCCACACTTATTATTTTTATCGATAATTTTGAAAGTCCTATTTCTTCTCAAAACTTTTGTGGCACAAAAATTATTTACTTCTCAAATAAATTGTCTTGTGTTGATTTTTTATGAGAATTAAGGTGGTTTTTTTTTATAGCATATATCTATTTGTCTCCCTAAATTATAAAAAAGTAAAATTTACCACGTTGGTATTGAATCAGTCCCTCAATGCGCACAATTATGGGTCGGAATTAGTAATATTCGCTAATTTTATTTATGAATTATGCAAAGTTGGAAATACAATTACAAATAACGTAGTAAAACTTAATACATTGAGGATGAATCTAGATTTTAGAAAATATATGAAAAAATGCATAATCTGAAAATTTTAAAATAAATAAGAATAAAGAATGGAGATGTGTGACGTGAGATCTCAAGTTGAGGTACCCGTCGATTCGGAATTGGTCCGAGCTAAATATAACTTTTTATCAAATTAAATAAAAATTCATCAGACTATTTCAAATTTTAATTCAGTCAACCAATAAATTAGTCAAATTATTTTGGAATTATTTATTCGGTCAGCTAATAAATTGGTTCCCTAAAAAATAATTATTTAATCGGCCAAATTAAATTAAATTAATTAAATTATAAAAATATATTTATTTATTCAGTCGACTAATAAATAAATTGGTCAAATAAAACTGGTGGTGCAAAAGATGAGATTGTATATATTGATTCTATGTATTTATAGGTTTTTCAATAGGTGAAGTTTCATTGAACAATCAAATTCAAAAATTTGAGAATTTAGATAAATAGGAATGGTGGATGAAGAGAGGTGCCACATATAATTTTTTTTAAAGCAAGAATTATTTTCTATTCAGTAATATAATAATGATGATTCCATAGTTACATGCATCTCATTTAATCACCAATTGCTTGACTGATTACTGATTAGAGTGACTAAATAAATAAGGAAGCGTTGTTAAAGTATTGAACTATAGCTAATTCACAATAATAATTAGATAAAAAAAAAACACGTCTCCTTTTTTTAATAGAAAAAAAAACATCGAATAAATAAAAGTATAATGAAGTATGGTTAATTCTTAACACCCTTGAATTAAAAAGACAAACCATCGAATTAAGTTGTAATAGTTATACACAGCTACAAATTACATTGGCACAATAATTAAGAAACGATCCATTACATATAAATAAAGAAGTAAATCAATAATAAGCTCAATTAAAATTGCCATATTGAAAGTGGATATAAGCAGGAGTGTCAATGGGTGGGTAAAACCCGGACCAGAACCACTAATTTTTTTCTGGTTCTAAACCCGGACCGGACTGTTACTTATCAGATCCGGATCGGACCCGGACCGTAAAGTGATGAAATGAAATGGTCCGGGTCGGTCAAATACCCATGGGTAATCTCAGAACCTGTAGTTGCCTCTTTCATTAATTTTGCTGTTCAAAATACAAAATGCATGTTTTACTGTCTTTGTGCGTGTTTGGTGTTTCTGTGCTGCGCGTATGTGTGTTTTTGTGAGTGAGGTGTGTGTCTTTTTGTGTGTGCGTTTCTCTCTCTTTTGTGTGAGTGTGTGTGCGTCTATGTGTGAGCGTGTGTTTTAGTGTATGTATGTTCTGTATGTATGCGTGTGTGAAATTGTGTGAGTGTGTGTTTTTTGTGTGTGTGAGTGTATGTATGTGCATGTGTGTGCATTTTTGTTTATTGACAATGAGTGTTTGTGTGTTTTATGTGTGTGTGCGTGTTCTCTGTGTGAGTGTGTTTGTGTGTGTTTTAGTGTGTGCACTGTGTGTGTTTTGTTTATTTGTATATATACGTGTATAGTGTGTGTGTTTTATGTGTGTGTGTGTGCCTTTCTCTATGAGGAGTGTGTTTGTGTGTGTTTTAGTGTGTGCACTGTGTGTGTTTGTTGTATGTGAGTGTGTGTATATATGTGTGTGTGAGTGTGTGCGTGTGTTGCTGTGTATTAGTGTATGTGTGTGTATTGTTGATTTTTTTTTTAATTCATTGTTTAGTTGGTAATAGTTTTTTGGTTGTAAACTGAAATAGTACTAGTATTACTAGTATTACAGATATTTTTTATTTTGGTTTATTTGTTGAATATTTTTTTGAATTTGAATGGAAAAAAAAAGAAGAAAAAATCAGATTGGATTTGGATCAGAATCGGATCCAGCGGGTCGATTTGGATTACACTTATCCGATTTCGGGTTTAACCTGTTGGTCCAGTTCCAAGAATAACATATAAAAGAATTGACAAATAAAAAAAAAACGATCGATTCTGGACCAGAACCAGATCCAACGGGTCGATTTGGGTTACACTAGTCCGATTTCGGGTCCAACCGGTTAGTCCAGTTCGAAGAATAATATATAAGAATTGACAAACTAGTAAGATTTAAAAAAAAAAAAAAAAAAAAAACGGGTCGGTTTGGACCAGAACCGGATCCAGCGGGTCAGTTTGGGTTAGACTTGTTCGATTCCGGGTAGAACCGGTTGGTCCGATTCCAAGAATAATAATAAATATATATATATATATAATAAAATTTAAAAAATAAAATAAAAAAAGTGAAGCGGTTCTGGAACCGGAACCGGATCCAATGGTCCGGTCCGAATTTACATGGTGCAGTCCGGGTCCTAACGGTTCCAGAATCGGAACCAGAACCAGAACCGAATTTTTATAAGGCAATGGATTGTTACATATTCCGGTCCGGTCCGGGTAAAGCCCACCCGTTGACAAGCCTAGATATAAGCCTAAAAATTGACACTTTAGATAAATATCAATAAAAAATAGAGAAATACCATATAAGATTAGAAATAAATGTGGTGTTTGAAATTCATTCTCCTATTATTAATTGATTCCTAAACATAATCATAGTTTTGGGAGTAAATTTCTAAAGTATTACGATGTTTTATTTTATAACATTTATTGATGTGCCTTACTTGTAAAAGGATAAGTCTTTTTTAGTCCAAAAGAGAAAAAATTTAAAGAGTGATAAGTTAGTATTTATTTCAAAAAAACCCACCCCACAAACAAATAAGATAAGATGCGCCGTGCCGATTGAAAAAATAAAAAAGATAATATAACAAACATTTAGAAATAAATATATCCAATATTAGGCATGTCAAATTGTTTCTCTCCATACACAGTATACATATATGGTTAACTGTAGCAACGTAGTACTGAATTCTGGTATTGCACACATTTTTTAGATTGTACTCCCTCCGTCCCACTCATTTTGTCTCCTTATTATTGGGTACGGAGATTAAGGAAAATTGTTTGTTTAATAAACTAGTGGATGAGATTGGAAAGAGATAAGAGAGAAACTCTTACAACCACTCATTATGTCTATATTTGGATGTAGACAAAATGAGTAAGACATCCCTTTAAAAAAAGGGAGACAAAATAAGCGGGACAGAGGGATTAATATTTAAAACTACTATTATTTTTTATCTTTTCTTAATTATACTACGCCGACCGAAAGTCCCCAAAATAAAAGTAACGTAGCCACTCAAAAATACACGTTGGACACTAGAAATTGACAAAATAACATCATTTTGTATAAAAAATAATTAAAATATACACCTCATATGCCACTAATATCTCTCATAGAAAATTAAAAAATATTCTTTCCGTCCAATTTATATCTATTTACTTACTACAAAAAAAATTATCCATTTTATATCTACCTAATTTAAGAATTTTACACATATATTCTCATCCTTTTTTCCTTATTTACCACCCTTTATCATTAATGATCTCACCCTACCTTAATTTTTTTCTTTTTATCATTTCAATAATTTTATTTTTACTTTTCATCAATATCACTTTTTTTTGTTATTACTATTATTTTTTTTTATTATCTCACTATTCCAAATATACCTTTATTCCACTTATTAATGGGGAGACATAAATTGGATAAAATAATTTATCTTTTCTCTCTACCCACCCCTCTCTCTCGTTCTATCCTCCCTCCCCTCTCTTCCCACTGCCATCACCGCCACCCCTCAATTTTGCAACCTCAGACTGCCGCCACCGCCACCACCATCACACTCCGTTCATCCCGATCTCTTCAGCTCACCAACAATTCGAGCTTCTCGACATCGCCGACTCTCTCTGCTTCTCTCAAAACCTCGCCGTAAATGCTCAGAAACTACACCCCTCCTCTCTCTCTCTAACCCTCCACCCCTGCTGATCCCTCCCATTCTTCGAGCATTGCAAGGGCCTATACATCCTATCCATCTCAATCGGCCCAAATATGCATCTCAGATTCCAAATCTTTTGATCCTTATCGAACCCAAACGTCTCTCCGATTTCGTGACAAACGATAGCAGCAAGAGAGCCCTGGGGATCTTGTCATCAGACTCGATTCTGAAGAGAGGCATGGTGTGATGATTGGCAGCTTTGGCGACGTTGTAGATCATGAAATTGTTGTTTTGAGGGAGGTTGGAGAAGTGAGCGTGGTGGAATTTGATGAAATTTGGAGTGAAGAAGAGCTTCCGCCATGGCTTGCAAAGGCGTGAGAGAATGCAGATCATGATGTATGAAGGTAGTACGCAGTCAGCCATAGGGTGGTCGTCGTCAGCGGCGGTGGTGGTAATTAGAATTCTAGGGTTTTCAGAGCGGTGGTGGTCGGAGAAGATGATGGGTGTGGTGGTGGTGGTCGGAGAAGTGAGATGAGAGGGAAGAGAATCAGGTGAGAGAGAAATGGGGGAGGAGTGGGTGTTTTTTTTTTTCTTTTTTTTTCTATTAATTCCTCTCTCTCTCTCAAACTACGTCATTTAGGGATAAATGAGAACAACGTCGTTCAGTAAGATCGGACGAGTTGTACAACGTGGCAACGGCTGATGTCACGTCATTTTCAATTTGGAGATTTTCGGCGTGGTAAAATTAAAAAAAATTAAAAAGTGAAAAATTGGAAGGTGATACGTTTTAATACTAAGATCTTAAAAATACGTGCAAAACCAGAATTCGCTAATATGTTGTGAATTTAATTATTCCATACGTATACTAGTATCATAATCTGGGCTGGTTTATTTAGGCCACTGGTTTGCCCACTGGTCTGTAGCTTCTTGAGTTAAACTCAATAAATATATTCCTAACTATCATAATTTTTCAATTGTAGCATACTATTTATTTTGAAATTATAAAAAATCATTCAAATTTATCCATTTGAGAGATTTATGGCACCTAAATAGTATGGTTGTGGAGAATTTCATGTTGCTTGATGTGGAAGTCGAAATGTATGTTAGTATTAGATTTTCATTTTAAAAATAATGTCATTTAAAAATTTTATGGTCTGAAAATAAATTTATCTTGACATATGTATTCTCACATCAAAATATGTCAATTTTAAGTGTATATGGTAGATTTACAATTGAAAAAGACGTTAGAAACGTCAGGTTGATCGGACACTAGCAACATGTCAACACAACACGAATAAAACGTGAAATCCCTAAGGTAAGCATTGGTGGGGGTGTCGACCGAAGAGCCTCCGACACTCAAGTTAGTACGGAGATAAATCAAACATAAAGTAAAAACAGTAAATGGAGAAATTGTAAAGCGAGTTGCTGATGATCTTGATAGATGGTGGTGTTCGGAAGGTGACAACAGTAACGAGATAGTTGAGAGGGTGTGTAGGACTGTAGTGGTGCGTCGGAAAACTCCATCAATCTAGAGACTAATAGAGGTAGACTACGGAAACGGAGTGTGCGCGGAGAGAGTGTGAGAATGAGATTCAAGATTCAAGATGCCTCTACTTGACCTACTAGGGTCATTTATATAAGACGACTAATACCCCCTGTTGGGAAAATTAATAAAAGTTTTAATTCATCCCAAAACCCAATTAACCCTAACTGAGTAGATGAAGCCATCAATCTGAACTTAGATAGAGCTCACTGTTTGAGCTTATGGATTTTCATCTTTATAGATTTCAAGCAGAAGAAGTCAGTGTGACTGAAGAGGCAAGTCGGCTAGTCGAACTGTAGCTTAGTTGACTCCACAGTTGATCCATTTAGCTCAAGCATGTCGAGAAGGTGTTATAAAGTCAGACGTCGCAAAGTCAAGAAAAGAAGACCTTGAAGACGGAGAAAGTAGATGAGTTCAAGTTCGAAGTTCAAATCTACTCAGGAGCTCAAGTTAGAAAGGAAACTTTCCATAAATGGACTGACCAAGTTAGCCAGAAAACTTTCTATAAATGGACTGACCAAGAGGACGTGCATAAAGCACGGGTCACAATTACCATTTTAGGAAATGTTGCAGAGAGTAGATGGAGTGCCATATTTTTGGCAGAGGCCAAACGGCTACTTCCAACAACTAGTTTACCTCCCTCTGAATAAATAGAGGTCTCCCCATTTCAAGAAAGCGTGAGAAAGTAAACAAGAGAGCAACCACACAAAGAAGCAGAAGCATACTCTCTCTCTCTCTCGCAAGAACTTGCCGAGCTGAAGAAATAGTATAAGTAGAGTGCCAAGTCCTCATGTTCTTCTCATCTAGCCTCTTAAAAAGTCCATTTTTTCGAGTCTAGATTTGTAATAGGTTCTTGTATAGTTTCTAAGCAGACTCTCTCTTGAAGGTTGAGTGTCTAAGTTTAGGAAGGAGCCTCCACTATTCTCTGTGTAGAAGGCTTCATAGTTGAAAACCCCAAACCCCCAAACCCCATGTCTTTCTTTGAACCTGTAATCAAAGAAACTAGGTCCCTTGGAACCCACAATCTAAGACTCATGCTTTGTTCTTGCTCGTAAAAGTGTTGTAAGGTTTGGTTCGAACCTGTAATCGAACTGGTTAGGTTGTTTGGTACCCGCAAACCAAGTGGAACGTTTGATAAGCACGTGTAAGCTTATCTAGTAGGTAACTTCCCCGAAAAGGAAGTCGTGGACGTAGGAGGTCGATCTCCAAACCACGTTAAAATATTGTGTCATTTACATTTCAGTATTTTATATTCAATACACTAACCAACTTACCCTTACACGAAAACAAACTTTCATTCTGCACTAAGATGGTTTAGGGAACTTGACTTTCCCTCAAAAGGTTTTCAGTTTTAGTAACGAGTCAAAAATCCACCATCTTCCGCAAAGTTAGAAACTCTGGTTAAAACCTCAGTCAGCTTTGATTCTGACTGATTCAGTCACCAAGAGTTGAAAATCGATTTTGTTAAAAAATTCCTACTGGTGTATTCCCCCCTCATACACTAGTTACTCGTTACCGGGACCATCATCCTCTTAAAGTTTATTCTTGTTAACCCTAATTGTCGGCTTACTTTGTTACGTCAGTTGCTATCTTGGCGAAACTTCCTTATCTTGACTCAATCTCCAACTTATGTGGCAAATCGTCATGGCCAACGTGGTGGACCATAGGTCTTAGGGATATTTTATACGCCTAGGTGCGAGTTTGGTCCTAATTAGATCGTTATTGGTCCAGTGCGTCGGTCACGTTTCGCCTATCCAGCCCGTCAGATAAGCCAATTAGACTTAAAAATGTAAATATGGATTTTGCCCACCACAATGATGATACTACTATCCTTTTCTATATCGAATTTTTATTTTTAAAATAAATTTGCATAGATTATCAAAGTAAATAAATAAATAAATAATTAAAAAATATCCATCATTTTACATCCTAACATTACATATGTTTGTATTATATCCACTGATATATTACAAAACCTTTCAAATATAACTAAAAATTCAATTTATTACGGTTGAGCGTGAATTTAATACAATTAAAATCTAAGTCGGCACTCAACTGATAGGGTATGTTCGATTTAAGACCGTGGTACTAAGTCGGCACTCAACTTTACAGATACAATCCAAAAAATAAAATATTAGTATAGTAGTAATTTTACTTGAGCTGATCTACATTTAAATTTCAATACAATTGTGAATAAATGTAAACTATGGGTTATGACACGATATAGTATTTCCTAAATTATTTACATATCTATCGATACAAAAGTTGATTTAAAAGGTGCAACGCGACTTTAGATGCGATGCGATGCGATGCGATGCGAGCTCAAAGTCATCCAGATTTTACTGAAACTGACTGCGGGTTTCTGCGTGCTATTTTCGAAGAGAAACACGCAGTCCACATCTCTCGCGCGCGCAATTTGGATTTCGGAGTGAGAAAATTTTAGGTAGAGATCACCTTTTAATTCGCGGATTCTGGAATAATATGCTTCTACTTTTTTTAAAATGCGTACGTTTTCCTTGCTGAAGTTAACATACAAAATTGCACTGTTAGGATAATGTGTTATTTCCGAATCCTAATCTGCATTCTGACGTTATGTTGAATAATGGTTGTTAATCTGTGCATTTTTTTACTCAACTTTCAATTATATTAGGCTTTATGTCGAAAGCGTGGGACTAGCTTTGAAATAGTAATTGGTTATTTTATCTGGAATTTCAGTTCTCTGTACTGAAGAATGTTGGAATCAAATTTTTGTTTACTTCATGAAAATAATACAAGCATAAAAATACGAGGTTGTGATAAGATATGCTTAGTGCTCAAAGCCTCAAAACTGATACCATACACTCTGTGCAATTTTATTCTGAATTTTGTTTTGAATTTACTGATTCTCGTTTCATTATAGTCTCTAGCTTCTTTTTATTGAATGAGTGACTTTGACGCTTAGTAGTTAAGAACTTGAAGAATCGGGAGTTTTAGAATTCAGAGACTTCTTTAATAATGAAAAATAGTACTTTGTTTTAGAATTGCGACCCAGAATTTCGACTATAGATGTAAAATATTTCCTGAAAAATAGTGTTAAGTTTCCTTTCTTTATTTTCAAGCTCTTCATTCTATTTCCATACTCCATGGCACTTTGAAATTTCATTTTTTACGAGTTAACATATTTCTGTCATGTTCCTTCAGAATTTAAGTGCAATTACTTATATGCTTACTCTTGAAAAGAAAAAAGCGACCATGTGTATTGAGTTCCACTAGTGTTGAGTGCAGCTTGGTTCTATGCCAATCACAATCAGGTTATATATTCTTTTCCTCAAGGCTCTGCCTTCGCTTTACATTCAGTTCTTTATTTTGTGTATTTTGCATATTTTGGTTGCTAATCAACCTAAAATATGCTGCATTAATCAACCAAAATAAGCTATAAATAGAATGACATTGAAGTATTGAACTACTGTTTTTTTTCTAATGCCTCTTAAATAATTCTCTCAAGTTTTCAGCAGTACCTTTCTTTATAAATCCAGCAGGAAGTAGTATGCTAATCCAATTGGAACTGCGATGAGTAAACCAAATATAACCCTACATGGAAAAATAAACGGTTTATGAAATTTGTAGTCTTAGAGTTGTTAACTATTACTGAAAACATTGAATACCCGGTGCTTAGTATGGCTGGATGTAGATTATACTCCTTTGCAAATACAAATGGAACTATCCCCTGAGGGAGAGTGGCCTGCATCATGTTTAGCAATGCTTTTGTTAAGTTTGAACATTAGATGAAGAATAATCCTTAGATACTGAAATGAGAACAGAGAGAGCTTCATACAAACCTGCACGATTGCAACTTTGAGCAACGTTCCTCTTAATCCAAGTGCTAATGAGGGTGCAGCCATGAGTAATGGGCCTGCAAGAAACTTCATCGCCATGGCTAATACTGCTTTTCGAGTACCACAGGCTATCACTCTGGTTTGTGATGCCATGAAGAGGCCTGGCCAGCAATGAATTCAAGAGGCAGAAAGAGATCCCTTTATGTGTATGCGTGCATGTGTGTATTTGTGTGTGTATGTATGAACTGCATTTCATAGAAGGAAAACTTTAAGCGTACCTAAGCTGAACATAGCCATCCCAAGTCCTCCATCTGACAATAGTGTTACTGAATCCTCTATTATTTTAGGCAATTTTACTGCCCACCTACACCCATTTCACACTCATAATGTGAGGCTCGGTACTGATCCATGGTACTCTCATAAAGTGTTCTTTTCACTCATGGCAACATGTCCATTGTCCAACCTATTATTGTGTATTAATGTAGTATGCCTGAGTTAGAATGCTTGTATTACCTGAAATATATGCATGCCCATATAATTCCAATGAAGGTGGCATAAGTATTGGGATTTCTGATAAGTTTTTTTCCTACAGTTGAGACAACCATTTTTATGTTTCTTTTCCTCAGATCTTTGACTCCTTCATCTTCCTTGTCTACATGAATTGCTTCTACATCTTGTGGGCTCTCCACTGCTCCTTCAAAGAGATAGTTCATACTTTTCAAATCAAAATAAACGGCAGAAAGACAGCGGAACAATATAATCCATTCACTTTAGTAACATTCATGTAGCATTGTTTAGTTTCTGGCCTTGAAATCATAACAAGAGAAGTTGATTCTGCTAATCTCATGTCGAAGCTGTAATCTTAGTTAGAAAAGCAAATATAACAAATATTCCAGGTGGACTTTGATGGCTAGGACCTTTCATAAACTGTCACAAACTTTGTGATTGAGTCTTCATTTTCTGCTCTTATTCAAAGCTATACCAATTTCTATTTGTTCTAGTTTATTCCGTGTGTATTTATATGTACCTTTTGCTGTTTAGTGATTACTTTCTTCTAGACTATGAAAGATGAGATTTTTCATCTGAAATGGAACCAACCAAGAAATTATTAGGTCCAGTAATTCTGATTATTAATATGTGTCTGAATGTTAATTGCAATGGGAGAAGCAAAGCTCAAAGTAGTAGGGCCCAGAAATTACCGATCATTAAGAATGAAGAAATTGACATAAGTAGCTATTTCAAATTTCACTGTTCTAATTTACAAGCTCTGATGAAGGAAACATGTAATGGAAACAAGATGAGTATAAAGTAAAAATATCCGTGCGTACCTGTTACTTCTGAAGATGATGTTGCATTGATGGATTCCTCTGTAGCATTGATCTCAAAAAGAACTAACAGAAGGTTGTACCAAATAAGGCTTTGTAGCACAACTATCTGGGCCAAGAGGTTTGATGCTTCTTTCCCATACATAGCCTCTATTAGTGGGAGTCCTAATATTAATGTATTAGGCAATGTCGACAAGGAAAGACCCGTTATCATCCAACTCAGGCTTCCTCTGGATCTTATTTTGGCTATTACTCCCAGTATGATGAGAGCAAGAAACTTTTGGAGGAAATCAGCAGATACCAGTTTCAAGTTCATCTTATAAGGATTGTTTGATGAAATTACCTTGAAAGAAAGAAGGGGGATTGAAAAATTTGCAACGAATTTGTTGATGCCTGAGCACTGATCTGGTGTGAAGAGTTTCCACCATTTTATCGACAGTAAGGCTGCAATCATGGCAACGTATAGAGGGATGATTGCAGCAATAACATGGTAGACATCAGTTAGAGTTATCATTGTTTTTATTGGTTGGAAGCGGTTATTATTATTGCTGACTTTTCATTCTTTGGAGACATTTTGTGATGAGGCTTTATATGCTTATGTTGATAAGATGCCTGTTTATTGAAGTAAAAGGTGGCAGATTACCTCTTTTCAGAGAATCTTCCTCAGGTGATTTTTCATATGCATAATCTACATAAGTTTCTTTGCAGATATAGCTTTTCTCATTCCATCATTAATCATTTTAATTGAGCTAATCTGGAATTGATTTTGATTAACAGTTCATTGCAAACATCCTGATTCATAAAGTTGATTACAGTTTACTTCTTGTGGTTAGATCCTTTGTTTAAAGCCTAGTAGAACTAGATTGTAGGCGTAGATGTGGAATACTATAAAGGAAAAAAAAGAAATTCCTTATGTTGTGAATGATGTCCTTAGTTTTAACTTTTCATTTCAATTTTATTAGCTCATAAATTCTCGAAAAATATATTATATCAAGTTCAATTGTTTGTCCCCTCCAAAAAAAATGTTTTAGAATGATTTTCTTCTTGCTCTTTCCTTATTCTTCGTCTTTCTGCCTCTTCTTTTGTCTTGTTTTGCAAAAACTACTCAATATGCCTACTTATTACTAGACTTTTGTCATAAAATCATCATCTGTTAAATCAACCCTTAATCTTGAAAACATGTGGCAGATCTTTCAAGGATGAGCGATGGAGGAATAAAGAAGTGCATTGCAAGAGAAGTAAGTTAAATCTTGAGTAACAACTACAGTGAAGAAAGAATTTTTGCTATTTATGTTAAAAGTGTGAGAATAAGTGTTGTGGAGAACTGCTCTAAAGCTCAAAATTTTGCCAGAAAAAAAAAGTCTTGGGCGTTTCTTCATCAAGCTCCTTTTTCTTTCCTTTTTTCTTTCCTCTAAAAATATTTATTCTAAATTTGGATTAGATGTTAATTTTCTACTCATAACTCCCCCCTCACCCCCACACACACCACACCAACTTGGGTTTTGACCAGGGTTTGGAATTTTGTAAAGGAAGTGAATCTATCTGATCACTCGGCCTAGGTTGCTGTTGGGCTTCGACATGTCTAGACGGGTGGGCCATCGGTAAGAAATTGAGCTCAAATTGATTAAATGCTGTAAATTTATTCGAATTCTGCAATATGCTTTCGGAGACAGACAAGGTACACATATAAATATCAGACAGATAGGGCCATCATATTTTTGATTTATTCTTGTTTTGATTCCATAGGAACAAAGAGTGGCAACTTTTTTCCTTCTTTATTGAAATCAGTTACATGATTTTTGTAGGGAGGATGTTATTTATCATGCTTCTTATGTGCTTCACCTTGCTGTCATTGCTCTAATTTTGATGACAGATGGAATAATTCCCAGTCATCTGTCGCAGAATGGCATATACTGAGGTAAGGATACATAATTATTTGCAGATGAGAATTATTGATAGTGTTTTATCTTTAATTTTAGGAGTACTAATCCATGTTTGGTGGTTATTGGTAATGTTAAAATTTAAATAGAATATTTATGAGAAATCAAGAACCCATTATTTTTTAGTAGGAAAAATCAAGAATGTCACTGTTACACTTTTTCCATAATTTGTTACAGAGATTATATTAAGCTTCTTATGAAGGGAGTATTTAGTGTGGCGGTGGGTGCGTTGTGTGGGGGGGTGGGGGGGGGGGGGGGGTTTCCTACGTGTGAGTTTTCTCCTTTTTCTTTTCTCTTTATGTTTTCATTTTTTTTAATGGCTGTGCATGGGCCATCATTTTTTTTTTCTCGTTTTTCTTAGAGAGATCATTCTTTTAATGTTAGAAGCAAAAAGTGAGGCCAAATTTATACTCGTTAACGTTCTTTTCCAACGATATAAAATTTACGGTCATGGTCCTCGGACGTACAAAAGCCTACAATATGTATCTGTACGATTTCTTCAATATTTTTACGTGTGTTTACCAGTAAAAAGAAATAAAATTAACGTATTAACATGGTATATATTTTCATACGTTATTATACTAAGAAGAAAGGAATATTTCACTTCTGTCATGTGACCACCTTTTCTTAGGCTCTCTTTTAATTATCTTAATACATTATTACCTAGTTAACCTAAAAATTTAGCTTAACATTAGCAGTTTAGCACAATCAATATCCTTTCGTAAACTTTTCATTAAAAAATAAACAAATAAAATCCTTTGGTAAACTTTTCATTTAAAAAAAATAAATAAAATCCTTGCGTAAAAGATGGTAGGTAGGCCTATTAGCTAGAATGACGACGAGTACTCGCCTCGCCTACCAACCTATATAATACAAATTTTTACGGATAAGTACGAGTATGTTTTTACAATATTAATGCATGTGTTGACGTTACATTAATAGAACACTGGACAGTGGTCTGGTTTCATTTTACTGGTTCCTATTTCTAGGTTCCGGTTTTTTTTTTTTTTTTTTTTTTTTTTTTTTTTTTTTTTTACTTAAAAAAAAAGGGAAACACTCCCATGCGACCTGCTGCATGTGGGATGCGACCGGGTCGGGTCGGGTCAACCCGGGTTTGACCCGTTGATCCGGTCAAAGTTTTTTTTTTTTTTTTTTTTTTTTTATTTCAGTTTTTTTTTTTTAATTTCAGTTTTTTTTTTTCGTCTCCGCCTTCGGCTCAGATTTTACGGCTCCGCCTTCGCTCCGATTACAAATATAAGGATAATCGGCGGGCAACAATTTGGACTTTTTCGGCTCGCTCCGAGGCCTTCGGCTCCCCTCGCTCGAATCTTGACCAAAGAAGAAGCGGCAAACAAAAAAACGAAACGACAAACAAACAAACGAAGAGGCAAAAAAAAAAAAAGAATTAAAAAAAAAAAATAAAAATCAGAAAATAAAACAAACAGACTGAAAACAGAAAAAGGAAAAAAGGAAAAAAAAATTAAAAAAAAAATCGGAAAAAAAAAAAAAAAACTGAGCGCGTGCACCCCACGCGCCGCGCGTGGGTCAGGCGCGTGCGCCCCACGCGCGGTCGCATGGGGTGCGACCCGTCGCACGCAAGTTTTTGTGTAAAAAAAATAGGTACCGATGTTTTAGTGTAGCTAATAAAATTGTATAAATAAATAAAATCGGACTTTGGAATTGAAAACATATTTGAATAGCAGAAGGTTTGGGTTCAATTCTGCCTACGTGCGGTGTAGATTTCCCCAGATCGAATCTTCTATTGCATTCCGTGTTGCATCTTGTGTTGCATTAATAAGAGAACGACACTTGGCGTGATTATGGGTTTAAAATTGAGGGAATATATTTTCCTTATATATACCCTAAATCTTGAACTCTTAGTCATATCCCGTGTCGTTATCTTATTAATGCAGTAGGAGATGCAACATGGAAATGCCATAGAGGATCTCGTTTGAGATTTCCCACCTTATATGGTGGTATTGTGATTCCACATTTATGTGGTGTAGAGGTCTCACTATTGCGGTGGTGTAGTGAATAAAAAATGCGGAATTTTAAGAATTGAAAAAAGAAAAATAGAGAGAAGAAAAATCTAGTTAATTCATCTCCTCCATCCATTTCATCTTTGAGCAGTAGAATCGGGAACAACTCTCTCCGCCACACACATCTGAAAAGAAAAGAATGCTAGCCCACGGATGTTAGTACTATTTAATAATTTTATTAATTTTTATAATTTTCCGTCGATTTTTGACGGGTTATATGCTAGTTTTTCTCAATCAGATGGAAGAAGTAGGAAATATATTTTACTTATATATACCCTAAATCTTGAACCCTTAGTCATACCACGTGTCGTTACCTTATTAATGCAGTAGGAGATGCAACATGGAAATGCCATAGAGGATCTCGTTTGAGATTTCCCACCTTATATGGCGGTATTGTGATTCCACATTTATGTGGTGTAGAGGTCTCACTATTGCGGTGGTGTAGTGAATAAATTTGAAAGTATATAACTATATATATATATATATATATATATATATATAGAAGATAGATCATATGAGAATAAATATTATCCTAAGAAATGAGAATAGATCTCCACCATAGATCTATTGGTGATGGAGGGTCAAGATTTGGCCAAGTCAAAACGGGTCAAACCCGGGTCAACCCGTTGACTTTTTTTTTTTTTTAAAACTGTCACCCAAGATGCACAACTTCACATATTCGGATGCACCACTCTACATAACTAGATGCACCACTAAGTGCATTTAGATGCACAAGATTTTCAAGTTTTATTTTTCAATTTTTTTTTTAATAAACTGTCACCCAAGATGCACAACTTCACATATTCGGATACACCACTCTATATAACTAGATGCACCACTAAGTGCATTTAGATGCACAAGATTTTCAGTTTTTTTTTTCCAATTTTTTTTTTTAAAACAGTCACCCAAGATGCACCATTTCACATATTCGGATGCACCACTATACATAATGAGATACACCACTATGTGTAGTGAGATGCACCGAATTTGTAAAAAAACAAAAACTGAAAAAAAATTGGATGCACCACAATGCGTAACTAGATGCACCACACAGTGTAACTAGATGCACAATGTTTTACGAAAATTAAAAAAACGAAAACAAAACTAGTGCATTTTAATGCACTTAGTGGTGCATCTCATTATATAGTGTGGTGCATATGAATACATGATGTGGTGCATATGTCCTAACCTTAAAAAAAAAAATGAAAAAAAACATAAAATCTTGTGCATCTTAATACACTTAGTTGTGCATCCGAATATGTGAATTTGTGCATCTGAATATGTGAATTTGTGCATCTTGTATGACAGTTAAAAAAAAAAAAAAACCGAAAAAAAAGTCAACGGGTTGACCCGCTTTGACCAAGCTAAATCTTGACCCTTCATGTAGATAAGATCAATGGTGGAGATTAATTCCTATTTCTCACTTTAAGGGGAGTTTGCATGGGAATCACTCCCTATATATATATATATATATATATATATATATATATATATATATATATCTTGATGTAATTAGAAAAAACAATGAAGATACAAAAGGTAAAGTTATGTGACCATTGAATTAAAGCCACGGGTTAAGATATATAATGTGACGACATTTTTACAGTGATAGGTCATGACTGATTCGTTATATGGTCCGCGACACAAGACTTCATTAATTTGAAATTTTATTAAAATAGGTAAAAAAATAAAAGTTAAAAGGAAGGCATTATCGACATAAATAGAAAACTAAACATATCTAGTAAAAGACTGACAAAATATGTCTGAAAAAATTTGATCTTTTATTGCCTCATGCGGATATGGCCACCACCCTTCTTCAACATCCGAACTAGCCATTTTATCCGCCACCGCATTTCCTTCCCTAAAAATGTGAGAAACTCTAAAATTCAGCTGCTCCAATAACGCTAAAGTTCCTCTCCAACGAGCTATCCATCTCCACGTTACCCTTTCCGTCCTACTAATCAAAAGACTAACAACGTAGGAAGAATCTGACTCCAACCAAAGGTCATTCCAACCATTATTTGCTGCAATTTCTATCGCCGTGATAGCAGCCAATAGCTCCGCCTCAAAGGCAAAACCAAATCCCTCCTCTACATGAAAACAACCACGAACCATCCCTCGACAGTTTCTAAAAACCCCACCAGCACAAATAACAGCCGAAGCATCAACAACAGAGCCATCCGTATTAACTTTCGTCCACCCCGGCAGTGGAGGAATCCAACGAACCGAAACCTCTTTCAACATATGTGGCGGACTATACTCGATTCCTAAAGAATTTGCTGCTCATTCTGAGAAGCCTCCTCTCCCCAATTTTGGAAAAGAGGCAACAATTTCCTTCACAGACAACCTTAGAAAACTGATTACCCTGTGCGGACTTGCCTTCATACCCTCAAATATAGTCGAGTTCCTCATCAACCAAATGGACCAGATCGCAGAGACAACTACAAACCTCCATAACTCCTTTTCATTGCTGCTGCCCGGAACCGCCATTGCTTCCACAAAGAAACTCTTGAAATCAAGTAAATCAACGAGCTCAATCTGGAAAAGACTAAGCACAAACTCCCATACCTTTTTTGCAACCTCACGTCCCCAAAAGATATGATCAATGGACTCCGAAGCTTTGAAACACATTTGACAAATCAAAGGTCCCTGGATCCCCAACGTATGAAACTGGTCCGTCGTAGGGAGCCTCCCATGCAAAGCTCGCCATCAGTTTATTGATCTCTGCTCCGGAATAAACGAAGCTCAAATCCATTTCGCCCAAGCTGGAGGAGGTAGTCTATTACGAAGATGCACCGCTGCCAATTGTAAAGACAACTCTCCAAAAATCGATCTAGTCCATACCCTTGTATCCGACTCTCCAGTCATATGAACATTCAGAATATCGGACACTACATCCGGGAAAGAACTAACAAAGTTGTCAGTAAAATGCCACACTCCATCAAAAAAGTAATCAGCAACAGACTGATTCAATATCCCGAATAAATGCTGCGGAATTCCAAGCCTCTCAACAATAGAATATCCCAACCAATTGTCAAACCAAAAAGACGTATCCCTACTGTCCGCCAAAATGATGAAAGAATTGGCCTGAATCTCTGGAATCATTCGTACAATTCCACCCCAAACGGATGAAGCAATACGGTAATCTTTTGGAGTAGAAACTTCGAAAGGTATTTCTCCCTCATTAATCTACTCGCAAGAGAATCCTTGGTAAGTATCTTCCATGCAAGATACATCACAAGGCTGTCATTTATGCTCCGAAAAGTCCTCACCCCAAGGCCGCCTTCCTCCTTCATGGTGCAAACCAAGCGCCACCTGATAGAACACGAAGGCTTCAACCTGATGTCTCCTTTCCAAATATAATTTCGACTACACCGATCCAGCATATTCAACAAAGACCTCGGCCAGCGATACATAAACATCACGTGGATTGCCGTGCTTTGGACTAGCGACCTCACCAAACATATTCTGCCTGCCCGAGAAAGCTGACGCCCAAAACCCCTATTAAATTTCAACATGATATGATTTTTAGTAGCCAATAAATCCCCCAACTTTGGCACCCCAAGAAACAAAGGTACCCTAAGATAGGAAATGGGCAGCGAACCCTGCCTAAGCTGCCAAAATCCCTTCATCTGCCGCTTGAGGGAAGTACTAACTCCCTTACCAAAATAGATCGAGGACTTAGCTGCACTACAAACCTGTCCCGAAGCCGCCGCATATTGATTAAGGATTATTTTAATACATCTATAATTCCGCATTGTAGCCTTGCAAAAAATCATCACATCATCAGCATATAATAAATGAGTCGGGAAATCCATCCTCAAAGAGTTCTTAATAGGCCTTAGTCCTAGCCGTGTAGTCTTCGCTATAATCAAACGACTAAGAGCCTCCTCCGCAATGCCGAACAACAAAGGTGACAGAGGATCTCCTTGTCGAACACCGCGCGAACATGCAAAATAACCTTCCGGCCTTCCATTCACCAAAATCGATAAGCGAGCTGATTGAAAAATTACTTGAATCCAGTTCCGAAAAACATCCGGGAAACCAAAGGCCTTAAGCACCTTGTCAACAAATCTCCAACTCAACGTATCAAACGCCTTAGTGATATCCACTTTAATCGTCATATTCTGCCCATTGGCCGACGATTCCATCCTATTTACCCCCTCCGATGCAATCAAAATACAATCCTGGATATTGCGCCCCGGAATGAATCCAAACTGATGTTCCGATATAATTGCCGATGCTAAAACCCCCACCCTCGAAGCCAAAACTTTCGTAATAACTTTGAAGATGAAATTCGATAACACAATCGACCTATAATCAGTAACTCTCTCCACCGAATCACCCTTGGGAATAAGCACCACAAAGCTAGAATTCAGGCCCTCAGGAAGATATGAACGCAAAAAGAATTGTTGCACCGCTCGGACCAGGTCCAATTTAACTACCTCCCACGCTCGTTGAAAGAAATACCCTGTGAATCCATCAGGGCCAGGAGAACTAGCTCGATCCAGCTGAAAAACAGCCACTCTAATCTCCTCCGAATCCGGAATTCTGGCCAATCCATCCAACCCTACATCATTCCTACAAGGAATAACTTCATCGATCCAGCCCCAATCCAAATCCTGATTCATATTCGAGCCAGAGAAAAGAGTTTGATAGTAATCCACCAACTCCCTTGAAATCTCAGCCTGATCCGTAATTAACTCCTCCCCCACCTTGAGTGACAAAATAGAAGATTGTCTATACCTCATTCTGATCAGCATGTGAAAGAATGCGGTATTTCTATCACCATCAGTTAGCCATGTCGCCCTACTTTTCTGCCTCAGAAGGTCATTCTTTCTATTTAAAATAACACTTATCTCCGTCTGAATAGCCACCTCCTCATCCATTCTGTCATCATTATATCCCTGATCTGCAATAGCACACTGAACAGTCTCCAAGTCTCTCTGTCGAATCTCCAAATCCCTATCTAAAAAACCAAACACCTCCCAGTTCCATTTCTTCAAAACCTGTCGAAGCTGCTTCATCTTGTGCATGATAATATAAAAAGGACACCTCCCATCAAACACCGGTTTTTCCCAACAATCGGAAACTGCCCTCTCAAAATCCGGATGAGACGTCCAAACTGACAAAAACTTAAATGACTTACAGCGTTGAATTTGATTCATTGCCATAGATAGCACAATCAGAGAGTGATCTGAATTAATCCTAGGAAGATGAATCACCGAGATCAAATCCCACGCTTCCAGAAAGGATTCAGAAACAAGAGCCCTATCAAGCAACGATTGAATGGGAACTTGCTTCCGACACACCCAAGTAAATCGAGGTCCAGAAAAGTTAACCATCTGCAGATTATTGCCGTCAATTAATGTCCGAAAGTCGTCACAAGCAGCAGCAATAGGCTGCACCATGTTACGCCTCTCATGAGCACCCAAAACCGCATTAAAATCTCCTAAAAAAACCACTTCATCCGAAACTAGTCCAGATAAGTCAGACCAAAGCCGGCGACGTCGAGTGTAATCACAACTCCCATGTACCACTGCACATTTAAAAGTGAATCCTCTATAAGAAGTTGAAAATGCTATAAATTGATCAGTAATCATCAACTCATGTGCAACAACTTCATCATCAACAAAAACCCAAATATTAGGGGAACGCCCATCCCTAACATTTTGAGCAAAAAAATTCAGCCTAAAACTCCGCCAAAATTGCCCCTCAACAGCTGATAAATTAATCCGGGGCTCAATAATTCCCAAAATTTTTGGCTTAAACCGATTACAATGCTCCCTCAAAGTATTTCTAGTGTCCCTCAAGAGCCCATGTACATTCCATGATATCACATTCATTGAGATGAATTAGAGTTCTTCCGAGGAAGAGCCCCGGATTTCTGAATACTTTCGACTGCTGCATTCATTGATTGCAGTGAGGCACTTACTGGAGGATCAACTACATATTTTCCTTTCCTTTTTGTGCTCTTCTCTGAAACTTTTGGATTAACCTCCGAAGGAGTAGGCGTACCACTCCGTAAATTGTAACCAGCCTTAGCAATAAGCTCTTTTCCTCCTCTATTAGTTCTAGGTGGTTTCTCCTTTGAAGAATTCTTCAATCTGCTCATTACCTCCTGATTGTCCTTTGATGTTGAACTAAGCGAATCCTCAGCTGCATGAGAATTAACATTCTCACCAACTAAGGAAGGATTAGAACTACTAAAATTAGAAGACGAATCGTCTAATCTTTTATCCAAATCAGCGGCCACACCCACATCACCTCCATTCTCCTCCTCACCCTCGGCTTCCACTTCTTCCGAGTCCTCACTTCTATTTCCTTCTTCCGAATCCTCACTCGTATTTCCATCCACCTCAGCGGCATCATTAGTTTCCATCTCAATTTCCTCATCAACCTCTTCATCAGATGCGAGAATAGCAAACCGATTTGGAGACTGAAGGTCTGCATTTTCCGAGCCATCTTTAGCCTGCTTCTCAGAAGACGCCTCAACTATGTTCTCTTCCATATTAACCCCATCTCTTCCATCTGCTTTGCCCCCCTCCTTCGAATTCTGCCCATCCTCATCCGGAGGCATATCCTTCTTTCCAACGGGAACCCACTTCGAGACCACCTTCGGGGCTTTTGCATCTTTTTCCTTAAGCTTTCTACACCTCTCCACCGCATGACCAACAATATAACAGTGAGAACAGAAAGGAGGTAAGCTTTCATATTCAAACTCCACCTTAAACGACTTTACCCCCCGATCAATCAAGATTTCATAAATTCTGTCCTTACTCATATCCACCTCCACAAGGACACGAACATATAACCCCATATTTCCCTTTAGGACACACCGTCAATCTCCACCGGCTGTCCAACAGCTCGAGCAACCGCTGAAATGTATTCCGGCTCCCATAATTGGTAAGGAAATTTCTTGATTCTGACCCAAACTTGAGCCACATGTTGCTGCACCGAATAAGGATCAAAATTTTCTACCCATTTCCTTACCGAAAAAGATCCGTAAGGAAGAGCAAAAGAGGACGGGCAGCGGATAGAATCAAAGTCCGCTTTCAAAGAAAACCGAACTGCGAAATAGCCTCTGCCCAACATCACCAACCTCCAACTAGACGTTAATTTCCAAACCTGCTGCAGATCATGCTGGATTTGTAAAGTTGGACGTAACTTCTGTCCACTCTTCAACAAAATTCTCCCCAAAAGCACTGAATTTTTGAACAACCTCTCCTGTTGTTCAAAAACTGATTCCGGAAAAGAAAGGGAAAGAATATCACCCTTGATGATGGGTTGATACAAATTGAAGCTATGCATCGGAATATTAATGCTCTGCTGCTGCAAGGCTGACGCGAAAGTGGCCGGAGAATGCAAATTCAATGTCGAAGTATTTTGCATGGTGCTAGGATTTGAAGAAACCCCATGCGTGACAACAATTCCCGATGACTACTGAGCACGACCAGCAGCCTGTTTCCCGGAGGATAGAGGAGGAAAGTTCTGTAGATTTGGCTCCAACGGCGAAGAGGAGCCTCCGGAGTTTTTGTTATTTCTCGCAATTTGCATAGCGGAAGCATCCACATTTGTAGCAGATATTTGTTTACCTGTAACAGCAGAAGAATTCTGCGGATTTTCTGCCGGAATAGCAGCAGCAACAATGGCCGGAGTAGCAGCAACCGTTGCCAGAATAGCAGCAACAACCATTGGGACCTCCGGCTGAGGGGGCACGGAGGCCAGCGGCGAAGTTGCCGCCATCAGAAACTCGGACTCGAAAACGAAGGGAGGCGGAAACCCTAGTTTTCAAAGGGTTGTAACTTTCACGAAACTTGATGAAAAACGATGAATCAAACGGCTAAATCGAAGGAAATTTCACAAGGAATCCAAATATGTTGTTGGATTCAAAAGATATTGGATGAAAATCGCACAGAAAATTGAAAACGAAATAAAACGGGAAAAAGGTTTAGGAGAGAATTTCGTCCCATTCTCTTCCATATTAACCCCATCTCTTCCATCTGCTTTGTCCCACTCCTTCGAATTCTGCCCATCCTCATCCGGAGGCAGATCATTCTTTCCAACGGGAACCCACTTCGAGACCACCTTCGGGGCTTTTGCATCTTTTTCCTTAAGCTTTCTACACCTCTCCACCGCATGACCAACAACATAACAGTGAGAACAGAAAGGAATTTCAGATGTAATTATTCTGTCCCACAAATATTAAATTGCCTTCAAAGTTCAAAGAAAAATTGTTGCATTATAAAGGTGTGAGTTGATTAAGTGCCTGTTTGGTAGGTCATTTAAAATTAGCCAATATAAATAATATCAATACAAATAATATTGATGTATGTGATTAAGGATGGCAATCGGATATGGCGGACACGGATAGTGGATATTCATGCCCGTACCCGCGAGCCAAACCCATACCCGTCACCCGACCCGCCAACCATGACGGGTACTTTCCTCCACCCATATTTGCCATCCGTGGATACCATCCACCCGTCGGGTACCCACCTACCCGCCATCCGCAGGTATCCATCAAACCGCCACCCGCAGATATCCACCAATCCGCCACTTGTTGAGAGATTAAGAATAAAAAACTCAAAGTTATTCACAAGTTTTACAGGACCAAAGACTTGTGCCATAATTTTCTGCCATTATTTGAGGTTATTATTACAAGACCAAAGACTTCGATTAACATTCTTGCTTAAAATTGAAAATCATAGAAAAAGCTGCTAGATTACTAGTAACCTTAAGCAGCATTCGAATCTAAACACTACTCTACAACTGCAAATGGATACTTCAAAGATAGGCAAAACGTTTGAATTAAATGGCATATATATACAAATACATACACACACACAGAAAAGCAGATACTCGGATCTCATTCGCATTAGCAAATTCTATCACACAATTATCTTCTTCAAAACACCGGTTACTCAGCTTAATCCACAAGCACTACTTTTCTGGACTAGCAAATCATTTGCCTCAATCCCACCAAAACCCAGAAGCGCATTAATCGAACCTCAGCATGGGAAAAAAAATTAAAGGAGGAAAATAAAAAGCATGCCGAAAACGATAAAGAATCGAACTTTACCTCTCCAATGTAATACGGGTCACATAAATTCGAAGTCTTTTTGGAAAATATTTCTGTCGAGAGATGCGCGAGAGAGAATGAGAGATGCGCGAGAGAGAAGAAGAGAATTACCTTGCTTAAGTGCGGCGGCGACGGTGGTCGATTGTGGAGAGGAGACAGAGAGAGGCGGTCGATTGTGAAGGGGTATTGCCGTATTGGTTCGGCAAATGGGTTGGGTTGGGATTTTTTGAATAATAACTTAGTATAAGTTAGTATAAGGTTGGGCTGGGCTTTTTTGGAGTTTGGCCAAATATAATTTATATTAGATAATATTTGGACCAAATATATATTACATACTATATTATATAATAGTCGGGTGGTAGTCGGGTATTTCGTGGATATTTTGTGGGTATTTTTTGCGGGTATTTTTCACGAGTAAATGGGTATTGCGAGTACAAATAATAACTATCCATACCCGTACTCGCGAACTAAATGGATAATATTTTCTAACCATGAAGCTATCCATGAAAGTCAAATGCCCCTCAAACCCGCACCTATTAGGGTCGGGTACCCGCAGGTATCGGGTACCCACGGGTAAATTGCCATTCCTATATATGATAAATTAGTATATGATGGGTGTTTGGTTGTCCATATTAACTTCAATATTAACTTTCATATATGAAGTTTTGATGTTTGGTTGTTTATATTATCTTCACTACTAACTTTTGCATTTTCAAAAATAACCTTACCCTGCTTTACAATTTACACATCATGTCCCGTGTATATAGCCTTCTTCATTTTCTTCACCACAATTTACAAATAAGTTTTATTTTTCCATTTCTATTCCTACCCTAACATACAAATTACTAGACACACCATGATATAAATATATAGGAAAATGCACAATTCCTCGTAGCTTCTGTCGACATTTCATCGACCCACCTTTCTCAGAAATTGCACGAGAATTATAGGTTTAACGAGCTTCAGGTCCAGATGCGGGTTCGCTGAGACCTGTTGTGGTCAGAATACCAAAGTTTGTTCTCACCTAATTAAATAGATTTCGATTTCAGATCAATTAAGGGGGTCTAGGATCAGTTTAATCAATTAAAGAATAGTGCCTGAGCATAAAATAATTTCCATCAAAGCTTAACTACAGAGAAAGACTTAAACCAGTTGTACAAGTCAAATTTGACCCAAAACATATCGAAACATATATTCCATGATTACGTGTCTGCAGATTTCAATGCTTAATACAATACTACCTCAATTTTGGTAAAGAAGCAGTTCTTAATGAAAAAAGCTAAAAAGAAAAAAGATTTATTTTACATATACATATGATATTTCTCTCAGATCAGTTACTACGAATTGAAAAACCTGATAAAGCAAATGCAAAAACACTTGACCCACATGTCGTTGTCGATGAGAAGTTTGAGAGAGAGTTTGTTAGCTCGAATCGGCGGTGGCGACGGAGCGAGAGAATTAGTGCTTTTTCGATGGTTTCCTACAAATCAAACACCACACCGTCATTATTGTATAGGGAGCTCTCGGATTCTGGGAATGTCACAGTAGACGCGGTCCTACCTGTGGGTTTTCCGGCGGCGGCGCCTCAGAGGTTCTTGTGTTTTGCCTAGTCTAGATCTGGCCTGGTGTATTTTGAAATGGAGGAGGTGAAAGCACCGAAAGCTGAGGACAAATTGGTCTCCCTTTGGTTCAATCTCAGTCACTGTTACTCCAACAGAAAATAATACAGGGGGTGTGGCGATATTATTTAACAAAGCGTAACAGTAAAATAGGAGCGGGCCTGAGTATAATAGAGGACTATTCATATTATTTATATAGCCTACCAAACATTCGATACATCCAGATAAATAATATAGTATGAGTTTATATGACCTACCAAATAGGCACTAAAAAACAACTTCGAGATTCAGTGGCCCAAAGTTAATTTAGAACACTAAACTAACTACAGGGAAACATAAGCAGTGTTATAGACGAGATATAGTGAGATAACTAAATTACTAAACTATCAACAATAGTATGACGTATGATATAAACAATAATATTCTTGATTAATTATCTCATCGTAAGACTAGCTCGCATAATTTTTTTATGCATTATGATATAAATTTGGATCCAATATTGATGCATTATATTATTCTCCATAGATATATCAACAATTTTATCGCAATCCTCATTAACCTCCCCGATCAACCAAAAAGACAATATTTGGAAGAACATATGCGACATCAAATCTTTTGTCACGAAACCACTAGCTAAAGTGAAAGAAAATGTTTAGCTCGATCTCACAAATTATGTAAAATGTGGTCTCAAACTAAGCGAACGTAACCTTCGATACAATGTGAATGAATATAGACTAAACAAGAAATGTGCGAGCTCTAAGTATTTGGTGTAAAGAAAACGTGTAACGAAGTATGTATAAAAGTAGTATTTTGACTTTTGATCAGTGGTAAGACGGTAAGACTCGTTTCCTAACATGTTATTGATTAATGGATGTATGCCGATAATTTCGGAATCTCATAACTTTTTGGAGTTTATTTTCATTATGTCACCTCCAATATCATCTCCGTATTTTATCTCCTATTGCATTCATGAGAGGACCATATGTGACATGACTAATGATTCAAGATTTAGGGTATATATAAAGAAAATATATTCTCTAAATTGGAACCATTAATTGTGACACGTAATGCAATAGGAGATGAAACGCACATAAATGAAACAGAGGATCTCATCTGCTCAAATATATGCACAAACTACATATCGACTAAAACTTTCAAAACCACCACATGGTTATATTACCAAAACAAATATCGATTTGTTTAAAAAAAAGTAGAGCACTTGAAAATCCCTACTCCACAAATAGCTTCTAATATTGAACCACATGAATCAAATGGTTTCCCCTAGTTTTCGCACTTGAGATTGTTGTATATAAACTCTCTCTTACAACATCAAAACCCAATAAACAATTCCAGAATTCATATGTTCTGGCATGAAAAAAATAAAGCGGTCCGGAACCCATATTAATAAATCATAAGGGTTCCATCAAATCGGACCGTCACAATAATAAAAAAAATAAAAATAAAGGATACTAGAGAATCAAGATGGGACGAGCTGAATTATATTCGTTTTTGATCATCTTGTTCTTCGCTTGTGCTTCAATTCTTCCGTTCTCCACGGCCAATATCCCCGAGTACGACGATTATTGGGCGAAGAGAGCTGCAGAAGCCTGGAATCGAACATTGGAAACATATGAACCAATTCCTTCAAAGGTCGTCACCCATTTAAATTTGCAATCTAGCAGGTACGAGATTTCTCATTATATTATGTCATGTCGTGTCATGCCACTGCATTAATTATCAAATGTACACCATAAGTAAAAGCACGTAATTTTGGAGATGCAACTTATATATACATGCATATACAGGACTCTTAAGGAGCTCTCAGGCTCCAACGACACAAGGAGGCAGCTAAAGCACCGCGCCTACACCGGGCCGTGCCTCGCTACCAACCCCATCGACCGTTGTTGGCGGTGCCACCGGAACTGGGCCAACAACCGGTTCCGGTTGGCGGACTGTGTCCTAGGGTTTGGGTACAAGGCCAAGGGCGGTAAGAACGGCAAGATCTATGTCGTGACAGACCCCTCCGACAATGACATGGTGAACCCGAAGCCGGGGACGCTCCGCCACGCTGTGATCCAGAAGGAGCCGCTGTGGATCATCTTTAGCCGGAGCATGGTGATCCGGCTCAACCAGGAGCTGATCATGACCAGTGATAAGACCATCGATGGTCGTGGCGCCTCCGTCCACATCGCTCACGGCGCCGGCATCACCATCCAGTTCGTGAGGAATGTGATCATCCATGGGTTGAAGATTCACGACATTGTTCCCGGCTCCGGCGGCTTGATCAGGGACGCCGTGGACCACTACGGGCAGAGATCCCGGAGCGACGGCGACGGCATCTCCATCTTCGGGTCTACAGATGTGTGGATCGATCATGTTTCCATGAAACAATGCAGTGATGGGTTGATTGATGTGATATGGGGTTCTACTGCGATCACCATTTCCAACAGTCACTTCACCGATCACAACGAGGTATAGTAGTACTATATACTTATGTCTATTATCATGCATGCTGCATGTAGTTAATTGAATTGAATTGTGAGCATGCATGCAGGCCATGCTTTTCGGAGCTAGCGACGCACACGACATAGACAAGAAGATGCAAATCACGGTGGCGTTCAACCACTTCGGGAAGAGGATGGTGCAGAGGATGCCGAGGTGCAGATTCGGGTACATCCACGTGGTCAACAACGACTACACGCACTGGAACATGTACGCCATTGGTGGAAGCATGAACCCAACCATCATCAGCCAGGGCAACAGATACATTGCCCCTCCTCTCAACGGCTATGCCAAGGAGGTGACAAAGAGGGAGTACACTCCGGAGTCAACGTGGAAGTCGTGGACATGGAGGTCGCAGGGGGACCTTTTTCTCAGGGGTGCTTTCTTCATCGAATCGGGCGACCCCGCTTTCGTTGCCAAGCATCCGGAGCTCTACGACAAGGTTGTAGCCGCCTCCGGCCACAACGTAGCCATGATCACTAAATTTGCAGGAGCACTTGGTTGTACACTGGGAAAACCTTGCTAGAAATGTACCCTTTATTTACTTTAATTAATTTATACTACTACATGCATGAGCATGACTTAATTGTTTATCCAATATTTATTGCATTACGAGCAACAAAAAATTGATCATGAACAAGGGGAAACTTGAAATTTAACTTCGCTCATTTTTAATTTGTGTCTCATATACTACTGTTCTGTCAATTTTATTTGTTCGATTTTGACAGGATCCGTATAATTTTTGCAACAATATTGAAAATTCAAAACCACGGATTTTATAGCTACAAGATATCTTAACTCTCATAGCAGTTGATGAATTCGGATCCACGATTTTCATCTAATTAAATTAAGGTTCTTAATTTTTTATTTTTTTTTTTGAAAAAAAAAAAGTATCCAAAGGCCATTATTGACGCCAAGAAACATCCTTACGATGAAATTAGCCTACAAATACAATGTGCAGACCACCTCCTTGACGGAACATGTTTAAATGGGGCCGGTTGCCAGCTGTACTTCTTAAAACCAGAAAATTGTCTCAAGATAAATTCAACTCGGATTCTCTACTCGTTACGGTGTTTCATCCTCTATTATATTTGTCGGATTTTTGATATTTAGCGATTTGAAGATAATTATATACCTTATTGAGAAGATTTTAAGAGTAATACTTCTAAGATAGTTTTTTTACAATCTAACATCCCTTATAAATCTTTGAAAATATAGCACTTCTTGACAATTATACCCTTACTATCCAATTAACCTAAATTTCATTACAGTAACAAAACATTCACCGCGTTAGATTTCAACCTCATTTTCAGATTTCAAATTTTTCTTCTCTCTTACTACTTTCTTCTCTGCAACTTCAGGTTTCTTCGCCCAAATCTTCTCTGCAACTACATTCCAGTCCAGTAGGTAGAAAACGAAAGCTCTGATTGTTCATCACATCTATCGTCGATTATTTGGTTGTTCAATTTTTTCTTTTTTTTACCAATTTTTGTAGATTAGACCGTTTTTGTTCACTCAAAAACCCTAGAATCTAATTACATCACACTGATTTTGATTTTTCCTTGGGTTTCAGACACGCTAGATGTCCGGTGATAGCTCAGATTCCGGCGACGAAGCCACGCAAACCCTAGCTACCTTGATTTCGACCAATGACACACAAATAGAGGCCAATCTACCGGTCCGTTTACTGATCTTTAAGTTGAAATAGTTTTGTTCGTCGAATGTTGTTGTTGCATTCTACATCTACCTTTTGATGAACTATTTAAATCCAGTAGTGTTTTTATAGTTTTACTTTGAATGATTTTGAAGGCTCACATATGTGGTCCATGAAAATTGGTCAAATATTTTCTAAAAGGCAGATCTGTTAGGATTCGTATTTTTTTAGTATGTAAGATGCACGTGTGAACTACTTATTTGAAATGTAAGGCTTCAGCAAAAGGTAGAAGATGGTGACTAGTCTGAAAATGACTGCTTCGTCTTGGAGTATGCGACTGTTTGAATTTTTTGTTACTGAACAAATTGTGAAGGAAGTATTATTTATTGTTATTGGTAAATAATAGTAGTCGTATTTTTGTTACTTAACAAAAGTTGCCGTGTAAACATATTTCTTATTTTTAATTGTAAACATATTTCTTGTGATGTGGTGAATTTTTGTGAATTCATAAAAAGTTTAGTATTCTTGTGTTAGTGGGCGGAAAAATTGTACAGATTTTGTTACTGGTAAAAAACAGTGATGTTGTTTTTGTTACTCATCAAAAGTTGACATTAATTTGTTACTGCTTAAACTTTTTATCTAAATTCTTTTTTCCTATAAATGTCTTTTTGGGTATATGGTGAATTTTTTTGAATTCACAAAAAGTTCAGTCATATTGTGTTAGTGATGAAAAACTTGGTCCTGACTTTCGTACTGAAAAAATGTAGTCCAAATATTTTTGTTACTACACAAAAGTTGAAATTAAAAATTTGTGAATACCAGTAATATGTTACTGATTCATGCCTTGTTACTTAACAACATCTGTTATTGGTTATAAATATGTTACAAATTTTTGTTACTTCAAAGAAAAGCAAATAATTTCTCACTGTTAGAATTTTTTTTATATATTCGTTAATTTAAAATCTCGTATTGGTGTCTGTAGGATGGCTGGAGGTACAAACGGCCAAGGATGCAAGGAGTGATTCAAAGAGTGAATCCCCATTGTAAGGAGAAGATCTTGAGTAGCATCTGAACTACATTAAACAACCATGGCGCCTAACTTTTTAGTAAATTTGAGAATTTATGTTTTGGCAAATTTTATGATTTCCCTGGCAAACTGGGGAAGTCCTTGAGCAAAGTTCACGAGCTCATGAGTTACCAAATAGTGCAGAAAAAGGATGAAGCTTACACTACTTGGGAGTTGTGTTTTTTTGTAAAGGGCAAGGTGGTGAAGTTTCGGCGACAGGAATTTGCACTTGTTACTAGGCTTCGATTTGGAGGATCGGAGTTCAACCCTCACAGAAAGAGACATTTAATCGGTCCAAATTCATTGTTTGCTACTTGGTATGTGGCAACCAAAACAAGCCTCGGGAGGTTGTGGGATGACTACAAAACTTCCAAATTTAGGACTGGAGAGGAATATTTGAAAGCCTCAAAAATTTTGTTTGTGTATAGTGTGCTTCTTGGAATCCAAAAAACGAAGACAATCGATGAGTGGATATGGGCTTTAGTTGAGAATGAACAGTTGTGGGAGTCTTTTCCTTGGGGTAGTCTTGCATATCAACACATCATACAGAACCTGGATGCAGTCAAGACAAATTGGAGAGGGGAATTGAAGAGCACAGGATATCATGTTAATGGATTCGTCACTGCATTCTTGGTATGTTTTTTATTGAAATTGTTCTTTCATTTATTTTTGGGTATATGACTTATCTATGAATATATTTGATCTTACTAAATTGTATCTGACTTGATGTATTTTTATTGGTGTTTTCTTGTTGTGGTTGTTTGGCAACAAGGGATGGATCATGTGTGCATTTCCTGAGGTTGGCAAAGAATCTGGTTTGAGGAATGAAAATTGTATTCCCAGGATGTTGAGGTATGATTATTCATCATCCCTTCGACATTTGCTGAAGTTGATCGATGAGGTAAATTTTCGGTGGAAAATGAATTTTTTACTATGTTGAAGAACTTATAGAAATCTGGATTTGTTCTCATTTTTCTTTTTTATTTCAAAAAAGATTGAGGAGACTTTGAGACCAACTGACGATGAGCTGGAGTCAACTTATTGGGAAACAGTGGAAGCAGAAGGAGAGTCTTTCAAGATGCATTTTTCCAATTACGATGTTATTGTTCCAGCATTCTCATTGTCCGATGATGAAGAACCAAAAGTGTATGATAGAGGTGTGGCTGTGAAAAAGAGAAGAAAAGAAGTAGCAATGGATTCAGGATATTTCATCAGTGTGAAGGAGACAACAAAATTAATCACATCAATCTTGATGAGTGATGATGTGGTTAATAAGTTTGCCGATGTAACTGCAAGCATTGTTATGAAGAAGTTGGGGGTAAGATATGGAAGTTCGAAGTGATATCTATAAAATTTAAAATAATAAGTTGTCTCATCTTAATGTGTTTTTTTTACAGGAGACAGTATTACCAGGGATTCATGTTGTAGTGGATAAATCTGTGGCAGGTGTTAGTGGAATGAAGGATGGTCCAGATGTTGTGACAGAGGTAGACGAAGAAGAAGATGAACGAATGAACAAACTGAGAGAGACAGTAAATTTGGTCATTTGAATAGCTGAAAATTTATTTTTGAATTAAGAATGTATTATTGATTTGGTCTTACAATGGAAACCCAGAAAAGAAAATCAAATGAGAATAGG
Source organism: Schizonepeta tenuifolia (assembly GCA_029490685.1). Taxonomy (NCBI): domain Eukaryota; kingdom Viridiplantae; phylum Streptophyta; class Magnoliopsida; order Lamiales; family Lamiaceae; genus Schizonepeta; species Schizonepeta tenuifolia. The sequence goes on along the minus strand of CM055958.1, from coordinate 68,083,988 downwards.
GGGGCTCAAGAATCGCCTTCGAAACTTTTCAGCAAAATAACAGAGGAGGTTTTAGTTTACTGTTATTTTTTTAAGTTGCTGTTAAAATTATATAATACTAAAATTTGGGATGTTTCAGATTGTAAGTCAGCAGCAACAAGTGAATGTTGGAAGCCCTGTGACAGTTGTTGGACAAATAAAGGGTGTGAGTGTTTCTCATGGAGGAGTAAAAAGTAATGAGGTATTATTTATGTTGAAATTGTAGGTTAGAAATTAATGTTTAACTAATAATTTTAGCAGTTACATGTAGAATATGTGATTGATATGATTTTTGTTTTAGAGAAAAAAAACAAAAGACTCGTGAATCCCCTGTGCATTTGACCGGTGATGAATACAACGATACCGAGCTAGCCGGAGTGGTTGAAAATATTGTGACAGATTGTGGGATAATACAAACTGAGGTTTGTCACTACTCAATATACATGACACTGTGTAGATAGTTTTTAACCAAAGCTTTGTTTATGTGGGGTTGAAGCATAAAAAGGTGTTCTTATATTTGATACTGCGCAGAAATGTGTCCATATTAGGAGTTATCTATATAATTTGTGATTTCTCAAACTAAGCATTTTTTTTTTGTTACTGCAAAAAAAAATTAAATCAGTCCTTAACTTTTACAACATATTTTCTTATATTTGTTACTGATCAAAATTTTTTATGACTTAATTCCTTCTTTTGTGAATCCACAAAAAAGTGATGTTACTGCTATATATTTTTAAAGTGACTGGTAGCAAATTTGTGTAGTTGTTTATGAAGAAAGGTTTACTTTTCTTGTGTATGTGAACTTCTACAGAAAAATTCTTCGATGTACAGGACTCCAGTACACACCATTGCTTTTGGAGATGAGCCAGCTGAATTCGTGGAAGAAGCGTGCAATAGTGCACACGCTGTCACACAAATGGCAGCTGAGATGAAGAAAGAACAGCTGAAGAGAAAAAGAAAAAGTATTTCTGGTAGTGGAGGTGAATCTGCTTCACCTAGAACGAGGAAGCAAACCGCTACAGCAAACGCATTGGATGATGAAACTCAAAGACCTTTGAAATTAGACTGGACATTAGTGAGGACAAGGAGAAAAATAGCTGTGTTGTGCAGTCCATACATGGAAAATGAGAAACGGGGAGGAGACTATCTGAACTTCAAGAGCAGCAATGGAACGTAATATTATTAATTGTTTAAATTATTATGTGAATTAGTATATTTTTAGAATATTGGTGTTGCATCGAACTTAGGATAATTTGTTATATCTATCTTTGTAGGAAAAATATAGGACTTACTTCTCCTGTTGATGCAAATTGGTTCAAGGTGATAGAGGACGACACAAAAGAATTGAAACTGGCTCACATCGAGGAGTATTTGTCCTGCCTCCACAGCTTTCCAGAATATACAAAGGTTAAGTCTATTGATCCAAAAATAGGGATCATATCACCAAGAATTATGGTTAGTATCTTGTATGATGTATTTTTTGAGTTATTGGTTTGTTCTGATGTCATGTGCTTATGTTGATGATTATGTTTGTTCTATAATAGAAGGAAGTGTACGAGCTGTGGGAGCATTATAACAACGAGGAGACCATGATACAGTTTAACCCAGACGAGGATGAAGCAATTTCTGTATCACATTTGTTCAAGTTAGCACAATATGTTCATACTAAAATACCTGGATGGAAGAATCAGAAAGAGTGGTGGACTATGATCGGGTAAATATTTTTTGTGCTTATAATTCATGTATTTCTTATAGCATTATTCTGATTAGGTGTAATTTTTGAATAAATAATATATACATAAATCACCTATAACTAAAACACATCATCTCTGTGAATTCACATAAAGATGAAATTTTGTAAATAAAAAATTTAAGCCTTTTTTGTGACTCAGCAAAAGTTTTAGTCTATTTTTGTGACTCTAAAAAATTCAAACGTTTTTTGTGTTTCCAATAAAATATGAGTTTTTTTTTTGTGACTTCACAAAACTTTGATAGTATTTTGTTAGTGATAGATATGTGATTATCATTTTTTCTTATTGCACAATGTATGGAAGGGTGTATCTATATTGTTTGTGAATTATGAGAAATGTGTATCCTTGATATTTAGTCTTCAAAACCAGTGGCGTATGCAGGATTTCAAATTTGGGGGTGCGAAATGAGAAAGAAACATGGAGAGTTGGTTGGGTGTTCGGGGGCGAAGCCCTCAAAAAATTTTTTTTGGACCTATCATAGGGTCCGTTTTAGATTCAGGTGCATTTTTTATTATATCCGAAAAAATAATACTACAAAACATATAAATCATAAGCATAAAAAATTTATAACATTAAAAGTAGTAGTACATGTCAATTGTCAAATATGGTTCAATTTCAAAGATACACATAAAAATACAAAAAGAAAAAAATTACATGATAATCTAATTTATTATTCGACGAGTCTTCATTTCTTTAAAGCGAGTGACAATCTCGTCATCGGAAACTTGGAGAAACATCTCTCTCTCGATGAAAGTGACCAAACAATAAATTGATCCCCCATACTGTTTCGCAGCTTATTCTTGATATAAGTCATTCCGGAAAACACCCTCTCTACATTTGCAGTAGCAACCGGAAGAATCAAAACCAATTTGATGAGCAAAAATACTAGAGGATATGCCACATGTCTCTTTGTTTCAACAAGCTTCATCGAAAGGGCACTCATATCGTGCAAATTTTGAAACTTATCATCACTTTTCATATCTTCCATGAATATATCAAGTTGACATTCAAGAGTTATCAAATCAATGCTTGAAAATTCAGAGGGATAAAAAGTGGCAAGTTTGAGTACCTTTTCCTTGTCATAAGAAGAGAAGCCATCCTGAGGATTTAAGCAAGCCATGCATCTAAGCAACTCCATATTGATCTCATCAAATCGGTGGTCAAGTTCTTGAAGTAGTAAATCAATTACTTCTATAAAGACATCAACCTGAAAATGATGAAGATATGAAACTTGTTGAACAAAACGCTTTGATCTTCCATGAGGGATATAACAAGCCTCCAAATCTGGAACAACAATGCCATTATCATTACAAAATGAGATAACCTTATTCAAATGAGTCTCCCATCCATCCTCCCTCATTTTCTGTAATACAACTTTGGTCAAACTAACAAGTCTCATGGCATTAACAATATCTTGGTCCTTCCTTTGCAAAGCAAGACACAAATCATTAGTATACCCAAATATAGTAGACATTAGTTGTGCCATGAAAACAAAATCAAATGACTCTAATGAGAACAAAACACCTTGAGCTTTGGTTTTGTCATCATAATTCGAGCCATTCTTCCCAATCATCACAAGAACTGTAACAATTGTAGAAAACAAATTCATCACATTCAAAACAGTTTTGTAATGAGAACCCCAACGAGTATCTCCAGGCCTCTTTAAACCAAGTTCTTGATTTAACCCCGATCCCGTTTCAAGTTCACCCACTTCCAAAGCTTGAGCAACTTTCTGGGCTTGCAAATCACGAATCATTTCTCTTCTCTTGTAAGAAACTCCAATCACATTCAATAACATAAGAAGTGTATCAAAAAGCCAAGCACAATCACTATTCTTCTTAGCAATTGCTACAAGAGTTAGTTGAAGTTGATGAGCAAAGCAATGAACATAGTAAGCACTTGGAGTATCTTGCCTAATCAAAGTCTTGAGGCCATTCAACTCACCCTTCATGTTACTAGCCCCATCATACCCTTGACCTCGAATCTTAGATGGACTCAATGAATGTTCAACAAGTAAAGAAACAATTGCACTTTTTAGAGACAAAGCCGTAGTATCACAAACATGAACAAGTCCAAGAAATCGCTCCACTACCTTTCCCATTTTTCCTTCAACATAACGTAAAGAAAGAGCTAGTTGTTCCTTTTGAGATACATCACTCGACTCATCGGCCAATATAGCAAAGTAGCCATCACCAAGCTCATTGACAATTCGCTTAGTTGTTTCTTTAGCACAACAATTGATAATATCCGTTTGAATAATTGGACCTATCAATTGACAATTTCTAAGAGCATTTTCTAAAGTGACCTTTGAGATGGCTTCATTGTGTGTCCTTAACCATTTCAAAAGTTCAATAAAATTTCCCCTATTAAGGGAAACTTCACTTTCTCTATGCCCACGAAATGCTAATCCTTGTCGCAATAGCAAACGCACACAAGAAATTGAAGCTTTCAAACGAGTTTCATACTCTCTTTGAGTCACATCATTGGCATTATCTAAAGAAACAATAATTGATTTTCTATTACCATCTCTTAAGTTCACATATTTCTCATAAGCAAGATTGTGAGCACTTTTAACTCCACCAACATGTTTCTTCAATCTATCCGGTTTATTCCACGACTTAAACCCTTCATTAACAAATGCATCTCCACCCACATTAGTTTCAATATCATTCTTGAACAAGAAACAAACAAAACAAAATGCGGCATCTTTCTCAATGCTATATTCAAGCCAATCCCATTTATCAAACCAAGAAACATTAAATCAGCGTAAGCCTCCAAGATTTTTTTGAGGGAAATTGTGAGTTCTAGGTTGACAAGGTTTTTTAAGAATATAGGCTCTTCTAACCGCATCTCGTTGGTTAGAAGGATAATCCATTATGCTTATTCTCTTTCCCGGATCATGAGGAAGAAGTTCAACATCATAAACCATTTCCTCTAATGGCACACTACTAGTACCCCCATTTGAACCACCCAAATTCTTAGCAATTTCTTGAATTAGAGGAGATTCATTTGAAGTGGAGATTCTAGCACTAGAAGCATTCTCACCATCTATCTTTGAATTGCATGAATCCACTTGAGATTTTTGTTTCTTGAACATAAATTGTTGAAGATTTGATTGCTTAACCATTCCTTTTGATTTTTTTGATGCATTATTCTTCATTTCCTATATTCAATATACAAATATAAAATTATTACATACAAAATAACAAAATTTACAAATTACATATGCTCATTTTGTCCTCAATTCACCATTCACAAATTCACCATTAAATACAAAATACTTAATCAAATAAACACCAATAACTAACTAATTCCCCCATCATTCATCAACCAAAACTATCAATGTACCAAACCAATCAATGGAAATTAAGCTCTTTACTCTTTAGGGTTTAAAAAAAAGTACCTTTAATTTAATAGAAAGTGGAGCAAAAGAGCCGAAGAAGATGAGTGGACTGTGAAGTGCCGAGTATGAAATGTGTTGGAACTTAGAATGGCCGGTGGCAGTGAATTTGGCGCAACGTCGAGCAACGCCATGCAGTGCAGACTGCTTCAACCTCTGTTTCTTTTTTCTTTTCCCGTAGCCTACTGCTAATCCTTTCTCTATTTTAATTTTTTATCTTTATTTCATACAGTGGGCTTGGGCATGGGCTTTATTTTATGTTTTTATTTTTTTTGGGGCTATGGGCTGTGGGCTCAATAGTACTACTAATTTTTTTTTTTGGGGCTATGGGCTTTGGGCTCAATAGTACTACTAATTTTTTTTTTTGGGGTACAAATGTTCCAACATGCATACGCCGCTGTTCAAAACACCTACTAACAGTACATATATTGTATGTTTAAACTAAACAGCTTGTTACAATTTACCATGGGCTTTACGGATGGGTCGCTTTGGAGATCGAATTTCCCACTCATAACCTGATCATATACGACTCAAAGGCGCACAAGTTCGATGTTGGAGATAGGAAAGAATCCTGCAACATTTTGGTGCCACTCTCACGATGGCTGCCTCAGGTCCTTACTTACAGTGGATTCTACGAGGCACGTGAAGATTTGAGCAGCAAGCCAACTTGGAACATCATCCATATTAACAAAGCCACGATGACAGTCAGAAACACGAAGACTTTTAGAACGGGTGGCTATGCGTTGAGGACCGTGGAGTCAATTATGGAGAGATCGTTCCCAACCAACTTCATTAAGAAAGACATGGTGGACCATAGGAAGGTTGTTGGACTAAGAATTTTCAAGTACAGTACGGAGGATCAACGCAAGCTGAAAAGTCGACATAGTTGTGCGCAGGTGTTATGTTAGTGGATGGTTAAAAAACACTTGATTTATGTTTTAACTTATGGTGATGGATATATTTTGGTTTGATGGAATTGGAATTTAAAACTTAATATTTTTGTGTTAGGATTTGGAAGTGGATGTGATAGAGCAGGTAATTTATGTATTTTGGCAAAGTCTCATGTTGGCAGATTTAAAATGGTAGTGGTGTTGTGACGAAGCGCTGTCGTCACACACTTCGCACAAATAATATTTATAACACCTCTTGCCCAACAAGATAGTAGTCAGTGGCAAGCGGGATCGTACCCAAGGGACTCGGCGTAATTTGTTCTTCAGATGTTGCTCAACAAAAGGGTTTTGGTCACAAAATATCTTAATAACCTGTACTCAACAAATAACAATATCAAATAACAAAAGAGTTTGGATTGGGTTTCGAATCCATGATCCTAATTACTCTTTACTCGTTCATCGGTGCAAAGATATTCAATTAACTAATTTTATCACTTGGTTTAAGGCAAAGATTAGTTAACACCCTAAGGTCACGAAGTCACGATTCTAACACACTTAACCTATGTCTAATCAATTTTACAGATCTTGACCAGAAGGCTAGATCTCATCTCTTGATCAGCAAAGTCACGAAGACACTTCAGTAACGATGCTGCCCAACAGGCATTAAGAATAAATAGACCCAAGACAACCAAGAGGTAGGTCAATACCGACTGCTCTCCAACACCCTTTACCTTCTTGGGCACGAAAGACACTCTCGTGTTGATCCCAATTTCTGTTAATGACTTAATTTCAATATCTAGATGGTGATCAATCAACTTCAATAACAATTAAGTCTAGAATTAATCCTAAGTGTTTCGGGAATAAAATTAATTAACGAACTAACATAATTAGACCTCACAAGTTTGAACGAGTAATTTAGAATCACTTCATCTACATCCAACCCAAACAATAAACTTAGCTAGACATAATATTAAATAAGAACACAAAGCAAATAAAGAAAAGCATACTTAGCATAAATCTGGAAAGGGGTTGCTGCCCAAAAGCGTAGTCAGCAACCAGGGTCTTGGCTTCACGCCAACAACTAAAACTAAAGCAATAAAATACGAAATTAAAGTAAATTGCCTTTAGGACTTGTTTCTTCCTCACTTTCTCTCAACCTAGAATGCGGAACTAATCTAAACTACTGAATTCGAAGCCTTTTTTTACATGATAGAGTCGATCATATATATAGGCGATGAGATTCTAAGGTTTAGGGAAGTTTCCTTGTTGAATAAGGATTCTTTCCATGCATATCATAACCTCCGCCTCTCTCTCTTTTCTTCGCATGCACGATCATTCTTTCCTTGCATGGTAGATTTATTCCATGATTTGGCTCAACTAGGATGAGGAAGGAAACATCCGATCCTTATCCTCTTCCTTGAAGGAAAAGAAATCTGCTGCTACTGCTGGTCCGACTCGCATCCTGCCCTTCATCGTTTGCATCCTGAATTGCCTCCGGTCTTGACCACGATCCTGGCTCCTCCGAGTACTCTATCTGTTGGCTTAAGGATATGGGGAGGTGCTTCCTGACTTGTAGAAAGGATGTTTCGATGTTGCCCAGCTACAAGCTTCCAGCCCTATGCCCATTTGCATCGTATCACCATCTCAACAACAAATTTTCCATCGGATTTGCCCAGCATCCACCTGTTCTTCCCCTGCACACTATCTCTCGACTTGCGTGTCCTCCCAGACACATAATGACTCGATAAAGACTAAAAACACAAGAAAGAAACAAGAAAAGATGGACAAAAATATGGGTTCATCACACCCACGCACTTGAATTACACTTGCCCTCAAGTGTATGGCTGCGACTTTGCCCAAGACTCAAACACAGAAAAGACAAAACAAAAACACAGACTCAAAACAGATCAACTTCTCACATGTCAGTCAAAATAGAATTTGTAACAGATATTGCCATCAAACAGGTCAAGATAGAGTTATCGGGCAACAAGGACATCCTCACCAGCACTCATCTCCCAAGTGTATAAGGTTAAGTGTTTACGCTCTTAACCATCATCAATAAAGTTTTTCCATAGGCTTGCCTGCACTCTACATCTCTACTTCTTCGAACAAAGTCAAACTACTTATCCTTAGGTCTTCATTGAGTTGTAATGTGGCTTATGACAAAAGGTAGGATAATATAGAAACTGGCTAAGTCAAGAACTAGGTTCTCGAGCAACACATTGCCCTTGATTCCTTACTCCTCTTTATTTAGCACACTTATTCTGGGCTTCTTATTTATTTATTTATTTATATTTTTTCTTTTGTTTTCTTTTCTCTTTTTTTTTTCTTTTCTCTCTCTTTTTTTTCTTTTTCTCTCTCTCTCTCTCTTTTTTTTTTTATTTTAATCCAACACCTCTATCTTAGGTGATTCTACCCACATATCTGCCATTCCTGATCTCGATGTCATTCATCTTTCTCAAGGCAGTTTCTCCGAACATGTTGACCGGCATCTTCGGCTTCCCTTTCAGATCACCATAGACCCCGACTCCATTCGTGAAGGCTGTCACAAAGTGGCCACAAGTGCATCCCAACGCCTGCTTTGCCAACACAGTCTTGAGCTGCTCACCAAGGAACGCCGCGAAGTTAACTTTGGTTTTGGTGTGCATACATCACAGTAGATATCGCTCCTTGTTGCTCAAGCTGTTGCCGCTATCACTCTTGCCATACAAGTCGTAGGCAAGGATGCGGTGGCAAAGTCTCAGGGCAGGCGTTCTTAGCTCAGTACCCTTGTTGTTGGCTCCATAGTAGGGCGTCCCATTGCTGATCTCCTTCCACTGCTCCTCATAAACCACATCTCCTGGGGATGGCACCTTGGTCCTGGCCTCCATGAACTCCTTCCTGGCCAAATCTCGCAGACTCAGCATCCCGAGAATCTGATTGAGGGCACTGACTTGAATCTCATACTTCTCGCCCAACAGCGAGAAGGAAATCATGCTTACCCCGTTCTCAGGGTCACTTGTTATTGCTGACGTGCTATAAACTTCCTTGACTTGCTCCTTATAGACCTCCACAGGCCACTCCAAAAACTTACTCCAGCCAATCCCCTTGAACAACTCCCTTACTTCCTGGGCAACACCCAAGTTCTCGTAGAATTTGAAGTCGAGAACTCGAGGTGCAGTCACCTTCCACTCTTTGGGCTTGCTACACGTCATCACCGTGGGCCCCTTCCTCTTCTTCCTGCTCTTAGCACTTGCTGGGGTAGACTGCTCATCATCCCCTTCCTCCTCAAGATCGTTTCCTTCTTCTTGCTCACTTACTGCCGTTCCCTTCGAAATCGACGGCTGAAAGGACCCGGCGTCCGAAGTAGCAGACTTGTGCTTCTTCGCCGGCGTCCCCTCGCCACCGTGAGGGCGTTTCTTAGCCGCCTTGGCTTCCTTCTTCTTCTCCAGACTTTCCTTTGCCTTGGTCTTTGCCTCCACCAACACCTCCGCTGCCAGCGTCGCCGCCACTGCGTCAATGGCTTCATTCACATCATCGTTGTCGTCTTCTCCCTCATCACCTCTTTCTTCTTCTTCATTCTCGCCGTCGTGTTCCTCCTCCTCTGCTTCTTCCTCTAACTCCTCTTGCTCAAAAACCTGCTTCGATTGCGTCTCCTCCTCCTGCTGCTTCTCCACCTCTTCCATCAGGCTAAGGTTTTCGTCGCTCATCAGAAATGTGGCGTCGACCGGCGGACTCTTGGGTACGGTAGTTCCGATCGAAATTTCTGGGTGTTGGTCGGCAGAAGGGTTGGCGGGTTCCATGGGTAGTTTCCTCTTGGTGATGATTTTGGGCTTTGTGGTGGTGGTTTTGGGTTTAGCGGTGGTGGTAGTGGGGTGTTCGGTGGTGAGGTCGATATTGGTTCCGACAGGGATCTTGTTGAATTTGTTTTTGGGGCGAGTAGACACCATTGTAGGGAATTTGGGAGTTTTGATGGAGAGAGAAGAGAGAAGAGAGAAGATGAGAAGTTGTAGACTTGAATTTGAAATCGGGTAGTGGGGGTATAGACGTGGTAGGGTGGTTTTAAAGGGCGCGTAGTTTTAGGGGTATAGTAACCGCCTCAATCGTTGTTGACCAACAACTTAGCTCTTGCCCAAAATCCTTGCTCTACTCCCATAGCTCTTTCCCTTAAAGTGGATCCTGATCTACAACCTGCATCTTGCTCAACATCTCCTACACACTTAGAAACACAAATACACTCCGGAACAAACTTTCCCTTATGGTTAGACTCGATCATAAAATGCTTTAAAAAATAAAATACTTAAAACATAAACTAGCTAAACTACACTAATTTTTTGGATTTTCATGATTTTATGAATTTTTTTTTGGATTTTAATATTTTTACGGAAATAAGATAATTAAATAAAAACACAAAATTAAACTAAAAATAAAATAAATAAAATACTAATCAGGTTGCCTCCTGGACAACGCCCCATTTAAGGTCTTGGGCACGACACCCTCCTCTTTAGAAGTCAGAGGTCCTCCGCGACAGGAAACCCAGATGGTTCCCCCTCAACAAACTGTTCTTGCCCAAGATAGGCCTTCAAGCGCTGGCCATTAACTTTGAAAATCTTCCCATTCTTGGGATCCTTGATCTCAACAGCTCCATTAGGTCCTGCCCACTTGGTCGAAAGCTTCCCCAATGAAAGCCTAAATCTTGTTTGATAGAGCAACACATGTTGCCCAAAATGGAACTCCTTTTCCTTGATCAAGAGGTCGTGGGTCTTCTTCATCCGTTCCTTGTATAGACCGGCATTGTCATATGCTTGGAGTCTGATCTCGTCGAGTTCCTGGATCTCGAGCTTCCTTGATTCCCCTGCTTCATTCCAGTCGAGGTTAAGTTGGGCAACAGCCCAATGCGCACGATGTTCCAGTTCCACGAGCAAGTGACATCTCTTGTCATAGACCATGCGATAAGGGGACATGCCAAAAGGTGTTTTGAAAGCAGTCCTATACGCCCACAAGGCATCATCCAAGCGCATACTCCAGTCCTTCCTTATTGTGCCCACAGTCTTCCTCAAGATCGTCTTGATTATTCTATTAGACAACTCCGCTTGTCCATTGGCTTGTGGGTGGTAGGCTGTTGATACACGATGGGTGACTCCATACTTTTTGAACAAGGCAGTCACCGTGGCGTTGCAAAAATGAGTCCCTTGATCGCTGATTATAGCTCGAGGAACGCCAAACCTATTGAAAATTTGAGTTCTCAAGAAGTTAGAAACCACCTTCGAATCATCCTTGTATGAAGCACGAGCCTCTACCCACTTCGAGACATAATCCACTGCTAATATGATGTACTTGTTGCCTTTGGAACTTGGCAATGGTCCCATAAAATCCATGCCCCATATATCGAAAACTTCCACGGGCAAGATCGGGATCATGGGCATCTCGTTCCTTCTCGTGATGTTGCCTTCCCTTTGGCACTTCTCGCACATCTTGACCCACTCGTAACAGTCTTTAAACAATGTTGGCCAATAAAAACCACACTCCAAAATTTTCCTTGCAGTACGTCGATGCCCAAAGTGTCCTCCACACTCCTTGTTATGACAATGCTCAAGAATGCTTCGTTGCTCTTTATCCTCGACACACCTTCTAATTATTTTATCCGCACATTCTCTCCATAAGTATGGCTCATCCCATAGGTAGAAACGACTCTCATGTTTCAGCTTGTTTCTTTGATAACGCCCAAGATCGGAGAGAATTTCTCCAGTCACCAAGTAGTTCACGATGTGTGCATAGCATGGTTCATCTTGGGCAAGACTCAGATGCTCGTCAGGAAAGGTCTCCTTGATCGGTATCCCATCGTCTGGCTGGAGGATTCGACTTAGGTGGTCGGCAACTTGATTTTGGGCACCTCTCTTGTCCTTGATCTCTATGTCAAATTCTTGCAGCAACAGAATCCATCTAATCAATCTTGGCTTAGACTCCTTCTTGCTCACCAAGTACTTTAATGCCGCGTGGTCGGTGTACACTATGGTCTTGCCTCCTAGTAAATATGATCTGAACTTCTCAAAGGCGAAGACGATGGCCAACAACTCCTTCTCCGTTGTGGCATAGTTGCATTGGGCAGGATTCAATGTCTTTGATGCATAGTAAATAATATAACTCTCCTTGCCTCGTTTTTGCCCAAGAACTGCTCCTATGGCATAACCACTGGCATCACACATTAACTCGAAATGCATGCCCCAATCCGGAGGTTGGATGATGGGGGCTGTGATCAAGTTCTCCTTCAAGGCATGGAACGCCTTCTTGCAATCTTCGTTAAACTACCATGGTACTTCATGTTGAAGTAGTCTCGTCATTGGCTGAGCGACCTTGGCAAAGTCCTTGACAAATCTTCTGTAGAATCCAGCATGCCCAAGGAATCCTCTTAACTCCTTCACGGATCTTGGGTAAGGCAATTTGGCAATGATGTCGATCTTGGCCTTATCCACCTCAATTCCTTTTCCCGATATGACATGCCCTAAAACTATTCCTTCCTTGACCATGAAATAGCATTTCTCGTAGTTTAACACTAGGCTCTTCTCAATGCATCTCTTCAAGACTCGATCCAGGTTGTTGAGGCATGTGTCGAAGGTCTTGCCGTAGACGGTAAAGTCATCCATGAAGACTTCAATGCACTCTTCAAGAAGGTCTGAAAAAATGTGCATCATACACCTTTGGAATGTCCCTGGAGCGTTGCATAACCCGAACGACATCCTCCTATATGCAAAAGTGCCAAATGGGCACATGAATGTGGTCTTACCTTGATCCTCGTCAGCAACCCAGATCTGCATGTAACCAGAATAACCGTCAAGAAAACAATAGTAGTTATTACCAGCTAACCTTTCAAGCATCTCATCGATAAAGGGCAAAGGAAAGTGATCCTTCTTCATCTTTTGGTTGAGCTTCTGGTAATCTATACACACTCGCCATCCAGTTTGTAGTCTCATGGCCACCATCTCGTTCTTGTCGTTCTCGACCACCTGGATTCCTGACTTCTTGGGCACCACGTGCACAGGGCTCACCCATCGGCTGTCGGAGACTGGGTAGATGATCTCTAAGTCAAGAAGCTTAAGTATCTCCTTCATAACCACTTCTTTCATGGCTGGATTCAATCTCCTTTATAGATCTCGTACGGGGGCAGCATCCTCCTCGAGCAAGATATGATGAACACAGTCCAAAGCGTTAATGCCCTTGATGTCGGCCAACGTCCATCCTATTGCCTCCTTGTACTTGCTCAGCACCTCACCAACTCTGACCTCCTTCATGCTCGATAACTCTGACGATATGATCACAGGCAAGGTCTCGTTCTTGCCAAGATAGATGTATTTCAGGTGCTTGGGCAAGGGCTTCAGTTCCAATGTAGGTGCTTTTTGCAATGATGACACCAACCTATCCTCCGGTTTTAGTTTAGGGATATTGAGTGGTTCAAATCCTTGAGGCTGGATGTTGCCCGGAATCCTGGCGTAACTGCATTCCTCTACATCTACTAGTTCTTCGTTCTGGGCAAGATCCTCTTCTGTTTGCAAGCTGGCATCCTCCTCAAGAACTATTTGTGGCCAAAATTCCTCTACTAACTCCTCGGTCTCATCATGGGGTAACTCCTCAAGTTCCTCATCAAACTCATCAAGGGGTTTTTGTTCCCCTACATCCTGATCTCCATCATCTCCACGGATGTTTTCAAACACGTAATTTTCCAACTCTTCGTCCGTGGAGTAGTCCTCATCGTTAGAGTCGAAGCTATGTCCATGAAATGACTCTTCCCAAAAATCTTTCTCACTTTCGTACTCATCTCTTTCGTAGAATTGCATCAGAGCACCATCTTCCTCATTATCCTCATGCTGATCAGGATCCTGGTCAAGATCCTGAACTAGGTTGAATTTCGCCTGGATTGCATCTTCGTTGTCTTCGACGAAACAACTTAAGCTATTCAAAGTCTCTACTTGCTTTCCACATGCACTAAGGGTTTTGAGGTGTTCCAGGGCATCATCTTGATTTTGCCTATTAGCATCGAACTCTACTACTTCTCCTGCTACTTGAACTGTCAACTTTCCAGTATCGCAATCAATCTTGGTACATGCTGTCCTCAAGAATGGCCTCCCGAGCAAGATCACTGGGTTCTTGATTGCTTTCTTTCCCATGTCAAGAACATAGAAGTCGGCTGGGAATAGAAGATCCCCCACCTTGACCAACACATCCTCCAACACTCCATCCGGGTAGACTGTGGATAAATCTGCTAATTGGATGGCAACACGTGTAGGAGAAAGAGGTCCAAAACTCATCTCGTCAAACATGGCTCTTGGCATCACATTTATCGAAGCTCCAAGATCAAGCATCGCCCTGGGTATTGACGTAGTACCAATTGTGCATGGGATAGCGGACATGCCTGGATCCCTTTTCTTGGTCGGGATCTGGGAATTCATTAGGGCTGACACATTCTCCACATGAAAACGGGCATTATCTGGGTACTTTGTCTTCTTTTGGCACATCTCTCGCAAAAATTTTGCGCATTTAGGTATAGATTGCAATGCCATCAACAACGGTAGGTTGATCTCCACTTTCTTGAACACCTCCATCATTTCCTCCAACTCCCTCTGATCACGATCGCGGGCAAAACGTCTGGGATATGGGATTTTGGCCTTGGTAGTGCGAGGAACGGTCATCTTGGCCAAAGCCTCTGCTTCTTTTTCAGCCTGCAAAGATTCCAGCATCACGTCATCTTTGTCAAATCCCAGCTTAGATCTCTCCATCTTTACGTAATCAAACAAGGCTTCATCCTCCTCATTATCAAAGACTGGTTTCTTGTTGGCCTTTATCCCTTCTTCACGCTTTGCCTTCAACTCCTCATAGATGTCATTGATATCTCCTGAACTCATTTTAGTTTCCTCTACTCGAGCTGGTTCTTTAGGTTGGGTCCTGGGCAACATCTCTGGCAAATTCTTCCCACTGCGCAACGTTACAGCATTGACTTGCTCCTTGTTGACTTCTACCTGGGCAGGAAGTCTGCCTGGCTTGTCTTCTACCAACCTTGACAAGGTTTGGTTGATATGAGTCAGTTGAGCTTGAAGGTTGTTGGACTGTCCTCGACTTTCTAGTTGGAAGTTCTCAAAGTCTCTCCTCAGCCTTTGGTTCTCGTTGGTAAACCTTTCAATGGTCTCCTTCATGAATTCCGTCTTCGCTGGTTTTCGATGTGGAGGTACATAATTATTTTGATGTTGAGGTTGTTGTTGAGATGGAGGCACATATTGCTGTTGTTGCCCAACAGGCTGTTGCGGTTGTTGGTGGGCAGGAGGTATCTGATAGTGGTTGTTGCCATACCTCAGGTTCTCGTGCTGATTCTGCCTATAACCATAGTTATTGCCATAGTTATTGTTATTGCCATACTGGAACCTTTGTTGCCCTCCTCCTTGCTGGTTTTGACCTATTGCCTTCACCTCTTCTCCTTCTTCCACGAACCAACTGGGACATTCTGAGGTGACATGTGATGTTGCCTGGCATACTTCACATCTCTTCACAGCTCTTTGAACTTCCTTGCCATTGACCTGCTTCTTCAAATCCTCCATCTGGCCAGACATCTTGGTCATGAAGTCTTTCATAGTGCTGACCAAGTTGTCTTGGTTGCCCTTGCTGCCTTCGTACCCCCCTCTTGGGATATCATCTTCATCTCGGGATTGCTCAGCCATGGCAGCTATCTTCTTGAACACTTCAGATGGTAGTTGATCGACTATGGCTCCTCCACACGCTGCAATGATGTATTTTCTCTCTGATGCCCTTAATCCCTTCAAGAAATATTCGATCAAATCGATATCCTGAATCCGATGTTGAGGACATCTTGCCAACAACTTCTTGAACCTTTCATAGTAGTCATATAATAACTCACTTCCCCCCATCTTGATCGATGAAATAGCATTCCTTCCACTTTGTATCCGGCCAACGGGTATGTACTTGTCAAGAAAGGCCTGCTGCATCTTGCTCCACGTATCAATGCTTCTCTTTGGCAAGGTGTAAAGCCACTCACGTGCCCCGTCAAGAAGTGAGAACGGGAATGTGAGCAACCTTACGTAGTCAGGAAAGGTGTCTTGGGCAGCATCTTGGTTCCTCATAACTTCAGCATCGTTCCTAACAACTTGTCCTTGTCTATCCCCACTGTTCCTGGTAGTAGTAGTGGCATTGTTCCTTAATGTGCTAATCGCCATCTCAAAGTTTTGAAGATGAGTTTGGGGGTCTTCTCCAGGATGGTCACTGAACTTGGGCAGTATGTGTATCAGCGAGTGTTTGAGCTCCCAATTGCCACTGATGGTGGGCAACTGGATACTTGATGGTCGGATTCCCTTGTTGTCAGGGAACATGATCTGACGGATGGTTCTCTCCGGTTTTCCTGCCATGATTGTTGATGTTTTTGCTTCTGAACTGGATGTTGACTTCTCACTGTCTGAACTGACTGTTGAGCAAGATTCGACTTCTTGCTCAGTATCCTGATCGTCTGTCAAGCTCTGCGACTCTGAAGGTTCATTGACGCCTTCCTCCAGATCTCTCTTCTTCTTGCGTTGTTCTGCTCTATTTCTCCTAGCTATCACCTCCGGGCAAGCACCGTGATCTTGTGGATCTCTGTCACTTCGTAGATGTGGCTTGGGCATAAACCGTGCTCACACACAAGCTAGAAGAACAAACTAGCTTAAAACCAAGTCCTCGGCAACGGCGCCAATTTGACAGAGCGCTGTCGTCACACACTTCGCACAAATAATATTTATAACACCTCTTGCCCAACAAGATAGTAGGCAGCGGCAAACGGGATCGTACCCAAGGGACTCGGCGTAATTTGTTCTTCAGATGTTGCTCAACAAAAGGGTTTTGGTCACAAAGTATCTTAACAACCTGTACTCAACAAATAACAATATCAAATAACAAAAGAGTTTGGATTGGGTTTCGAATCCATGATCCTAATTACTCTTTACTCGTTCATCGGTGCAAAGATATTCAATTAACTAATTTTATCACTTGGTTTAAGGCAAAGATTAGTTAACACCCTAAGGTCACGAAGTCACGATGCTAACACACTTAACCTATGTCTAATCAATTTTACAGATCTTGACCAGAAGGCTAGATCTCCTCTCTTGATCAGCAAAGTCACGAAGACACTTCAGTAACGATGCTGCCCAATAGGCATTAAGAATAAATAGACCCAAGACAGCCAAGAGGTAGGTCAATACCGACTGCTCTCCAACACCCTTTACCTTCTTGGGCACGAAAGACACTCTCGTGTTGATCCCAATTTCTGTTAATGACTTAATCTCAATATCTAAATGGTGATCAATCAACTTCAATATTAATTAAGTCTAGAATTAATCCTAAGTGTTTCGGGAACAAAATTAATTAACGAACTAACACAATTAGACCTCACAAGTTTGAACGAGTAATTTAGAATCACTTCATCTACATCCAACCCAAACAATAAACTTAGCTAGACATAATATTAAATAAGAACACAAAGCAAATAAAGAAAAGCATACTTAGCATAAATCTGGAAAGGGGTTGCTGCCCAAAAGCGTAGTCAGCAACCAGGGTCTTGGCTTCACGCCAACAACTAAAACTAAAGCAATAAAATATGAAATTAAAGTAAATTGCCCTTAGGACTTGTTTCTTCCTCACTTTCTCTCAACCTAGAATGCAGAACTAATCTAAACTACTGAATTCGAAGCCTTTTTTTACATGATAGAGTCGACCATATATATAGGCGATGAGATTCTAAGGTTTAGGGAAGTTTCCTTGTTGAATAAGGATTCTTTCCATGCATATCATAACCTCCGCCTCTCTCTCTTTCCTTCGCATGCACGATCATTCTTTTCTTGCATGGTAGATTTATTCCATGATTTGGCTCGACTAGGATAAGGAAAGAAACATCCGATCCTTATCCTCTTCCTTGAAGGAAAAGAAATCTGCTGCTACTGCTGGTCCGACTCGCATCCTGCCCTTCATCGTCTGCATCCTGAATTGCCTCCGGTCTTGACCACGATTCTGGCTCCTCCGAGTACTCTGTCTGTTAGCTTAAGGATATGGGGAGGTGCTTCCTGACTTGTAGAAAGAATGTTTCGATGTTGCCCAGCTACAAGCTTCCAGCCCTATGCCCATTTGCATCGTATCACCATCTCAACAACAAATTTTCCATCAGATTTGCCCAGCATCCACATGTTCTTCCCCTGCACACTATCTCTCGACTTGCGTGTCCTCCCAGACACATAATGACTCGATAAAGACTAAAAACACAAGAAAGAAAAAAAAAGATGGACACAAATATGGGTTCATCATTTTGGTTTTTTTATAACATGATTTGGTGTGTGTATGCTACTTTGATTGTTAGTGCTCTAAGTATTTTGGTTCATTTTTGTTACTGCTAAATTTTGGTAGGGATTTCGTATATTCTTTGTGAATTCACAAAACTATTTGGTATCCATCCTAAAAAAATGAAATAGGGGTTTCCATGAACTCAAATATGTTTACAACAGTCTGTGATTGTTTATGTTGTGTCATGTTGTTGTGTTATTTTTAAAACTTGGAAATATTTGCAAGTCAAATATATTAACAATTCAAAGTATTTAAACAAAATTCTGTTACTTCTTATAGTGTTTCTAAAGAGCAAAAATTTAAGTATTATTTTTGTTACTCCACAAAAAAAATTAAGTTTTTTTGTGATTAAAAAAAATGTGAATCTATTTTTGTGACTCCACAAAATTGGGAATGAGTTTCGTATATTCTTTGTGAATGAACAAAAATATTTTGTTACTCCACAAAAAAATTAAACTTGTTTTATGATTCAAAAAAAATGTTAATATTGTTTTGTGACTCCACAAAAATATGTCTCTTTTTTTGTGTCTCCACAAAATTTGGGATGAGTTTCGTATAATCTTTGTGAATTCACAAAAATATTTTGTTTCCATCCTAAAAAAATGAAATAGGAGTTTTCGTGAACTCAAATATGTTTACAACATTATGTGATTTCTTTATGTTGTATCATTTGGTTGTGTTGTTTTTAAAAATTTGGAAATATTTACAAGTCATATATATTAACAACTCAAAGTATTTAAACACAATTCTGTTACTTCTTATAGTGTTTCTGAAGAGCAAAAATTTGACTATTGTTTTTGTTACTCCATAAAAGTTTGAATCTTTTTTTGATACTCCACAAAAAATTAACTTTATTTGTGACTGAACAAAAATTAGGAATTTTTTTTGGGACTCCACAAAAATGTGGATTTGTTTTTGTGAATGCACATATATGCTTTAAAATATTTTTTGTGACTAAATTAAAATGTATGTCATTTTTTGAGACTGCACAAATGTCTTATACTATTTTGGTGAGTGTACTAGCATACATACGTAGGTGAGTGTGTTAGCGTACTTATATAATTTGGTTAATGGCCAGAGGAACACAAAAAGAAAGGACAAATAAACAAGTTCAATAATATAAATGTTGTCCAATGTCAAAAAGAAAAGAACTCAAAATTAACACAAGTTCAGTACATAAAAGAGTGTCACACCAATAACAGAAATTTCAATCAATAAAATAAGGACATTTTCTGCGTGTGTGATTGGTATCACGACAAATGTTGCAAGCCTTAGGTCTCCGAGCACGTTTGGGTGCTTTTGTACTCGCCGGTTTTGAAATACTGACATGTGATGTGCACGTAGAATTGTAATGATCACGTTGTTTGCACCTAGAGCAAAAATGAGACGAAGATCGAGATGATTCAGTGTACGATGGAATACGTTTGGTCTTCGGCTTCCCAACTTGACGAGGGTTACCAGGAGGATGGACAATGGTATCTTGTACATGTTGAGGGAGAATCCAATCATCACGGGATGGATTTGGGTTGACATCACCAGAATACATGTCACACAAATTACGAGTTGTGAAAAAATGGGACACATAAGATATAGGCTTCTTCTCCTTTGCCAAGCTACAAAAGCAAAGAAAAATATCAGTACAAGTAGTATTAAGACAATATGAAAATTATGAAGTTAAAATTTAGAATATAAACCTTACGCGTGAGAACAAGGGAACATGTTAAGGTCGAACTCTCGGCATGAACAAGAATGTAACTCTAGATCAACCATAAAAATTTTTCCAGATTTCTTGACACAAAACCGTGTGGAGTTAATGGGTTCGACAACCATTGTGAAGCCTTGTTCAATTCTAACTGCAACTTCATCTGCAATCCTAGGAGAAAGTTCATATGTACGGCTTAAGCTTAGCCGACGTCTCTCAACAAACCAACCACAAATCATAGAACGAACACAATCAAGTAGAGTGCAAACAGGTAAGGTTCTAGCCCAGCGTAGCGTTGAATTGATATTTTCGCACGCATTAGACATCATCACACCATAACGTCTAACAAGAGAAAAACAATTGGCCCATCGAATAGGATCTATCTCTGACAATCTACGGTAGGCTTTGGGACAAATATCCTCTATAACATTCATTAGGTGGTAAAAATCTTCCTTCCTAGAACATGAGGCAGCTTTTTGAAATGCCTTCAAAACATTAACCCCGTATGTTGAAAGATTTTTCTGAATATGAAAACAACAAAGACCATGCATTGCTCCAGGATATATTGTCTCAACCGCTTTGCTAATGCTAACATGTTGATCAGAGACATATAACCAAATCATCTTTTTGAACAAATGCTTTCTTCACTTCAGACAAAAACCATATCCATGATGTATCATTCTCTTTATCGCCAATACTAAATGCAAGAGGGAATATTTGTTCATTAGCATCCTTGGACGCGGCTACAAACATAACCCCTTTATACTTACCTTTCAAGTGTGTAGCATCAACACACATAACAGGACGATATGATGAGGCAAAATCGGAAATACAAGCACTCAGGGCCATGAACGCAAATTCAAAAACATTATCCTCATCAGTTTGTAAAGAAATAACAGAACCTGGATTACAATATTCAGTCATATATAAGAAGCCGGGCAATCGTCTGAAGGATTCATCACTGTCTCCGTATATCTGTTGCATGGCACGATTTCGGGCACCCCATGCCACAGAATATGATATCTAAAAGATATTTGTAGAAATTTGTAAGTCATTTTGTAGTATAAGTGGAACTGTAAAAATGAATACTTAATAGATTTTTGTGAATGAACAATTATATATGAGCTAATTTTGTTACTGAACAATTTATACTTGCCTTCATTCAAAAAAAGTTGTATTCAGAGAAAATAAAAACCACAATCATAAATTGCATAATCATGAGCAGTATAAAAAATGACAAATATTTACTGTTTTTTATTTGAAAAACCAAAACAATGTACCTTGAAACCAAATTATGATTGGAGATAGTGTACCATTTCTTTGGGCCACAAAATAGCACCTCGAACCATTAGACGAGAGCAAAAAAAGCACCGACAACACTAGAGCACATGCTCCGGTGCTTAGTAACTCTCAAGTCCAATTCACATGTATGGGGTGCTTGCCAATGTGTGATTCTCCAAAAACCCTTTGGACAAGGAGCAGCAGACCGCATATGAAATTGGCACCCATCAAGGTACTTACAATGCACATAATATTTCATTCCACTTGACCGCTCGACTGAAAACTCACACTTATTAGTCAAATGATAAAGTCCAACATCATACATCAAGCTTGGTTTATCAACATACATAGCACCTAAAGCCAAATCATCAGTGCTGCATCCTCATCATCCAAACTGTCAGAGCTAACAACATCATCGTCTGGGTCAAAATCATCATCTTCCTCATCGTTGTCCTCTCCCGATTCACAATGATCACCAACATGGGACTCATCAATTGATGACTTATCAGCATGTTTCCTTTTAAGTTTCGTGCCATCTGTTTGAGTGCATGCTTTCAAAGCTGACGCAAAAGTGACATAGAATTTCCTAACACCATTCTCTAATGCAAAATTGAGCTCAACATCATTAGTGATATTAAAGCGAACACAAGTACCATCATCTATTGAAGAACCCACCAAGCACGATACTAAACATAATCCAGAAAACTGTTCAACACCACCAATGTTTGACTGAATTTTGCTTAGGAAATCTGGAAATGAACGCTCAACATTGGATAATAGCAACAACAACTTGTCACCACCTTGGTACAAGTCATTAATCCAAACACCACCGAAATGAACTACAACTGACGTTAAATCCATCTGATAAAGGCAGATTAGAGAAGAAATTTCAAAATTATATTAGAGCCTCTTATATAACCAAAGAACATGGATCAAGTCGAAATTCAACAAAATTGAAAGAAATAATGGATGAACTCACATTGTCGTATATCAGAAGACCAAAAAACAACAATATAAAAAATGCATCTTAGAATGTCGACGGGATATGACTGAGCCCAGATATTCGTATATTAGCAGACTTTTTCAAACAACAAATACCTGAAAACGATGGGATAATATCGACGCAGATAACAAAGTATTCGAATGTAGGAGATTGAAGAAATTGAAGAAAACAATGCGAGCTGTGTCGAGTCATGGTTTTGTGGAAATTGAAGAAAACCTCCAATTTCAAATTGGGGTGGGATGATATATTTAGTCGAAGAAGGGTTTTCTGGAACGCATATACGTAACATATACACCTATATTATCGAACAACACAGTTACAGTAAAACACAATTTCAACCATGAACAAGAAAAAAATTGAGCAGAAAACTCGCTTTAATATAACAATACATATTTTTAGGATTTTGTTACTGAACAAATTTGTTGTAATAAAAAAAATAAGGATCTTTTTGTTACTACGAAAATATTTATAGATTAGTGTTACTAATCAAAAATTCTGGGGGAAAGAGTATTTTGTAACAAGGAACAAAGGATGAATACATATTTTGTTACTACTCAAATACCGAAGAATTACTTCGTACTCATATTTAGTAAGAAGGAATTTCGAATTCCTCAATTTTTGGTTACTTCTCTAAGATGCATAATTTTTTTTGAACACCTCAAAATCATTGTTGAAGTCATTAATACATAAAAAGGAAGGAATGATATATAAAATTGAGGTCAGATTAACATGTGACAATTTAAAAAAAAAAAAAAAAACATCAACTTATATGCTTGTATGTTACAAATTTTTTGTTACTGCACCAAAACTAAAATTAATTTATTGTCAATACTAAAAATATGTTATTGCACAAAAAAAAAAAGGAAAATATTAGTGAATGCATAAACACAAAATATAGTTTACAAGAAACAAATAGATATAGACAAGGACGTAGTTAGATCCCCTAATAGTACGATTTCCTACTACATATGTTAGAATTAAAAGTACGAGTTCAAAAACTAACGACCAAATACATCACTAAAATTATTACAGATTGTAACTATCTAAAAAGCTACAACAATAAGCGTGATTAGCAAAGCACCTATTGCAAAATCCTTCCACCGCGACTTCAATTTCAATCCAGAGATTTTCTCCCTCAATTCAAAGTCATTCAAAGTGAGCTGTCCATTAAATTCTTCAGCTTCATTCTTTGCAGTACGGAGTTGATTACAATCAAATTCTACGATACGAAGTTTCTGTTGCAGATCATCCCTCTCCTTACGATATTGAGCAGCAATTGTAGATGCAACATTTTCTGATAAAACTATCTTCCTATATGATTCTTGGAGATGGCCAAGCTGTTCCTTATACATATCACGATCACGACGAAGTTATTTGATGTAATCACGTTGAATATTCGTAATATTAGGATCAATCCAATCACAAAACTCACAAACATCCTTCTGTATATTACAATAAATTTAAAAACATCAATCAAATAGTTGCTATATTGCTTTAAACGAACTATCAAAAAGATAAGACAGAATTTTGTACCTTCAGATTAGGACAACCGAAATACCTCCTTGCAGGATCATCATCACACCAAGACGTGTTAACCATGGCTTTCAAACCATGTTTACATGTCATTTCAACCATGGTTCCTGCCAATTATACTATTAACATGTAAACATATAAAAGTGAAATTTACAGACAAGTATCGAAAATGAATAAAATTTGTTAAAGCACAAAAAATTGGAGAACAAAGATATATAAACAAACCTAGACTAAAAACAAACAGACTGCACAAAAAATAAGGAAAATTTTGTTACTGCACAAATAGGTAAATATCAAAGCTACAATAACAACAACATTTACGAAGAGAAATGGAGCAAAGAAGTGATAAAAACAAGGACATTGTACAAAAACAGAGAAAACAAAATTTGAACGATGATCTAAACAACAATATACAGTCAGACCCAAAACTAAAAATCGAATCCACAAAACTAAGAATGATGAATTGAGTTGCAAATTAGAAAAAAATAAGCACAGGGTAAGGGAATCAAGAATGGGAAGAAGGATTTACAGGATAAATTTCAAGGACAAGGACAAGGACACGGATAGTAAGAATAAAAAATTGACAAAAGCACGAGAAAGTCTTACCGGAAAAAATTGCTCGGAACAAGAAGATTTGTCGCCGGAATGAAAACCCTAGAAACAGGAATAGTGAAATAGAGTTCACTCAAAATGGTAAGGGACAAAGATAAACAAAAAAAGACGAAGAAGATATGAAAAACAAGAAACAGAGATAAAGATCACCAGAATATTTGCTCCAAAGAAAAGTGTAGCTGGAAGTTGAAAGCCGGAAGTTGAAAGCAGTCGAGATCGAGAAGTTCACATCGAGAAAAATAGAGAGAAAGAGCAGATTTGAATATACAGATAAGAGATTAAAATGAAAAGATGAGGATAAGATGGGAATTACAAATTGTATAGGAGGGTAAAAAAGAGAGAAAGTGCTAAATTTTTAAATTTTTATAAGGGGTGCTAGATTTTGAAAAAACTATCTTAGAAGTGCTACTTTTGGGGAATTTCTCTACTTTATTTGGTATAATAAACCCTAGTCAGTGCCACATGTCGTTCAACCAATGGAATGAGTAGAGAATATAATACGAAATGGGAGTAGTAAATCCGATTTGAGATAAATTTGAAAAGAGAGAATGATAGTATGTCAGTTTATTTAAGAAAAAAAATTCTAAAATGTCACACCTAAATTAAAAGACTCGTTTGTAAGATATTTTTACAATAAATATCGGATTATATTTTTCAATAGTTATTGATTGACATCTAAATTAATCTAACTAATATTTTCACAATTATGTCATGAGTTTACAATGTCGGTATTTAAAATCCTATCCAATAATTTTAATGAGGAAATATACATGCAATAACTGTTGTACAAACTCATCATATTATTTAAACAACATTTTTTCACTAGCATCTATAACGGAGGGTAAGGGATAGGGCAAGCTAGAGTGCGAGGGAGAGATCACCCTCCTAGGGTTGGGTGAGTGCCGTTGTGGAGAGAGTGCAGGCGATAGTGAGGGTGGAATTTCACCCTACCTCTCACCCTCGAGCGATGCCATATGTCGGCTTGGTGTTTTTTCTTTTTCTTTTTTTTAATGTTGTAAATATAAAATTAAATAATTGATGATCTAGGGCTAAAAACTCCACCATTATAATCATTTTCATCATATGACTAACTCCACCAAAACTCCAATAAATACTATAAAAAATTTATCACCCTAAGGCTAAATGCAACCATTGGACATGCTCTTATCCTCAACATATAAAATACGAACATTATTTTTTCACTCGCCACAATATACAAAACACCGTCAATTTTTCACTTATCAATATGTCGTATTCAT
Organism: Schizonepeta tenuifolia; assembly: GCA_029490685.1. NCBI lineage: Eukaryota > Viridiplantae > Streptophyta > Magnoliopsida > Lamiales > Lamiaceae > Schizonepeta > Schizonepeta tenuifolia. The sequence continues at coordinate 68,058,197 of CM055958.1, read as the reverse complement.
CATTTGCTTCTTCACCGTATCCTACGAGCTTCGTTCTAGGCTTTTCTTAGTCATTACATTGATTTCTATCGAATCTTAGCTTTGTCTATGACTTTCTTTCTTGCGTCATTCTATTACCTTACACTATGAAGGTCTCAACTTCTAATGGAAGCACTTAAGGCTTTTACTCAACCTAGAGTTAGTTACCTTGATACTACAGAAGGTGTCACTAGGAATGACGCTACTTAGGGACGCTTACATCTCTTACTTCTTATGGAGCTCCTATTCTTTTTTCTTTGAGCTCTCATCAGTGATAGTATAGTTGTGGAGGAAGAGAACTGAAGTTGATAATCGAAAGAGAATATTTATCGGGAAAACAAGGTCGTGCATCTATGAAGTTAAAACAAGAAAGAAAATAGTGTACGAAGGAAAGTGACGTCAGAAGAAGTGGTGAAAGATGACGTCTAGAACAAATAGATGGTGCATTTTAGTGGAATAGGGAATATGAAAAGTTGGCGTAAGGCCGGAAAGATGTCAAGAAAATCCACACCATACTCATCGGAATCTTTTCCTAAGGCTGTTCATTCTTTACTTACTTGACTCTCCTTTGGGTCAAGGCATGCTATATCATTATCGTATCATCATCGTGAGGCCTTAGGCATAACATCATCATAATCATCATGTAAACATCGTCATGAGCATTTCATTCATAAGGTGCACCAAATCATTTATCATATCATATTGGCTAAAGCAGACATAAAGATATAGTCAACCAGTCACAAAGGACAGACATAATTTATCGAAGCATAAAGCAACATTGTCATGTTAAAGCAAGCATCATGATCATTGTAGGATGCGTCTCATATAGGCAAGTCGTAGTCATGCTATACGAACTACATCGAGCGACTCAACGTTTCTCATCCTCGCTCTTCGAGTCATTCATTTTTTTTTTTACAACACTCGTCTAGATCACACTCGATAATCAAGCTATCGTCTTTTATTGGTATTGGCCCCAATTACTTTTCATGAACATTTTCGTCGAGTTCTTTCTTCATAGAGATGTTGAGTCTTGAACTTTTTCTTCCTTATCGTTTCTATTGGTATGAATCATATGATTGTCGGCAAGTATGAGGATCTTCTTAAAAATTTTGAAACGTATTCTAGCGGCAAAATCTTATTTTATAAATGTATGAAGGATAAAGAAGGAAGTTTCTAGTGTGACTAAGGATAAGGTAGTGAAATACGAGTCGAGATTCTATCGAACTTAATTCATGAGAATTGATTTGGGTGAGAAGATATGTTCAGATTGAGTATTTGCCAGATCTCGACTTGAAAAGAATGAGTTTTGACAAGTGGGGTTGTCAAAAGCGATGTGGTTTCCTAACGTCTGGAACATTCGTATATTTTGACATGCTTGGCAATCGCCCTATGATTTCCACGCAAGCTTCGTGATCCATCAATTCGTTTTTGAATACTTCTCCCCATTTGTCGAGGTCTCTTCTTTTATTCATCTGATCTTGATAACTTGGCATTCCATAATTAGCTGGTATCTGAGTGTACATCTGCTTACGTGTTCCTCGTCATCTAAAGGGAGTAACATTCTAGTTATATCATCACCTAAAGTGGTTCTTAAAGCAACTAGGTTCAGAACTAACGTTTAAGCTTCGAGTTCATATCCTTTCGACTTAAGACTAAAAGGTTTCAGACCTATTCAATCTTTTTGTATTGTCTGATAGTCAACTAGGAATTCTAGTCTATTGCATCCGCATTTGTCCTTCTAGATGCTTCATTATCAACTCGTAACCATAAGCAAATAAGTCGAGGCTGATTGTCCTTCGTTTGTTGTACGTGCAACATTTCAAACATAAATTGAATTGCACAAAGCAAACAATCATTCATACATAAATACATTCACATAAGCACATAGAGGTTTGAAAACCAAACTTTATTTGGAATGACACGGACGGGTGTGTTGAGCATTCGGCATCTGGATCAAACTTGGTTCGAAAATTTCATTATGAACTTGTCATTTTGACTAAATCTCGCTGAAATCTTGATTTGATAAAGAATTTGTACTTTTGTACGAAGATTAACTCTTGAGAGTTCAATCATTTAAGAAGTTCAAGGTTTTGAAACTTTTTAGAGTTGGAAACATTCTAAACGCGTGCGCTTGAGGACTACTTGAAAGGAATCAAGCGTTTGAATCTCATGGAAGAGATCGGATACTTAGAAAGAAATGACACTTGAAAGTCATAAAGACTCGAGTTAAAGTCCGAAGACTCGAAATAGAAACGATAATTGGAATGATAAGGAAGATGAGATGTTTGCTTTGGAACTCGTGACCACGAAAAAGTATGAAGGATTTGAGAAACATTAGGAGTTCGGAGACTTAGAATAGGTTCGATTCGTGTTCGAAAGAAGAGGTATCACACTTCATTGTGAAAGGTTGGGTTCTCGAGAGGAAAAGTATTTTTGAGATTTCGAAAGAATGGCTTTTCTAGGGTACAGAGCAAACGAACTGCTCTGATACCATCAGCTCACTACCCGACCTATGCGGATAACCGGACTGTTACCGGGAATCGGACAATAAATCGTTGACCTTACAAGTTGATTTTACAAAAGATACAACTACAAAAGGCTTGGCTTCAAGGAACTCGAGGGAGCTTCGTTAACTTGTCTTCATTACCCTAGCTTGATCGCCTTGGAGTCAAAGTATGATGACTTTGACCCCGCACTACGGAAGCGTTGATTGAGACTAACCGCGATCAATTTAGTCGAAGCGTGAAGAAAGATAGGCATCGATGAGGTTGTACTTAGATTAAACATACAACCATACATTTGAATGAAATGGGAGATGGCGATCCGAATGATCATCATCTAAAATATCTCCGATGCCAACACACCTCCATCTCGTCCGTCACTTAACATGTTTTGAAAAGGAAAAAAAAAACATTTTTAGGTTGAGTACTTTGGTACTCAGTGAGATCCGTGCCCCTTTTTGAAAACGTTTTGCGAAAACTTTGGAAAGATATGGTATGCTCACATTCATATACAAGAGAGATACTTGAAAAGAAAACATTTTATCTCATGCATATGCGAAAATATTTTTATCATAACTTTGTCGGCACTTAACTCGCCTACCGTGTTACCTTCCCCGGTTCTTAGAGTGGTGAGTCACTCCCACACTCCGAACCGTCATAAGAACCTTGTGCGCACTACCTTGGGGTGATAGAGTCCCAAGGCCGATCGTAATAACATTGGCATGAAGCTCATTCATAATGGTAAACACGAGTAGAGAGCATAAAATATTTTAGCATGCATATCACTTTTTATAAAAGCAGTTAGGGCTTATTAACCCGAAATGTTACCTCCGTAGGGCTTATAACCCACAGTTTAAAAATAGGAACTCACCTCTTGTCCTTGTCGTATGTGGAGTATCCTCTTGCGTCCCTAATACTTGGTGTCTTCTACAAGACAATCTAGATACTTAGGCATTTGATACTAGACAAGGTTAATTATCCTATTATTAACCTAGAGGTCAACCTATTCCCGGTCTTTATCATTTGAAGTTGAGAATTCATCAAGGCATCGCCTTGAGGTTTTTAACTTAGAGAAATTGGATCAATGATCCTTTATTAAAAGCATGCATCTTAAATTATTATCCAAAACTTGATTTTGAAAACATGTCGTGTCATGATATGCCATGTCATGCTTCATCGTGATTCATATAAGTATGCATGTCACATTATTCATCATGTAAATCACTCATATTATACTTATGCAAATTAACACGTGCATACATGTCATATCTTTAATCATGTCATGCTTTAACATGTATACTTCAACAATTAAGCACATATAGCATCATATAACTTAGGTATTTAGCTTTAATTAATTTAAATTAATTATCATTAGTGAGTCAAGGACCCTTGACAAATTTAATTTTGTCAAATTAATTAAACACATAAGTCACATATGGCCCGTAGGCCCACTTAACAAGCCCAAACAATTTAATGGATCTCACTTGGACAAAAAGAGCACATATAACCAAACAAGACATATGGGCCTAGATTTAACACATTTAATCAATTAATAAATTTGGCCCAACACTTTAAATCATACTGGCTCAATCCAACATGCAAGTCCATTAAGAAAAATAATTAAAAAGGTCCATCTTCATTTACTTAGAAAATAAGCATTTAATTTATTAAAACTCAATTATAAATTAATAATTTATTTATAATTTATATACTGGTCTTAGAAAATATATGTATATATTATTTTATGAAAAACGTTTTTATATAGTAAAAATAATAGAAATAATTTCTGAAAATTATTTTATTACACAAAAACTCAATCGGGCTTCGTAAAAATAGAAAACGACCTTCGGTCGATTTGTCCTTTTGAACTAACATCCTAAACTGACTAAATTACTACTTTCAAGTGGTAAAAATCATTTTTGAGATATTTAAATTAAGCAAAATACGTTTTTTGGGCAGATATACTAGCAAACATTTTCTGGTAATTTTTCTGAAAATTTCTGCACAAGGGTTTCATTCAAAAATTCATAGAGGAGAGGATGCATAACTTGGTGAAAACTTGACTTCTTTATGTCTCTGGTAACCTTGAGATGTCTACTTTATGAATCCAAGAAGTAAAACATGCATATCACGAAGAATCAAGGAGATAATAGCTGATGAAGTGAAACTGTCCAGATTGAAGGTTCAAAACAGGACAGTGGCAAAGATCAGGTTACAGAGGGCATTTGGCTCGATGAAAATTTCTGAATTTTGGATATGTTGTGGAAGATATAAAGGACTACATCATGGTAAAATTTCAAGGCAATCGGAGTTCATTTGACAGGGTTTTTATCTTCAGTTCTAGATCGAATTAACAAGGATCATGCCGAAATTTTCTAACACTTGGAGATCTAACATCTTTGCATTTCAAACATCATAAATCGACTTATAAGCCCTAGATCTACACATACATCATGCTTATAACATAAATCTCAAATCAAGAGTAAATCTTAACATGCAATTTGTCTAGAACATACTTAGAGCATGGAAATACATAGATCTCAAGAAATCGAGCAAGAATCATCAAATAGCTTGAAAATCAAAAGCTAAACCTTTCTCTTGGCTTTCCTCATGCTACAAAACTCACATGCAATCACATACACACCATCTATCATGCATTTCTTAGAAGAATAAAGAAGAAGATTGAGGAAGAAGCACAAAAATTGAAGGTTAAACATTATACCTAGCTTTCCTCCTTTCTCTCCCTCACTTTCGGCCCTCTCCCTTGGTGGACTTCTAGAGTTTTCCTTGAGCTCTTCTTTCCTTCCTTAAGCTCTCTTTTGTGGTGTAGAAATGGTGGCAAGAGGTGTAGGTAGGAGATGAAGAAAAAGAAGATGGAACTTTGGTGCTAGAGAAAATAATGGAGATGGTGGATGATTGAGAGGGATGGAGGTGTGTGAGGAAGTGTGGTTGCTGTCAAGAGGGAGTGATAAAGAGGTGAAGAGATGGTTTGCTTGTAGAGGGGAGAAAGGTGTAAGAAAAAGAAGTGCATGCATTGGTGGATTTCAAATGGGAGTTGAAAAATGGTATGTAGGCAATGATGGTGTGAAAAAAATAGTGGTAAGCTCTCTCTCCCTCTCATTCTCTTGTTCGATCTCTCTCTCCCTCTCTTTCTCATTCTACTTCTTTTATTTTATTCAACTCACTTGCAAGCTTCTAACATGTATTATTTATTTTAGCATTTGTCTTATACTAGTAAACCCATTTGCAAGCAATTATAGACACACACATATGCACATGACCACGTATTTTCATCTTGTAAGGTTATTTTGGTACGATCCCTTTTTAGACTCGTCTTATATTAATCGAGATAAGAAATTAACTTCTAAAATACTCATGCACGAAATAAATCAATGCAACATATGAGATGAAGTTCACATTTAAAAATATGTCGTGTCGTGCTCATACTCGTGCTCGTTTGTAAATGTGAGGAATGCATTTATTTGAAATTACAATCGAAAACTCTTTTCACTTTATAAACAAAGTCTTTATCTTATTAATAAAAGAAATATTATTTTTCTTTAAAACTCCGGGAATAAGGACCTATCTTAAAAAATTTAATTTACTCGGGTTTTTCCTAGACCGATTTTGCAGGGTGTTACAAAAATGGGGTGAAACAAGAAGAGAAAGGATTTCTCTTACTTTAGTTAATATATATACAAAAATATTCAATTTGTAAATATAAATAACATATATATATATATATATATATAGTAAAAAAAATTTAAAAATTGTGGGGACACGTGCCCCCCGCCCCCCCGACACATAGGTCCGTCCTTGAACTCAAGAAACTCTATACTCAAAGTCAGCCCTCTAATATAGCTGCAGGAGACGAGCCAACTTTGGCTCCCTTCTACATCTAATTGCAATGCAAACTTGACAAGTTGAGATGACTCTTTTAATACTTGAGAAAACTCCTTGAAACCGTCGAAGGTTTCTCTCACGCCAGATAAAATAGATGGCCACAACAAAGACTAGCTGATAGAGTTTCTGCTTCCCTGTGTTTGAACCACAATGTGCATTAAGATGTTCTCTCTCAACCTCCCAATCTTCTGAATCCCGGTGAATCCCAACCCAAGCTAACAAAGACTTCCATTTGAGCAGAATATGCACATTTGAAGAAGAGATGAGCTAGAGTTTCATCCTCACCATCACATAAGCAGCATTTGTTGTCTACTATAATTCCCATCTTCTGCAAAGAGTAGCCGATATGACACGAAATTGTTAAGCTATATTATTCTTTTTTTTATTGATAGGTTTAGCTATATAATTTTTTTCCAGTTCAAATGTTGCTTTGGTCTTATTTTATACGATGATGGGATAGTCTGTGTTCGGTTCAAGAATTCAAATCTCTTGAGTTTGGTACTTTCTCTTGTGTGATGGCACTGGATTATCTTGGTTCATTGTTAACGTTGATTGCTACTCACTTGCAAAGACTCTAAGCATTGTATTTCTTGAATTCTTTCTACTATATATACACTTTTCTACTATACTAGTATAATTAACGTGCACTCGCACGTTAAAAACAATAATTATTACAAAGTTCAAAATAAAGCTCATAATTCACATTAGCCATTTGATTTTAGAGTTCAAAAAAAATATACAAATCTTGTCAAGCGCTTACAAATCTTTAGACTTAAATAAACCGTTCATCTCATACAACGATATCATGTTGATCTTCCTAAAGTGAAAAAAGAACAAATCCTAAAGCTTTCACTTTTTTTGTTCTTTCAAAATAAACTCATTAAATCAAATTTTGAACGATCATACAACATAATCTAAAAGAAAAAGGGTTATCAATAACAAATAAGATCGAGAAAAGGAAAAAAAGCAACCTATCTTAGAAAATGAAACCTGAACAATTCAATCCTAAAGATATATGACTCTTCATCTGTCACAGCCCCAAATCCCGAGGGACGGCAAAAGCCGGGGTGCGACTAGGGTTCGATTAAAGAAGCAGGGAAGAAGGGGGCTAACTGACTAAACATACATAAAAGACATCATACATTCAATGAACAAGACTTGATTATTATAAAGAAAGAGTTAATCACTAGTGATTACTCGACAAAAGTACACAAAGGTATCTAAGTTCACGATTACAGACTTATACTACAGTGTTTTGCTCAATATACATAATCTCAAAAGACTTAGAGTTTTGCAGTGGAAGAGTCATAACTAAAGCATCCTAACTTCTCAACCCAACTTCAACCACTGCCGCTCACGTCGCTTCAACCTGCACATTTAGAAAACAATGCAGGGCTAAATACAAAAGTACTTAGTGGGCACGATGCCGAAATCATAATCATAAGTAAAGATAAATATGGCATTTCATAATTTGTAGCACATCGGGGGTTTTATTAAAAAGGGGCCCGTGTCTACTAAACATTTTCTGACTGATTTTCACAATTTACTCGGCCGAGTATTTTCTGGTATGCTATGTTCAATCTTGACCAATTCTCATTCACCGTGGCTGGTATCCCTCAATAGGATATCACATACACCACAGGTTATGAAGTGCACTAACTCTGGAAAGCACTTAGCAGCTAACTCAGAGCCGATCGTTAGTTAACCTAGTTAGATTAACTCTAAATCTGGAAAACACGAATGCTAACTCAGATAGGTACAAGAGAACTCACATAAAACATAAAACAGTTCATGCCATAATTATCACTTTGAAAACACAGATATCAAAGCGATAAAGAAAGATTTTCCGAGCATTGCTCGTTTTATTTTATATATGAAAGCCCACCTTGTGATACAGAACTAATAAGTACTAGCTTCCGATCTTCTGATCTTCCATCTTTTCCTTACTGCTGGCTTCCTCCTTCATCGTAAAATAATAACACTTAAAATCGGGTCGTAAAAGATAATCGATCATAGAAAATCGAAAAAGGTTTTAGTCGTTTCATTTCTTTAGGCATTTGTACGCTTACTAGATTCATTTTAGTTAAACGGGAAGCGAGACTTGAACAAATCTCGTTTAGAACTTGAAAGGTCTCATACTCGACTCTTAGGTCAGTAGAGAGGGTAGTCGATAGCTCAATACGACTTAAAAGATCAAAAGGAACTAAGTTGGAAAGAAATCAACTTAGGAAATTAAGTTTTAGCTCTTTAGACGATTTAGACAATTTCTCGCTTAACTAAATTTCTTTACTTTAACGGATACGAGATGAGATCTCGTCTCGTTTAGCACTCAAGGCTCCTTTCTTGACACTGGGGTCAGTAGGAAGATAGTCGGCAAGTTATTACGGCTTAAACGATCGAAAGAAAATAAGTTGCGAACGAAACAACTTAGAAGAATGAAATCTGAAAAATCACTGCGCAAGGCAGTAACTCTGGAGACTGCCCAGAACAGGGGAACTGGAAACAGGGGATGAGTCCTGTACCGTTTGAAAGCTTGGGATATCTAGTTTACGCTCCAATTTACGGATTGCAAATCGGATAAACGAGCTAAAAGTTATTACAGTTTCCGGCAAGGGTCGCAAAACTGCCGCGCTAACCCTAGTTGCTCGATGGAATCGACGTATAACTTCTTAGGTTCGTTCTAAGTTCTCGTATTCGATTTCTCATGAAACTTAACCCTCAAGGCAGTCAACATGTACCCCCGTACGTGATGAACTCCTTCTCAAAACTCGTCCAATAGCACGACGTTCTAAACGTCGGCTTTCAACTAACATGTACTAAACCAAAAACAAGTTATCAATTTCTCGTTCTAGTTCTCGACTATCACTATAACTCATAATATAAAAGCTCGAAAGCTCATGACATCAACTACAAAGTCGTTCTCAAGTCCATTATAAACAATATTATCTAGTTAGAAATCTCATTCGACTTCTCGGTTATTAATTACGACTAATTGTTCGTCTCTTACAAAATTTTAAAAGTTATCGGATTTCGTTCATTTTCTACGTCATCAAACATCATCTAACGAGATTCATTTTCATGCATATCATCATTTCATATCATTACTATTTCTCAACTTAAAACGAGTTCTTCGTCTCTTACAACTCACAAAATATTTTTAGAAAAATCTAAATAAATTCCTATCAACAATTAACACCAATTACAACATTATTTCATCAACAAAACATCATCTAAATCAACTACATGAAAAACCCCTAATTTTCTACTTAATTTCGGTATTAACACATGGATTAAGAGGGTGATTTTCTTCATCAATTAACACCATTTATCTCTTAATCATACTATTATATCATCAATTAATCAATTCAAGTCTAATTGCAATATGAAATTGAAAAATCCCAATTCCAAACCCTAAACCCTAAATCGGTTTTCATCTAATCAAAGGGCTTTCGATTTCTTTTTGTTTTAATCCTTAATCGAACACTTCCTAAGCATGATTATAACATCAATTGAAAGATTCAAAAGTCCTACCATAAACCCCCAAAATTTCGATCCAAAGAAAAATAAAAAGAAATGGATGATGGATGGATAGAAGCATAGAGGAGAGGATTACCTTGAGATTTAACAAAGAAAGTTATAAGATTCAATGGTTGGATGAAGAACTTGTGTGAAAAACCTTGCTAGAACTCAAGCTCTCTTCAATGGAGATGGAAGAAATAATGAAGGATGGGAATGATGATGAAGGTGGCGGGTGGAGGAGTGAAGGAAGAAGAAGAAATGTCTAATTTAACTAAGTATAATATCTTATAACATATTAGTTGGTGGCATGAATTAGAACCAAGTAAATTGAGTGAGTCATAAAGTAAAAATCTTATAAAATGAAATATCTAGTTTATTTGTGTGTGTATGTCGGCTGCCATTAGTAATTTTTAGGAGAGATACGTGTTTTTCCGGCGCGATACGATGTTACGGAAAACGTTAGACGAAAAACGTGGCTCGGCACAAAATCATCACAATCCGATTCGTCCAAAAATTCTAACGTACTAAACTTAATCGGAAAATAATATTTATAAAATTAATTCCGACAAAAACTCGGGACGACACAGTCCGAGTTTCGTCCGGAAAATCATAAAAATGAACTTTCTCGGGCGAGTTCGTATCGCGATTTCGTGAATGTAAAAATCAGACGGTTTTCCGTTCTGAGTTCACGAACTAAAAACTTTTCGTACGCGATAACCCTAAATACAGTAGTCATCTAGCTGACTTCCGTAATTTATTTTCAGAAACGGATTCGACCGTTAGTCTTAGAATTCAAAATCGTAAACTTAGGCGTGTAAAGCCATTATTATTATTAACTTTAAAATTTTGAGATCGTAAGGAATTTCCGGGGCATTACATCATCAAATTGCTGCTCTCTTTGAATTAAGAAATTGTGTTAAGAAATTTGGTGAAAAAAAATTAAAATATATATATATAAAAAATTAATAAAGTGGTTTTTTTCATCATTGCTTTCTTTGTATTAATAAAGTGGCTTATTCTTGCTTCTATCCAGAATAAAAAGAATATATTAACAAAAAAATAGATAAGTATACCGCACAAATATATGTATAGAGAAATTACCTTAATATGGTTTATTATGAATATACACTATACGTTTTGAAATATGTAGATGTAGTAGACCTTTTTTATGGACTATGAGTGGGAATAGAATCAGCGCCAGTTTTGGTACCTCTAAAAGATTAAATAATTTACACGGATTGATTGAACCTCAAAAATATTTAAGAATTTTAATTTGCCATGTTGGAAGATTGAAGACAACTTGAAGTTGCAAAAGTAAAGAAAAAAAGGCTGCGCACAATGACGTGAGTAAAATCACGTATGGAGGAAATAACAAGATTGATATCTCATACTATTAACAAGGATATAAACACTGGATAGATATATTAATAAAATATTTCTCATATTTCTTTTAAATCATAATATTATATAAGGTAAATAATATATATTATCAATAAGGTAAGTTTGTATTTCTTATGGCATATTATATATTATATCTTATATTACGCTATTGTCCTTAATTTTGATAAGTTGTAAGGGTATTTTAGGTAATTCAAATTTTGTAAAACAATGTTCTTTTTATATAAGTATAGATATAGATATAAATATACAATAATTGTATTTCTTGAATTCTTTTGAAAAATAATGTGAGATTATATTTTTTTTTACTCCAAGCTAGCACTCGAATGATTCGATCGATACTCTTAATTAGATTTTATTATATTGTTTTTATTTTTCCTGATCTCGAGTTTGAACTGAACTTTTACTTTCAAGTTTCTTTTTACTGATTATACTTATTCTTTCCATAGTAAATTTAAGCATGGAAAGCCCATGAGCCCATCAATTGAAGCCCAGGTACTCTCGTAATAAAGTATAATCCAATTATTTAAGTTACACAAACTTTATTTATTCAGTCCATAAGTTGCTAAAGCTGCATAGCTCGAGAAAACATGTACTTTATTTACTTTTGGATAAATAAATACTAGTTGTACGTATTTATTAAAACATGTTATCATTCCGTATTCGAAAAAAAAGTACTCCCTCTGTCTCACGAAATATGTCTCGCTTTCTTTTTTGGGCTGTCTCACGAAAAATGTCTCATTCCTTTTAGGGAAATAATTATTTGCGTTCACACTGCTTTTACATTTGCATTCACACTGCTTTTACATTCTTTATTATTTATTCACACTACTTTTACATTCTTTATTAATTATTCACACTACTTTTACATTCTTTATTATTTACTCTTAATCTCCGTGCCGAAAACAAATGAGACGTTTTTCGTGAGACGGAGGGAGTAATATTTGACCAAAAACACTGTAATTGAAAAAATGTAATGTTTTACTTTATGACTTTTATACCTCAAATATTCCTATCTATTTACGGCAATATGCCATTACTTTTCCCTTAATTAACAAAACCTAATTAAACTAACCTAATTTAATTATCCTAAATTAAATATAATACGTTAGTTGGCTGAACTGAATTATGAACCTTCTTCTTTGCAAAGCAAACACCACTCCACAAACAATACATCACTGTAGCAATTCCGGCGACTTCACCGACGGATCCGACGATAGCGAAAGCCAACAAACCCTTCCTTAAACCCTTCGACGGCGAAGAACGAGTAACTACAGCCGGCTCCTGCAACAATGGCGGAATCGGAGCGGCGAAATCGCAATGCCGGCAAATGTGACCATTGCCGGAGCAGAGAATTTCAGAGCCGGGATAAACATCACAGTCGCAAGCAGAATAGACGCAGGGATCGGGAAGAGTCTTCTGCAGAGGAAGAACGCTGCCAGAATTATAGGGGAAACCGGAGCCCCAACAAAGGATGGAGAAATTGCTCGTCGTCAATCCGCAGATGAAATCGGGACTTGCAACAATCGATTCAAACGAAATTTCAACCCTAATTTTACTGGAAATTTGTGCATTTTCATTTTCAGCCCTAATTTCGCCCCAGCAAACCACCGTGCCGTTGGATTTCCGAATCGCGCAGCCGTGGTTGGCACCGATGGCGAGGCCTCTGGAATCGCAAGCAGTTTCGGGAGGAATGTTGAGCTGGCCGCTGTCGTTGTTGCCTTTGCAGACTATAAATCCGGTGACGTTGAATCCACAGGCGAAGCTCTCACCGACTTGGATATTCAGCATCGAGTAATTCTCCAGCTCGCCAATTGCAATTGTTAATTGCTAATTGTAATTAACAAACCTCACCTTCACTACTCTTATTGTCTTTTTACACCACTTTATACAACTTTACCAGCTTTTCTTAAACTCCGCGCAAACAGTAAACATTACATTTTTTGAAATATAGAGGGAGTAGTTTCTTTATCATATTTATTTAAACATGTAGTTTCTTTATTTTGAAATCAAAATAAAGACCTAATAATTTTCTTCTTCCTTTCTTTTTCGGTATATGTCGTGTATGCTTATCAAGATTTTCGTGTAATAGTCGCAATCGAAAATTACTATGTATGCACATAATTTAGGATGGATTATTACTTTTTTCTTATTCTTCTTGTTTTGAACGATGGATGCTGACATGATGACATTAGGAATTGGTCGTAATATTACACTTTTCTTAACATAGCATATTCTGGTATGAAACATAAGATAGTTGCAAAAATAACAAAAATAGGTATAATGATTACATAAAAACTAGGCTTCTTGTTTTCAACTGTATTTCAATTGAGAAAATTATCATATATACCCACTATTGAGATATCATGTACTCTCAATACCCACTAAGATAATTTATTATCCCATATACCTATTTGGCCCACAAAGTGTACTTTTCACCATTTGTTTAAGTTTTTCTATTTAATTATATATACAATCATGCATGCCAATCTACAGTACATGATTGAATCATCATCAGTTGACTAGCTTTTTGAATAAGGCCAAAATGTATTTGAGTGAGATGACAAATGAGTAAGTTTCACGTGAATAAAGCCTATTAAAATTGGCATGCATGCAAAAATTGTACCAATTTTAACAGTAATTTTGCATGCAGGTAGATTCTATATTGAATGCAGAGACTTGAATGCATTATTGAATTGGAATTCTTCAGCTTATATAAGATTCATAGTTTGAAGGATTTTGTATGCAAACATAAAAAGGAAAAAAATAAAGAGAAACGCTGAGCGAATACAAGATCGAAGAGTTATAGTAGTCATTACCGTTGTTTACATAGAGGTGAGCATAATTAAAATTTTTATTATTTTGTAAAAAAAAAAATTATACAGATCACTCATATTCTGTACAGGTGGACAGAAATATGTCCACCACCTGTACAGAAATGAGTCGATCTTTATAGTTTTTTTTTTTTATCGAAAATTGTAGTAACTGTTACAAGCTTAATTTATATTATTTTTCTAACATTATTGTTTGTATTTTACAGAAAATTGAATCATGCATCTTTCAAACCTCCTTAATCGACGCTAAAAGCAAATTAACATTATTTTTGTAATTTCCATCTCCACATGTAAGTCTTAAAATTTTAAATTAATTTTCTAAACAATTTAAAACTGTACAGATCTTAAAAAAACTGTAAAGGTCGGTGGAAGTCATACCCGACCTGTATACTATTTATAAGATCTATATAATTTATTTTTTAATTAGATTATTTATTTAAATGTTTATGTATTTTTATAGCATTAATATATGTATTTTGAAGAAATACAATCTAAATTCGAAATCCCATATATAGGCATTTCTTCAAATGCGGGTGAATCCAAATAAATTGTGTTCTTTCATTTCCAATTGACAAATTTGAGTGTTTAAAACATTAATTGAAATTTTGTAAAAAACAAATAATTGTACAGATCTAACAAAAACTGTACAGGTCGGGATTTATTTTGTGCGCCCTATACAGTATATTTTAGATCTGTACAAAATTGAATTTTCTAATAAATTAATTTTATTTTATTTACGTATATTTAATTATTAAATTTTGATTTTGTTTTGGCAATGGAATGCAAGATGTTCCTCGTTAAATTCAACGGCGTTTGGGACGATTTTGTTTATAATGGCGGAGAAGAGCGCACATTCTATCTTCTGTTGGATATGATAAGTTTTTCCAATATTAAGGAACAAATAAATTTTATAATGATGTCTAGATCGTTAAGTGAGAATTTTGAAATATTCTATTTTTCAAAGTCTCAATTCGGCGTCGAAAAATTTAAATTGAGTAATGATGATCAACTTCGTCGATTTGTGTGGTACTGAGTCTGAGCCTACGTTGTATTAGTGATTCAGTGTATAGACCTAGCTTTGATTTGAATGCTTCTTCGCTATTTGTCTATGATGATGTGTATCCGTCTCAGTACTCGCAGTACGACGATTCCCTCGCACGTATGGCTTCATGCAATTGGCTTGGCGAGACGCAACTGGGTTCTCAAAGTGCAGCGATTGTTATTGCTCAGGGGCAATCACAAGCACCGGAGCTGCAGCCACAGCCTGTGCAATCCTATGCCACTGTCGTAGAGGATGATGATGATGATGATGAAGAATATTCTGCTGAATCTGAGTTTGACGACACTGATGATGAAGAGGAACAGACAACCACTCTGCAAATCGGAACTCTTGCTGAATTTGTTAATTGGGTGCATACTCAAGGCGGTGTGAACAAACTCCTGGCAATGCTGATGCAGAAAAGTCGTACATCCCTTGTTGATGAGGAGACGGAGCTTGCCACTGAAGCGGCCGACCTACAAAACTGGTTAGTTCCCATGATTCCATTGGAACCTGCTGCTTCGCTTGTTGAAACTGTTCTAGATAACATGCCTGAAGGTCCTTTGAGTATGAGCTCCCTATTTAAAGACAAAGAGCAGTTGAGGCTTGCAGTTGGGTTGTGGCACTTGGAACAACGAGCTGAGTTTTGTACAGATTGATCAGATTCAAGGCATGTTACTTACAAATGCAAGTTTCGAGATGTGTGTCCTTTCGAATTGCGCGGAAGGAGAGAAGGCAACTATTGGTATATTCACATGTTCAACCCGACGCATACTTGCACAACCAATATGAACCATCCTCTAATGGAGAGGAAGGTCGAATGTAGTGTGATTGCAGCTCATTTTGCGAAAGGCATGAAAAATCAGCAAGAAATCATCACACCGAAGATGATTATGGCAAGTCTTATGCGGGAATATAGCGTGGCTGCAAATTACAATGTGTGTCTGCGAGAACGGAACAAGGCCCTGGAGATGCTGTATGGTGGATATGTCAATTCGTTTAAGATGGTTCCTCAATATCTCTACATGCTCCAGAAAGAGAATCCAGGTTCAATTGTTGACTACAGTTTTAGACTTGATGATTTCCGATTCGAACACTGTTTTGTGGCGTTGTCAGCTTGTATCATTGCATTCAAGTACTGTCTTAGGCCGGTGATTATATTGGATGCAACGCACTTAAAGGGAAAGAATAAGGGAGTTATGTTCGTTGCGATGGGAAAGGACGGGAACGAGCAACTTATACCGCTGGCATGGGGGATCGGTCCAATTGAGAATGACATCTCGTGGACATGGTTTGTAAGTTGTCTGAAGCTGGCATATCCTCCTCGCCCTGATTTGGTGTTTATCTCAGACGCCCATCTTAGTATTGCGAATGCCATTCGGGACATCTATCCTGGCATATTCCACGGCCTGTGCTACTTTCACATACTGAAAAGCATGGTGACTTATGGAAAGTCTATCACCAAGTTGTATCATAAAGCAGCATTTGCGTACAGGAGAGCAGCTTACGAGAAAGCGATGAACAATATAATGTCGGCAAAACTCGAAGCGCATGCCAAGCTGATGTCCATTGGTCCGGAGAAGTGGGCTCGATGTATGTGTCCAGGCCGACGATATAGTAACCTGACGTCGAATGCCGCAGAGCAATTCAATAAAGTTTTGAAGTTTGCTAGATGTATACCATTTTGTTCGTATTTGGAGACCCTTAGAATGACTTTCGAGAGGTGGTTTGATGAAAAACAACAATTATACACATCTAGTATTGCGTTTGCCACAAGCACGACAGATGCTAAGAAGAAAATACCGGACTGGCTGTGGGTCCTGGTTGAGGATGAGGAAGCATGGGAGAAATTCCCCTGGGGCAGCTTTTCATTTCAAATGGTTGTCGATAGTTTCAAAACAATCGACACGGAAGATAAAAACGAACAAATCCGGCATATCTTACCACATCAGAGGCTGCAGTTTTGCTTTATTGGTAAGTTATTAATAGGTGAAATTGGTATTTATTGGAAATCTTGGTACAATTTTAAAATTTCGTACCAAATATTACAGTTCGATAATGGTAAACTCGGTACGAAATTAGGAAATCGTACCAAGTTTTCCAAATATAAGTATAGTCTCTTGGAAAACTTGGTACGATTTTATAATTACGTACCAAACTTAATAGATCGAACTGGTAAAACTCGGTACGATTTTCTAATTTTGTACCAGACGTAACAGTTTAATGCTGGTAAACTCGGTACGCATTTATAATTACGTACCAAGATTACCAAGTAAACCTATTGTATCTTGTATATAATTACATACTGACAAAGTTTTATTTGTTAAACAGGGGTGAATATATGAGGTAGTGCCTGCAATTGGTACAAAGGTGGAATTGAGGTCCACCGAGAAGAAGCTGCCTCGGATGTTGAGGTACAAATTCACCGGAGATGTAGAAATCCCCCCAGCATAAGACATAAAATTGGTAAGATTTATTCTTAAGATCTAATATTAATTTTAGTAAAGCTTCGTATGCATTCAAAAATACGTACCACTTGGTAATTTTAGTAAAGCTTGGTACGCATTGTCAAAGTGCTAAACTTGGTACGCACTGACAAATGCGTACCAAGTGTGCTTAGATGGTTTGGTAAACTTGGTACGAAATTATAAATTCGTACCAAATTTACCAAGTGAAAGAAGTAGTTTGTTAGGTACACTCGGTATGCAATAGGAATTTCGTACTGAGATTACTTAAATAAATTGGTACACTTGGTACGAAATTACAATTTCGTACCAAGTGTACCAAGTTTACCCACAGTTTATCTAACCATGTTTTATCCTTCTCAGAATATTCGACAGCTGCTGAAGCCTTCCAATGCTGAAAAGCAAACACCATATTGGCTTTCTCTACAGAAAGATTCGGAAATCGGCACGTTTGCATTTAAGTACGATCCGAATGATGCAAAAAAGAAAAGAAAAAGAGAAGCAGCTGACAATGGTGAAGATAATGAACAGCCTCATGCCAATGAAGCAGAAGCTGCCAACAAAGATGATCAAGACATTATTCCTCCTCCTCCTCCGTGTACCAACATTACATCCACATCAACCGCTCCTCCTGCCGCCGATACCCGTTCCTCTGTCCTTGCAAACTTAATGCAAGGGCAGGAGAGAGCGGTTCTTGTGCGAGAGATAGCTGAGGCCGCTGCAAACATGCTCATATCATGGCTATCGGATGAAAGGCAGCAGCTCGTGGAGGATGTTGGCAACTATGTTGTTAACAAGCTCCAAGAACAAGGGGTAGTCCAACCCTTCACGGGTGCACACTATACATCTCCAGCCTCTCCTACTATCAATGACATTCAGCCTGAAACAGCAGAAGCAGCAGCGGTGGATGGCGACCCGAGAAGCGAGGAGAAAGAGGAAACGGAGGCAGCGGCCATGGAAAGCGACAAGACGATAAAAGAGGCAGAGGGAGGAGCACCAACGGAGCAAGCTGGCGGGAGGACGACGGAGCAGCTAGATGATGAAGAGGTAAAAGATGCATCTTGAGTTGATGCATAACAAAACTTGAACAATTTCAAGGTGTGATAACACAAACAATTTCATATTTTATTTTTCATGTTAAGAACAAATATTTGTCTTCCTGGTTATTTGATGTTGTAACCGAATTTGTATTATTTTTCATGGATGAATTATTTTTCATTAATTGATTGATATGTATTGTAATTGGGTACGCCTGGTACGATATACAAAATCGTACTTGTTTCCACAAGTACGCATGGTACGTTTTCATAAAAACGTACCATGCGTACCAACAAGCGTTTTTCCAAAAACATACCGAGTGTACCGAGTTTGCAATACAAATCAAGTACGAAATTAGGAAAAACGTACCAATATTTCTCTTTTCTCAAGCAGGCACCTGAACAGGAAGCCGATCAATTTTCGGACACGCAAATCAACATCTTGTGGGACACCTTAATAGAAAATGATCAATTTACGCCTCCGCAAGACAAAATTCTTCAACCAAATGCATCTTCAGCTGGTACATTCACACCATGTCCAAAATTTGAAGCACAAAAACCAGCAGCTCCACAAATATTTGTGCCACAAGGGCCACCTCCCCCACAATCTCTACACTTGTCGGTGCCACAAGGTCCAGCACCACAAGGGCCGCCTCCACCACAAGCTCCACCAGTACAACAAAACGCGGTGCGCATCTTGAATCCGAGGCCACTCCGAAGAAGATTCTCAGCTCCACCTCTACGCAGTCCATTTCTGCCGGAAGACGTGAGACCAGGACGTCACACCTTCGAGCATTGGTTGAAATTAGAGGAAGCTCCAATGTAAGTTAAATTTTTCATCTTCAAAAATTTGTCAATGCGTACCAAGTGTGCCATTCTGCAATTGGAAAGCTGAGTACGATTTTATAAAAGCGTACCAGGTGTACCATGTTGTGTGAGTACACTAGGTACGATTTTGTGAAAACGTACCGGGTGTACCATATTGTAATTGGTAATTTCGGTACGATTTTACCAATTCGTACCAGGAGTATCATTCCTAATTGGTAAATCCGGTACGATTTTTACAATACGTACCAGGTTCAATTAATGTAATATTCATTGACAACAGGAGGAATGTCGGGGACCATTGTGGTGTTGACAAGACCTTTTTCCAGTCTATCATGTATCCAACAGAACAGATCGACTTAGAACACATTGAGGCTTATCTTGCTGTTCTGGTGGCAAATCCTACAATGGCCGGATTGGGAGAAGTTGACCCGAAGATTGCCGTGACGTCTTGTTATTTTATGGTAAATTCAACCAATTATAATAATTTAAATTTTATACAGTAATACTCCTACACACATAACATATATATATTCATATTTCTTACAATTAATTGTAGGAAACAATGGAGAATGTGTTCGACACCATCCACAAGAGACCAAATCCTTTTGATCCATACAATCACAAGACGTTTAGACCAAATGTTGAAGAGGTCTTCCCAAAATATGAAATGGAGAGGTTGCTTTTGTTTGCCGAAGGAGCTCAGCCAGCTTGGGGGCGAAACATAAGGCATTGGGTTGACTGCGACAAGGTACGATTTTATTAATAATACATAATAATAAAACTAAGTACACTCGGTACGCATTGCTAAAATCGTACTAGTTTTACCAGATGCATGTATGGTAAATATGGTACGATATTATAAATTCGTACCGAGTGTACCTGGTTTGGCAGTACGCATTAACAAAAGCGTACCTGGTTTTCTTGGATTTGTGGTAAGCATTTACAATAACGTACCATATTTTATTTTGTTTTTAGGTAGTTGCATTGTGCTTCTACAAGGATCACTGAGGTACAATGTTGATAGATCTTAAAAAGCAGAAGATAACTCTCTATGACTCGATGGAGCATACATTCGAGGACCACCATTACGATAATAGACGAGATATCTTTCTCCCAATGACAAGAACAATCCCACAAATAATGAAGGCCATTGGATACTACAAAGAGCATTGCATCAAGGACCCACAACTTGGCCAGTGGGAATTATGCTTCCCTCCAAAGAAGGGCCAAAAGAGAAACAAATTTCAGCAAGATAAAGGGTATGATTGTGGCCTCTATGCGCTCAAGTATGTGGAGCAACTCATCTCAAAAACTCCATTACAAAGATGTTTGCAAGAGCCTCAAGATCGGGTGAAGTATAGAGACCACATAGCAAGGACCATTTATGCCCATAGCACGGAGAAAGTGACACCGGCAGTCCTCATGGATTTGGATGGAGTCAATGAAGGGAATGAAGGAAATTGAATTAAACAGTGCATTCGTGTTAATATTTTGTGCATGATGGATAGTATTTTGTAAATCCATAAACATTAGAATATTTTGAATGTGCATTTTGCACAACTATTAGTATATGCTAGGGATTAACTATGTAAATTTTTTTCTAATGTGAATTATGGTACGCACAGTACGCAAATCTAATTTCTTTACAGTTTTTCTAGTACGAAAAGTAAGCAATTAAACAAAATGTACCAAGATTTACTAGTATTTTTCTAGTACACTCAGTACGCATTTAAAAAAACGTACCAACTGTACCAGTTTTTCATTATAATATAGGTACGTATTTACAAAAGCGTACCTACTCTACAGGTACACTTGGTACGAATTATGAAAAACGTACCAAGTGTACCAGTATTTCATTAGTTTCAAGTACGTATTTGCAAATTGCGTACCTACATGACAAGTACATTAGGTACGCATTAGCAAAAACGTACCAAGCGTACCAGGAGTTTTAGTACGTATTCGTAAAAGTTTACCAGTTTTACCTATCTGATTATGACTAAACAGTGAATATGTATTTGTCATTGAAATTTTTTTCTAGTACGCAGGGTAATTAATTAAACAAAACGTCAAAAGATTTACTTAAAAAATTACAAACACTACACAACTAATATTTGACACAATATTGATTAAAACGTCAAAAATTTCAAACAAAAAAAAATGACAAACACTACACAGCTAATAGAATTAAATAAATCTCCACTTATCAACCAAATCTATGTGGATCTTGATATGTTTGGCGAGTATGACCCGCAACACCACAAATACCACATTTTTTCGTTTTGCGGGTTCTCGTATTGATGCTTGGTTGTTTGCTACTCCCTTCTTCCTCTGGATTAATCAAGCGGCGTCTTAGAGGACATGTACTCATATAATGACCTTTCTCATGACACCACAAACAACCCCGACTGCGTTTGGTATGAGATTCAGTTAGAATCCTCTTTGTACGCGGTCGTCCAGCTTGCTTAGGTTCCTTAGGTGTAAGAACAATCCTTGAAGCAACATGTGGCGGCACACTCCACGAATCTTTATCCGGAATAGGCATCACATCATCAGCATAAATCTCACGCCACGTCACAGTAGAATAATATTCATAAACATATGATAGTGGGGATTTCTTCTTAAACCTAAAAATGTGTAAAAAATTAAAACTTGATCGAAGGAAAATTTGGTACGAAATTGGGTAATGCGTACCGGCGTACCAATTTCGGGTAAGCAAACGTGGTACGAAATTATAATTTCGTACCAAGTTTGCTCATCAGAACTTGGTACGCCGGTACGTTTTTAGTCAAAGCGTACCGGCGTACCAAATTCTGATGAGCAAACGTGGTACGAAATTACAATTTCGTACCAAGTGTACCCCCATCATAACTTAATGACCAGGTACGCATTGATCAAAGCGTACCTGCGTACCAAGTTACATGAGGTAAACTTGTTACGCATTTACAATTACGTACCAGATGTACTAAGAAGTTTTGGCAAAATAGGTACGTATATGCAATTAATACTAACAAATAAAAAATTCAACCTCACCTAATTGTTGCAGTAGCGTGAGAGCAAGGTATTAAATCCAGATCTCATGCCCAACACGAACAATTCCTGGAAGCAACATCAACAACGTTGCTTTTTACTCCAAAAATGACATTAAACTTCGTATCAGATATCGGTTCAACTCTCATCACGCGCCCCGCCTCGACAGCTATACCTAATTCCCTTGTTGCGTATACCGATAAATCTTCATTTCTAGATCCAGATTTTGTGCGGCGCTGGAAGAACCAAGATTGAACAAGATTACGACAGTATTCTAGAAGAGAACATACCGAAAGTTTTCTTGCCCACCGAAGTCTTGAATTCATATTCTCTACAGCGTTGGATGTACCAAACCCAAACTTCCGCACGGGGCATAGTGCAATAGACCATCTGCTCGGTCCAATACTCATAAGCTTTTCATAGCCACCACGAGAGGCCTCCTTCAAATTGTTCATGTACTCCTCATAATCCTCTACTTTGTAAGCATTCGCAGCAAGGTGGAATAGATCAATCACAACGGTACCCCAAGTCTTCAGGTTACCCTGTATATGAAACGTACAAAGACCATGAGGGATGCCAGGATAAACTTGATCTATAGCATTCTTGATGCTCAGATGCTGATCTGAAACTATCATAAAATCCGGGGGGCAACCAAACGTCCGACGGACACGCTTCAAAAACCATAACCAAGATGAAGTATCCTCCACATCACCAATGCCAAATGCTAATGGAACAATCTGTTCATTAGCATCCTTCGTAGCTGCGACAAACAAAATGCCCTTGTATTTCCCTTTTAAGTGTATGCCGTCAATGACAATTACGGACCGACATGCACGAAAAGCTCTTATGCACGTAGAGAGAGCAAAGTAACAATATTGAAACAAACCGTCTGGACAAGTCTGCTCTAACATGTATAAGAACTTGGGAATCATCTGCAATAATTTATCTCAATTAATAAAAAAAATCACTAAAAGTACGCTAGGTAAACATGGTACGCGTTTCAAAAAACGTACCGAATGTACCAGTAATATAGTTGCAAATTAGGTACGAATTTACAAAAATGTACCGATTCTACCAACATATTTGGTAAAACTTGGAACGTTTTTATAAATATGTACCAGCATACTATACTAACTATTGTAAACTAGGTACGCAATATTAATTTCGTACCAGGTTTGCCGCTTACTACAGATACACTGAGTACAAATTTGAAAAATCGTACCCGATGTACCGGTATTACAGAGGCAAACCTGGTACAAAAAATCAAAATCGTACCAAATTTACCAATAATAATAATTACACGAGACTAATATAGAAAAGGATAGAGAAACCTGAAATGAATTATCCGCATCGCCAAATGACAGTTCCAGAGCATGGTGCTTACCAGCCAAAGCAGTAGAATATTTTACATTAACACCAAATTCCCTTCGTATCTGTGATTGAATATCCTTTGGCCTAAGACACGAACCATCTTCCCCAAAATTTGGGCCAAGGTGTGCAGCAACAACTCTAGATGAAACCTTAGGATCAGCGTGATATCTCAAATCATTCACACAAGAGTGACGAGTGAAGAGATTGATACGCCACAAATTAGATGCGGCACTTGCTCGCATCTCAAACTCACATCGTTCTAACAGTTTGCATCTCACATGGTAGTACACCTTGTTTGATCGAATTGTTTTACACTCGAGATGCTTTTTCATGTGATATAAACCAAGAGCTGACTTCAGTTTCTTCTTTCCGACAAAAGTGCCACCCTGAACAAGCTCATCCACATGCACAACCGGTGCAAGTATTTCATCCGATGGAAGAGATGCTTGCTGGGCTGCAATGGGAATAACCCACAAACGCTGTCCTACGCTACTTTCATTACCACAAAGCTATTACCATCCACATTGCTATTACCAACATCATGGTCATCATTCTCACCAATGCCATCTAAACGCAACTCATCACAATCAACAACAAAATTGTTCTAGTCTTCATTTCGCACACCATCATCAATTAAAGGACTCCTCCTATTATAAGATTCATCCATCGTGGGAGAAACCGCAACATATACAGTAGGAAACTCCGACACATCCATCAAATAGGACAACTCGAAATCATCTGTAATCTTCATTCTCATAGTTTCACCACTAGGAGACTGGACTAAACCATCTATATCAAACATATACATGCTCTTATCCTTCTTCATTCGAACTTCAAGCTTTGCTAATAAAGATTCAAAGCTTATACCACTAGGCAGTATAGGAATATACTCTTTCCTACCACCCTCATAAATGTTCTCTTTCCAGCATCCTCCATGCGCAACCACTAAAGAAAAAAGCCTTACCTACACCGAGTAAACTTGGTACGCATTAGTAAATGCGTACTGCGTACCCAGTAAACTTGGTACGAATTCGTAACTACGTACTGCGTACCAAGTACACTTGGTACGTAATGATAAATACGTACTGCGTACCATTCAAACAAATTAAGGTACGCGGTACGTTTTTATCAATACGTACTGCATACCAGGTAAACTTGGTACGCACAGTACGAAATTAAGAAAAACGTACCAAGCCTGCAACCAGAAAATACAGTCGCCGGAATTTACCTCCATAGCTTAAAATCGCAACCAAAAATCGCCGAAAAATTACAAATCAACCAACGTAACACTTGCTAAACAAAAATAATAGAATAAAACAAAGAAAAATCGCATAAAAATTTGCAGGCGGAGATGACGAACAAAAGCACAAAATCACAACAAAAGCAACTACACGACGGAGATGACGAACAGGCCGGCGACAACAAAATCAAAAGCCACGTCGACGACGAACATCTCAAGGCGACGATGGTGGAGGAAAAAGCTACAAACTATGGCGACCGCGACGGCGATGGCGAGGACGACGACAACGGCGATGGCGAGGACGACGACGACGACGATGGCGATGGCGACGACGATGACGGAACGAAATGAACAAAGTCGATGACGTTGAGCGGAGAACAATCAGCAGAAACGAAAAATTTGAAGAAGAAGAAAACTGAAAAAAAAAACGATAGAGAGAGAGAGAGAGACGTGAGCTAGGGGAATAAGAGAGAGAAAAAGGAGAGAGAATAACAAAGTGGAAAAGTAGGAGAGAGAATGTGTTAGAATGGAATAAGGTATAAATTATAAGGGTATAAATGTCCAAAAAGTAAACATATGACAAAAATTGATAAAATTTGAACTAATAACCCTTTTTGATATTACAATTGAGCTAATGACATATGGGTGCATTTCCTATTATTATTATTATTATTATTATTATTAATTAGGAATAATAATAATTATTATTATTATAATATTAATAATAATAGAGAATAATATGCGATCAAAGAAGGAAGATTTTAAATATAATGTTGTAGTCGTTGTGATAGTAGAGAATAATTTTAATAATAATAATAATAATATTAATAGTAATAGAGAATAATATTATAATAAGCAGGAAAATTTAAAATAAAATGTATAGATCGGGTGAATTCTGTACAGGTCAGCTATACAATGTCACCGCCCTGTACAGAATTCAGACGATCTTTACGTTTTTTTTTAAATCGTCAATATTATTATTATTATTATTATTATTATTATTATTATTATTATTATTATTATAATATTAATAATAATAGAGAATAATATTATAATAAAATGTACAGATCGGGTGAATTCTGTACAGGTAAGATGTACAATGTCACCGCCCTGTACAGAATTCAGACGATCTTTACTTTTTTTTTTAAATAGTCATTAGTATTAATATTAGTAGTATATTTTTAGTACTGGTATTAGTATTATATTATTAGTACTATTATTCTATATTATTAGTGGTACGATGATTATTAGTATTATTAGCTCAATTAAATTTAAATGTGACGAGCAAAAATACGAGCAACAATTAAAATAGGATAATTATTAATATTATTAGGTCAAAAAATAAAATGCCCTAAATAATGTCTTCAGCAAAAACGTACAATACAACATATAATAATACTAAACATGGTCTTGGCCAGCGTTGCACAGAATGTCACGAGCAATTTTTCTTCTATAAAGTGCGACATTCCCAAGTCGGTTACCCCATACGATACTCGGGGCTCCGCTGATCATTCTTTCAATGGCCATGAGCGCAAATGGACCGCAACTGTGACTGTCGTCTTGTCTAAATTGTGTGACAGGGTCACGCTCAGTAGCCCTAGACGGAACAAGTATAGCCAGACCGTCACTCCTGTTTTTTGCCTTCGGTTTTCTCAGGGTCAGCCAGTAGCCTCCACTGTCCAGGATTGTCCAGAACTTACGAGCAAACGGTTTTAGTGAGTCTACTCGATATGTCCGAGCATCTTCTAAGTGCGACTTTGAGTCCCACATCTCCATCACCCACTAACCCATGTTGATGCGGAGAACAAAAAAATGCTGACCGAGGATGACTGGAATTATTATCTCTAAGAAATAATCAGAATATTAAAAATAATTTAAATGATAACTTCAATTTTAATATGCAGTGATTTTTTACCGTGTCAGCTTGCCGCCAATTTTTGACATTAACACCTACATCAAGAGGCATTGTGATGCTTGCACTCAAGCTTGTCGACCTCTCCATTTTGTTAAGTTTGTGCATGAATGTCGTCTAAACACGAAAAATATTAGTAGATGTAATGGAGTACAAATAATAATAATAAATTTAAAATAAAAGGTTGCTTACGAAGAAGTCGATGTTCAAAAGGACAATGTTGGTGTCAGTAATGTGGTCCATGATGTGCACACGTTCATTCAAACGTTGTTGCAACAACTGGACTGCAAAGACGAAAACCTGAGAAGAAACACAAAAAAGATATATTTATTAAAACAGCGTAAAACTAATGATAACAAGTTTAAAATTTAGAAACTTACTGGATGATCCATGTCAGCATTTGGGTTTTCAATCCGGCGAAAGTAGTTATCTGCGCATGTCATTGCTCCCACATACACGCACGAGCCTCTGTTTTTTAAAAACAGGTCATATCTGTACCATTTGTCTTCGTCGTCAAGATCGAGAGAAGGAACTTCCTGTACTTGCTGAAGTAGACTCGTGTCTCGACGTGGGCTTTCGCCATCGGTGATACTCTTCCCTGTTCCTGGCTCATCCAGTCGTGTCTGCGCGAGCGACTTCTTAGCAAAATCAGCATATGCAGCGGGATTGTACAACACATCCTGAGGTTTCTCATCAGGAAAACTAGCAGCTACGGGTGGCGCCGGAATGGGCTGAGGATCATCTGATTCATAAGCATACGGAGGGCCACCATTTCTAAGCTATTCGGGGATTGTGCACTAAAGCGGCGGGGCTGAATGACGGGCTGGCACAAAGGGTTGTTGTTGGTGAACTGGACTTCCGCGGGCTGAGGCACTGGGCGGTGGTGGTACAGGTCCACTCGGGCTAGAACGTTGGCTACTCTTCTTCTTAAACACATCTGTGAAAAAAGACTTGATCTCAGGAAAAAACACCTCTCTCCACTGTGTAGTCAATTCACTTCTCACAAGGCCTCGCAATTCCTCCATGAACTTGTTTCTTCTCCCCTCTCTTCGACTGCCGGTTTCTGTGCCGCTGCTCGATGATAACGACTGCACTACGCGAGCACATTTTCCTTTACTCTTCTTAGCTTTCGTCATATCTTTAGGTGGGGGTCTGTCTCTCAGATCATATACACTGGGCTTGACGCTAGGCTCTGACACTGGAGGGTCATTAGAAAGCCGCTGAACTGGGGCACGACGTTCAGGTTGTTCACCCTCGGATAGCAGGTTGACGGGCTTCACATAATTCACCGCGAGCGGGTTTTCAGCATTAACCAAAGAGAACCAGTACCACATCCCTTCTTCTTGTTCTTCAGGGTACAGGGAATCTCTGCAATTCACCCCGTCGACAAAAGCCCCATCCAAATTGCGCTGCAAAGCCTGATCCAGCGTCCATCTCAGACAACGAGGAAGAACATATTCGTCCACTTTCTTGGCAGTAATCGCAGACAAATAAGGTATAGCCTCGTTAATCCACATCTGCAGTGCCCAAACCGGCCCGTAAATGTTATACCTCAAATTCTTTCCAAAAACAGATTTGTGGCACGGTGCCGCCGAGACATAGTTCTTCAACACTTTGTATGAATATCCGCCCCAAGGAAATTGGTTCCATCGGTTGAGATCATCCGATAATACCCAAAGCCACGGCTGTATCTTGCCTCTAACGTCTCAACCTAATAATACTGCTTGTGCGACGAGCACATGGGCTACTCGAAGATACAAATGTGCTTCTAGACCATCCACTTTCAAAAAATCCTCCAACACGTCCTTGAATAATCGGACGTCACCAGCAAAGGCCCGACATGCTTCCACATTCTCCGTCGACAAATCTGCACCGTGTGGATCAAATGAAGACGCTCCAAACATAAGTCCCGAAATAAGAGCGTACTCACGGAGTGAAAACCTCAAATTTCTATCACCAATACGGAACCATAGATCCATCGGATCAGCACCGGCCACTTTCACCTCTCTAGCCACGACCATATGAAGCGCTTTCGCACACGCTTTACCCTGATACATTCTAAAAAAATGCCCAAAAGTACCCACAGAGAATGTTTGAACAAGCTCTGCACCCCCAACTTCTAACAGTCGTTTCTCTATCAATGCCAACATGCTGAGCTTGTTGTACGTGTTCACTGTACACGTCACTTCTTGAAATGTCTTATGTACCCAACACCAACCATGCTGAAACACAAATAAAATCAATTATCAATTACAAAACAGAACTAAAAAAAATTAAAAAACATAATTAAAAAAAATTATATACAGATCGCATATATTCTGTACAGCCCGTATATAAAACACAATCCACCTGTACAGAATATACACGGGCTATACAGTTTATTTCACATTATTATCATATATTATTTTATTTTTTAATATAATGACAGTATAAATTAACAAATTCAATTATCGAGTTACGTAACAATGCTTTAAAAAACTAATTATGCATGCATATTTAATAAACTTAAGAAATTAATTAAATAAAATTAAATATGTCATCATAATTATAGCAGAAACTATACAGGTCGTGAGAAAAGTATACAGGTCGGGAAAAATAATACACGACATGTATGCTTTTTATACAACCTGCATAATTTTGTTTATAAAGGCTTTCGATCTAAGTTTTCCTATATTATGATTAACATGATTTATGGTATTAAACTAGAGATAATATATTAATTATTCGATTAATTAACATTAAACTAACTAACTATATCAACATGCAACAAATTATCATAATAAAAATCATAAAGGCACAGGGATATCTAAAATACAAGTCTATTATGTGTCTAAATTGATTACAATAATATTTGTGTTAAAAAAAAACTATAAAGATCGACAAAAAAGTATACAGGCGGTAAAAAAAAAACCGACCTGTAAGCTTTTTAACCGACCTGTATACTTTTATTTATAAAGGCTTTCGATCTAAATTCTTCCTATATTATGATTAACATTACTTATGGTATTAAACTAGAGAAAGTATATTAATTATTCGATTAATTAACATTAAACTAACTAATTATATCAACATACAACAAATTAGCATAATAAAAATCATAAAGCACAGAGATATCTAAAAAACTAGTCTATTATGTGTTTAAATTAATTATAGTAATATTCGTGTTAACAAAAACTATAAAGATCTAGAAAAAACTATACAAGCCGTATTAAATTTAAAAAAACATTCTATCGACCTGTATGATATTTACTCGAACTGTAAGAAATTTACCTCTTGTAAATGTTGTTTCTGGGCTTCAGTTAAATCTTCCTCATAAATCTTCGATTTTTTTCCTTTAACTTTTCCTTTTGAACCCGATGTTGACGCCATGGATGAGGGGTTTAGTGTTAAAAATTTAGTACAAGGAAGGAACAAGAATTGTGGAGAAGAAGGCTTCAGAGAAATTTTGAAGAGTAATCTGTATATCAATTGATTTGTATAGATTTTGTATTGGAACTCAGAATTTATTGGTGCATAAATTTGTTTTTTACCGTTTATTTTTAACGTGAGGGAATTGATTCTCATTGAAGAATCTGGCAGGAGGTGGATGGGGGTTAAATAACCTTGAAAAATCGGTAAAGACATATATTCATACTACAAGAGATATGCATTGCTATGAGCTTAGGGTTTCAATTTTCAATAACAATAAGACAAATAATGGGACCCTTTCGAGAATCTCTAGGTCAAAAAGAGAGAAATAGTTGCTGAAAAGTACACTTTGTGGGCCAAGTGGATATATAGAATACATAGTTATCTTAGTGGGTATATGGAGTACATGTTATACCCATAGTGGGTATTTCGAATTTCAACTACATTAAGTTGTTTTCAGAGCATATGCTTAACTTATGTATGATGTCATCATTATCATCAAAATAGGGGGTTTTATTCTTTTATTATAGCAGCCAACATACAAAATGTGAAATTTGCTCATGTATTTGCATTGCTCATGTATCAATGATCTGCTCATGTTGTGTAGCTTGCCCTCATTTTATTTGTTAGCCGCTGTTGCTGCCTCTGGTTGTAAAATCTATCGCCGGAAGCCGCTGCCCGGAATCGTTTCCACCTCGTTGCCGAAGCAAATACAAGAACTCTATTTTGATCAGCCTCTTAATTGAATTGGTACAAAATCTTCTCTTAATAAGAATGCCTATCTTGTTAGATTAATTGAGCGAATTATACTCTGGTTTTTTTACTAATGCTATTAGAATTTCTAGTATGTTAGATTTGTTGATGGTTTTGATTGGGATGCTAGACATTTGATTATGGATTAATTCGATGACTTAATAAGTATGGGTTAATGTTGGGAAGCAAACATCCATTCTTTTGAGAAATTTCATTCAAATTTGTGTGCTATCGTGAATGAGAAGCGAACAAGAAGCTAATAGCTCAAATGAGTCAAGTGATTGATAGAGGTGTTCATATGCAGCGTTAATTTCTGTATCCTATGTATATAATCCGCCTAGTGAAGATGAAGAGGTGGTATTTTCTGCCATGTAGTTGAACTATATCGTGATCACGCTTGAACTAAATAGATCAATTTTCTTGTAAAGTAAAGCAGCCTAAGTGATAATCAAATGTAAGTTCATTAGCAGGATATTCAAACAACCCTCACCAAAAGCCTGATGCATTGTATTAATCGAGAACTATTTATTTTTATTTCTAGCACAACACCTACCCTGCCAAATACATTAAAGGACTTTGAGGCTTCGAATCCTTTTGTTGAATCCCTTGAGGTAATTTTAATTCGATTTTTTTTCTTTGAAAATGCATTTAGTTTGAAGTTTTTATGATTAATCTTTATATGATTTCTTAAGCATACAAATAGAGTAAGAATCTGATTATTGTTATCTAAATTTTGATTTTTCTTCATAGTTAAAACATGGAAGCTGCATTTAGTTTGAAGTTTTATGATTAATCTTTATATGATTTCTTAAGCATACAAATAGAGTAAGAATCTGATTATTGTTATCTAAATTTTGATTTTTCTTCATAGTTAAAACATGGAAGCTTATGAGTTCTGAAATTGAGACGCACAATGCTATTGAGCATGGACTTCCTGATAATTCTATTGTAAGGTAAATCATATACTAAAAGTTTTTCTTTAAATCGTATCTCTACAATGTTTAGTTTCTTTGGGAAGTTGATAGTATATCCATGCATTGGATTGCTTTTAATTTTGTTTACTTTAAGGATTTGATATATTGTTACATGAGAAAAGGAGTGATAATGTTAAGATGTTAATTCTCTTGCAGATATTTGCATTAGCTCTCTTGAATCAACAGAGTTACTCGTGAAGAAATTTTGGGAAGGAATTGCGGGTATAAATTTCATTTATGCATCATTAGAGTTCAAAACGCACCGTCTTCATTTGATAAATGTCTAAACTATAGATCTTTTTACTTGCTCTATCAAAATATCATTTGAAACTTAAGCTGCCTTTGTCCATTTCTTTACTTTTATTTAATCATGTATTTAGGAAACTTAAGATGGCAAAGTAGTTAACAATGAAGGCGTTCGTTTTGTATTAACTAATGGATCTAGAATTATATATAGGTTATCGGCATGTGTCTTCTTTGATCTTGTGTTGAAGTGAAGCTATTCGTTATGTCGACTTCCTTTTTTCATTTCTCTTTTCATGCTAATATAACAAAGTACATGGTACCGACTCTGCTAGTGCAAGTGTTCATATATATATATCGAACAATTTGATAGGTTAGATTCTTGTTATTCCTTATCATCTTTCCTCTTTTTTCACCTGATTGGTGTTATTGTGCTGATCTTTAATTTTGCATTAGATTTAAGTGTAACAAGATATGAAATTAAGAAATAATTTTCTTGTTTTATTTTTGGACAACATCAATTTTCCACCTTGTTACTCGTAAGTAATCGAGGTGCATTTGTTCTTCCTAATTTGTGAGAGAAAGTTGATGATGAAGTTGGAAGAGATGTGGGAGAAAGAAGAGTTGAAGTGGATGACATCAGCTAATATTGACAACATTGTATTTTTGTACCATCTAGTCATTTGTTGTAAAATCATGAAATATGTTTCTATTGTTTTCGATAATAAAACATCAGCTTATTGTAAAATCCGTTGTCTATATGGTAATACAATGTTGTCTATGAACTATATAGACGACAGAGATTTTTGTTATAGACACCGTTAATATTCCTAGAAGTATAGGAATTTTATTTTCTTTTGTAAGTGATTTCGTATTATCATTCTCCACTCCAATACTAGAGTTTAGTTCTTAGAGAAATATTAGGAGCATTACATGATTTGATTTGGAGAATTCCTAACATTTTTGAATTAAATTTGTACCGTGGAATTGTTCCTACATCAGTTTAACACTACACGTGAATACCATAGTTGTTACGAGTCGATATTCAACACAACATGTAAGTTTTCTTTCGCTCAAATAATACAAATTCGTTAACGAAGGATTCACTATTTGAGCTCTTAAAATTTTGAAGTTCTCGAGTCTGGTGGAGATGAAATATTTTCACATGAAGTAAACTACATTGGTGTCCCTAACGATCACCAAGCTGCATTTGTCATGCATTATCTTCACAAGAGATCGATTCATTTGTTGTCATACTACGGCATACAAAGTCCGTACTATAAACAAGTTATTTCTGAAATATAAGCATTACGTCCAAAAGAGTCATGATCTCTGCTGCAGAGAAAGGTGCACCAGCACCACTCTTAACTACGCCCTCAATATCAGCAATCGACATTTATTCCACGTGTTGGGCATGTCTATACCTACCCAGTGCAGCAGTGAACGCATCTAATCTACTTGTGGGAGAAGAATCAAGGCGAATCAGTTTCTCAAGTATTAGAACATAATGCTAGAAATGAGCCAGATAAAAAGTGACCTCTCTTACGATATGTTGACCTTCATTCGTTGGAGGTGGATCAACATCCATGGCTTCCGTATTACTTGAAAAAGAAAAAAAAAGGTATATATATATAATCAATGAAATGATAATGCCACCTTTTATTAGAGAAGAAATTAAGCGGGGTCATAAATGATAGTAAACTCCACAGGATGTAGAAATTAAATTATGCACATACTCTGTTGTGGCAGTAGAGCCAGCATTGTTGATCTTGTTTCTTCCAGTTCTACAAGGACCATCATTATCACCAGCATCGGTGTCCATTGTGCTGTTTCTTTCTGTTTCTCTCAGCCTTTCTTGCTCCCTCTCCTCCATTTCAATCAGCTCTTGATGATAAATAGCAAAGTTTAGAACTAGAATAGCAGCTTCAGCATCTGACTTCAGCACCTGTTCGAGAACAAACATTATTAGCACGTACAGAAACTCATTAAAACGGACAAAATCAATGTTCCTTCGAGGTTTTTCTGTTTTGCAAATGACAGTAAAAGAAGTATCTAATCACATCTACCAACTCCAAGAATCAAGATAATGAATGAACTGACACATTTGTCCGAAATACCTGTCTCCGCAGCCTCAGTTTGGCATGGGCCGTTGATAGACGAATTATTGATTCCAAGGTTCTGGCAGTGATTGGAAGTGTCCCTCCAGTCTAAAACATGCCAGGTAATTAATTTTAGACAACTATAACCACAGCTTAAATTCCAGCAAAATCAGATCAGTGCAATAATGTACCAACCTTTACATTAGAACTTGCATTTCTTAGCTCTGCATGTGCTGTTGCTATGTGTTCAGATGCCTAAGAAAACATTTGTCAACCAAAAAATCAGAATATCATTAAATGTCGCGACATGATATAGATTCGACTATCAATTATAGTGAATGATTAGTCTATACTGTATGTATAAGTTCTCAAGAAACATCACCTCATCAGTAAGTTCGGGGTGAACCTGTTTTTGGCAAAGTGAATGTACTTCTTGAGAAAATTGATGGTGAGAGTATCACGTTTAAGACCCCTGTCTGATTTTCTCCCATGTAACATTCTGTTGTATTTGACAAAAACAGTAGAACCGGCCTCAGGATCATCCTCCGCCTAATTTCTAGAGCTCTCATCTAATCTCGTGCCTGCATGCATATCAAAGTTTTCAATAACATATATATGGTCTGTAATTGTATTTTTAAATTGCATAGGTATTCTGTAAACATCTACAACTTTCTTTTGAGATAAGGCCTCTAAATTTAGTAGAAAAGTAGACTTCACAGACCTCCATCAACAACTGATGGATAACGATGCATTCTTAGCACGTGTTCTGATATCTGAAGGTCAATCCCAGCATCCATTTGATCCAGAATAGGGATGGCAATTTACCCGCGGGTACCCGATACCCGCGGGTATCCGATCTTAATAGGTGCGGGTTTGAAATCCATTTGATATTTATGGATAGCTTCATGGTTAGAAAATACTACCCATTTAGTTCGTGGGCATGGGTATGGATAGTTACTATCCATACCCATGATACCCGTTTAACTGCTAAAAATACCCGAGAAATATCCACGAAATACCCGACTACTACCCGATTATTATATAATGTATATAATATATATTTGGGCCAGATATTGGTATGGATTTGAACTTTGTAAATTTGAATTTTATGTTTTATGGATTTGAACTTTGGTGGTTAATCTTTTATTTTGTGTTAAATTGTAATTTATTTGATTAAATTCCGATTCGCGGGTGGTGGGTATCCAATAGATGGCGGGTAGGCGGGTACCCGCGGGCGGTGGGTATGGGTAGAAAAAAATACCCATCGCGGGTATGGGTATGGGTTTGGCTCGTGGGTATGGGTATGAATATTCACTATCCGTACCCGCCGTACCCGATTGCCATCCCTAATCCAGAACGACGAAGAGCATATCAAAACGAGAAAGTAGAGAATCCGGAAGTCCAATATTCTTCGTTGGAGTTTAGGAATGATCATACTGTGCAGATAGTATTTTCCATTAATAATATAACAGAAGGGATCAGCAAGTGTTAAGGCTTGAGCTATCAAATTCTTTGAAGACTAACAATTCCGTATATTGGATTTGCAGCTGCCACCACACTACCCCTAGCATTCAACGATGCATGAATACGAGCTTTCGCAATTGTTACTGTCTGCTGCTCCATCACTTCATGTATAGCAACACGATCTTGGTCATTCATCTTGTCAAACTCATCAATACAAACGACACCTCTATCCGCAAGAAACATGGCACCAGCTTCTAGTCTTCGCTCCCCTGAATTGACGAAATGACCAAATGAGCAAAATTTCAATTTATAATGTTTGGAACCACAACCAAGACAATATCAAACCTGTTTCTCGATCAGAAGTAACTGCAGTTGTCAATCCAACCCCAGAAGAACCTCGACCAGTGGTAGATATGGCTAGAGGAGCAATATTCATGATGGCTCTCAACAACTGAGACTTAGCAACAGAAGGGTCGCTAACCATCATCATATTTATATCACTGGAAATAAATG
The DNA here is from genome assembly GCA_029490685.1 of Schizonepeta tenuifolia. Taxonomy (NCBI): domain Eukaryota; kingdom Viridiplantae; phylum Streptophyta; class Magnoliopsida; order Lamiales; family Lamiaceae; genus Schizonepeta; species Schizonepeta tenuifolia. The sequence goes on along the minus strand of CM055958.1, from coordinate 68,021,651 downwards.
AGAAATACAGCATATAAGTTTGGAAAAAATCTATAGCAGCCGACAACAAGAAGCAATCCTCAAACAATTACACATAGCAAACAGTCGAATCTAACATGACAATATTCCTTACCCCCTCAAGTGGGTTCCATTTTTCAAGTTTTTCTCATGCAAGCATTTGCCATTGCTATTGACTTCCGAGAAGTATAAGTAAAGAAGCCACAAATGCAATCACTAATTAAAATTCAATATGCTGGTTTACTAATTTGTTATATAATATGCTAATTTACTAATTGAAATTCAAGTTTGCAAACAGAGAGGTCAAACCGGTGAACTCACCATTGCAGTGTCAACACCCGCCGTATAGGGCGGCGATTCCGCTCAAGGCATCACCGCTGCGTTCGTCGCTATCGGAAATGAAGGAAACGAGAGTTCTGCATTGTAGTAGGAGTCGCTGATGTCCGGATCGGAGCGGCTCATTTTCACGCGAGGACTCAACTTCAATCTGTTCATCACCACCGTCGAGACGTCGCCGTTGTTGGCTCTTCTCAACACCTGCGACAGTCGCTCCTCCCCGTTGCCGAGAACTTTCGCTTTGGCGTCGAGTTCTAGTGGTTTTTGTTCGCGTTGTCCGCTCGCCCGTTGAGCAGCCTTCCGATCAGCTCCCACTTGTTGCAAGGGTTTAGGTGGGGATGAACTGAGACAATGAGACTCTGAAGGGAAAGACGTCAAATAGCGCACCAGAATCAATATTTTTATTTGGGAAAATTGCAACTAAATTCAACACCTAAATTCATAACATCTCACCAAATTCTCAAATTCACGCCCATTTAAAATTATGTTTTTAAAATATAAAACGTTTCAATTTTTAACAATTTTATTCCACTCCCCCTTAACACCCGAACTTACCATATTGGACTCACCAGAAATCAAAACTGCCTCGTTTCAAGTTTAATAAAACAATATTACAAAGAAATTTAAATACCGCGTGACGGAGGATTCGAACTCGTGACTTTTGGCCCGGGCATTAACCTCACTACCAGGCTAACACACACCGTCTCATCCCCTTTTTGTCTCGATCTTCTCCCATCTCTATCAAATCCAGCTGCGTGAACATGGCGGAAAGAAGTCGGAATCCCGCCGGAAAGCTTCGTTTCGGCGAGGCCTAAAACCTGTAAATTCTCACAATTCGAAATTTCATCGAGAATTTGAGAATAAAATCCTCTAAGTTTTTGAGATTGCCAATGGTTGCCAGAATGCTGCCGACGAGGCTGTTGGAGGAGCTACCATCAGTTTTTTTACGCGAGGCGCAGTCGCCGATGTCGGACGAGATTGGCGCCGGAGATGGTGAGGAAAGTGGTGAGGACGGCGGAGATGGAAGAAATAGCTTAAATAAATAAATAGAAACTCCACATACACGGAAAATCCGATCAGCAAGCGCAAATTCGGCGGTGATACAAGTGAAGTGATAAACGACCAAAACCCTTAAAACCTTAACGCCTCCACCACCTCCATCGCCGTCTCCGTCGCAATGAGTAGGTCGACGGTCTTCTGCCGCTTGCTCCTCCGCAGCTGCGATCTCTCCGTCTCTCCGAGATACTTCACGTACCCATTCGTATCATCTTCTCCTCCACCAAGGCCCATCTTCGCCTCTCAGAACACTAGAAATTACAGCACTGATATCTGGAATTTATCCAAGGCTGCCCGTCTCGCCATGGCGGAGCGCGTTCGAGGAGGTCCGAGCTCAAGCGGAGATCGAGAGGAAACGCGAGAGACCCAGTTAGAGAAGGCCAGCAACGGCGGGGAAGATGAAGAAGAGTGCAGCCATGAGAAAAGTAGGGAGACTTTGGTGTTGGTGGCGAAGAGGGAAGCGGTGAGGGCGGCGGAGATGGAAGAAATAGCGGCCGCCATGTTTTGTTTGATAGAGAGGATGAGACTTGAGAGAGAACAGGGGGATGAGAGAAATGGGGGAGAGAGGGACTGAGTTGGAAAAAAATAATATTTTGTTTCTTTTTTTTTTTAATTCGAAACGACGTAGTTGTAGCTTCCAGCGAGTCTAGCATGGCAAGTTCCGGTGTCATACGGGATTTAGTTTAGGGAAAAATGGACACCAAAGTAAAATTGCTGAAAATTAAAACGATGTGTATTTTAGAAACATAATTTTAAATCTGTGTGCAGTTTGAAAATTTGGTGGAACGTTATGAATTTAGGTGCAATTAACCATTTTTATTTCATCTTTTTATTTATTTATTGATATTTATTATTTAAATACTATGAAAATACTTGTATTATACGTATATAAATTTAAGGTAAATACTTTGCACAATACACGATTCCATAATTTTATTATTGTTTTTTTTTTGTCAACTGGACTCGTTAACTCTACCATAGTGAGACTTTAACTATTAAAATAATATAAAATAAGTGAATAAAAATAATAACAAAAGAAAATATAATGCACATGGACGGTGATTAACCCCCCCAATGCACGTGCACCCCCATGTACTTTAATTTTGGAAAAGACAAAAATACCATTAATGAGAATACATGAAGATTAACTTTAATTTGAATCATATACGAAGCCTTATTTCATGTCTGAATTTTTGGACGGTGGTAAAATTTTCCAACGACGGCAGTGCGATTCCAGCGCGGTGGTGCAATTCCCGGCGAAAATTTGAATCATATACGAAGACTAACTTTCAAGTATGCATCATACATGAAAATTTCCGGCGACAAAATTCCAAATTTGTACTATTGTACTCTTAGGACGAACATTCCAATTATTTCAAGTTATACTACTCCGATTTTGAGGCTCCACCTTCGGCTCCGATTATACGGCTCCGCCTTCGCTCCGATTACTAATATAAGGATAATCGTCGGGCAACAATTTAGATTTTTTCGGCTCGCTCCGAGGCCTTCGGCTCCCCTCGCTCGAATCTTGACCAAAGAATAAGCGGCAAAACAAAAAACGAAGAGACAAACAAAAATTTGGAAATTAAAAAAATTTTGAAAAAAAAAAAAAAAAACAGAAAAAAAGGAAAAAAATCTGGAAAATAAAAAAAAAACAGAAAAAAAGAAAAAGAAATCTGGAAAATAAGAAAAAAAAATCTGAAAAATAAAAAATAAAACAGAAAAAAATAAAAAAATTCTTGAAAATAAGAAAAAAAATAGAAAAAGAAAAGAAAAAAAAAATAAAAAAGAAATTAAGTGTCAATAAAATGGATCAAAGAGTGATGGATCACAAATAAAAGAGGGAAAGGAGTATTTAGGTCTTAAGTTCAAAAAAATGGCTATAATTTATATTTATGAAGAGGGTGGGCCATAATTTATATTTCAATACTCATATTGGCTATATCACATGATATTCTCATACATAAATGTTATAATTACGAGATACATGTATGCATAAGTACAAAAGAAATGGATGAAGAGAATTAAAAACTACTTGAAGAGTTGAATGGTCTGATAAAATAACTTCACTACAACACAACCAAATGGAAATGGATGGCTTCCTTACATATTCAAATGAGCAACAAATTGTGTATGAGCTACACACAAGCTAAAATATGGTTTAAAAAAGATGAAGTCATTGTCACAAACAACTTTAGACAAATATTTTAAATCAATATAAATATATTGTACATATATATATAAATATATATTACTATATTATATCAATTGTGATTTATTCCTAAATGGAAGTGTATTTTCTTAAGGTGGGACCTAAGAATTTAAGAAAAATATGAATTATGACAAATATAAAGTTTATTCTCATTTATAATTGGTCCCAAATTGGGACTATGAAATTTTATGACAAAATAAGGATTTATTCCTAAATAGAGTATTATTTATAGAGGTTCTATTGCATTTAACTCGTTTACTAAATCAAACAATTGTAACTGAGTAAAATTCATTCCTTATGCAATAGTCTGCAAATCATACAAAATAGGTAAACCAAGTACAAATATTAGAGGCATTAGTGGAGTTTGAACCCGAGACCTTCCACTCTACCGTTATATTATATTATACCGTGAAATTAAATTATTTAAATATTATAAAAATAAATAAAGACATTACCCTCATCTATAGTTTAGCTTTCGACCTTCTTTTTATGTTTATTTGTAACAACTACTACTTCCTCCGTCTTGTTACTATTTCACCATTTCATTATTTGTGTTCAATTTATTTCACTTTTTTTTTTTTTTTTTTTTTCTAATCACTTTATTTTACTTTAATAATTTTACTATTCTTATCTTCTAACTTTAATTATTTTCTGTTGAATATTTGTGCCCAAAATAAATCTGACAATTCTACCGGGACCAAGTGAGTACATTGTTTTAGCAAAGAAACGACATACTTTTGATTTGGTTGCGTATGTGCGAATTTTGATTTTTCAGCTTTGGGGTTTCCACTTTTGGGCCTATCCTCATAAATTAGGATTGGGCCGAATAGAAAGGCCCAGTCCACGTGCCCGGCACGTGACATTTTCATTTCTGCTGCAGTATATATAGTTGTTGATGAACCGATTTGCAGAGAGCAATTTCCTTTTCGCGCCACTCTGCTATAGTGCGCAGTGCGCACCCCGTTCACTATATATACCTCAGCCGCAGCTTCGCCCTCTAGTTTTCCAACAATGGCGGACGGTCACATGTTCAACAGTATTTCTCTCGGTGGTCGTGGAGGAACTGTGAGTTATTTTTTATTTTATTTTTTTGCTCCATTTTATCATTTGTCAAATTACTACATCTTTGCTTGCTTTTCCCCCTAATTTTATGGTGGCCAGTTAACCCTAACCCTAGTTTTAGTGTGCGTTGTGCTGTTTGCGTCAGAAAAGCTGTTATTTTTCAGTTGCCTCAGTGTTAATGTATTGCCGTGCCGAATTAGGGTTTTTATTGCTGTTGTTCTTCTTTTACCCTCGCGGTGATCAGAATTTGTTGGTTGATTTGAGGATTCCGGATTTAAGGCTTGGATTAGGATCAGTTCTCTGAGCTGTCCTCTATAGCTAGACTGTCGAAGACTGTGATCTTTTTGTGTGAAAGCTTTCCCGATTGACATGGAGAAATTGAATTGGGGATTTCAGGATGAACGAAGAAACACAACTTCTTTTGTATAATAATATATTTCTGGAAAATTCGTTGAACTTCAAGGGGAAAAGAAGAAAATTCAAAGAAAAACAAAGAAGAGAAATGAAAATAAGGGTTTACTTGCTGATTGTGATGTGAATATTAGTCGTTCAAGAAACTGGTGATGTTTAAGTGTTGTACCTTTTGTTCTCTTTTAAAGAAAGGAATTTGAAATATGCTCTCATTTGCAGAATCCAGGGCAACTTAAAGTCCATTCAGATGGGATAATATGGAAGAAACAAGGAGGTGGCAAGGCTGTGGAAGTTGATAAATCTGATTTGCTGGGCCTTACATGGATGAAGGTTCCTCGATCTAATCAACTTGGAGTTCGTACCAAAGATGGCCTCAACTATAAGTTCACCGGTTTCCGTGATCAGGTGGGCGTTATCTCTTTTCATATATAGTTACACCTAAGATCATGTAATTCAAGTTCCACTACATGCTTAATTGAAGTCATAACTGGACTAAATTGAAAGATATAATATAGGCAAAAGCCTTTTGTATATTTATCTATTTGGAATGCAATTAAAATAGGTGCATTTTGCCCTTCTATGTTTTGTCATCACAACTCTGCCATGCCTCCAACGGGAGGAATTAAATCTCTGTAAAACCACTCAGTCTGTGGATGCTTCTTGTGCAGGATGTTGCTACCCTTAATACATTCTTCCAGTCCAATTTTGCAACTACGCCAGAGGAAAAGCAGCTTTCTATTAGTGGAAAAAATTGGGGAGAAGTTGATTTAGATGGTATGTGTATACCTTTCACTACATTTGAAATACAATTTTTTGTTGTTTCCATAAGGGCGTTTGTCATAGCGCACTCAATGTTAACGTTATTTTTCTCGTTTTGCTATCACGATCTCCTGTTGGTGTCAAAATTTTCAGTTTGTTTCCTAATATATATATATATATATTATATTTTTATATGACTTAAGTTTGGAATCTTGTGAATTTGCTTGTTTGATGTTTATATGCCTGTCACACTCCTTTGATTATCAGGGCATACACTTACTTTTCTTGTGAATAATAAGCAAGCGTTTGAAGTATCTCTAGCCGATGTAGCACAGACCCAACTTCAAGGGAAAAATGATGTCATGTTGGAATTCCATGTTGATGATACAACTGGTGCCAATGAGGTACTTTCTACTTCATGTAGTTCATGGTTTTGTGGTGTTCATTGCATCTCGCGTAATACATAGTATAAGATAGTTTTGACTTATTTTTTTGGTAATTTCTTGCAAAATTGATGAATATATTCTTTCCTACAGAAAGATTCATTGATGGAAATAAGTTTCCATATCCCTAATTCAAACACTCAATTTGTTGGGGATGAAAATCGACCTTCTGCTCAGGTATTTCTTTTTTATTAATCCCATATGCTGGGTTATCTTCCAGGTATTTGGGTATTGAGAATGTCCCTTTTTGCAGGTTTTTCGAGACAAAATTGTCTCAATGGCAGATGTTGGTGCAGGAGGTGAAGAAGCTGTTGTTACTTTTGATGGGATTGCCATACTTACTCCAAGGTGGTTCAGTTTCTAGATTGATGTTTTCTTATGCTCTAACAAAGAAAAAGAAGATTTGGAATAAGCTGACATAAATATTTTGTTCAGGGGACGATACTGTGTCGAACTTCATCTCTCCTTTTTGCGTCTCCAAGGACAAGCCAATGACTTCAAAATTCAGTACAGCAGTGTTGTTCGTGTCTTCTGGCTACCTAAGGTACCTGTTTTACCCTTTCCTATTTGAATGGTATTCGTACTCGTCAATCTGGAAAACCTACAGCATTTATTGCATTAATTGTTACTCGAATAACAGGAGATTACCTATTTGATTTATTATCACTGATGCTTGATTATCTGATCCTACAGCATAACCAACCACACACCTTTGTTGTGGTGACTCTTGATCCCCCAATTAGGAAGGGCCAAACCTTGTACCCACATATAGTGCTGCAGGTAATATTTAATAGTTACAATATTTTCATTCAGAATGAAAATTTGAGGATTGATGTTTAAGTGTTTATGAGATTTTCCTTTTTGGTCACATCTACAGTTTGAGACGGATGCTGTAATCGACACCAGTTTATCAATGAATGAAGACCTTTACAATTCCAAGTATAAAGACAAGCTCCAACCAGACCACAAGGTAATCCCCAATTCACCTAATATTAATCGAATGCTGATTTAGCAGTTCAATCTTGAATGATTCACTGGATCGCAAAATGATTTATTGACATTAATCTTAATAAACTAGGCAGTACATACCATTTGTCTTATATTTGTCTCAATAGTTTTATTACATCTTTAGTGGATCATTGTCACTAGGATGGCTTCCATTTGTCTGCTTAGAAAGCTGAGTGAATTTATGTCATGACATTATCTTTTTGTTCAAATTTCAGGGGCTCATCCATGACGTCTTCACTACTATTTTGCGTGGATTGTCTGGCGCCAAAATCACTAGACCAGGAAACTTTCGTAGTAGTCAGGACGGTTATGCTGTCAAGTCATCACTCAAAGCTGAAGATGGAGTTCTTTATCCACTAGATAAGCTCTTTTTCTTTCTACCCAAGCCACCCACTCTAATTCTTCACGAGGAGGTACATTATCAAGTTATGTTTTTGGATTCTTAACCATGTATGGATGCAACAACACCTGAAAACTTTTCTGCCTTTCTTAAATATTTTAGATAGATTATGTGGAGTTTGAGAGGCATACAGCTGGAGGTTCAAATATGCATTATTTTGATTTTCTCATCAAACTTAAGACCGATCAGGAGCACCTTTTCAGAAATATTCAGAGAAATGAGTATCATAATCTCTTCCAATTTGTCCAGTCAGTGCCTCTTGCTTGTTACCTTATTATGTTGATCAAATTTCATTGGTGAAGTTGGTTATAACTTGTGTCTGATATGCTGTTTCAGGGATAAAGGTTTGAAGATTCTGAATATCAACGCAGGAAGTGTCCAGAATGCCGAAGGAGTTGCAGCTGTTTTACAGAGTGATATTGATGATGCTGTTGATCCACATCTTGAAAGAATCAGGAACGAAGCAATCGGAGATGACAGTGATGAGGAGGTACAGATTCTATGTCCTTTCTCCGGTCATTCTAAAGTCATTGGTCTTTTGCAGATATATGCAAAATGCACCTAGCAACTGCAATTAAATGCTGAGTGAATTAATTTTTCACATTATGCACAATCTTAATCTACAGGATGAGGATTTTGTTATTGATAAAGATGATGGAGGCTCCCCCACTGATGATTCCGGGGGGGAAGATTCTGATGCCAGTGGGAGTGGAGGGGAGAATGAGGTAAGATTTTGTTATCTACTTAGATTTCTAATTGAATGTTATATATGGATCCCACATTTTATGGTGTGGTTCAGGAAACAACGAAAAAGAAACCCAAGAAGGAACCTTCTGCCGTTAAGGCATCATCATCAAGTAGGAAAAAGACCAAAGATGGCGATGATGATGGAAAGAAGAAGAAACAAAAGAAGAAAAAGGATCCAAATGCCCCGAAAAGAGCAATTAGTGCCTTTATGTTCTTCTCTTCATTAGAAAGAGAGGTTTGCATCATGTGATATGCACAATTTGTTCAAAAATCTGTCTTATCATTGTGCCCTTAACTCACTATTTATGCAATTCCTTGACGCAGAATGTGAAGAAGAGTAATCCAGGAATTCTCTTTTCGGAAATAGGGAAAGTTCTTGGGGACAGATGGAACAAGATGACAGGTATTCATTCACTCACCTATCCACTGTCTATTTCTATTTTAGTTTCTATTTTTGGCAGTGCTTGTTTTGTAAACGAGAATGGCCGTGCTCCGTTGTTTCTGCAGCGGAAGAGAAGGCTCCGTACGAAGCAAAAGCCCGAGCAGACAAGAAACGGTACACTGAAGAGATTAGTGGCTATAAGAATCCACAGCCAATGCTTGTTGACTCCCCAGATGAATCTGATAGTGCTTAGAATTGTTCGTTGCTGAGAAAACTGTCCAAGGCTAGGATTATAGTTGATTTCGTACCTCGTGTTTTTACGACCGATAGAGATCTTTCTCGTTACAAATATTCAAGGAGATGCAGAATGCGATTGATGTGCTTATATCTTGTATTATGTGTTATGGGTTGAGATTGATTGTCTAAATGGTTGATTTTGAAGTTAGTGGTATCTGCAACAGTTCGACTATTTGTAGGGTAGTAATTTCATTGCCGTTGAGAATTATTCGTATTTATGTCTTATTATTTTTAATACATTATAGAGAGTAATTGAGGGCTATGTATATTGATTTATTTCTAATGGAAGAATAATAAAAATAAATATTTGAGTTATGAAATAAACTGAGTTCATTTCACTATGACAACCTTTTTCCTACTTTAAGAATACACAAAAGAATATGTTTTTCTATCTTAAAAAAATAAATAAATATGTTTTTCATGGTTTATGTTAATAAAAATTGAGTCTTGTAAAAGAAATAAAATCAATATACAGAATTGGACAACAGAGTGTTAAATCTCATAGTAGAATAGATTTTACCCTATGTACATAATACATTTACAAATTTAGCGAAACCCCGAACTAGCCTTTATTGAAAAGGAAAGATAATTCCATCGCTTAGAAATTAAAGTATTCAAGTAGCACTTTATAAATTAAAAGTATTTAAGTAGCACTTTATACTCAAACTACCCTTGTAAGATTTAAAAATCTTCTTACCATCTCTTTCTTTCATACTCGAAGATTAAGTTTCAAGTATGAACCTTCCGACGGTAGTATGATTTTCCGGAGAGGAGGTCCTATATCCGGCGAGCATTTCCGGCGAAAAATTTCAAAATTCATTTATACGCGAAGACTAACTTTCATGTATGAATCTTCCGGCGGTGGTAAGATTTTCCGGCGACGGAGGTGCTTTTTCGGCGCGGACAGTGAGATTTCCAGCGGAAAATATTCAAATACACGAAGACTAACTTTCATGTATACATCATACATGAAAATTATTCTTCGTGTATAATATCATAACTTGGAACATCTGGAACTAATTTGACAATTCGTCCCAGTTGTACCAAATCTGGAACAATTGGCACTAATAAGACTAAATTCGTACTAGATGTACTATAACAATTGGTACTAATAAGACTAAATTTGTACCAAAAGTACCAAATGCCTCATACCCGCCCGACCCGGCCCGCGCCCGCCCGCGTCAAACCCGACCCGCTCCGCATTTCATTAAGGGTATTTTCGTCCCAAATTGAAAAAAATGGCCAAAATTTATATTTTTGAAGAAGGTGGGCCAAAATTTATATTTTAATGATCATTATGGCTATTTCAAAATATGTCTCTTTATGTATTGTATATGCACGTTACAATTAGAAAAAAAAATAAAAAATTTCTTATATCTCTAATTAGGAATAACTTCTCATTTTATCATTATTTTTAGCAGTCTCAAAAATATTCCTTTATAAAGGTTTTAATGTATAATTACAAAGTGACTGGATTATCTCTAAAAAAAAATTAATGACTTGCTAAGAAAAATAATTAAATAAGCTCATAAAATAGCGAATTACGGCGAAATTAGAATGTGTAGTGGAAAAAATACCTTTTCTGAAGACGACGATTGAGGGACCTCTGGCGGCACAAACTCTCGCATGCTTCAAAATCCTAGCTGTTTTTCTCTTATTTCCTTCCAATAATTTTTTCAAATTGAAGTTGTTGAACCGAATAAAAAGAAACAGAAAATTAATATGTCACGTCAAAAGCAATTTTTTAGAGTATAACATTTTGAGCCAATAATATCTTCATTTTTTTGTTGGAATTTTGTATCATTGGACCTTAAATACGAAATATTTGAAATATTACATTTGGGATTCTATAGGTAGAATCGCCGCGAATAATTCAGTTCGCACTTTCGAAACAAAAGTAAAAGTAAAAATAAATATAAAGATATGCTTGTTAGTTGACAAAATTAGTGTATTAGTATTAGATGATAATATAGAGTAAATATTGAATTAATGTAGACGATGAATCCAAGAAAATGCTCGAGTTTGAACTTATTATGCTGTGTCTCAATGTCTTTTGACTAGTGATTATAGCATTCTTCAGCTGTTGTAAACTTGCATATCATAAAGCGATTGAGAAATAAATATTGAAATAATGTTTCGTTATTGTTATGTAAGCGGTTTGTGTATAAGAGCACTTACTACGGGTATTTAGTTAGACCTAGGTTGAAGCACTGGGAAACGTGATTTTAATGATTGGTGGTATTTAGTTAGACATAGGTTGATTTTTCCACTACAATGGGGTTGAGTGGGGGGGTGTGTTGAAGCACTGGGAAGCGTGATTTTAATAAGTGGGGGATTAATTTTTTAATTAGAAAAAAAAAAAATTGGACGGACCAATGGGGACACGACAAGTGTCCCCATATTGCATCATGGAGGAGTCGAGCGGTGGGTCGAAATTTCGACTCCACCATCGACACACCACTCGACGTAGGGGTGTGTTGAGTGGCCACTATGGCCTCGACATAGGCTATGTCGAGTGGGGGGGTGTGTCTAGGCGCTCGACATAGCCCACTCGACACCCCTCGACGTAGCCGTAGTAAGTGTTGTAAGTATGATTTGTGTTTACCATGTACAAGTAGGATTTTTGTTCAGAGTAGTTATATTGTTATATGGGTTTTGTATAATAGTGGGTGGGTATGTTTGTAAGATTGGTAAATAAGATACTATTATAGTATTTTGATTATTTATCATACGTTTGGTTCAATTGATTATTATTTTAATTATCGTAGGATAAATAGAGAGAGAGGCACCATAAGGTTGAAGAGAGATAGAGAGAAATAAGAGTTTGAACATTGATGTTAAAAATTTGAGGAAAATTTGAGAACAAAGTTGAAAATTTCCAAATAATTTGGATGAGTGATTAATAATCACTCCAAAATAGGAAAGATAGTTTATCACTCGCTTATGATTAAGGGTCTAGTTATCCATCACTAACCTAATCATGTAAATCAAACATATAATTATAAATTATGCATGATTATTTATCAATCATTCGTAATCACTTAAACCAAACGCACACAGTGAGTCTAGCATCACCAAAACTCCCAATTTTAACCCTCCCACCACCATATTGTGCATGTCTTAATCATATACTACCATGTAGCTTGCAGGCTTGACATGAATGAGATTTAGATGGTGTTTGACAGAGCTTAAAATCTCCTTAAAACAACTTATAAGTTTCAAAATTCTTAATAGTGAACAACTTATAAGTTTTTTTAAGGAGTTTAAAAGCTCAGCCAAACACCCTCTTAGTCGGTGTACACTTCACGTAATATTTGCAGAGTTACTTACTTGCATCGTAAAATAATAATAATAATATTAATATTATTTTGACATGTTTCGTTTCATGCTTTATTTTATTATTCTACTCGATTTTATCCAACAAAAATAATTTTCTTATGCACATATTAGAAAATTTAAGGCTAATAATAATAATAATAATAATAATAATAATAATAATAATAATAATAATAATAAGTGGTTCCCATTTAGATGAATTAAATTCTAATTTTATTAATTTTCTTGCATGTGAACCAGGGCTAAAATCAATTTTTGTTTCTAAAATCATTATATCCGGAAATTCATTCCTGATTCAGTTATATCCGCTTCTTTAGTGTTTTGAACACTATTTTTCATTCCATAATAATAATAATAATAATAATAATAATAATAATAATAATAATAATAATAATAATAATAATAATAATAATAATAATAATTGGAGCAATCAATGATGTTCATAGAAAACTTCAAAAATAAAGGAGATTGTTCATCTTCTACCATCCCGAAGTAGAAGACAGCTGAAGATTTTCAGCAGACACAGAAATTGGAAACACGACAAGAAATTTTGTGAATATCAGAATACTCATAAAAGGATAAGATTGGAAAAAAAAATAATAGATAAAAACAATGTTGTTAAAGGAATGAAAAATAGTGTTCTAAACACTAAAGAAGCGGAAATAACCGAATCATAAATGGATTTCCCGCTATAATGATTTTAGAAACAAAAATTGACTTTAGTCATGGTTCACAGGCAAGATAATTAATAAAATTAGAATTTAATTCATCCAAATGGGAACCGTTTAAAAAATAGTTTTTTGAAAATTTAATTCAAAAAAAAATATTATATTCAAGAAGAATTCTATGAATTTTGTACTAAAATAATAAAATAATATTATTTGTTCCATGGTTTGTGTCTACATATGTAGTACAATATATTTCTGTACTAGAAAGAAATTATAAATTAAATAACGGTAAAGTAATGAGACAAATATATCCTCCACAATAGTCTTTTTAAATTGAAAAGAATGAAAGATTTAATAATTTCCTAGCTTTTGCTAAATTATTAGAAGATAATACTCTATCAATAACATGTAAAGAGATAAATACAATATTTGAACAAAATAATTATACGAATCTCTACTTAAATATTTTAGGAGAACAAATTACATCACTTCAAGAGAGAATTGAACAAATAATAAATATTATAAACAAAAATTAACCCATTATGATTGAAGAATTCTTAAAGAAAAAAGAATTAGAAAGTGATATGCCTACAATTCAACCACCACCTGATATAACAAAATTTAAACTAAAATCAATGAAGGATTTAAAAAAATTTCTAGAAGAAAAATTCAAAAAATTTAAAGATCAGTACTCTTGATTAAAGACTAAGAGAAGAATTAATAGAAGAACCTAACTATAAAAAGGTTTATGCGGTTTCATTTTGAAATTTTATTAATTTGATCCGCATAAACCTTTATAGTTAGGTTCTTCTATTAATTCTTCTCTTAGTCTTTTATCAACAGTACTAATCTTTAAATTTTTAATTTTTCTTCTAGAAAATTTCTAAATCCTTTATTGGTTTCAATTTAAATCATGTTATATCAGGTGGTGGTTGAATTGTATGCATAACACTTTCTAATTCTTTTTTCTTTAAGAAATCTTCAATCATAATGGGTTGATTTTTGTTTATAATATTTATTATTTGTTCAATTCTTTCTTGAAGTGATGTAATTTGTTCTCCTAAAATATTTAAGTAGAGATTCGTATAATTATTCTGCTCATTTATGGTATTTATCTCTTTACATGTTATTGGTAGAGTATTATCTTCTAATAATTTAGCAAAAGTTAGGAAATTATTAATTCTTTCATTCTTTTCAATTTGAAGAGACTGTTGTGGAGGATATATTTGCCTCATTACTTTACCGTTATTTAATTTATAATTTCTTTCTAGTACAAAAATATATTGTACTACATATGTAGACACAAACCATGGAACAAATACTATTATTTTATTATTTTTAGTACAAAATTCATAGAATTCTTCTTGAATATAATAATTTTTTTGAATTAAAATTCTCAAAAAATCATATTTTAAACGGTTCCCATTTGGATGAATTAAATTCTAATTTTATTAATTGTCTTGCCTGTGAACCATGGCTAAAGTCAATTTTTTTTCTAAAATCATTATATCGGGAAATCCATTTCTGATTCGGTTATATCCGCTTCTTTAGTGTTTAGAACACTATTTTTTATTCCTTTAACAACATTGTTTTTATCTATTATTATTTTTTCAATCATATCCTCATCTGAGTATTCTAATACAGGTTTTTCTCTTATTTGAGACGTAGAGGCTCTAGATGGAGTAAATGGTTGTTCCACTTTATAATCTAAGGGTGAAATATGTGAATACATAGATCCTGACCTTTCAAATCTAGAAAAAGATCTTCTATTATCTTGAAATTATAAGGTAACCGATCCCTCAGGCATCTGTAAAACATTAATTAATTTATTTTGAATTATTGGTTGTGCTGATACAGCTTGTTCAATTATCCAATTTTCTGAAAATTCTATTTCTTCCCATTTTATTTTTCTTCTTGTCGTAATGTTTGACTTATACTTTCTATTAAAATAGTTTCATTCAGAGGTTAATCAACTCTTTTACATTGTGGATTTAATGTAAACAATGGCTTATAATAAACTCTGTAGCAGATATCTATTACTTCTGTTCCTGGTTTATAATTATAACCATGAATTTTTACATTTAATGTTAATGCATCTAAAATATTTATATCAGATAATGAAAGCTGTAAACTTGGGTATACATCAAAATAAACTGGACCATGAGCCAAACTAGTCTGTATTATACCCATTAAAGATTGTTTCCAATTTAAATTTCTACCATCTCTTAAAGCTGCTATAAAGCTTTCTGGTAGACCTTCCAATGTTAAATGTTTAAATACAATTTGTACAAGTCATATATGAATAAATTTATGAGAATGTTTATAGTACAGTAAATCATTATCCCCAAGCAATCTAATCATCATATTTTCTCCATTAAGAGGAATTATTTCTTCCGTAATTTTAACTATTTGTTTTAAACCAATTTTTTCAAAAGTTTCTAATTTATATATTAAACTAGGTTCAACTTTTGAAATACTCCATTTATTTAATAATTATAATTTTTTAAGTATATCATATTCTTCTTTCATACTTTTTTTAACAGTATTCTTTTGTCTAATTTAATTCAAAATCAAATAAGTGTTATGTGATAATTATATCCTTACTATATAACTACTCCCCCCTGGATCTAATACCAATACGAGGAACCCAGTTGCCACAACAATTAATACAGTAAAATGCAAGAGAAATAGTGCTAAGTGCACTGATTACAGTAGAATAATAACGGTCATCAACTTAAAATTTCCATACCAACAGATAATAATAATAATAATAATAATAATAATAATAAGAATAATAATAATAATAATAATAATAATAATAATAATAATAATAAGGGTTAATTGTCAAAAAATTCCTCATTATTTTCAAAATTCTTGTTTTAATCCCTACCTTCTAAATCTGCCTCTAAATTCTCAACCTTTTAATTTTTTCTGATTTTTCCCACGGTGATATATTTATGTGATTTTTTGCCTTGTGTATATATCAAAGATGTTTGACTCTTCAGTGTACCAAGAAAAGCCCTAATTTTTTATCTTGTCATTTTCAAAATTGAGCCATAGTTCTCTCTCGTTGTCATGTAACGAGTGCCACACGTAATATATTAGGCCACGTCCGCAAATAATATTAACATGTCAGCAATAATCTTATCGGAATATATCACCGTGGGAAAAACCAAATAAAATTAAAAGGTTGAGAATTTAGAGGCAGATTTAAAAAGTGAGGATTAAAATAAGAATTTTGAAAAATGTGGGCATTTTTTGGCAATTAACCCTAATAATAATAATAATAATAATAATAATCCAACATTCCGTTCCTTAATTACTGTGGGTGGCAGTACAAGGCTACAAACCAAGTTGTCCAAAAAATCCCTCGTTTCCATCGTCGTTGCGAGAGAGAGAGCGCTAAAGACAGAACATAATAACGCACAAAAATGGCATTGTTGATTTGTTGTTGTATATATATACACACGCACATAAAAAAAACAAGGTCAAAACATGGCAATGAGGATGATAAAGAGCGAAGGCAACCTCCATGCAGCTGCCATGCACGACAGCACGACGGCGCGCGTCAAGCGGAGGCGAAGAGACCCGGCTGCACCCGCCACCCTCCGTCGTGATCTTCATCAGCCGGCAGAGGCGGATGCAGAGCAGCTGCGGCTGAAGCAAGAACCTGGGACATCGACGGTGGCCCCCACCACCGTAAAAAGAAGCTCCAAATATCGAGGTGTGAGCAGGCATAGATGGACTGGGAGATATGAAGCACACCTGTGGGACAAACTATCATGGAATATTTCTCAAAAGAAAAAGGGCAAACAAGTTTATCTTGGTAAGTTAAATTCTGCACCAATCTTAAATGTGGTAACCTTTTACACCATAATTTAAATTCGAGGCTATACTTTATGAATATTATTTATTGATCAGGGGCTTATGATGATGAAGAAGCTGCAGCAAGAGCTTATGATTTAGCCGCACTCAAATATTGGGGAACATCAACATTCACTAATTTCCCAGTATGACAATCAACTTATGTATATACATGCTTCTCTCTCTAAAAATAACAAATAACTTTCTTTAACTAATTTCTCTCACATAATGTGCAGATATCTGATTATGAAGCAGAAATTGGAGTTATGCAAAGTATGACAAAAGAAGAGTATCTAGCATCACTAAGAAGGTATTAATTTGGTTTTATCTCAATTAATTTATATATATGTTGCAAGAATGAATATATTTCTTCATGCAGGAAAAGTAGTGGCTTTTCAAGAGGTGTTTCTAAGTACAGAGGAGTGGCAAGGTGATGTAAAATATGTCATAACCTAATCATGTGACAAACAAATATTTGTGATTGAATATGTAAGAATATTGATCAAACGAACATGTGTTGGAACAAAAATGCAGACACCATCATAATGGAAGATGGGAAGCAAGGATAGGGAGGGTGTTTGGGAATAAGTACCTCTATCTCGGCACTTACAGTGAGTTGTCCCTCTGCATTTCATTATCTCTCCAAGCCCAGTGAGAGAAAGCTCGGATACACGGTGTTTAAATTTGCACATTCCCATCCATTTCAGGTACACAAGAAGAGGCAGCTCGCGCCTATGATATTGCAGCCATAGAGTACAGAGGGATCAATGCTGTCACCAACTTCGACTTAAGCAACTACATCAGATGGTTAAAGCCGGGAGCAACAAATGCCCAGGTTACTGCTCAAGACGCGAAAATAACGGGCATAGATTTGCCACCTTTGGCACCAAGTTTTCTAGCAAGAGAAGAATCTCTTCCTCCCTGCTTGAAAAGAAAAGCTTTTAGTGCAGAGGATCTTCAAGAATCATTTTCTTGCCAGGCCCCGATTAGTCCTTGCAGTAGGCCATCTCCAACAGCCTTAAGTCTGCTCTTTAGGTCGTCCTTGTTCAGAGAGCTTCTTGAGAAGAGCGCAAATGTGTCAGAAGAAGAAATTCAAGACAAAAACACTACAAATGAGACGAGGGTAGGGAGTGGTGATGATTATGGAGGCATGTTTTCTAGTGGGAGTGAAGATTTACCATTTGTACTGTCTTCAAATGGCCCCAGCATCGAGCTACAAGGACAGCTAAATCTCGACTATGGCTGCCCCAACACTATCTTCTGATCACTGATCAAGACATTTATGTATGTACACTTGAATATGCTGTAGTCTTCTTACATAGGACACCGGTTGAGCAGACTGTATGTATATACATAAATATAAAAACAAAAGGAAACTGAAAATCATTTTGAAATCACATCAACTTGTCTGAAAAATATTGTTGTAACAGAGGCGCTTAAGCTCAAATATTGCTTTTTGAAGGTTTCTCCAATTATAATTTTCAAGTAGGCGAAACGTAAAATTTATTTAGGAACAATGATGCCAATGTTAACGTGTCAATTTAAGCAGATCATTTCTCAAAACGTAAAATTACGAATGAAACATGTGACAGATCATTGCATGGTATTTGCACCTCTGAAAGAATTGGTATAACATGAAGCAAAACAGTTCAGACGACGTAGATTAGGAAGATGAAGTATTCACCATCATCATAATTCATACAACACTTACCTTCATTACAGGAACTGCCATCAGAACTTACTAGAATGTTAGTGCAGCATTTTCTACCTTGATCACTTTATCTGCTTAAAACTTCAGCTAGTAAATTTCTCTAACGAGCAAATATTGTCACTAGCTTCTGATTACAGACATGATAAACCATTTTTCATTAAGCCTGGGATTAATCTGCTCTTTCTTAAAAAAGTTACAGTTTTAATGTTCAGCTGATGGTAAAATTTCGCATAAAAGTGACTCGTATTTTCTTAGTTTGAATGTTCAGCACATGGTGATATTAGCTAAAGCAAAGAGTTCATCTTCACCATTTCCATATTTTCTTATCACATAAATTTTCTGTGGAGGAACTGGATTGGGAAAGAGAAGAATTTTTATTAAAATACCTAATTAACCGTTGCTGGAATTGAGAACCATAACAGCACTGTAAGAAAAGGAGCAGTGAAAAGAAAACTTAGCAGTTTACTATTTTCAGGCAGAAATAATTCAACAATGTTGTAACTATGAATCTTGTGCTGCACCTTTCCAAAGTTTTAACTTATTGCATCAAATATGTACAAAATTAGCCTCGGTACGTTCAATGTTGGAAGCAGATGAGACAAACTAAAACGAAGATGCCCCTCGGGAATGAAGAACAACATATTCTAATTCTATATTAAATAAATGTAACTAGTTCCAAATTATGCTAATTGAGTTAACTAATTCACATGTGAGGTTTTTTGTCTAGATACCCTACAAAGACTATATAAGCTTTGTCAGTTTGTCTTAAACTTAAAGGAGTGTCATTGGGATCATCTCCGTTTCCGTCCTCGAACGATAAAAGACACAACATAGGACAAGACAAAATAAAACCGAAAGAAGCATAAGCCTTATATAAACATGTGTTTCATTCCTAGCTGTAAGGCGAGAACGGGTATTGGAAAGAACTTTTGCAGTAGAGAAAACACAGTAAAAATGGAAATGAGTTTGGCAAAGAGTGAAGTGTACCGAAAGAGGCAATACTCGTGCATGACAGACTGCGTTGCTCCTGAGTTGAAGTGTGTTAAGCGTAGGAGAAGAGGTGCAAATGCTTCTGTTCTTGGCAGCACTCAACCGTTGCAGCAGCAAGAAGGTGACTCGATTTCTGCTCCAAAAACTGTCAAGAGAAGTTCAAGATTTCGCGGTGTCAGCAGGCATAAGTGGACGGGAAGATACGAGGCACATTTGTGGGACAAACTTACATGGAATGTTACTCAAAAGAAAAAGGGAAAACAAGGTGAGAATAACCATAATCATCAGCAATTTTTTTCTACTCTCCCTTCATTTGTTGACATGGAACTCGTGTCATACATCTTAATTCATGTTGGATTTTGATATGGGGAAAATAAAACAGTCTATCTTGGTGCTTATGATGATGAGGAAGCTGCCGCAAGAGCTTATGATCTAGCCGCATTGAAGTATTGGGGGACATCAACTTTTACTAACTTTCCGGTAAGTAATCCAGACATAAAAGAACGTGTAAAACTGCAGACTGCATGCCTATACAAAATACTTATCGATTCCCTTGAAAACTGATGCAGATACAAGATTATGAGAAAGAACTTCAAATAATGCAGACAGCCACAAAAGAAGAGTACCTAGCCTCATTAAGAAGGTAAAAGCTTAACTTATAAAACAATTTATCTCTCTCTCTCTCTCTCTCTCTCTCTCTCTCTCTCTCTCTCTCTCTATATATATATATATATATATATATATGTTTATATATGTTTAAAGATGAATCAACTAAACAAAATCTTCCATATTGTAGAAAGAGCAGCGGATTTTCAAGAGGGGCGTCGATATACAGAGGAGTGGCAAGGTATATAATCCAAAAACACAATTTTTTCCTCGTTTCGAGTAAATATTATCAATAATTCTGAACAAATGTAAATGAATGCAGACATCACCAGAATGGAAGATGGGAAGCCAGGATTGGAAGAGTTTTTGGAAATAAGTACCTCTACCTTGGCACTTACAGTAAGTAAAATTCACCCAAAAAAATTAAAAAAAAAAAAAACGAAAAAAACATCTCAAATCGCAGCTTGTAACATAATCACAACGTACATTTATAGGTACCGAAGAAGAGGCCGCACGAGCATATGACATAGCAGCAATAGAGTACAGAGGAACCAACGCAGTCACCAACTTTGAGCTGAGCTCCTACATAAGATGGTTGAAGCCAGGAGCAAACAATTCAATCATTCTTCATGAATCACAAGAAAGTACACAATCACCGGACACGCTGTTATCGCCTCTTTGCTTGAGTAAAAAATCACATTTTTCAAGCTTACCAGCAAAACCTTGTAGGCCAAACCCCATGGCCACAAGCATGCAGCAGGAGGTCAGAAGAAACGCCATGTTTGGCTCGTGCAAGCAGTCTTCATCTCCAACAGCATTAGGTCTGCTACTGAGATCTTCAGTATTCAAAGAACTGGTTGAGAAGAACTCAAATCTGTCAGAAGAAGAGAGTGATGATGAAAAGACGAACAACCTGCAACAGAACAATGGAGGCGGGGATATGTTCTACAATATCCCATTTTCACTATCTTCAAATAACCATTGGATTGAGCTGCAAGGATAACTCCATCGTTATAATAAGCAAAAAGTAGGTGTGACACCTATCTGCTAACTATCACAAATCTCCATTTAAAGTTTAAACTTGTAAATATATGTATATATGAGGTGTTAAATATGTTCAAGCATTGGAGAAAGATTGAAAAAAGTGTATCTCAAAGTGAAGTTCTGGATGAAAATAATCAAATATTGCTGGAATTGGAATTTCAATTGCATCTTTATTATGATTTATCAGCTTCTTATCTTATCATTCAAGCATTCAGTTCAATAAGAGAGATCGATTGTGGCAGATTCATTATGATTATAACTCATGCATAGCAATTATAATTCAAGGTTAAAACAGGAAAGAAAAGAGAAAATAGATCCAGGGACGAAATTGGTTTAAGCTCTCTCTGATGTATGGACAATTTTGAGAGAGAGAGAGAGAGTGAGCATAAGAGCATAATCTAGCTTAAGAAAAAGCTATCTATCCACATTCTTCACTAGTGCACCAACAATTCAACAGAACAACTCAAAATTTCTGACCCAGAAAGCGTCACAGCAACATATCATGCAATCAAAGTAAGATTAGTGAACTAAACATGTCGGCAAATGAATGTAAAAAGCAGACAAAATTCTATTTCTCGACACAATGAATTGTACATTGTGATCAAATATATCATCTCTCCACTTGAAATACAGATGTACTGATTCAGACATGCTAAGAAGCCTAACATTTTAAAAACTTCAAAACTGTTTCCTCTTGTTCTGAAACAATTTGTCCCTTTTTGCATAGGCGTAAACCAAAGCAATACAAATTCCAATAGACATGAAAAGGGACGCCCATGGAAATGGTGGATCCTTGAAACAAACGAGTGATGCCTCTAACTCTTGGGAAGCACGATAAACGAGAGAGTGCATAGCATACAGATCGTGATCAGAAGACCTCAGATAGTACAAGGCCATATCATAGTCAAAATGTGAAAGAGCAGAAATCGACTTCTCCAACTTGTACTTAAACAAGTTCCACCTCTGGTAAAACTCAGTACGTCGGTTATGTCCTAGAAGTTTTGTCTCTCCACCATGAGCAACAATTGACTCAAGAACATCAATTCCACTCGTGATGCTGTAGTTCAAGGTTGTCAGAAAAACATTTCTCCGAGCAGCATCCTTCTGGACAAATGACAACGAAGACATCTCAGAGAAAGGGCCAAACGGGGTTTGTCCGACACTCCACGTGTAGTCCACAAGAGAGCTGTTATGCCTAGCACTCCACACCATATGCGTGGGTGAAACACCCCACATACTCTGCAAAATCGAGCCAACCAACGGCCTCTCAAGCTCACGAGTTTGTGTGAAGACATGGTGCCCATTACAGCTATAGTCACTCACAGTCTGAGTACTCTTGGTCCTGATTGCTATCACCATATCCTTAAATGCCACAGACTGGTGATACCGGTCGAGCAACAAGATGGCATTGACATCAAGATCAAAAACGTATACAGGAAGTATTCTGCCAAATTCCTCATCAGGCACCTTCCCTACCCTTCTAAACTCATCAATAGAATCCAAGATTGTCTGATGCAAACGCTTTGAATCCAAATACTCACTGACAATCAAAGTATAGTTATCAAACAAGTATCTTGAAGTGTATGAAGTGGTAGCCCTCGTAATCGCAAACGAGCAAATGGAACATTCAGAGAACTTCATCTCATATTTCTTGAAACTCAAGTTCTGATCCCCCACCAACAACCCATGACCATTAACCTTATCTCTAAAAGTTCTTTCAATCGAATCCCAATCCAAACCCACACTACCACCACCACCACCGTTGATATGAATGAATTCAACCACCAATTTATTATCAAAAGGCACAGGAATTCTTAGAGAGGGAACTAAGAGTACCTGATAGGCGCTCCACACGAGCGACGCCAAGTCCGAAAGCAGCGCCTTCTGCGACTTGGGGCGGCCGTGTAGCGCCGCCATGGGATGAAACTCGCCTTTCGGCAAGACTCCATCGCCGGACAACGCGGGCCCGTAGTCCACCGGTCCGGCTCCCAAATCAATCCACAAATACCGGTCTTTTCCGGTGAAGAAGCTGCCCAGGCACTTGGTTGAACCGGGCGAGCTGTCGCCGGGGGTGTAACTGTAAGCGTAGGGTTTCGCCTGCGGCGATCCGAGGTTGATGATGTAGATGTGAAAGGAGTTGCTGTGCTTCTCCTTCTCGAAATCGTCGCGGATGATTTGGTCGACGACGGAGTAAGGGACGGGGGTGAGGTGGGATCGGATGGGGTGGGGGTGGGTGGAGAGGTGGGAGTTGAGGGCGGAGGAGAGAGAAGTGGAGAGAGAGGGAGGGGAGAGAGACGGGTTGAGGTGGAGGGAGTGGGAGAGAGAGAGATGATGGGGGAAGGCGGCGAAGGGGGTGATGACGTGGAAGAGATCGGAGGTGACGGCGGAGGTGATGAAGGAGGCAAGGAGGGAGGGGGCGGAGGAGGTGAAGGTGGGACCGACGAGGTGGACGGCGACGGGGATGGGGAGAGAGAGGGAGAGGAGGGAAGAGGGGGCGGGGGGGTGGGCCGCGGAGAGATGGGCGAGGGAGGTTTTGATGGAGGAGGGGAGGGATAGGAAGGAGTCGTTGGAGGCAGGGGGGTCCTTTCGAGCTTGGAGAGAGAGGAAGGAATCGAGGCCGGAAATTGGAGCGGCGGCGGAGGTGAGGAAGAGGTGGTGGATAAGGAGGAGGAGCACGGCGGCCGGAGGCATTTTGGCGACGGGGGGGGGGGGTGGAGATCTCAACTGAACGCAATTTGACTATAGTGTGAGTGGAACACTTTACTTTCTTCTTCTGTTTCAAATAAGAAAAATAAATAAATTACTCGTTTCTTCATTGTGAGCAATTTGGTAAAGAAGAAGCAAATTATTAAGTTTAACTGAAATGGATCATTTTTAAGAAAGATTAGTATTATTTGAACATGCTGTGGTCAACCGCATAAGTTAAAAATAGTAAAATAAATTTTGAATATGGAAATAATATCTTAGTTGGGGAAGTATAAACTCTAGAGAAAATGTGATTATTTACATTTTTATAATCAACTTTTCTTTCATTACGCATTTGATTGATCACCGTGTGACCGAATATTTTTATTTTAATTAATACATGGACTTACTTGCTAATTGCTAGACGCCATTTTGTTTTCTAAATAAATGATCTAATCAGACATTCTAAATCACTATTAATCTTTCTACTATCTAACAGAAATAAATCTTTATAAAACATGTTTAAACTACCAAGCTCTTAGGAACATTTACTTTCATAGAAAAAATTAAAAAATAAATATTTTCACTTTTTTTTATTTTTTTTATACTTTTATTATGATTGTTAATTTTCTTTGCACAGAACGAATAATCTTTCAGGAAAATTTCTTTTTCATCATTTTTTATCCACTTGTGGAAAATATTATCAAGGAGAAAATGGTGTGAATATTTTTCATAGAATAAAAGACATAAAAATAGAGAGAGGGTGGGAGACCATGTAATATAATTTTATTTTCCAATCAAATAAACATGTGATAAAAAGTGTGAAAATAATAATAATTTTTTCATCTTTTTTTATCCATCCTTTTCCAATAAATAATACTCCCTCCATCCAAGTTATGTCTACCCATTTGAGGTGTGACACGGGTTTTAAGAAAGCTGATAAAGTAGGTGAGAGAAGGAATAAAGATGTATTTGAGGGGTATTGTTAATCAATGCTTTTAGGTTGTTAATTTTTTATTAAGAAAAGCTGCAAAGCTTTTAGTTGTGTAGTGATTAATTCTCTTAATTCACAATAATATTTGTACTTAGTCGACTTTTTTTTTTTTACAGTTTGTATTAACTGTATTTTCTGCGCCTATGGAATTTTTTTTTTTGCACAGCCTTGGAGATGTGTATAATTAAAACTTGAATAAAAAAAACACTGTTGTACCATGCATCAGGTTTCGAAAAAAAAAAATTAAGGCAAACAGGTTGCAATTTTGGAGGCAAAAAAATGAGTCAAATCTGTTTTTTATTGAATAAACAAACAATATAAGTACAATGATGTGATCCAAAATATTGGAGAGAATTTTGAACCTTACTTACTATCCCCCTAAATCCTCCATAAATACACTTACTCAATGCAAGCTGCAACATTCATTACAGCCAAAACAAAATACTACAACTAGGAAGCAGAAATGGTACAAAGAAAAATAGCAAGAAGGGATCTAACTGATCAATAGCAAAACAACATAGCTCAGTGGCTTCTTCAGAGCTCCTTTTTTAGGGAATACTTCTTATTAAAGGCTGCAAACCAAAGGCCAAACTAGGAAGGCCGAAGGAAGACAGTTAATAGATGTTACTGAGGTAGACAACCTCCACTTTTCCTCAGCAGCTCGTACCCTTCGTTCAACGGTCAAATTCTACAGGATCAAACCTATGGGACTTAAGGAATGATAAATGATATAAAAAAAAGAGAGGGAAAAAGAAATTAATATTAAATAAAAATAATAAAAATGAAGTAGAAGAACCCAGATTCCAAATGAACAAATTCAAACTTGAAAATTTTCTGTTTACAGTTCTAAAATCAGAATAGGATTGGGTGGTTGAGGCTACACGATCCAGTTCGTTTATTCTCGCAACTTGGTGGATAGGAATTCCAAGATGGCTAGATCTTAGAAATGAGGAAGCGTTTTCATTTTATATGCCTGTCACTTTACTTTCTCTTTGTTCGTGCTACAATCAAAATATGGTTTTTGGGGATGGAATTTGTGGCGTCAACCTATAGGGTTTATCATTTTTCTAATTTCTTCTCTAGCCGAGTGTGAGAGATTACCTTTTGATTTACCAGAAGCAGAAGAAGAATTAGTAGCTGGTTATCAAACCGAATATTCGGGTATCAAATTTGGCTTATTTTATATTGCCAAAGCGAGGGAAGTCTTCCACGAGACGCACTCGTCTATCGAAAAAATGCGCCAATTTCGCCAATTTTCTTATTCCGCCAGTAAAGGATGTTGTATAAAAAGCATCGATATAAGCCCGATCCTTAGGCGGCTATTCGCATCAAACCTATCAGCCGCTTTGGCTGAATATTTTATGTACCGTAAACAACACACTTTAATCATTTATGATGATCTCTCCAAACAAGCGCAAGCTTATCGCCAAATGTCTCTTCTATTACGAAGACCCACTCTTCGAGCACGGCCGTATTTACTTGTTTCGGACAGCATCGGCTGATCAATCCATACTGAAGAGGAAGAGAACGGGCTAAAGCCCCAGCTCGGGCAGAAGAGCTTGCTTACGACGATGTACAGGATCCTAAAACCTATAACTCGAAAGAGACACAAGGCATTAACCAAGGATTTCTTGCGCCGCATGATCTATTACGCCATTGATGGATGCAGGATTGAAAGCGCTGGTTCCTTAGCAATGAACGAAGGCACCCGGTTGTCCATGAGCTTGTAATCCAATGTGCCACAGCTGCCCAATGTTCGGGCAAGCCTAACACTAGAAAAAAGTAAGCTAAATCGGAGCTTCAGCATCTTCAGATCTTGAGGGATACGGTGTCGGGGGTTCGAATCCCTCCTCGCCCACAACCGGCCGTTTTCTTCCCCATTGCTAGTAGGTTGATGGGTCGCACGCCCGGCACACATGTTTTGGCCTTGTGTGTCAAATCAATCTATTTTTATGTTATTTCGTACTGTATAATTCTTTTCTTTGTGGGATCATTTTCCTACGAGAGGGAATGATAGATGGCGAGTGCCTGGTCATGTAGTAACCGGGTCCGGTTGAGAGAAAAAGAGGATCCAAATGTCCCATCAATAAAGTGAGGGCTTTCCGGACCTTCCCCGACCCTATTAGGGTCTCCCACAATATCTAAATTTGGATATTAAAATGGAAAAGTGCAGTATGGAGCAAAAAAAAATTGTTGCAGAGGAGTTCCACCTTTCATTGAAGACAATTTGGACTATTTGGAGTAGGGCAGCTGCGCAGCAAGCCATGGGCCTTCCTATATCAGTTAAAAACATGAAAAGGGGGTCAGTGCACAAGAAAACGAAGGCATATGATGGAGATAAAGTTAAAAACCTCTCAATCCTACAGAGGTCATCATTGAGGGTTATGTCATCACATCTTGGTGTTAGTAAGAGCCAAGTTCATATCTAGTTGAAAGAGAGCAAGCTCAAGACACATACCAATACTATTAAACCATTTCTTACCCCCCAAAACATGTTGTGCAGACTGAATTGGAGTCTTAGACAACTAGGAAGCATCATTGAGGGTGGAAAAGAAAAGTTTCAGACCACGTACAACACAGTACATATAGATGAGAAATGGTTTTACCTCACAAAAACCAAAGATAGATACTACCTTGATGCAGATGAAGTGGAGCCACATAGGACATGCAAGTCAAAGAGATTCATCCAAAAAATCATGTTCAACTCTGCAGTTTCAAGGCCAATCATAGATAGAGATGGAACTATCATATTTGATGGTAAATTTGGAATATTCTCATTCATAACAGAGAAGGCAGCTCAAAGAGCTTCAAAGAACAGACCCAAGGGCACAGTTGAAACCAAAGCAATGAATCAAGTTAAAAGACCAGATGTGAAAGAGCAACTACTAAATCAAGTTATTTGCAGCCACTTAACATCAGCAATCACACATTTGCATCATTTGCAGCTATGAGAATCAAGTGTAGTATCTGAATTTGCAGCAACCAAACACATGATGACAATCACATAAACTGGAATCATAAGCATAACAATCACATAATCTGGAATCATGAATTAAAGATCAAGTTGCTCACTTATATGCAGATGGTGCCAATCATTAAAGCTAAGTGGTCATCTTGTCTAAGCAAACACATATACATCCAACAAGATAATGCCAAACCCCACATTCTAGATAGTGATCCAGACTTTCAAGCTATTGCAAGATCAGATGGATTCCATTTCGAACTAATTTGCCAACCTCCAAACAGTCCAGACACTAATGTGAATGATCTTGGATTTTTTAGAAGCATTCAATCACTCAAAGATCAGAAACCAGCTAACAATGTTGATGAATTGCTGCATAATGTGAAGGAAGCATATGAGAATTACCCAGCACACAAGTTAAACAAAATTTTCCTTACACTGCAAAGCTGCTATGAAGAGATAATGAGGGTGAAAGGAGGTAACAACTACAAAATTCCTCATATGGGCAAGGATAACATGCAAAGGCAAGGGGTGCTACCAGAGTGCACTGAAGTTGATGAAGAACTTATTAGAGCCAGTATGGACTACTTAAACTTGCATGGAAATGTAGAAGACAGATTCTACAATCTAGATGACATAGCAAATGCATTGGAGCAAGTTGCCATAGAGGACTGAAAGCAACAAGAGCACAGGGTTATAGACTGATGGTTTACAGGAACAAACAATGTGAATGTTTTTGTTTTTTGAATTGTTTGGAATGTAAACTAAACCAATTTGCTGCAATATTTCAGTTCCTCATTTTGTCACTTATATGCACATTAGATCAAGTAGTCTCAACAATCTTTGCATTACAAGGCAGATATGGTACAACCACAAATAGAAAGCACAACAAATGTGCAAATCAAGTTGTCTCAGCAAGCTCATTTGCATCATTGACTTAGCATTCAAGCCTCTAATAGTATCTCCTAAACTAGGGATGTAATCACCTAGTAGTGGCATCAATTAAAGGCAAAGATGAAGAGTAGTATCTATATGCATTTCACTTCAAGTATATCAGTTAAAGCACCAGAAACATAAAGCATCAAATCATAGATAAGACATCAAATCAAGAGTAATATCTGTACATTATCAGCTGCACAACAACAAGCATATCATAAGGCAGCAAAAATAATAAATAAGGCATCACCAGCCATCCCAACAAATTCACCAGCATCATAAAGCATCAAATCTCAAGAGTAATATCTGTACATTATCATAAAGCATCAGCAAGAAGAATTTGCATCATATGCACAGCAACAAGCATATTATAAGACAGCAAAATCATAGATAAGACATCACCAGGCATCCCAACAAATTCACCAGGATCATAAAGCATCAAAAATAACAAATAAGACATCACCAGCCATCCCCCAAAAATAAGAAATGAATAACCTGATATACAGTTGGAGAGAACCGGGCAAATCCAATTCAGATTCATCATGAAGTTCCCATTTTTCGTTGGCCAAGCAGTGAATTTGATATAGATCGAGGGTGGCTGTCATGGATGCACCATGATTACAGGGCATCTCCAAAGCAGACACCGGCATCTAAGAGTTACCGAGCGGGACCGCATCAGAGAGAGATTCATCGCCGCCGGTCGTCATTGGCATCTCAGATTTACCGAGCGGGACGACATCAGAGAGAGCATCATCGCCGCCGGTCGTCATCGGCATCTCAGAGCCACCGGTCACCATCGGCATCTCAGAGAGAGATTCATCGCAAATCATCTCCGATTTTGGGAAGATTGTGGAGGATTCGTACCCATATGGGCGCGGTAGATCAGAAATATCGGAAGAATTCATCTCCCAATCCGTGGAGAAGAGGGAGGTTTCGTACCCTTCTGGGCGCGGTAATTCCTCCTACAAAGACGATGGAGAAGATGAAGATTTCATGGAGATGTGATGAATGTTGGGAGAAGAGTGAGAGTGAGAGTGAGCTGCGGCGTCGATCGAGAGGGAAATGAGAGAGTAATGGCTGTCTAGGGTTTGCAGATTCTCATTTGGGGAAAACAGAATCGAGTGTATATTGGGTTGGGTTGAATTATTTGGTTGGGTTGAATTATTGGGTTGTTAATGAGTGATAAAATTAGGGATATAATTAGGGATGTTAATTAAATTGGATTAGTTGTTAGGTGTGGGTCTACAATGACAAAGGATAGTAAATAGGGAAAAGAGATGAGGGTGTAAGTGTAAAATTGTTAAACTAGGTAGACATAAACTGGATAAATTTTTGGGGGTAAGTAGGTAGACATAAACTGGACGGAGGGAGTACTTTACAATCAAAATAAATGCACCCTTAGGGGTCGTTTGGTATCCATATACATATATCAGATATGGGTATCAATATGACCCATATTCATACCTTGTGTTTAGTATATCAGTATATGAGTATCAAATTGATATACCTGATATACTTGATATACTATTTTTCAATATTTTCATATACTAATTTTTGCTAGTATATGATTCATACATCTACTTTCATTCCCACTTGATATCAATCGATATCTTCAACATATCAACACAAATATCAAATATAAATCTGATACCCATACTTGATATCTGATACACATACCCATATCTGATATCTGATATACTGGTATATGAACACCAAACGGGTCCTTAGTATTTGACCCTCTCTCAAGATCTCACTACTCTATCTGTTTCCTAATAAAGTGTCATTTTTCATTAATATATATATATATATATATATATATACATGTATGTGTGTGTGTGGATGCGCGCGCACAAAATACAGTTCGTTAATGCACAAATTATTTAACACATTTTTAATGCACAAACAATAATAATCTAATGCATCAATTAATCTAGAAAGTTCTTAATTCCTAGTTAAAGATGGGTTCCTATATGATCATCTCCCTATATATCATGCAATTTGTAAGTTTACTAGTATTTTAGCCTTTACTATTATCTAAAAAGGGGAGCGTGGATCCTGGCACTACATAATGTGCATCACTCCTCATATCAACGGTACACGTGTTAATGTATTTCATTTCCATTTAGTTTTTTACTGCATTTACTTTTTATCAAAAATTTGTTACCATGGTAGAGTTAAAAGTCAAGTGTCTACGTGTATACCGCATTGCAACAACACGTCGACATTTGGTATGCTTTTTCATTCTTTTGTTTCCTTTGATTAAATTTGATTATTTTATAAGTAGAATAATTTTATTTTTTAGTTTATAATCATTTTTAACACGGTTAGGCTTTTTCTTGAATAGGATTTTATTATTAACTTTCTTTTTTAATTCTTTTATCTTTATCTGAATGGTTTATTTTTTATACTTTTAATAAAATATAAATATAGATTGATGCAATTATAATTTAATCAATCCTTCAATAAAATTATTAATTATAAAAATTCAAATTTTGGAAATGAAAAATATTATAAGCCCTGATTATATATATAAACTATAAAAATGAAAGATAATACAATAGTATCTATAGCACACTATTAAAAATCAATTCTATTAAAAAAATGCACTTTTCCCAGCCATTAAGATGATAGTGTGATTAAGACTATCTATGAGGATTTTATAAAATTAATATTAAGAAAAACTATGGTCGAATTGATGATTCTTTATAACAATTTTGAATATATAGTTGAGTAATCTTTATTATGGTAAATGAATATCCGCAAGAATTATAATATTATTACATAAACTATAGTCTCATTAATGAATATCCAAAAGAATTATAACATAATAATTGAACTCTATTTCAATTGAAAAATATTCATAATATTAGATGATTGAGAGAACTATAATTTGGTAGATGAATTTCGATAAGAATAATCAATAATTGAGTGATTTAAAGTTCAATTCATGAATTTTGAGAAGAATTCATCACAATCAAGTATTTCTTTGTTCCGTTCAATATGTTTTGTTTTCCTTTTAGGGTCGTCCACTCAATATGCTTGCTTCTTTTTTATGGAAAAAAAAGACATATTTAACTACATTTTACTGATTAAGTTAAAAGATATTTTATTAGCACTTTACTGATTAAAAAACACTTCATTATATCTAATTCTCTTTTTATTAATCTTCGTATAAAAAAAAAGAGAGACATATTTAAGGAAATGGAAGTAAATTAACAGCCTAATTGCCCTATACTACTTTTAAATAAGTAAAATCAAGCATATAGAACATGTTTCTCGTGATATATTTTTATGGCATGTTGTGTATGCATGTGATCTAATAATAATAAAAAAAAAAAGTTTTAAGTATTAATCATCAAAATATTTCTTACTGTTGGATAATTTATTCATGTTTAGGAGGCATCTTGAATTTTGGTAATAAAAAACGAAGTCGAGACATATTAACTTATTAAGCATTCAAATTATAAAGTTGAATATTCCAATGTTATTTTCTTTAGTAAAATTAATGTGAATTGATAGATAAAGCAATGAGGTTTATGTGAATTTGATTTTTTTGTTGGACAATTCCGATACGATAAATGATAAGTAAGAACTAAAGTAATTTAAAATTACACAATATAGGCGTATTATATAAAGACTGAGTTGATGACAAATTATGATTCAATTGTGTCAGTCAAACTATAATTGACTCAATTAGTGACGAATTGAATTTCATTGTATTAATCGGATTATAGATAACTCAGTTAGTAACTAATTGAGTTTATGTTGTGTCAATCGTGTTATATGAGAGTTAGTGATCAATTGAGCTTCCATTACGTCAATCAAACTATATTGAACAAATTTAGTGGTGATTAAGCTTTCATTGCGTCAATCAAACTATAAGGAATTTAGTTAGTTTAATGAATTTCCGTTACGTCAATAGGACTATTTAAAACTCAATTAGTGACCAATTTAGCTTTCATGGCATCAATCATAATATATAATACTCAGATAATAATCAAATTGAACTTGAATTGCATCAATCCGACTATAGGAAGTTCACTTTACTAAAGATCGAATTCAATTTCCATTGCATTAATGGTATCATTGGCAAAGTAACAAATTAAAATCATAAATTATTTTTAATGTCACACAATTATATATTATTAATAATTAATTAAAATTGAAAAAGAAAACACTTCACAAATAATGTGGATATTATGTCCAATAAAAATTTACTTAATTTTTTTTAAATAAAATGAAAAAGTTCAATAAATTTGTAGGAAATCGACAAATGCATGTTAAGAAATATAATCAAATTATGTAAAAAAAAATAGTATAACATTTATTAGCATACTTATAGAACGTGTAAAAAATTATACTATTAAAATAATTTTCTAATGGAAAACTGTATACAAAATTGCTTTCCGAAATAAAAGAAATAAATATATAACGCATGTATATTAAAATTGTTTACATAATTTGTTTTGTGTAGTGAAAAAATAAAAGCAATAGTGCAGCAATCGGTAGGAATTCAATTACTCGAAATCTATGCCACAGCAGCGACACCATGGTTGGATTACTTAGTTTATTTTCTAACTAGAATACCGCCCCGTGCGATGCACGGGAACACATTATAACCTGTTCGAGGGGAATTTCTGTGTGTTCCACCACTATAATTTAATTTAAATGGTGGTTCCACAACTTCTTATTTATTTATTTATTTATTTATGGAATACCTACCAAAAAGCATTTCAAAAAAATAGTGTGAGACTTAATAATTAATGTATTTAATAACACATACATGTAATATGTAGTAAAATAACAGAAGAAAGAAAGAAACGGAAAATTTTCCCGTAAATAAAAAGAAACAAATAATAAGTAGAAGAATTTACGCTTGAAGTCTCATAAATTGGATGCACAACAGAATTTCAAATTCATAAATTATAATGACATATACAAATATTTTTATAGAAGAAAATAACCGCATGAGGCAAAAAAGAAAAAGAAAAAAAAAATGACTACAAGCAGTAATTATTAACTAGCTGCATGTTGGCTTTCCAAATCAAAGCATACATGGAAAAAAAAATGACTGCAAAAGTAATGTAACGTTTTGTAAAACAATGAAGTAAAAAAGAAAATATAAAATAATTGTGTGCACAACATTCAATAAATGGGAGAGAAATTTTTGAATAGTGATTTTACTTTTATATATATATAGATTTTGATTTTTTTAAGACCACAAAAAGGAGCTGCCATGTGTAGGCAGATTAGCACATGGATGTACAATATGTTGATGCAAGATCCTATCTCCCCCTAAAAACCGAACAACTAAAGAATATATATACTACAACAAGAAGAGTAAAATGGAAAACTTGACATCATTTTTATATAAAATGCAATCTACATTTGCTTGCAGAAGAAGAGAAAATACAGAGTTGAGAATACAGAAATTTGAGGCTACTATTGGGTTCCAACTTCGAACTACTAACTAGCAAAGATATTCACCAAGTGAAAGATCATAAAGAAACAGCAAATCAGTATTCACCCTTCCTCCTCCTCCCAATCTACTTGTTCTGAACCATTACCTGAATGAGGATCCCAAAATTTGGAAACACCTAAACTTGCTTCAGATTCATTCGACGAAACAATACAAGTAGAGGCCTTGTAGTTTGTAGCACTGCTGAAATCCCTGATGAGAAGTGCAGTCAATTCTGGGCTGACAGCACCGGCAGTGACAATTCGACACCCATCAACAGCCAGTGTCGAGCATCCAGACACTGGTTCTCCATCTGGAGCAGAACAAGGCAAGGAATTTATCTCTCTACCCGTATCCACATTCCAAACTTTGACATAATCGTCATCTGGTCCACCTGTAACGGTTTTGTATAAATCCATGTGTATGTGCTTTATAGGGCCAACATGTCCTTGCAGTTCAGCAGTTGGTTCTACTTTTGGCGAATCGGAAACTCTCCTCATATCCCATAGATTCCCGCTGTCAGGTGCCAACAATTTGCAGATTTTGATCCGTTAATAAAAGATAAACCAAGAAAGAAAATCTTATTTCTATAAGTTAGCAACTCTAAAGCTCCCTCTGCAAAATTCAAATACAAAAAGTAAATTTGCAATAAATAAAGCTCATCACCTGCCAGTTCCACCAGTGAAGAATAGTGATTTTGAAGGCAACAATTCAAATGAATGTATTTTTTCTTCATGGGCTATCGTGAATGCTTTATACATTGTTCTCAAATCAACTACCGTCACACAAGACCCAGCAGCAACATAGATCAGCGATTCATGGCATTTCATACCCACAGGCGCAACAGGTACAGAAGTCATTCCCACACAACACGAAGAACGACTGGAAGACGATGCTGTCATAGTGTCCCAGACCCTAACCTATAAATAATCATGGCAAGAAGGCATAATATAAATTCGTATTTGAGGAAAGCATACAACAATAAAGAGAGAAATAAAGTAAAACAACTCCAGCACCTGATGTATAACATAAAAACTGCATAAAATAAAGAGAATACCTTTCCATTCTTTGAAATGCTGACCAACAGAGATGATTTATGCCTAGAACAAGATAGGAGAAGTGCATGAATAAAAGGTAAATGCTGATAGTTATCATAGCTTACAAACAATGACCAGTGAAATCGCACTTGAAACCTTATAGACATGAAGGAAAATTACTTCTCATTTCGTGTGTAAATAAAAAGAAAAGAAATATACCAAATCTTGCAAAGAAAAAGAGAAAAGCACCAATAAAAGCAATACCCAACAACTGATATCAGTGGCACGGCCTTATCGTGTCCATAAAGTGTGGCCTTCAAAGCTTGTTGGCCTCGCTTTCCAGAGGAGTTGACGGACCAAAGGCGAACTGTACCATCTTCACCTCCACTAGCAAATATCTTTCCAGCATCGTCGCCCAGTAGTTTATCTGAGAGGGTGAGCACTGGGCCGGTATGACCTTTGAAGCATCTGTTCCCACCCTAAGTCAAAGTCAAACATCTGAAATTATGTTGTATGATTTTTATCCAGTCATCAACTATGAGAAGATATTAACTACCCAATTTCCAGGATAATCTGATGAGGGGGTATTAAGTAAACAAAAACCTATAATACTCCAGTTATAGATAAAACAAGCACATGTAGTCTTTTCCAATACCTTTGACCACATGCGTATAAAATGGTCACTGCTTGATGTTACCAGAATATTATCATCTCGTTCGGACTCATTCTGACATTGATTTGCCTCTATGCGAGAAAATAATCTGCAAACCCACCATGTTGGTCGATGTCACATAACAAGTATGCAAAAAAAACAAGAAAATGAAAGCATGTCATAGAACGAGATATTTTGCCAAGTGATTTTCTGGCATGATATGCAGTTCAGGTTCAAAATACAATGTCCTTTCAGATAACTTGACAGGACATGAGCAAAATAATAGATTCTCTAACAACGTAATTTACTAGTATATTAAAGAGAACAAATAAGGAATTACCAACCTCATACACATAACTCTAGCATTATGGCTACCGCGAGCTTCAAAAGAGAAGCCTTGCGGTGCTGATGAAATGCCTTCATGCATGAGGTCTTCAGTCCTCAGAGAGTATATTGATGGACCCTACAAATGTAATCCATTTGAACAAGGAATTACAATCATGATTAGCACTACAATAATACAAAATAATGTTCAATAAACTTAAAAAGGAGGAAATAATTAAATAAATAAATAAATAAAAGTCTCATACTTCAACCAAAATTTCAAAATGATAAAATCAAGGGACTGAGGTTGGCAGATCAAAAGCACACTAAAACATGCTCTAGAGGCTATCATTTAGACCAATTAGTCACCTGACCTCAATTAATCTCATTTACGAATTAAGAAAAATATGAGGAGTCTCTGGATCAATCGAAGCACGTCTAAGTGTTTAATAGACATAAATTAAATTTGGGAAGCAAGTACCTGAGAGAAGATAACTGAGTTTTTATTGAACAGTAACTGGTGCGGAGGTTTTCCAACCAAATAATAATTGTAAAGCTCGGGATCAACATATTTAAACTGATTAATTGCAGTATGCCTACTAAGATAAGCTTCTCTAATGCTCGATTCTTGGTGCGATGCAGGCACGACATGTGGCCACTCCTGCCTGCAAATTTTGAATGGCAGTCTGGGACATAAAGCTACGAAACAACGAAATTCTACACTACAAACATACCAGAGCAAACACATTTCCACACATTCACATGAACTCGAAATGAAGCTCAAAACGCATAAATTCATCTAAAATCCCAAATTTCAGAAATTAAAAAGAAAAACTAAACAACAATACAAGATAGTGAAACACATTTCAACACATTCACATTAACCAGAAACGACGCTCAAAGCGCATAATAAATCCCAAATTTCAGAAACTGAAAAAAAAAAAAAAACTAAACAGTACTACGATGTTGTGAAACACATTTAAACACATCCACATGAGCTAGAAACGACGGTCAAAACGCATAAATTAATCAAAAATACCAAATTTCTGAAACTGAAGAAATCTAAACAATTGCTGAATAAGAAGAAGTCCGACCTGTAAAGAGATTGCCAAATGGAATCGGAATGGGTGACTTGATTGAGGTATTTGCAAGACATAGCCATGTTTGAGACGTCTTGGAGGCTGAGGTAACTCGCGCAGTGAGCCAAAGAGTCCACGTTCAGATCAGTTATGGCGGTGGAGCTCCCATTCGAAGACGACGGCTCCGCCATCATATCGATGCCGCTCCAAAATTGGGGACAACGCTATTTAGCAATTAGGTTTTACTCAGAAAACACTGATTTTCTGTTCCGCGGGAATCGATTTTCATCTTCAGTTGTTAATAACCGCGCGAAGAAGCTAGACAACTTTTTTTCTTTCTTTTTTATTACAGTAAAGAATGAAAAACTCCCTTTTTGCTTTTTTCTTTCTTCTGTAAGCATTTATTTTGTTATTTTGACATAGCATCCAGAATTTATTGGGTATTTGCAGATGACTCACTTTGAAAAAATATTAGAAAACATCCAACGTAGACTAAACTTGTGTTGTATTGCATGTCCTTACAAGTATTTATACAATTTAATACTCCCTCCATTCATGAATCAAATTCTTACTTACCTATATTTTTTTATCTAAAAATCAAATTTTTACTTATTTTTTCATATAACTATACCCCTTACTTTCATTTTATTTACTATCTTTTGTCATTGATGGTCTCACCTCACAACAATTTTATTCCTATTTTTTTTGTCATCACTACAATTTTATTCACACTTTTTGGTCAATACCACCATTTATTTGTCATTGTCCTACTATCCTTACATTCTAACTTTTACCTCACACAAAACAACTTTATCAGCTTTTTTATTTTCCGTATTGGAACTCAAATGGGGATTTGATTCATGGACGGAGGGAGTATGAGTTAACTAGTAGAGAGGCCACTATGGATAACAAAACAATAATTTTGTCTCATCCTTTAATTTACAATAAAAAAGATCATCTTTTACCATTTATGATCAAAATACCCGTATTATAGGTGGGGTGATTTAATATACAAGATTTCATCTAATTTCAAATTCATTTCATCAATCCACTTTCTCTCTCTATCTCTCTCAGATCATCTTCTTCTTCATCATTCACAGCCGCCGCAGTTCCGCCACCACCACCACCCTTTCTCTACCGCTCTGCCGCAGTTCCGCCATTTTATCCAACCACCACCACCACCATTTATTCTATTTCTCTCTCTTTCTCTCTCTCTACATCTCTCCTTTTGCTTTCTCTCTCTAGAAAATCAGATCTATGCCACCGCCTCCCTTTTCTTCCACTTCATTGTTTCTCCGTCGTCGCGCTCTTTTCCTTCTCCGCCGCTTCGATCACCCACCGTGATTTCTCATCCGAAAATTTTCGCAGTTGTACGATTTACAGATGCCACGACTTTGATTGAATTCGTAGACTTGTAGCAACGTTTGTTGTTCATATGAATGAGGTAAGATATTCGGAATATCGTACTTTTGTTGTTGCAATTTTATTAAACTCGTACTTGAGACTGACCAATTCATATATGTTTGGTAGATATTTTGGGGAATATTGTTGCATATTTGGTACGGTTTGACAAATTCGTGCATGTGTTTTTGCTTAAAATTGATACGATATTACGATTTGTTTGTGTTTTTGAATTTCATGTGTGTATGATGTTAGGATATTTGGAATATCGTACTTCTGTGGTTACGATTTTGTTGAACTCGTACTCGAGGCTGGCTTATTCATGCATGTTTTGTAACTATTTTGGGGAATATCGCTACATATTTGGTACGATTAAACAAATTTGTGCATAAGTTTTTGCTTAAAATTAATAAGATAATAAGATTTGTTTGTATTTTTTGGGATTTCATGTGAGTACGATGTTACGATATTCAGCATATCGTACTTCCGTGGCTACGATTTTATTAAACTCGTACTCAAGATTGACCAAATCATGCATGTTTTGTAGCTATTTTGGGGAATAACGTTACATGCATATTTTGTACGATTCGACAAATTTGTGAATGTATTTTGCTTAAAATTGATACGATATTACGATTTGTTTATGTTTTTGGATTTCATGTGTGTACGATATTACAATACTTGATATTTGAGGATACCATGTGTGAAAAATAGTACTTTTGTAGATACAATATTGTTAATCTCGTACGTGAGAGTTAACAATTGGTGTCACGAAATACGAATTATCTGTGAATGCATGTGTGTAGTTAGGGTGGTTGTATGTGTGTATGTTGTTACGATATTTCCAATATCGTACTTGGTTTGTTATGATGTTAATCTCGTATGTGAGGGTGACCAATTTATAGCACGAAAATAAGAATTGTTTGTGATTTTGTGAATGCATGTATGTTGTTACGATATTCCCAATATCGTATTTGATTTGTTACGATGTTGTTAATCTCGTACGTGAGCATGAGAAATTGATGCCACGACAATACGAATTGTTTGTATTTTTGTGATTGCATGTGTGTATGTTGTTACAATTTTGCTTAACTCGTACATGAATACAGATTTGACACCTTTGTATCTAATTATTTTTAAGGTTGCGTGAATACTTGTCCGACTAGCGTTGACTAAACCACCCCACCACAGAGTCCAATGCTATGGCTACGAGGGTCTAATTGGAGAGATTCACAAAGTGCTTAACTTTTTCGGGCCCGAAACAAAGGCTGTAGTAAAGGAATAAGTTCTAGGAGCTTTCATGCGCCCGGAGGACTTCAATGTTCGTTCGGGCCTCCAAAGTTTTTACGCTTCTCCAAAGTTGAAAATTGTATTCAAGGGTTTTCAAATGATATAGTACAATTTGTGTTTTGCATATTACTATGTGTACGCTGTTACGACATTCATAGTATTATACACGTCTATACGACATTATTAAACTCGTACATTAGACTGAACAATAAATCAAGCTAGTTTATCCGTATATGCACGAGATGTTTGAAAATCGTACAATCATGTCACATACTTCTTTGCGCTATGTTACGATTTCAATAAATCGTATCATATAATGAACAACAAAATAACAAAAAATAAGCTTTTAAACATGAAAATTTACATGAAACAAGTCATCTGCATCTCCATATGTCAGACTCAGTACCTGGTTCCTCCCCGACACACAAACAAAAATAAGCTATTAAACATGAAAAGTTACTATCTATTTGCATGTGTGTACGATGGTACGATATTATCCATATTGTACATCTATTGTTACGAGTTTATGAAGTAGTAAATGAGACTCATATCGGGAATGACCCACAACATATGATTGCAAATACGATATTATGCATTTTGTATGTATGATTGCTACGACTTTGCATCAAATCGTAGTAACTTTGTTACATCTTTTGTACGATATCATGTTATCTCGTATCGAGAACAGTGATAATTATAGTCAAAGTTCTACAAGTTTAATATCATTTGTTTGTGATT
The DNA here is from genome assembly GCA_029490685.1 of Schizonepeta tenuifolia. Taxonomy (NCBI): domain Eukaryota; kingdom Viridiplantae; phylum Streptophyta; class Magnoliopsida; order Lamiales; family Lamiaceae; genus Schizonepeta; species Schizonepeta tenuifolia. The sequence continues at coordinate 67,980,766 of CM055958.1, read as the reverse complement.
GCACGTATAATTGAGATTTGTTTGAGATTTGAGGATAACATGGGTGAAAATCATACTTTTGTGAATACGATGTTGTTAATCCCGTACGTGAGGGTGACCAATTGATGTCACTACAATATAACTTGTTTCTGTTGTTGTGAATGCATGTGCGTAAGTTGTTACAATATTTGTAATATCGTACTTATTTTTATTCGATTTTGTTATTCTCGTACGTGAGGATGACCAATTTATGCTACGACAATACTAATTATTTTAATTTATGTGTAAAGCATGATACGCAACCCTGAAAATAATTAGATACAAAGAAAGATGTCAAATTTGCAATCATGTACGAGTTAAGAAAAATCGTAACGATTCAAGTATGATGTTAGGAATATCGTAACAACATACACACATACAATTGTAATCTCGTGTACGAGATTATAAATGTCGTTACAACCTACGTACATGCATTCACAAAAACTGTAACAGCCCACATTTTATTAAGTTTAATTTTTTATTTTTTTTTTAAGATTTCTGAAATTGCGCCATAGAGAATTCAAATTAATTACAAGTTTTTGGTATAATTTGTTGTATTGGGCCTTAGATAAAGTATACTTATTTATAAACTTTCGAAAATGGTCAATTGGTGAGTTGAGCTTAAGATTTATAAAGATCTCTATTTATTTTAATAATAATAATTATTATTATTATTATTATTTTAAAGGGATCAGCTTATTTTTTTAAATAAATAGGTTAAGATAATGTATTTGGATTAGATGAATATCTTCCCATCAGTTTCTCTATGTTCCAACCGCATCAGAATTTTATGCCATGACTCCTACAGTTTCTCTTCAAAATATTTTATCCTTTGTATACTCATTAGAATCGTTCGCAGTTAGTTTCTAGTCTATCGAATTTTTCTCCCTAAAAACCTTATTTATAATCATGTAGAAGACTTAAACTCATCATTTTCAAAGTATTGCAAAACCTTCCGTGTTCGAGCAGGGAATTCTGTGGAGTCAGTAAGTTTTCTTCCTACTGTTTATTCTTCAATTCGTATTAAATTTTTGTAACTTCGAAGGAATTAGAAACGTGTCTCCTTATTATGATTTTTCTAAATTTAATATGGGTTTCAGTGAAAGAGTAGCGGTGGAAAAGTTAATTTCGGAAAATGATATATAAATCAAGGATCAGTTTATATGAGTTTTAGTTATATAAACTTCTTCAACTTTTCGTCTTGAAATATTAATGAGATCAGATGATATGTTGTTTTATTATTATATTAGTCTTGAAGAATGGGAACAGTAGGTTTTTGTTGATGATTAATTGCTTTTACTTGTTCTTGTATATAAATTTTTTTTTCCGGAGGAAATCATCTTTATTTTATTTTAGTTAAAGTACTCATATGATTATTTCGCTTAATTGTTTACGGAAGATTAAGGTTAATCATTATATAATAGATTAATTCTTATTGAAAATTTGAAGCATAATTAGTATATATATATATATAAGTATATTAATTATATTGGAGCAGAATGAATATGATTTCAATGGCTGATTAGTATATATAAGTGTGTGTGTTGTCGAGAATGTAGATAAAGGAAAAGAATGTTGCTTTTGTCACTTCTTATGAGGTGTTTAACCACTGGTTCCCTATTATTTACTCCCTCCGTTCGTCAAAAGTTGTCCACTTTGTTCTGGACACGGAGTTTAAGAAAATTGATAAAGTGAAATTTAGTCGGGTAAAAGTTAGAAAGTAGGGGTAGTAGATAATGACAAAAAAATAATGGTATTGACAAAAGAGAGGTGGTATTGACCAAAAGGTAAGAATAAAGTTGTTGGGATGATAAAAAGGTAGGAATAAAGTTGATGTAAGGTGGGGTCCTTAATGGCAAAGGGTAGTAATATTTGGAAAGTAGAGAGGGTAGTGTAGTACGAAAAGGTAAAGTGGACATGTTTTGGTGAACATGGTTACTGTTCAAAAGTGGACAGGTTTTGATGAACGGAGGGAGTATATATATTACGAATTAGTTGGAATTCATCCAGTATACATAGTTAATATATATTATATATATATTCTGCATACTTTATATATAATAGTCTTTGTTAATTAGTAAGTTGGTTTACTGAACTTAATAAGTAATAATTTAAGAAAGTAGTTTCGGCCCTTAATTTGTTTATTATATTATGTTTAAACTAGGTGCGGCGCAAGTAGGATCTCCGTCTTCTCGTTAAAGCTTTTGTCCAGTTTCTTAATTTCAAGAATTCAAGGTGGGGTAAAGTAAAATGTTTCTACTCTATACATTGTTGCAAGAAATGTTTCAAGTTCTTATTTGAGAAAAATGATTTTTTTGTCCAACGTGTTTACTTGTGCTTTGAGATATGGTTGAAATCTTATGTATGCAAGTTATGTCCTATGCATAGTTGAATGTGATCCTATAATTTCATACTTTGCTTTGTGCAATAAGATGATTTATGGTTGAAGTTATTATCCCACAAGATTGTGGTTGAAGTTTATGTCCCACAAGTTTGTGGTTGAAGTTTTCCTATATCCTCACTTGCCTTGTTTACATTGTTGGACAATAAAAGAAAAAGATATACATTGAATCCCCCACTGAGTTTTTTTTAAATGCTCACCCCATTTTTCTTTAAACTGTTTTCAGGTGATCAGGAAGCTGCGTGAAGGAAATGTGGTGGTGGTTTATGATCTTCAAGTTTAAGTAATAGTAGAATTTTAAGTAATGCCGTACTCTTCTATTTAGTTTGGAACTTATGACTTTGTCTATTATCTTAAGAAAACTTTTATTAGGATTTGCTATGTTTAACTCTGATAATTATTATGGTAATTAGGATTTGAAGTTTACTGCATGAAGTATTGAGAACTTATTCAGTATCTCTGTTTATTGAGTATATAGTTTCTTTATAACCATAGTTGCAAGCAATATAACTTTTCTCATGTTTCCTGAGCTATATTTTTATTTAGTATAAATTCTTATTCCATGTTAGATTATATATATTTTTATATAAAAAAAATATATATTGCTAGATTTTCTGCATTAGTTTTATTAAATTTAATAATATAAATTAGGGTGTTACGTGTATTTATAGCCACATTTCTACAAGTTTAATATATCATAACACAAAGTTATTATTTCGTAGGGTGGTCTTGTGTGCATTGGTGCACTCAATGAGTTAGTTTGACTCGAAAAATCCGACCCACGCGTGGCACGTGAGATACACGCACTGGCCATCACGCGCGGCGCGTGCATTTCACGCTCGCTTTTTTTTTTTAACAGTATAACAGGCAATATATAGTTACTTTCGGTGAGATTATTAATGTGGGCCGCAACCCAGTGTTGAAGGTGCTCGCCTACTGCTTAGACTACATGTAGTGGTAGTGTCTCTAAGGGATGTTTCTAAGGATTTTTTGGAGATAGAGACAGTGAGCTGCAGTGAAGCTGTCTCTAAGGGGTGTCTCTAAGGAATTTCTGCATTAATTTTAATAAGAAAATTTGAAAATTTGAAAATTTCATTAATTTAAATAAAAATACATTACTACAAAAAAAAAAAACAATACTAGAAATAAAAAATTACATTATTAGAAATAATAAAAAAAACAATACTACAATTTAAAAAACATAGCCGTTGGGAAAAAATAACTAAGCCCATCTGCGGTGGCGCTTGACATCGTCAAGCAACATCATATGGAACTGAAGCTGCTTCGGCGTGTAGTTTGACGTATCCGTGTTGATGATCTTCTAATCGATGGCGTCTTGTTTCGCCCGAGCACGCTCCCTCATTGCCTCAGCGAGGTTGTTCTTCGCCAGCGATGATGTTGCTTAGCCTTTCATTTGTTGAGTCGACCATCGACCCGAACTCCGCCTCCTCGCTCACCTTCTTCTTTCCCTTTCCTCTGGCCGCCCTCGCCTCTGCTTTTGCCGCGTCTCGTCCCTGTGGGCGGGGGGGGGGGGGGGGGGGGTGGGGAGTGGGGAGTCGAGCTTTCCTCTTCTGTTGCCTCGCTCGATCCGTGCGGCGTTCCAGATGAGGTGTAGGTGCCTTCTGCCGTATTCTTCGTCCGCTTCATGGACGGAACGTCGGGAAATTCTTGGTGGAGGAATTTGGGGTAGTTCACCAAAATTTCCCAGGTACCAAAATGCTTGAAGCTGCTCCCTTCACGGGCGGTGTAAATTGCCTGGGCTTGGTCCCTGATCATGTTGTCAGAGGCGTCACTGGGTCTTTTCTTCTGCGCCTTGTCGAAGGCTACCCAGTGGGAGATCCGCCCGAAGAAACTCTTCACTGTCTTCGAATTGAGGTCGTCGTCGAACATGGCGTTGTATCTCGCCGCCACTTTCTCCCAGTATTTCTCGGCATGTTGATCTCTGCCGAGGATGGAGTTGCACGTCTTGTCTTTTCAGATTTGAGCGACGGCGGTGTCTTGTTCCACTGTGTAATTGCGCCTCTTTGGTTTGGGGTCGCCTGCCGGAGGAGGAGGAGGGACATTTGCGACTGTGAGATCGGCCCGTTCCTTTCCCTTACCTTTGGCCCGTAACTTCCCCTTGCCTTTGGCTAGTGCCGGCTCGGACGAGGGACTTTTTTCGTCGCCCAACACAGTGTGGAAGGACTCGCCGACGGACGAGTTTAGATTGATAGAATCAAGTCCCACCCCAGTATATCCTCCGTATTGCCCGTCGTCCGCCATTTCAGGAGGACACCACGACGACGACCGTGAATTGTTAGGATCTATTTGAGAGAGGTGTGTGAAAATTTGTGAAAATATAGAGAGAATTGTGTGAGAAATGGAGAGAATTGTGTGAGAAATGATGTGAAAATGGTGTAAATTGCGGTGTTATTTATACGTAAAAATGTGGTGTAAAAAAAAAATTAATAATAAATAAATCGGCCAAATTTAGCCGTTGATACCCGTTGGACATAGCCGTTGTCGAATTTCGAATTTTTTTTTCATTGCACGCGCCGAATTAAAAAAAAAAATAAAAATCCGGCGCGTGTAATACACGCGCCTTCTCGAAATGGTCTCGTCGGCTCGGGACGGGCTCGAGACAGTGAACGCCGCAGCGGCGTGTCTCGTCGCCGGAGCTGTCTCGAGACAGCCGCTGCGGCTAGCCTTAGTGCGTATCTTTCCCGGAAGGAAATGGTTCGAATCCCACTGAAACCGTTTTATTGTGGCTTTCCATTTCTTTTGCTGTTACTTCTTTTTTTCCTCTTTTTTTTTCCTCTTTTTTTTTTTTTTCCCTCTTTTTATTATTTCGATTTTCTTTGTTTTTGCCTTTGCGTTTTTGTTTCCTTTTTTCTTTTTTTTTTCATTCCCTCTTTTTAGCTTTCCATTTTATTTCTTTTGCTGTTACGTTTTTCTTTTCCTTTTTTTTTCATTGCTTTCTATTTCTTTTTGCTTTTAGGTTTTTTTTTACCCTTTTGTTCCATTTTACAACAATAACTAAAGTATAAATTATCGTGAACAAAAATAAACATTGTCTTGAAGAAAAAAAATATTTTTGAAACATTACGTTTGTTCATGTCAATAATTATTTTTTATTGCAATAATAATTACTTGACCAAATAATTAAAAGTACAAGTCTCGTGAATAAAAACAACAATTATCGGGAAGAAAAGTAATATTTTTGAAACATTACCTTTTTTTATTTCAATAATTATTTTTCATCACGACAATAGTTACTTGATCAAATAATTAAAAGTACATTTTCTTGTGAACAAAAATAACAATTGTCGTTAAGTAAAGTAATACTTTTGAAAAATTACCTTTTTTTATATCATTGACTACTTTTCATCACGACAATAATTACATAATCAAATAATTAAAAACATATTTTCTCGTGAACAAAAATAACAATTGCCGTTAAGAAAAATAATAATTTTGAAACATTACTTTTCTTAATATCAATAATTACTTTCCATCACGACAATAATTACTTGACTAAAAAGGTAAAAGTACAATTTGTCGTGAATAAAAATAAACATTGTCATTAAGAAAAGTAGTAATATTTTTGAAACATTACTTTTTTTCATATCAATGATTACTTTTTATCATGACAATAATTATTTGATCAAAAAACTAAAAGTACAAGTTGTCGTGAATAAAAGTAAACTTTTGCCGTTAAGAAAAGTAATGATTGTCAAACATTACCTTTATTCATATCAAGAATTACTTTTCATTATGAAAATAATTACTTAATCGAATAACTAAAAGTATAATTTGTCGTGAATAAAAATAAACATTGTCGTTAAGAAAAGTAATATTTTTGAAACATTATTTTTCTTCATATCAATGATTACTTTTCATCGTGGCAATAATTACTTGATCAAAAAACTAAAAGTACAAGTTGTCGTGAATAAAAGTAAACTTTTGTCGTTAAGAAAAGTAATGATCGTCAAACATTACCTTTCTTCATACTTTTCATCACAAAAATAATTACTTAATCGAATAACTAAAAGTACAATTTGTCGCGAATAAAAGTAAACATTGTCGTTAAGAAAAGTAATATTTTTTTGAAACATTACTTTTCTTCATATCAATTATTACGGTTCATCACGACAATAATTATTTGATCAAAAAACTAAAAACACAAATTGTCGTAAATAAAAATAAACATTTGTCGTTAAGAAAAGTAATGATTGTCAAACATTACTTTTCTTCATATCACTTATTACTTTTCATCACGACAATAATTACTTGATTAAAAAAACTAAAAGCACAAATTATGGTAAATAAAAGTAAACATTTATCATTGAGAAAATTAATTACTGTCGTTAAGAAAGGTAATGTTTTACAATCATACTTTCCTTCTCAACAATGTTTTTTAGTTATTTTGTTAAGTAATTATTATCTTAATAAAAAGTATTTATTTATATGAAGAAAGGTAACGTTTCACAATTATTATTTTTCTTTAACAACGATTTCTTACTTTTATTCACGAGAACTTGTACATTAGTTATTTAGTAAAATAATTATTGTCGTAATGAATAGTAATTATTGATATGATGAAAGGTAATGTTTCACAAATATTACTTTTTTTCACGAGAACATGTACCTTTATTCATTTATTCAAATAATTATTATCCGTAATCATAGATACGAAGAATCATAAAGTTTCAAAAAAAAAATTTTATTCACAATTATTGTTATTTTTATTCACGACAATATATATTTTTGTTAGCAACAATGTTTTTTGTTTACAATAACTTGTACTTTTAGTTATTTAATCAAGTAATTATTATCGTAATAAAAATTAAATATTGATATAAATAAAGATAGGGTAATAGTTCAAATAGATAATTCATCTAAAAAACTGAAAATAAACTGTAATTGTGGTTTTAATAAATCGGGTATTAATAAATCCTTATTGGAAATGAATAAATGTTAACTAGGGATTAATAAATAAGAAACAAGAGATGGTAAAATAGGCACTGAGATAAGATAAGTAAGCAAAATTTGACATGTATTTCATCAATCAACCATAATTTCCTTTTCAACTTCGACGGTAACAGACTCGATCTTATTCACATTTTCCTCTAGCTTCTGTTTCTTAGCACTGGCCACTTCCGTCTCAACAGACTCGTCCTCTTCCCTCTTGCCTACACAGCATGAAAATTAACTATATTTTTAAGAATCACACGAGGAAAACAACACCCGCAATAATAGGAATTATCACATAAATCGTAACTAATGAAAATACAAAGGGAAAATGGGGAAGAAAGAGAGAGGGAAAATGGGAAAGAGGTAAACCTTTCACCAGCGCGGATGAGAAATGTAAGGATTATCCATACTATCTCACATAGTCACATGGAACAAAAGGTTTTTTTTTGGTATACAAATAGCATAAGTAAATATGCATCATATAAAATGATAAAAACATATTCTATAAACATTTTAGATACATACTTACACAAATACAATGGGTGTATTAATGTAAAAAGTAAAACCCATATAAGATCATAAAAAGACATTACTCAGAAGAATAAGTCAGCGAAGCTTGTGAAAATTGTAAATATCTTCATCCATGAGAAATCTATTCTTGTCCCCATTATTTATCAAGTGCAGTAGCATATTAGGTTTCTACTTTCACTTTAATTCACTGTGTTTAAGCACACAATCCCATTCATTAGCTAAAAGCCAATCCAATCCATCTAATTTTGAGAAATAGTTCAAGGAGAGAACAAGAATTTGAATTTAACGATAAGTGAACCATTATTTGTTTGCGGCATAGACACAGGAGCTCTAAGTTCTAGGGACCAGTCCCAATCCATTCTAAATCCAACCTATAATAGGGAATTCACTGGAAGCAAGTCGTTCAGAAATTGGGGTCGAATAAGCTACTCATAAAAAACTAGTTATCATATATTTACACTCTTTAAACTAAACATATTAACACGGTGAAAGAATGGCCTAGCTAAATGTTCTGTCAAATAGAAGTGTGAAACCCCTTTTTACTCGTGTCTCTCTCATAAACAGTAGGATCAAGCAAGGAGAAAATATGAACAGACAAGAGTTCATATATTTAAGATTAACGCCATATTTTCTGCAACATAACTTCATACTCCAAGATGCACATCAACAGGCTAAAATCTTCACTTTACAAACAGACTTAACAAATCCAGAAACAGAGATCGCAACCGAAATCAGCAGGAATTCCTCCCCCTTTCACACACTTTTACACAGAGGGAAGCACATCGAGATGGATCAATCTCACTCAACAATTATACAAGCAGATCACTTTTACCAACAACAACAAAAACAAAAATTAAATTCACAAAGAAGAAATAAACAGCAGAAGTTGTACCTGAGGCACATCAATTGGCTGATTGAGCTCGCCGGGTTTAATGTCCTCCATCGACGCTTGATCCTTGGTTAATTTTACATACCTAGAGTGAAAGAGGTAAACCTTTCACCAGCGGAGCTAAATCCATGTATATCACATATAAAACTGAATCACCTTACTCATAGATCAACATTCAATTCAATTAAAAAAAAAACCTAATCTAAAATCAGAAAAAAAGAAAAATAGGGAATGCCTTTTAATTGAGGAAAACAGAGTAACCAACGACCAAAATCGACAATGACGAGTGGCAGAGATGCAATTGAGCGACAAAGAAAGTAGAATTATCAAGGGGTAATACTGATAATAAATTAAATAGAAAACAGAGAATGAAAATTAGAAAAGGAAGAGAAGGATTTGCAGAACTAGGGTTTATGTTATGAAAGAAGGAAGACGGCGACAAAGACAAATGACGGCGATAACTTTCACCACGGCAATAGTGAAGTAGAGAGAGATAGGTCGGCGACGATTTGAACCACCGCAATCTCACCGACTAGGCGAAGCGGTTCAACGATATCTTCATCCTCTATATGGGGCAGCGCAACCTCATGGTGGTGTTCGACATCTTCACTGGGAAGCGGAGGAATCAATGGGGAAGATGGAGCAGAAACACGAAGAGAGGAGAGGGGAGAGAGAGGAGAGTGAAATGAGGAAAAATTTTTTGGCCTTATGTATTTTGTGGTATGGGTAGGGTCTAAACGGATCGGGTCGGGCGGTTGGAACCCGTCTCGTGCACCAATGCACCAAAAATTTTGTTTTATTTCGTAGCAGAGGGTGCTCCAGATATTGCTACGACTTGATAATATTCGTAATAATAATAGTATCACCTTATTACGATATATGTCTAATTCGTCCTCATGATTTCACCAATAGGAGATGTAACAAGGGCATCAACCTAAAAAATAAAGATGTTTTTGTCCTTCTTCATTCGAATCTCAAGCTTATTCAATAAATCTTCATAAGTTATCCCACCAGGTGGTATATGTATGTACTATTTCCTCCCACCCTCATAAAAGATTGTGATTTCATACTCCACCATAAGCAACAATTAAACAACAATGCCCCGTTTGCATGAAATATGACACGATAAGATTACGAACAAATCTAAATAATGTTACGATATACCATATATCGTACAAACACATGCTACGATATATCAAAAACCTACAATTTAACATAGTGATATTGTAACAATAACTGAAAATCGTAGCAACGTGTGTCATTATTTCGTGATCGTGAAGTACGATATTATGTATGTCATACAATATATGACACGATATATCCAATCCTACACTGGTATTAGAGATATGTTTGTACGATCTAAAACACCTCCTACAAACATAACCTCTATTATGAGCACAATCAAACATTGATACGACTGTACGAGTTTTCTCTCTCTGTATATCGTACAACCGTTAAGAATAACAAATTTCCAGATCTCGATCCTCAGATTTAAGAGAAATTGTTCATCAAATCAACGAAAATCAAATGACATAAACATACAATACCTCCATCGTCGTGTAAAAGTGGAGGAAACAAGTCGGAAAAACAGCGTCGGAGATGAAGAATAAGCTTCGAACAAAAAAACGAACCAGAATTAAATCGACCACCGCTGAAAAACACCAGAAAATGACTACGAAACAAAATCCTCCGACCACCACTGCCGACGAACCAGAAAAAAAAAATGAAGAAAAGAGCATAAGCTGTGAAAAAAAAAACGAAAAAGAGAGAGAAAGAAAAAGAAAAAGAAAAAGAAAGAAAAAGAAAATGGAGGTGAGAGAAAATAAAAGAAGGAGAGGGAAAATAATAGTGAATTGTGAAAAGTAAGAATATTTTCGCCCTAAATTTTAAATATTGGCCTTTATTATTGTAAATTAAGATGTGAGACTCAATTATTATTTTGCTATCCCGCGTGGCTATAAACATGAATAACGTCATTTAATATAGTACCCTTGTGCGAATATTTTTTGAAAACATACGTGTTATATGAGGGAATACATGCATTTGACGGGATCCTATATTATGTAGTTGGTACAATACATGAGCCGTTAGATTTGCGACATATCATCACCCTTCCAAAAGTCTTCATAATAAAAATAAAATTTTATTCTTATTTTAAATTTATATTATATTTTAACCATAGGTTAAGTGGTTACCTTAGTTTAGTTTGAGTCAAATAGAGGTTGTTAGTCAACATTTAGTGGACCCCACTTCTGACATCATGGCCAAAATTTGAACTCCATGACCATCGACGTTGAAGGTGGCTGGAATGTGTTCCGACGACGAAATTTTTTTATGGCTTAGAGTGGATCAGTAATAACTTGTGATTCTATCTCTAAATATTTTCATGGCTAAAAGTTAAGTTTCCGATTTACGTAAGGATGGAAGGAAGATGAGATAGATAATTGTTATAATTTTGAAACTGTAATAGAAAACCCATTTTTTGCTGCTTCCCTCTTTCTAAAATCCTCTACCCTTCGATTTTGTGCGACGGCAAATTGGATTGAACACCGGATTTTGTACGGGAGATTCACCGGCGACCATTCTTCATTACTCAAAATCTTTTTGTGCAACTATCCCTCATTCAAAGTTCCTTTTTCATTTGCTCAATACTATGGCTTCGATTTGTAGTCCTCATTTTTCGTTCCTCATTTTTAATGTGCTCGATTGTTGGGTTCGATTGAGCTTCGATTCCTATCCCTCATTCTTCGAATTTGAGCTTGGATTGACGGTCCCTCTTATACGGCATATTTGAGCCTGGATTGTTGGCTTGTATTGGTGTTTTTTTCATCCATTTCCATCGATGTCGAAGTTGCCCGCCCTCGATTGTGACGAAGACGAAGAATTCGAAGAAAGTTTACCTGTATTTTAGCTTACTTGATTGAACATATTTTCGTCCATTTTTTGCAGCTATGGTCGGTTAAAGTATCGAAATGATTCGTTTGCCTAGTATATATGTTTGATGAAATGAGTGTGCTTAGGGTTTATAGGTTGCCTTGTTTTGAATTTTTGGCGGTTATTAGTTTCTTGTGATGATCGTCGTGATCACATAATTGCATAGCTTAATTGTCTTTTTGTTATTTATTTTTGGATTGATGGTGTAAATTTTATCCCATAATTGAATTGAATTGAATTGATGTTGAGATGCCTGTACCGTTACTGAAGATGGGGAAGAAGTTGATGTGTCTAAAATTGTGTTAGTAATCTTAGTTTATGTGGCCTACATTTGCAGGTGGTTCGAATTTTGGGTTAACTCGATTTGTTGGAATTGGTTATGTTGATTTGAATGTGGAATTGTGGATGTTTGAAATTTTGTGTTAATATGGGAGTTGGGGATGTTGATTTGAAGGTGGCTTTGGGTTTAATACCGCCTCCACCCGGTTTTGACTTTAGCAAGTTTGAGTCGAAATTTGATGATGATGATGATGAGGGGGGATCTGCTAGTGTCGTTAGGCCTAAGTTTGTTGGTAATTGGCCTAAGTCTGTTTTTAATCCTCCATCAAATGGTGAGGAGGACAGAGATTGTCATATTGTGGGTGCCACAACTAGTAAGCTTTTTAATGTGGATATTAATGGGCCATTGAAGAATGCTATAAACGAAGCACGTGTCGTTGATTTAAGTGAGAATCCGGTGGTGAAGGAGTCAAAACCAGAAGAATGAGATGTTGGGAAGAGTGAGATTCCATTGAAGGAGATCAAAAGAGAAGAAGAAGGAGGTTTTGAGAATGATAAGAAGGGCAGTCCATTGAGGGAGATCAAAATAGAAGAACATGCTCTTGAGAATGATGAGAAGGACTGTGAAGTTCCAGTAAATGAGGCGAAAAAGGAGGAACCTGTGGCTGGTGAAAAAGATGAAGAAACAGAGCGTGATGTTGGAATTAATGGTAGATTGGCTGCGACAAGAAATTGTTTTGATCTTGATGAGAAATTAAAGATTGGCACTGAGTTTTCAGATTTGGAGCAAGTTTATCTCCTATACTGTCAGTATGGTCGTTGGAAAGGTTTTAGTGTTCGTAAAGAAGAACAATGTTATTTCGGGAAGACCACCAATATTAGATATAAGGAGTTTACCTGTTCAATTACCGGGTTTCCTAATTATCAGAGCTATAAACACAAGCTAGGCACGTACAAGAAGCTTGTGGTCAGCACGAACTGTAAAGCGAGAATCAATGTGTCAAGGGATGATTTGGGTTCATTTGTTGTTGTCATGTTTGACAAGGAGCATGATCACGAGCTCGTAGACTTTGATCAGACATTTCTGTTGCGATCCAGTCGTCACATGAGCTATGCCAAGAAATCCGTAATGAAAGCTCTCCATTTGGCTGGTATCGGTGTTACCGCTGCGTTCAATTTCATGGTGAAAGAATGTGGCGGCGTGCAGAATGTTGGATTCACGAAGAGAGATGCATATAATCACATGGACAAGGTCAGGTTGGAGACGAAGGTGGAGGATGGAGATGCAAGGCTGTTGTATGATTATTTCAGTGAAAAATCCAGTTTGGATCCTTTCTTTTTCTGCAAGTATCAGCTTGACGACAGTAGATGGCTCATGAATATTTTTTTCAGGGATAATCGATGTGCTTTGGACTACGATGTCTTTGGCGATGTCCTGTCTGTCGACACCACGTACCGGACAAATAAATACAACACGATATGCATGCCTTTTGTAGGCATTAACCATCACACGCACAATGTCATGTTCGACATGTCTATGCTATCGGATGAGACGACCGGAACATTCAAGTGGTTGTTCCAAACCTTCTTGCAGTCGATGCATGGAAAACAACCAAAGGTAATCTTCTCTGATCAGTGTAGGGCAATGATGAATGCCATTGATGTTGTGTTCCCCAAGTCCAAATACCGTCTCTGTGTGGCATATAATGAAGAATCGTGCATCAAATTTCGGTAAGCTACATGAGGATTCATCCTTCAAGTCTTTATGGTACAAATGCATGAACATTGTGGAGAGCGTGGAGGATTTTGACAGTACGTGGAATGAGATGATGGAGAATTACGAAATTCCCAACCGTGGGTGGTTTGATGGAATGCATAGTATGTGAGAACAGTGGGCGTCGTGTTTTTCACGCGGCGTTTTTACCGCTGGTCTCTTTGCCACTTCACGGAGTGAGTCAACAAACAGGGTTCTGAAAGATGTTGTCTGCCACACTGTCGCCTTGATCGATTTTGTTAAACAATATGAAGAAATTTTAAACAAGTGGCGAAGCACGGAATGTACGGATGATGCATTTGGGATTTGGCAGCGGGCCAGGCCATCACTCATTGTGGCCTTCTTAAAAAAGCTGCAGGCGTATTCACCCGTACAATTTATAAGCAGTTTGAGCATGATTTTGCTAACTGCATCACCGTGGTTGTTGATGTGAAGGCTGTCGTTTCGCTACCTGACAACAACAAATATACTGCTATATGCCGAGAAATATCTGATTATGATCGCATGGTGGTGTTTAATTCAGTCACCCACGTAGCCACGTGTGATTGTGGGAAGTGAGAAACTGAATGATTGATTTGTCGGCACATTTTGAGGATATACGTCATTGAAAATGTGAACGACATCCCCGATGCTATGATTTACCACAGGTGGACAAAAAGAGCCAAAGATCTCAACATCCCTTTGCAAGATAATACTGTCGAGGAGAGTGCAATGATGAGGCACATGACCATTGGTAATGAGTTTATGAGATATCTGTCTGAGCTCGTTTCACCGGCTTGAAGGTCGACCCTCAAGCTTGTGAGCAATTTCTTGAATGAATGAAGGAAGTAACTGAAGAATTTAAAAAAAAGTTGTGGACTAATGCTCACAATGGTTTGGAGGCTCCGGTGAAGCAAGCCCCTGTTACAGTTCCCCTGTTTCGCAATCCGAGAAGGATTTGCCCCGTGGTTTTGCCAATGTTAGAAAGCCAAATCCTTTCCATTCAAAGGGCTTAAAGAGGCGGCGAAAATCCACACCAAAAGGCAGACCGGGTAATCTTTCGTTTTAATGCACTTGTATTGTGTTCTGTGTTGAGATCTGTCTAAGTCTTTTTATGGTGTTTTTATTTTGTATTGCAGCAAGGAAAGCAAAGGTGGATGAGACCTCACCACTGAAAACCTAAAGACTTCATGCCACCAAGCAATGCAGACAAAACTGAGAGGGAGAAGGAAAAGGCCGGTGATTCCAATATTGATGACTTTGATAATTATTTCTTTCCATTATCACTTTGATGTAGCTATTTCGATGCTTAGAAATTATGTATCCATAATCTATTTTTAGACAACTTGTATGATTTTCATTTTTGTAATTGTTGGGAAGAGTAATGCACTCTGGACTTGGTATGTATTTTAGGTCAATTGATCGATTTTCTGGGAACAACATACATGCTGATTTCCTTTGTATTTTATTCAACTTTCTGCATGCATGGTGTTTGATAAAATGCCACAACCACTTATGTTTTATGTTCTTTATTTGTTTATGCACGCATCGTGTTCGATAAAATGCCTCATTTTTTTTTCTTCTTTGTAGTTGCAGCAAACTTAATTTGCTATTGCACTTATTTGCACCTCAAATGCTCGATAAAATGCCTGAACCATTTTCAAAGTTGACAAATCAATAGTAGGTAAGAAATACATAATATTTAGGTGTAGAAGCCATTCCATGGCACAATATGAGTGCGGAGATGCTTACGAAGACATCATTACATCTCTTAAATATCGTTGTCATTAATCAATCCGAGTAATTCATACTCTAATCATCGGTTGTTGGGCACCCTAAAGCAAATTCTTGTGATTCGATATCTGAATCCGGCGACGGTATGGGGCTCGACGATTTCCACTCGGTGAAGATGCGACTCAAGTAGATCCAATTCGCCTCTCCTTCATGACGGTAACACATGAATTGTGAATTTTCTTACACCAAATATTAAACAAATAATTAATAGTTGAAAAAATACATCATCCTTTAATAAAAAAGCTTAGCATTTGTACCCTTGTGATTTTCTTCCTGATGAACCCATATTTGTGTCCATCTTTTCTTGTCTCTTTCTTATGTTTTTAGTCTTTATCGAGTCATTATGTGTCTGGGAGGACACGCAAGTCGAGAGATAGTGTGCAGGGGAAGAACAGGTGGATATTGGGCAAAATTCGATGGAAAATCTGTTGTTGAGATGCTGAGATGGCGATACGATGCAAATGGGCATAGGGCTGGAAGCTTGTAGCTGGGCAACATCGAAACACCCTTTCTACAAGTCAGGAAGTACCTCCCCATATCCTTAAAGGCCAACAGACAGAGTACTCGGAGGAGCCAGGATCGTGGTCAACACCGGAAGCAAAGCAGGATGCAGACGATAGAGGCAAGATGAGAGTCGAGCAGCAGCAGATTTCTTTTCCTTCAAGGAAGAGGATAAGGATCAGATGTTTCCTCCCTTATCCTAGCCGAGCCAAATCATGGAATAAATCTACCACGCAAGGAAAGAATGATCGTGCATGCAAAGGAAAGAAAGAGAGGCGGAGGTTATGACATGCATGGAAAGAATCTTTATTCAAGAAGGAAACTTCCCTAAACCCTAGAATCTCATCGCCTATATATATGGCTGACTCTATCATGTAAGAGAGCTCTTCGATTCAGTAGTTTTAGATTAGTTTGCATCCTAGTTTGAGTGAAAGTAAGGAAGAACAAGTCCTACGGGCAAATTACGATTTATTACGTTTGTTTATATTTTTTGCACTTTAGCTTTAGTTGTTGGCGTGAAGCCAAGACCCTTTAGTTGCTGACGACGTTTTTGGGCAGCAACCCATTTTCAGTTTATATTGAAGTATGTTTTCCTTAATTTATTTTGCGTTCTTAATTATATTTATGTATAGCTAATTCTTAAGTTTAGATTGGATGTAGATGAAGTGATCATACTTTACTCGTTCTAAACTCGTGAGGTCGAATTAGTTTGAGTTCGTTAATTAATTTTGTTCCCGAAACACTTAGGATTAATAATAGACTAAGTCGAAATTGACAAGTGATTGATCACCACCTAGATGTTGAGATAAAGTCACTAACGGAATTGGGAGTAACACGAGAGTGTCTTTCGTGCCTAAAAAGGTAAATGTTGGAGAGCAGTTGGTATTGACATACCTCTTGGCTGTCTTGGGTCTATTTATTCTTAATGCTTCTTGGGTAGGAACGTCACTGAAGTGTCTTCGTGAGGTTGTTGATCGAGAAAGGAGATCTTGCCTTGTGGTCAAGATCTGTAAAATTGGTTGGACATAGGTTAAGTGAGTTTATATCGTGACTTCGTGACCTTAGGGTATAAACTAATCTTTTCCTTAAACCAAGTGATAAAATCAGTTAATTGAATATCCTTGCACCGATGAACGAGTGAAGAGTAATTATGATCATGGATTCGAAACCCAATCTAAACCTTTTTTTTGTTATTTGATAGTTTTACTTGTTGAGTTCAGGTTCGTAACCAAAACCCTTTTGTTGAACAACATCAGAAGAGCAAATTACGCCGAGTCCCTTGGGTACGATCCCGCTTGCCGCTGACTACTACCTTGTTGGGCAAGAGGTGTTATAAATTTTATTTGTGCGAAGTGTGTGACGGCAGCGCTCCGTCACTTCCATATAGCTTTTGAGGCTTCCACTTTCTTGACCAATCCGTATTGAACTTAGACGACATCCTCCCTGTTCCAAAGAGCGTTGAAATTATTGTAACGTTGTTCCCAGCTTACGACGCCATTCTCCTATGGAGATCACTGGCCCCCCGTAATCCATTGATCTTTTTGCTCCAGGAAGCATCTCCTCTCCGATTAAACCTTGAATCCATTCCAAATGAAGAGCACCTAGAGCCCTCTCCTCCACGCTTCTTGACCACAGACCCGTGTAGAAAACTTCGTCTTGTGAGATTGCTTTTATGGGTGCCATTTTTTGTGCAAAAATGGTAAGTGCATATTGTTGGCATACATCCATTCATTCTTATAGCTGAACATGTTATTTGTTTTTTTTTGAAAGGAAGTGAAAGCTGTAGCAATGATGTGACTACTCCCCATTACTAGACATATCACTTACCATTATTTAGGTGTTGAAAATGCATATGACTGACTTCTTTCTCCCTTATTTAGGTTCTCACTATGCATGTTTTGTCATGTGGAGCCATGCTACAATTAACTTCAGACGTAGGTGAAATAATGTTTTATAATATGGCTAAAGTAATAATGATATAGATTAGAAACAATAAATTAGAAATTCATCCATGGCCAAATACAAGATCATGTGACGTTGCAAACAATATAATAAATTCAATCATGGTCAAAGAAAAAGTTTTACACCCTGCATAGGAAAAGCACAACTATCCGCCATATGGTCGAAACAACAACCTCAAATCATCGTAAAATGGCTTGTTGCGATTTTTGTAGACCGCGGCTAACGGACACGCCTGAAATACAAAAATTATGTTAGTATTTGAGATTATTTTCGATTGCCACAGAACATGACGAATATGAAACTTACATTCAATATTAGCTGCCACCCCACTTTAATTTTCGGTGATACCTTCCCAGTATTGTCGTCGTAGTTGATGTCGTCATGAGCCATCAAATTATTAATTGTACGTCACCTTGCTCTAAACTCCTCAACTTTCCGCCACAATGAAGGAATGGGGAACTCTTGGCCAGTTTCTCGCAGTATAATTTGTTGCACCCTTTGAATTCCGATGCGGTTATTATTGCCGCTTTGGATCCAGAACCCTTAAAGCCATTGCTCCTTCAACAATGCAAGGAAATATGCCTCAACTTGATTTGTCCATAGGCCATTTTCGTCACCGAAATACTCCCGCCATTGCTTAGAGTAACTCATGATTTTTTTGGAATCTCGTATATCTACAGAGAGGACTCATTGTATGAATTTATAAGGTAAGCAGTAGTTGGAATTGGAATCATTCCACTGTTGTAGCAAAAATATTGTATAGATTTATTTCATGCACGTGATTATTGGGCCCCAAACATGCACATTTTAAAGCATGTTAGATTCTTTACATTTCCGAGACGGAATTAATTTTTTTTAGTAGATTTCATCTACTTGAGGCAGATTCTTACGAAAGCTTATGAATTTATACAATATATTAACAGAAAAACAATTACCACTAATACATTAGCAATAAATAAGCAACATTCCAATACGCTAAGGTAGACCGTACACACCGGCTCCATTAATTACAAAATCTAATGAAAGACTTGGAAGATGTGGTGCAAATACACCTTGGATGCGACGAACAATTTTTGTTTCTACATTTTTTCCATTGCGATCGGCAATTTTTTTTTCAATAAAACTCATGAACAATCTCGTGTTGACACAATTTGCCCAAGAAATATCCAATCCAGCTTGTACATGTCTTCCCGACGTCATTAACCATTCACCAACATGGAATACATCTGAATTTGGAATTACATCCGTCACTTGATTTGTAACAAGGACAGCCACAAGAAACTTGTATGTCATTTCCCTTAGTTTTCCAGATATTTTGAAGAATAAATGCATTTTTTCCCTCAACATCTTTGAGTTGTTATCGAAAACTCCTCTAAATAACGAAGCAATTGAGTCAATTATTATGAGCCTTATATTTGAATTGGGAATGTTACCTTCTAGGCGTGGCAGTATGTCCTCCAGGGTTTCGATACTTGCAACGGATTCAATAAAAATGTTGTCGAACACCTTATCGCCGTTATGCCCTCGTTGGAATGCCAATTGGTGCAGACGCCTCATTGGAAATGGCATTTCAGTGTGCAAATATAGACCCAAACCTTCGAGGCCACCTTTATTCACCGGAAGTTGCACATTCAATAACAACTGTAGGGCTAATTGAGTCTTCCCGACTCCGTTTTCTCCAACTATTTCTTTTATCATACCGTACAGAATGCCTCCATCAAAGCTTGCATCCAGACGCGGGCAGCCCATGCTAAGTTTCGGTGTAGGCGTATGAGAAACGGGGATTAAATGATCAACATTTTCATTGAAATCGTTCTCCATATTTCCTTAACCCTCTTTTTTTCGTGATTTTCATATGCATACTTTGTAATTCTACTTCATCCATTAAATAATACTTTTTTTCTTCTAACAACTTAGTAGTACAATAATTTTCTGTCACTTAGTTAGGAATCTAGTTTGTCTTGTTAGGTATCACATGCATGCACGCCTATGAAGGCCACCCCACAGCACGCCTCGCTTGGCCACACCATTTGAGAAGGAATCTGCACTATTTACTTTACACATTTTGTTTTGGTGTGAAACTTGATTGCAGTACGTAAGGAATCTCCACTATTTGTAGTGTTATCACTTCAATCATGTGTCATGTGTAGTAGATAACTCAATAATGGCGTGAAGAAGGAATGTACTTTCAATGCAAGATAAGTTAGAGGTTCACGTACGAAACAGAAAATAGGCTGCATTCATTTCTTGACAGGAAATAGGCTTCATTAACTTCTTCACAGAAAATAGGCTAATAAATCATACAAGAAGAACAGCAGTACAAAGAGGCCGAAAGTGCCATAATTTAGTGCAAATACTGGTAAAACATAACCAACAACGTTAACATGTAAAAAACTACAACTTAGATTTTCATCCGCCAAGATTGACGTGTGTTGCCTTTTCCTCTTCATCTGAATCGTACGGCTGCTCTCCATCCATTCCAACCTACAAAATATGGCTCGTTGATTACTATGGCAAAATTAAGGATACACTAAATAACAATTACATAGAATTAAGGAAGCTTGTTTTCACCATCCACGGTGTCTGATCCCCATCCAACCTCTTGCCATCATAAATAAACGTGTAGTAACTAAGGGGCTTCTTCTTCAACCTATGGTATTCGGTAAAGACCTTCTTGAATTGTGTTGTTATTTTTGGTGCAAAATACCACTCATTATCATCCTCCCCCTACGCCGAAACGAAGGACAAATTAATAACACAATCTACAAATTAAATGAATCTTCTCAAACTCAATACCGACATCGAAGGAGTGGCAATATTTCCTCGAGCAAGTTAGCAATAATGTCGACAAAAAGATAAGCTGTAAAATCTGAAAAAAATTTCATACTCACCACAGCCTCCACCTTGATTTTGATTCTCACCGGAATTTCGATCGGCTTGCCCCTTTCCGCCGCTGCCATCTTCTCTTTTTTTGCTTTCACAGTGCCGAGCAAAATGTGAAAGTTGGCGGTTTTGGTTTGTGGTTAGGAATAGGTTTAGTCCTAGTTTTATACCCAAAATAGTATAAATGGGTATTAAATAAAATAATGAAATGTTTATTCCCAAAAGCAACCAAAGTTGGTCAAATGCATGAATGGGTACCAAACGGTCAAAGGATGCGAATCTCCAATGACCAACCGTTGGCCCACTTGGATTAAAAAAAATGGTTTAAATTTTTGGAAAAGTCTAGAGAGTTTTGACACATGGCCTTTGACATTCCAACTTGGTCATCCAAAAAATACTTGTAAGATTAAGGGTAAGACATGGCCTTACTTAAATACGTTAAATTTTGCAATGGCTCTATGCAATGTCTCACCCACATTGGGTCATGACGAGGTTAGTATATTGACATTTAAAATTGGAGATCTTATTTTATCACATGCATGCACATTTGCTCTATCTGTAGAGCAATGGATTTTTTGGGAATATAAATTTTCACACAGTACTAAAAATTGTCAAGACTCATTGTCAATTACTTCATAGTTTCCAACTTATTTGTCGCCATTATATTAGACTCTAAAATTGTTTCACGCCATGGACATTTAGTACTATTCAAACTACTTTTATTTGGCCGCCACCAATAACCAAATTAATTACCATGGCATTATGATCTCCTTAACAGATAAACTGTAAATCTGGGTAATAATGAGCTGAAACTTCTAAATTAATCTAAATGAATTTAAGGATTCCACACTTTGAAGTGAAACAACAGATATAAATTAGGATTTAGTACTACCACATTGGAAGGTATGTCCATAGTTGTGAATCACTTACAATTTCGCAGGATCTATGAAAATAGATTACCAAAATTGATTTACCATGGTTGTAAAAATATCGTAAATTTCGTAGCCATTGTCATGTACAAGATACTTGGATATGGCCATGTAATATCAATATCCGTGGCCTATATCTCAAATGGCTTACTTTATTTTTTCTAAGGTTATCATGGCATTGAGCACAACCTAAAACTTATCGTTCAAATAAGTGTTTTCATTGTAAATCTTCACAATTCGTCTTAAAGTAATCCTCAAGTGCGCAAACACTCGTCTACCGATTTTGTTAGAAGTTTTTTGTTAACCAAAATATAAATATCATGAATTATAATGTGAGGTCATCATAAATATGTTGCTAAAGGTGACAACCAAGTTTAGGCCACTTTAAGGTACTCTAAAACTATTGATGGCCATGGACATTTATTCATTATGAACTTGGCCTACCATGGCCATGTTCATTTCCATCGAAATTGACCATGGCGAACTCCACGTTAACTCATTGAGTCTATATTTGTACGTAATATAAGCTTGGAGTCTACAATTTTTGAAAATCATGATACAACTTGCACACTTTGAAGTGAAGCAAGAGTTGTAAGTTTGACAATTGTACAACAACATTTGAAAAACCTAATATGGTCATGATACATATGTTCATCTTTTTAAATATTTACAAACTAATATTGAATATTCATTTACATCGCTTATTTGACTACTGTAACGAAATAGCCATCATAAATAAACGTGTAGTTAGATATCACCATGACCAACCAAGTTTATAAGCTTAGAATAAATATGGCCAGTACTAATTCACATTCAATTGAACATGGCAAACGAATTTAAGGCTTCTAATAGCTGTAAATGTGTGTGATGTAAGATGGTAATGTACATTATTGCTACATCAAGATACCCCATGCACATTGTCAAGCCAAAAAGAGTTATAAGTTTCAATATTCTTGTAATTACTTCCTATTTGAGGCCAAAATGAGCACATCAAACCTATTTTCGTATATGATATCCAATTTCGTACAGGCCATTGCGATCTTCAACATAATTACTAACTGCCACTATTGAATAATGTGGATATGCTTTAATTTACCATGGTTGTATTTCACACACACAAGATAAAATTGGCCACAACATTTGAACTTGTTAGGTATCATAGTAATGTATAATTCTACATTAGTTTGGTATATCGTAAGAAACACACAACTCTTCATATAAATATCGAGGTTTCTCCAAATGTTCAAGTTTACTACTCAACTCCATAAGTCTTAGTTGCCTTGGAATGGTACTATTTGTGTAATTGTTTGCTTTAATTGGGGTTTTTTTTTACATTCAAAGAGCATGTAATTACCTTAACTTTCTTATTAGGGTTTAACATAACTAATCGCCACTGACGTCAAGATATAATTTAATTATGGCCAATTCTACTATTCAAATTTCAATTATATGTCGTTGGCTAGTGAGAAATAATTTTGAATTCATCATGGCAAGTCATAATTAGATAATATATTTTAACAAAAATAATGAATCTTAAAGGAAATTGGAAGTACATGATTTATTATGAAGTAATTGACCTCATTTAAAGTTGAGGACACATCATCCACAACTTGCCTTGTATTCGTAGTGGCCTTTTTCAAAGAAGTTTAAAAAGTAATCACTAATTGTTTAATTTAGTAAGTCAGCCTCTAAAAAAATTATCGCCATGATGAATTAGATATGAATTCATAGTGACCAAATTATCGTATTCAATCTTTTGCATTACACCACATTGGCTTTGACATCTCACAGAGGCATTCTCGTTGGCCAAATAACAGAAAATATATAGGTAGTTTTAATTGAATTTACATGGTAAAAAATATAAAAATAATATTGCATGAGATATGAAAATGGGAGTAACACTACCCCACTGTTACACTAAAAAAATAATATAAATTAAAAAAAAAGTGAAAAAGGGCGGCAATGTTGAGCGCCAAAATTCCAGCTTCACTTTGCTATTTATATTCCTTGTATGAAATTAACTTCAACACTCGTCATTGATTTTCAAATATGTCTTCTTCTTCCAGTGTGAGTAGTTATCGGACCACGAGTTCCCCTTCAATGGAACTCCCGAGGTGATGCTTCACCCACGACGCCGAGCTCAAGGTCGTACCTTTAAAAACACCGAAAAATCCCTTCCGGCGGTATTTGGCCTGCCCGATTTGTGGATTTAAAATATTTATAGACCCGGAAATGCATCCGTATCAAAGAAAATGCGTTGCGAATCTCATGGCAGAGCGGAACCACTTGGCCAAAATGACAAAGCGCTTGAAGGTATGTGTGTATGTGCTTTTGGTGCTTCTTGTTTTGTTAAGTGTCATTTCCTTGGTATGGACAAGAAGCTAGCGTTGTGGGTTCAGTGGAATGAGAGTGGGTAGATGTAGGGGAAGACATCTATATATCATCTTAGAGAAAGTAATGTATGTATGGTGTTTGTGAAAAGACCTAAATCAGATTTTCTTAGGGTTCAGTGCAAGGTGTTTGTAAAATCCCATCTTTCACCATCCGCTGCCATTCCGTGGCTTGTTATTCCGGGTGTGGAAGGTGTTTGTGGAAAATTGTTAATGACATTTTCAAATTTTTTAAAGCACATTATAATGTATGTATGGTGTTTGTGAAAATGCCTAAATGAATTACCATGGCTTGTATTAATCTGTTAGTCGTCTTTTGTTTCCTAACACTTGTTTGTAACACTGTAAATGCAAGAATTATAATGTTGAGGTCACAAACAATATAAATTTACAAAAGCGCCAAATGCATGCACAAGTATTCACCATGTTTACAACAAATTAGTGTTTCTCGCCATCACATAGTATAAGACTAGAAAAAAATTACATAACAGTGTTTATGAATACCATAACACATTTGCCTATGTCAAAAAAGGATTCCATATAAATCATGCTACATTCAAATCCGCAGCCTCGAGTTAAAGAACTCGGCACAGTAGTAATCCCTGCTTCGTACACTAAAACCACCACAAGACAAATAAGTAAGTGGACGCCCCGCAGCCATACACTTGATGAATTTCATTGCATAAATTCCACAGTCGTGGCCGTTTGGCTGTTGAGACGTGTTTGAATTTTCAATGATATCCTATATATCCTTTTCCGGGCCTTTGAAGTGGGTCACAGCGGCTGCCCGACACAACCAATTGAGCCGGAATAACATACGGACAAAGTGCTCCTTCACTGAATTCCATCTCCTCCGAGTATCGCACAGCGAATCATAAACAATAATCTCCTGCTCAGGGATCCATATGACGTACGCAACGAAGTGATTAAATAAAAGATATCCAATACCAAATACCTGATCTACATCTCTTCACGGTTTGCCAAGCCGAGCAGGCCTCCTTCCCTAGACCTATGTCAACAGATATGAGCGAAATGGTGTTACATCGACTTCAAACATATAGTGCTGCAAGAAAAATTACCAATTCCAGTCCACCGCAGAATTTTCAACCAAAAAAAAGAACAAATAAAGTAAGATTGGAAAGAGAAAGCTGTATCCAGAACCAATTTTCAACCACGGCCCACCGTTAAATGAATAACTGCGGTTGGAGATTTGCTTTGTAAAGCAACAGATTCAACAACACATCACAATTCTGCAAGAATTATATCTATGAGAACGCAAAAAAGGAACAGGCCACAACGTAACAATATTACGTCAATAACAACATATCCTAAAAAATTAGGTAATCTATTCATTCTAAAAGTAGTAAAATACCAACCTCCTATAACTAGTTCTTAACAGCCTTTTTGCAAACTTCATTGCATGCAAAAGGAGAAATGAAAACTTCATTCTAATGCTCTATCCTATTATAATGTGAAAAATTAAACTGGACCAAGTAATATCAATAATGCAGGTCCATTTCGTGATGAATACCTAACAATTCTGCTTCTCAATATTAGAATTTATGAAAAAGATATCATTCAAAGTGAAGTTTAAAAGGTGCCACAGATATCCACTACAAAACGTAACAATATTAATTTCATAAACTATAATGGAATAAATGAGAACTTATCGTCGTCGACAACCATTTAGATTTGTTTGTCAAAGTTTTAAAAAACCATGGCCCAACCTTGTACGGGCAAACACTACGGAGTTTGAATGCACTGCAATAATTAATACAAAGTTTTTTTTGGAGTACCAGGCCAGGCCATGCATAAAATGAATGCGGTGGAAGTGAGATTATATAATACAAAATAACAGATTTAAAAAAGAAATATACCTCTCCTGCTGTGGTGGATTCTCATACCAAGTCGTAAAGGGCTGCACATATGTTTGGTCATATGTCTGTAGAGGATCAAACATTTCAGTACCCAGACCAAACCGGGTAGCAACCATTCCTGTATTGCTACGCTGCGGGCCACACCTCTTATCATTTACCGACGTCGAACCTTCACTGCTCGAGGATACCGCGAGTGGGTTTGACCTAGTGTTGTATCTCCTGTTCTTTTGATAACGGGTCTCACCGGGGCTCACCAACCTCACCCCATCCTCAACATCACCCACATTCTACAAAGCCTTACCCACTACATGCTCATCCGCCACATGGCCATCACCCCCGACTACATTATCAACCCTTTCAGCAGGATCAACGGCCTCCACTGTTATCCCCGTGTCTAAGATATCATCGGATAGGTGATCCACTAACTTACCCAGCTTCTCCATATCAACTTCCACCTCTTCTGTTCTATCTTCTTCCTTTTGCAAGTTAGCATGCAAGTCAGCACCAACTTCACCATTGCCATCTAATGCATCTACCTCATTTGTTGCATCATCACCGTGTACTCCATCATCTTCATCAGCATCCATGACATTTGAATCATCAGCATCTACCGCATCATCATCATCACTAATTGCCGCATCATCATCATCATCGACTGCATCAATATCATCATCATGGACCATCCTTATTCGACCATTTTCATCCACACAATGATTGTCCAAAATATTACGTGTACGTCCAACAAATGCATCACGCAAATCAACCAAACCACTTGCATGGTTGGACGATAACTCAACAACCAGAATGTTCATAAACTTATCATCTTCAATAAAGAGCTCTTCAACAAAATCATACCCACCTTTCGATGGAGAGTCACTGATGCGTCTTCGACTTTTGGGCCATTTGGCCCTATTTTTTCATGTCTTTTTGTGTAGTTAGTGTCTGTCCAGGGGAAGGAAGTTATTGTTCGAATGAAGGAAGCTCAGTCCGAGTCAAACAGAAGAAAAGTGGTCAGAATGAGCAGAACTGGAGTGAATTCAGTCGGTTGCAAGGACTACGCAAAGGAGTATGCAGCGCAGGAGATGAATTGAAGCAAGAGACGAGGTTGAAAAGAGGATTCCATGTGAACCCTGAAGCTAAGTTGCTGTTCATCATTCGCATTCGTGGTATTAATGCAATGCACCCAACAACAAAGAAGATCTTGCAACTGTCTTGCTTACGAAGAATCAAATCATGAAGCATGCAACCAGTTTGACCACTACAGCAATTGCCAGTCAGTCGCCAGAGCTAAAGAAGGAAAGCCGCGTGGAAAAGATTCACAGCATATCTGCCGAGCGTTTATGGAAAGAAGGATCTTGAAGTCAGCGCATCACCCTAAATCAATCAATTAATCGGAGATTGCCAATCACCAATCAAGTCAATCAGGAATAATTAGCATCTCGCTCAACATGGAAAGTGCCAATCATGCCGATTCAGTCTACTCGCTTAGGGTTTTGCTCGCTGCCATTGCTACTATAAAAGTCCAGCCAGAGCGGCTGGCACAATGTTGGTTACTTCGCCATTCTATAGTTCTTAGTCCAAGAAACAATTTTAATCTCAGTTTGATATTTTCTTTACGATCGAAACAGTTTATCTGCTTAATTTACATTCTGTAGTGAAGAACGAATCCAAGGCTGTTTGCCTTAGGTACTTTTAATTCAAGTATTTCGTATTTCTTTTCATTCATGTGTTCTATTTCGCTTATCATTATATATTTAATTATGTGTAAGTAATCTACTTGGTGAGATTTGGGTATGGGAAATGATTGACTGTTGATATGTGAAATATTCGTGAGGCACTTGTGCCATCGGTTGAGTCCAGTAGTTCTGGAAAGACTGGAGCAGAACTCATGGGCAGTCCTGACTTAAAGGGTGATCACCGCTCGGTTGGAGCTGTACCATGTCAAGCAAAGGCAGGGCATGACAGACGGCAACGTTCGATGTGCCCATGACCGAGTAGCTAAGCAGCACCTGACATGGTGCTGTAGATCTGGATGGTGAGGAATGGACAAGGGGATACTGCGTCCTTCTTCAGTCTTGGACTTCTCTAATAATCACCCATCAACTGTGACGAGGCATCAAGCCATGGTTATCAACCAAAGGACTCATCTCGCGTATCGTAGACATATCGATGACCGGTTGGACGTAGTACCGGAAATGGATATCCCACGAGTTATGTCTACTCTGTAGGTGCGGACATGGGAAGTTTGGAAGAGAAGGTTGGTGAGGGTCATACTTGGAGAGATCGGGTATGACTACTATCTAAGGATGAGTGAAGCACGGCCTTGTGATCGGGGTGAAGCGTGACCTTCGGATCGAGACGACAACAAGGGATTCAACCATCCCAAGTGTGGAGTATGAACTCTTGAAACGCCCCAATGTCTTTGGGCCACGCCTTGAGTTTATATGAAGCATGGACGGATCTTCAGTGTGCCCATGACCGAATTAACATATCAACAATGATCATAACCTACCCCAAAACTTACCCCCCTTTTTATATTTGAATTCCGTTTAGTTTATTTTTTGCAGATATACAGATTGAGACTGTGACAACTCGATTTGTGCACTGAAGAGTAAAGTGGTTCATCACTCTCCGTGGGATCGACCCTAGCTTGCCACGAAGACTAGCCAGTCCGGTAGTGGGCTCAGGAGCGTGTATTGTCCGTCCAGGGTAAACACAAGTATTTTGACCGTACCGCACGACGGGTGCGTGTCAAAATTGGCGCCGTTGCCGGGGAGTGACGCGCAACAATTTTACTCTTCTCATTCCATTTTCCACTACTAGTGTATGCGTGGAACTCGTCGAGTACAGAGAGCATTAACCTTTGATCCAATTATTGAACGAACTGAATGACGACTACGCGCACTTGTACGAATCACGAGACGCGACGCTATGGGTGAACAACCACAGCCGCCGCAGACCCTCAAGCAGTTGGCTTACCCAACTAATCTGAATCTCAGGCCGAACGGGATCACCTTACCAACGAATCCTTTCGTACCTGAGCGGTTCGACCTGAAACCTGCATTAATACAGGTCTTACCGAAATTTAATGGATATCCAGGAGACGACCCGCATACCCATCTCCAGGACTTCGAAATGACAGTGATGCATCAGTCCAATGAGAATCAGCAAGAATATGTGAAACTGGTTCTTTTTCCATTCTCATTGGTGGACAGAGCAAGGAGATGGCTGTACAATCTACCTCAAGGAAGCGTTACCACTTGGGCAGAAATGCAGCAGAGTTTCTTGGAAGAGTTTTTCCCAGCCACAAGAGTTGAAAGGATGCGATGGGACATCCAAAACATTAAACAGGATGGGCTGGAGACTTTTTATGAGTACTGGACTCGCTTCAAACAGTTGTTAAGCAACTGTCCTCATCACCAGATCACTCCAAAAGATTAAGTGGAAAGCTTCGTAAAGGACATGCGGAGGAGTGATCGAGGACTGGTATTGGCTGCATGCAATGGATCGTTGCTGAGCAAAACACCTCAAGAGATTTTCAAACTCTTGGGAACAATGGCAGAAGAATCCAGAGATGATGGACATGAAAGAAGCAGAGAGATACCAGAGAAAGGAGGGTAAAAAGATAAACTGACAAATCTGGAAAAGGAGATGAAGGAAATAAAGACACTGCTGAGTGGTCTGACCGTGTAGAAGAAGGTTAGACAGTGTAGCCTATGCGATGCAGTGGGGCATCAATCTGAAAATTGCCCTAACTTTGGTGAAGATATAATGGACGTGAATGCCATGGGGGGAAATGAAGGATTTCAGAGGAAGTATGACCCGTTTTCAAATACGTACAACAGAGGGTGGAGGGATCATCCTAACTTTAGATGGAAACAGGATGATCAACCACAACAGAACGGTACAGGTGTACCGGGATCATCTCAATCATTTGCCTAGTACCAACAACAAGGACAATATCAGGGAGGCCCACCACAACAACAACACTACCAACCACAGCAGCAGCAGGTGTATCAACCGCCTCATCAGAGGAGAGCACCATGGGAAGAGGCCATGGAGAGTATGGCTAAGGAAAGTGAGAAGTTCCACAATGAAATCCGAGCTGGTATGAATCAAACCAACATGCAGATTGGTCATTTGGCGAAGGCGCTGGCGAAAGTAGAAGAGAATACAGGGAAGCTCCCACTTCAAGGGATCAACCACAAAGAACAGGCACAAGTGATAATCACAGAGGTTGATGATGAGCAAGCTGAAAAATTTTTGGCGGAGGCAGAAGTTAACCGGCAAAGAGATGAGGGAACCAACAACAAAATTACAGGAGAAATAGATGGTGATGAGCAGACTGAACCCCCTTATCCGGGTAGACTTCAACAGAAAGCCAGAGGGAAAGAAGCCAATGATATGATGAAGATCTTTCGAAAATTGGAACTTAGCATACCCCTACTGGACGCGATTAAGCAAATCCCAAAGTATGCCAAGTTCCTTAAAGATCTATGCTCGAGGAAGGTGAAGATTGATGAAGATGTTCGATATATTATGGGAGAGAGTGTGTCGGCCATTATACAGCAGAAACTGCCACCGAAGAAAAAAGATCCGGGGATGTTCACTATCCCTTGCAATATCGCGGGCAGGAACATGGACAAAGCCATGATGGACTTGGAGGCATCTATAAACGTTATGCCCCTAGCAGTTTTCAACAGGCTCAACTTGGGGGAACTACGGAACACCCGAGTTGTCATACAATTAGCAGACAGGTCAAACGCGTATCCAGAAGGTGTTATCGAAGATGTGCTGATCAAAGTAGGAGAGCTGATTTTTCCTGCTAACTTCTACGTGCTGGATACAGGTTCAGAAGCAAAGGAGAACTCCATTCTGCTGGGCAGACCATTCATGATGACTGCAGGGACTAAACTGGACATGAAGACTGGAATTCTATCGTGTGAATTCGATGGCGTGGTGGAAAAATTCAACATTTATGAAGCCATGAGAAGGAAGCCTGAACTAGAGTCTGTAGAAATGATTGACATATTCGAACCATTGGTGCAAGAGAAAAACCTGGAATTCAGCTCAAGCGACACTACAGAAAGGGTGATACAAGCCGGACTGACCGATCGAGATGCCGTGCAAACAGAGGACCTCGAGATGAAGGAGGCCATCATGGAATTGTACTCTTTAAAGGAAAGCACTTTGGAAGCAGCAGTGGAGGTTGACAGGAAGATTAAAGATATTATCTTGGAAGTGTACTCCATCGGAGGATCGGGACAGGACAAACCGGAGTTGTTCTCTCAGTATGGGCAACACGAGAAACTGATGCCATCGATTGTGAAAGCTCCAGTCTTAGAGTTAAAGATGCTGCCAAAACACTTGCAATATGCTTACTTGGGACCGGAGGAAACTCTTCTAGTGATTATCAGTTCTGATCTAACCATGGTGCAGGAAGAAAGACTAGTCAGAGTATTAAGAGAGAACAAGGAAGCCATTGGTTGGACCCTGACAGATATAAAGGGTATTAGTCCAACAGAGTGTATGCACTATATATATTTGGAAGAAGGAGCACGACCAGTACGGGATTCGCAGAGGAAAATGAATCCTGTCATGAAAGAGGTGGTACTTAAGGAGATCCTAAAGCTTTTGGAGTTGGGCATAATTTACCCTATATCCGACAGCCAATGGGTCAGCCCGGTTCACGTCGTGCCGAAGAAATCTGGGATACAGGTTGTGGAGAATGACAAAGGCGAGCTTGTACCAACAAGGCTACAAACTGGGTGGAGAGTCTGTATAGACTACCGGAAGCTGAATATGGTCACATGGAAGGACCATTTCCATTACCCTTTATCGACCAAATGCTGGAACGGCTAGCTGGTAATGCCTATTACTGTTTCCTGGATGGATATTCAGGATATATGCAAATATTCGTAGCTCAAGAAGATCAAGAAAAGACCACGTTCACTTGCGTGTACGGGACTTTCGCCTACCGAAGAATGCCATTTGGTCTTTGTAATGCACCTGGAACCTTCCAACAGTGCATGATGAGCATTTTTTTCAGATTTATTGGAAAATTGCATAGAGGTGTTTATGGATGATTTCACGGTGTATGGTGATTTGTTCGACACCTGCCTTAATCATTTGGAGCTAGTATTGAAAAGATGCGTGGAGAAAAGCCTGGTACTCAATTATGAAAAATGCCATTTTATGGTGAAGGAAGGCATCGTACTGGGCCATGTCATATCGGAGAGGGAGATCGAGGTGGACAAGGCAAATCGATTCCATCGCCAAGTTGCCGTATCCAACTACGGTCAAGCACATATGGGCATTCCTTGGCCACGCAGGATTCTACCACAGATTCATAAAGGATTTCGCAAAGGTCGCTCAACCCATGACCCGTTTGTTACAACAAGATGTACAGTTCGACTTTGATGACGACTGTAAGGAGGCATTTCTGAATCTACGGGACAGATTGGTATCAGCCCCTATTATTCAACCGCCAGATTGGGAGATACCATTCGAAATCATGTGTGATGCCAGTAATTACGCGGTTGGAGCAGTACTGGGGCGGAAGAAAGGTAAGGAAAGCCACGTTATATACTATGCCTCGAAGACTTTGAATCCAGCTCAGTGTAGCTACACCACAACTGAGAAGGAATTGTTGGCAGTGGTTTTCGCAATCGAGAAATTCAGATCATACCTTCTGGGCACAAAAGCGATCATTTACACCGATCACGCTGCTTTGAAATACCTCATGGCGAAGAAAGAATCAAAACCACGACTTATCCGGTGGATATTGCTGCTCCAAGAGTTCGACTTAGAAATAAGAGATAAGAAGGGAGCCGCCAACCTAGTAGCTGATCATCTAAGCAGGCTACAAATGGGAAAGGATGATGGCGAACCAATAGAAGACGCTTTTCCGGATGAGAGGCTGTACGCCGTACGAGATCATATGGAGATGGAGACTCTGTATGCCCTGACCGAGAAGGAGCCCTGGTTTGCAGACATAGCAAATTATCTTTTTACTAAGGAAGTGCCACTAGGGAAGACCAAGTTCGAGAAACAGAAATTGGTGACACAGGCTCGCTTTTATTTTTGGGAAGCACCGCATTTGTGGAAGATTGGCACAGATCAAATCATACGGAGGTGCATTCCGGAGATTGAACATGCTCAGATATTGGAGATGTGCCATAGCACAGCATGCAGTGGACATTTCGGTGGAAGAAGAACAGCGCAAAGAATATTGGATAGTGGATTCTATTGGCCTACAATCTTTGCTGATGCCAAGAAATGGGTACAGGGCTGCCCGAAGTGCCAGATGGTAGGGGGCATCACCGCATAAGATGAAATGCCTCAAATGCCTATTATGCCTATGGAAATCTTCGATGTATGGGGAATCGACTTTATGGGACCATTCCCTAAGTCAGGAAATTATGAATACATTTTGGTGGCAGTCGATTACGTATCCAAATGGATCGAAGCAAAGGCTACAACCAGTAATGATGCTCATACGGTGGCAGAATTTTTGAGAGAGCAGGTGTTTAATAGATTTGGAGTTCCAAAAATCCTCATCAGCGACCAAGGATCTCATTTCTGCAATGCCGCCATTAGAGCACTCACCAAAAGAATGGGGGTGAAACATAAAGTCACGACTGCATATCACCCCCAGGCCAATGGGCAGGCT
This sequence comes from Schizonepeta tenuifolia, assembly GCA_029490685.1. Lineage (NCBI taxonomy): Eukaryota > Viridiplantae > Streptophyta > Magnoliopsida > Lamiales > Lamiaceae > Schizonepeta > Schizonepeta tenuifolia. The sequence goes on along the minus strand of CM055958.1, from coordinate 67,947,000 downwards.
GAAATTTCTAACAGGGAGATCAAGGGCATATTGGAGAAGGTGGTTCATCCCAATCGTAAGAATTGGAGCAATTACCTGGGAGATGCGTTATGGGCATACCGCACTGCCTATAAGACTCCAATTGGCATGTCACCATTCAGGCTTGTGTTCGGAAAAAGATGCCATTTACCAGTAGAAGTGGAACACAAAGCTTACTGGGTGATCAAGAGAATCAACTTCAGTATGACTAGGGCCGGAGAAGAAAGGAAGTTGCAAATGAATGAATTGGAGGAACTTCGGTTGGAGTCATACGACAATGCAGTTTTGTACAAGGAAAGAACGAGGAGAATCCACGATGCAAAGCTTAGGAAGAAGGAATTTTGGTCTGGCCAAAAGGTGTTGTTATTCAACTCTCAATTTAAGTTGATGAGTGGGAAGCTTAGATCAAAATGGGGAGGACCTTACATCGTGAAGGAGTTATTCCCAAATGGAAGTGTCAAAGTTTATGATTTGAATGGAAAAGATACTTTTGTGGTTAACGGTCATCGCTTGAAGCCGTACTTCGATTATTCAGAATTGAAGAAGACCAAGGAGAAATGTTCTTTACTGGATCCTATTTATCAGTAAGAACCAAAGCTGGAAGTCGAACTCAAGACATTAAACAAGAGCGCTGACTGGGAGGCAACCCAGGAGTGGTCGTTGGTAAGACCACAACCGCTTTCCCTTAATTAGTTATTAAAGAGTTGTTTTGAGTTAAGTGAGTATTGGACTAAGTCAGAACTGGAGAATGTGGGCCAAGGTGTTTTTTTTAGAGTCTATTTTGAGATTCGAACCCACTTTGCGATGCAAAGTGTGTAGGTGGAGGTCCAGGGTGAATTGTGAACCCACTTTGCGATGCAAAGTGTGTAGGTGGCAGACCGGTGTGTGGAATGGGGACGGTCTAACCAGGAAATGAGGTGGAGGCGCATCTGACAAGGACGGCTGGATATAACTGCGACACTTGGGATTTCGCACGAAATTTGAATTTCAAATTTGGCAATGATTTTATTCCCTTGAACGTTTCAACTTCCCATAACTGTCACCTCACCACTCCATCAGTTAAAAGGAGAAAACCCTCCTCCATTAACCCTCGCAGCCTCCATAACCGCCATACACTCAGCCACTCTCTCCACTTCGCCATAACCGCCGTCCACAAACCTGCCATTTAAACACTCAGTTCCAGCTTTCACTCCACATACCTTCACTAGCCTTCGCCGTCTTTCTGAAAACCCCAAGTTTCCAACCATCACCATGGTCAGAATCAAGAAAGCCGCGCACAAAAGAACGAGCAAAAGTATCGCCGCCTCCGGCAGTACTCAAACCAAAGGCCCAACCGCTACAAAAACTGTACTGGTGGGGAATAAGAGAAAAACGCGCAGCACCACCTCCGAGGAAACTCCTGTGCACAGTTCAGAAAAGACCACACCTACTCGGGGTGTGGAAGAAGAGGAACAGGAGAAGATTCCCTCGCTGGAGAAGCAACCCCTCGGAGAAGGAGACGCTGCGGGTGACCAAGAGCAGGTACAGGTCGAGGAAGAACCAGATGTTCAACCGCCTAGGAAGAAAGAGAAGAAGAAGCCTGTGGTCAAGGACACCACTACCGCAACAGCAGCGAAGAAGAAGACCGCCGAAAAGAAAGCAGCTAGTCCTCCACCAAAGGAGCCTACTCCAGACCCCAGTTCTTCCCACTCCCAATCTCAATCAAAGGAGGGTGGTCTGACCACTTCTGATCACGAAGAGAAGGAACAAGAAGGCGAGCAAAGGGGAGAGCCAGTTGGAGAGGAGGAGACAGAAAAAAGTATTCCCGTGCGGGCCCAGGAAGATATCACCCCGCAAAGCAAGGAGAAATGGGTGGGAGCAAAGAGGAAGCTCGAAACCTCGAAACCCCCCCCCCCCCCCTCCTTATTGCAGAAGTCCAAACGGAGCAAATTAGGGGGCAAGGTTGGTACTACGAGCACGGTGAGGAGGGTTACAGCTGAGGAAAAAGGGAAGGCAAATGAAGGAGAAAAAGAAGGAGAAGCAAAGGAAATCGAAGAGGAAGAAATAGAGAGAGTAGAGATCATCGACAGCTCTAACTCGGGGGAGATTCAAGTGCCTGTGAAGTCTACACCCAGTGTCACCACCAAGAAATCAGGAACCAAGAGGAAAGGCGTACTACGACCTGCATCATCTGGAGCAACCATACCGCGAGACAGCCAGCGGTATGCCATCCTGCAAAACAGGGAGATCCTCCATTGGTACTACCTGTTGACAAAAAGCTTGGAAGCATTTGGAATCAAAGATAAGGTGGAGGGATACTTCAAGGGTATCGGCTGGGGAAAGGTTTTGGAATGGAACTACCTTGCGTTCAAGAAGCTGTCGGAGGAATTCATGGAGACAGTGGAGTTCAAACCCCGCGGCAACTACGGTATCGAGACTCCGGGCACCCTGCGCTTTCAACTGCGGGGCAGGATGTTCCCTCTCTCCATCAATGAGTTGAACATTCAACTCGGAGTACTCGAGCCGCCGGAGGTATATGAGGATGATTATAAGGAAGCAGAGACGGTGGCCTCAGATGAATGGAAGTCTCAGATTGACCACTACTGGTCAATCATTTCCACCAGGAATCGCTATGTGAAGAACAACAGCAAGTCCAATGAGATCAGAGATCCAGTGCTACAGATTTGCCACAGGTGGCTGGCTTACAACCTCTACGGGTGTTTGGAGGGGTCCAACGTGGTGACTCAACATGAGCTGTTCATTTTATGGTGCATGATGGAGAAGAAAAGGGTGAACTTTGGGTTCATAGAAGCGCAACAGTTTCAGTTCGGCGTGACCCACCACAACAAATACTCTAACTCTGCCCTTTGGCGACGATTCTTGCAAAGAATCTCACCAATTTCGACTTGGAGAAGCCAGATGATCTCGCAGTTGCTGATACAAGATTTCTGGACCAAGGGCGCTTTGTGAGGTGGAGGATTGTTGAGGTGGATGAGTATGGAAATTACTCGCTGGTCTACCCAGAAGGCACAGCAGGCAGAGCGGAACCGAGCAAGGCGAATGAGCAGGCGGTTCCGCGCCGCTCAAACAGCGAGATGGTGGCCGTACTGGCATAACTGAAAGAGCTACGTGCAGAAGTAGCAATACTGAGGGCAGAGATGACGACAATCCATACCAACATGAAGAAAGGCTTTGAGGCATTGATGGAAAAAGCGGACGGAGAGGAGGAGAATGCCTCCGACCAGAATGAATAAGTTTCCTTTCCCCTATCTGTAGTTTAGGTTTTATTTTTCTTTTTGTTCTTTTCATTTCTGACTTTTACGTTTTGTGTCAGCTGGAGTCTAGTGTAAAGTAAGTCTGTGAGTCTGTGTGTGCGCATGATATATGGATTAGGGGAATGTGTGCATGTTGTTTGGTTTGACTGGTTTGAATGGTATGCTGAGCAACATTACATGTATAGCAGTAGAGGGAATACAGAAGTCCATACCTGTGAGAATTGAGCCTATTTATTTCTATCTTCTGTGTGTTCATGCTGCTTAGTAATCCTAGAACTTGTTAGTGGATTTTAGCTGGTGGTGTAGATTAAAGGATAAGGGCAATTTATTCATGATTAGAAGCCCCAGAACTATCTAGTTGAGCATGATAAACTATTGCTAACCACTTTTAGCCGAAGCACTTTTTATTTCATAAGCCATTGTAATGATATTTGATTAAGAGTGTGTCTCCCACACTATACAAGATAAGAAGGGTACATAGATGCTCTAAGTGGAAAGACACAAGTAAAAGAGGGGTAACAAAAGGGGTAGTCAGTGTTTAAGAAGAAGGCATAAATGAAAAGAATGGAAATTCTAAGTGTGATCAAAGATCAATACATGCCTAAGGAAGAAATAAACCCCAAAGAAAGAAAGAAGTATGAGGATTAGTAGGAGCACTTATATTGAAAGAGCAGTCCATGTGACTGGAATCAGGTTTTAACCCACTGTCCAAAAGTCCTTACCCTGCTCCGTATGCCCCATTACAACCAAATTAAGACCCTTTGATACACTGCACCAGACTAACTGATAGCCATAAATCCTCGAACAAGCTAATAGGAAAGCTAATGCAGCATGAAATGAGAGTAAACACTAGCCGTACACTTGAGTGTGTGAGGAAGACTGCTAATGTGATCATGTGGTGTATTTGCTCAATGGGTTGTGGAATGTTAACTTGGTTGATACATGCACGCACGAACTAATTCATTTGATTGCGCACTTTCGTGTCTTGAAGTTTTATTTCTTTTTCATTCATCTCCCTTCTTGGTGTCTTTGTGAATCCACCAACATACTTGAGGGCAAGTATGGTTTAAGTGTGTAGGTGTGATGCGTCTTCGACTTTTGGGCCATTTGGCCATATTTTTCATGTCTTTTTGTGTAGTTAGTGTCTGTCTAGGGGAAGGAAGTTATTGTTCGAAGGAAGGAAGCTCAGTCCGAGTCAAACAGAAGAAAGGTGGTCAGAATGAGCAGAACTGGAGTGAATTCAGTCGGTTGCAAGGACTACGCAAAGTAGTATGCAGCGCAGGAGATGAGCTGTAGACGTATTGTAATACCCCAAACTTTCATGAGCCTTAAGTATGCTTTAAATAAGTTTAAACGCTTAATTAAGTAGTTTTGAGTGAAGAGATTCTTTAAGGAAAGATATTTCCTTGAAAATAACTAAAATGCCTTTGTGTGCTTTAACGTGAGTTTATGTATTTTGATTATTTGAATTGAGCATGTGAAGCATTGATTGAGCATATTTATATGAGTTTGAGCATGAGTATGATTTTCAGAGAAAATTCGAGAATTTTTACTTATTAGTGAATAGTAACGATAACCGAGAAAAATACTATTCATCGATGAATTCAGAATTTGACCTAATTAGTGTCTCTTGAATCTAGAATTTATTCTAAGACCCTTGAGATAACTTAGCAGCTCATTCGAGATCACATGAGATAATTTTAAGAGTTTAGTCCTTAACGGATTATTTAGCCGAATAAATTTTTAGGTTTTCTTCGTTACTTGGAATTTTAACCTAAAAATTTGATAATCGGAATCCTTGATTTATTTAGCGGGACATGAGATAGAATCGAGGTATTTTCGATGTCGGAAACGAGACGAGGAGAGACTAGAGTCGTTTTCAGTATAAAGGAAATAATACAGATGTTTTGTACTGGAAAACTTTTTCATCCGGATAAAATTATATCTGTAAAATGGAATATCTCTCTCATCTCTCTCCCTCTCTCAACCGACATCTCTCATCTCTCTCCCTAATCTCTCCCTAGGTGAACCTATTGTCAAAACCTATAGGGAATATCAATGATTATATTCCTAAACTTATTCAATGTCTTATTGGAGAAGCTTACAACATTCAATTCATTATTCATTCATATCCTATCACTCTCTCAAACTCCCTCTCTCCACCGTGTCTTACCAAGGAAGAAAGAAAAATTCTCTCTTCTCTCTTCCCTCTCATTGCCGCAACACACACACACAACACACACTTGAGAAATTCCTCCATTGAAGTTCAAATCCCAAGCTCCAAGCTTCCAAGAGTTCAAGAGATCATCATCATCCTCTCCAATCCTTCATACCCTAATTGAAGAGGTAATAAATTCATCAATTCTTGAGCTTAATTTCAAGCCAAATCATCACTCTTTTTCTCTTCATTTTCAGCATACATGCCCTAGAGGAGATGATTGATTATTGTTATTATTTTTCTTGAGGATCAAGATGAAATCTATCAAGGAAATTCCAAGCTAGAGACTTGAGCTTCCAAGCCTTCACCTTCGGTCCATCAACATCAAGAGAGGAAGCTTCAATTTACATTTCTAAAGTAGGTTTCCATTTGATTAATTGTATATTTGTAATCCCTAATCTCTAAAGAAAAGAAAGATGCATGCATGTTTTAATTTTATGCTTAGGCAAACTAGGGATTCGAGGTGAGAATCGAGTGAGGAAATCGTTAGAAAAATCGAGCTTAGGAAATTAATCTATGAATTAAGAAGAAAAGAAAAATAATAATCCTATAAAATTTACTAGGACCGAAAATGAGTATAAAGAAGAAAGAAAATAAATTTTTATGAGTTCTTGATGATTTCTTGATGATATGTGTTTCTTGATGATATTTAGCATGATTTATATGCTTAAGAAGTTGAGGAAATCATTTACCCTATTTTTTTTTATGATGACCAAAAATTTAGGGTTTATGGAGAAATATTTGATTTAATTATTATTTGATGATTTGATGATGTTTATGAGTATGAGATTATGATGGAATGAATGATTTAACTTATTATGTTATTTTATGAGAAAAATCGAACTAAATGAGTTTATAGAAGGAAAAATAAATTTTGATGATTTTGAATTATTTTGATGTTATGGATGATTTGTATGTGTCTATGTTTAATTTAGAGTATTAGATGTTTAAGGAGAATTTGAGAAATGAAGAAAATGGAATTTTAGGCATAAAAGACATAAAAATCGAGGGATATGAATTTTTGAAGATTAGTGTGTGTTCTAGGTGTTCTTGGTGAAAATTATGAAGATTTGAAGATCATTAAAATTAATTATAAAAATTAAATAGAAATTAGAGAGTAAAGTTAATGATGAGTCATTAGCTTGAGAAAATAAAGAATAATAATAATAGTTCTTTATTTAATAAATAGAGTTAAAAGGAGAAAATTTGAGTTAAATAAATAATAGAGATTGGAGGATATAATAATCGAGAAATAATTAAAAGAGGAGTTAGAGTTAAAGAAATAGAGTTAGAAGTCGAGTGTAAATTTTGAGTCGAGTAGTCAAGGTCGAATCGTTCAGTTGAACATAAAATAACGAGAAATAATAATAATAATAATAATAATAATAGTTGAATTTTAAATTAAATAAATTCTCTTCTAAAAGAGAAAAGATTAGAGGAGTCGAGCATAAGAAACTTAGTGAGAAGTTTAATCGAGTAGAGTTCGTTTACTCATTTGATCATAAATTATTTGAGGAATTTGAAATAAAAATAATAAAGTTAGAGTTAATCAATATAAGAGGAATTTCTTAATTGAATAAGAAATAATAAAATATAAGAGTAATAAATCGAGTCGAGCTTAGATAATCAAATAATAATTTATGAGGAGATAAGTCGAGTAAAAGAAGCTTATGAGTATAGAATCGAGTAAATGTTATTCATTAAAATAATGAAATTGAGTTAAAATAGTTTAATAGTTGATTATTAAATTGAATGGGAAGAATTAGAAAAACGAGAAGGAAATTTATAAGAGTTGTTTTTGAATTAAGAATCAAGTCTATTAAATGATGAGTATTTAAATGTTCGTTTATGAATATTATTTTGAGTATTTAATATGTCACAGCCCCAAATTCCGAGGGACGGCAGAAGCTGGGGTGCGACTGGGATTGGATTAAAGAAACGGAGAAGAAAGGGGATGAATGAATAAACATAACATTAAAGACAGAATAATTTCTATGAACACGACTTCATTAACAAAAGAAAGAGTTGATCTCGAAGGATCACTTGAATAAGATCTCAAAAGATTCTAAGTTATAAGTACAGAACTTAAACCAAAAGTGATATTCATATTTACATAAGTGAGTCTAGAGTTTGGCAGCGGAATTGTAAACTACATACTAAAGCCTTCCCTATTGACAACATTTACTCAACCGTCGCCGCTCCGTCTCTCAATCTGCACATTTAGAAAACATATGCAGTGCTAAGTATAAAAGCACTTAGTGGGCACGTTGCCGAAAACATAATCATAAGTATAGATAATCAGACATTTCATTTCTGTAGCACATTAGAGTTTTTCAACAAATTCCCGTGTCTACTAAACATTTTCTTTCTCATTTTCATAACTTAGCTTGTACAAGCATTTTTCATAGATGTTACGTTCAATCTTGACCATTCATTATCACCGTGGCTGGTTACCCCTCAACAGGATACCACATACACCACATGCTACAGTGTACACTAAACTTTGGAAAGCCCCTTTTGACTAACTCAAAACCGATCATTTAGTTAACCCCTTTTGGTTAACTCATAAGGTACAAGAGAACTCACATAAAAACAAATAGTTCATGCCATGATTATCACTTTGAAAACAAGATTATCAAAGCGATAAAGAAAGGTTTTCGAGCATTGCTCATTTTGTTTCATATATAAAAGCCCACCTCGATAGAATACAGAACTAAAACACGTGCTTCCGTCTTCTGATCTTCCGTTCTATTCTTGGTGCTGCCTTCCTCCTTCATTTTAAATAATCATACTTTAAAACTCGGTCGCAAACGATGAATGAATACGGAAAATCGAGTTAAATTTTAGTCCTTTAGACTTTTTAGGCATTTGCACGCTAAACTAAACTCTTTTAATTAAACAGAAACGAGATACGAATGCATCTCGTTTGACACTCACTCGGTTCTGTACTTGACACTTAGGTCAGTAGAAATAAAGTAGTCGATAACTTGAACGACTTAAAAGATCGAAAGAGTTCAAGTTGAGAAGAGTTCAACTTAAGAATCTAAGTTTTTTGAAATTACTGCACAGATCAGTAAGTTTGTACAGAACAGGGGATTTCGAAACAGGGGACGTGCCCTATACCAAAAGAAAGCCTCGGATGTGTAGTTTACTATCCAATTTATGGATCTCAATTCCGATAAACGAGCTAGGAGATATGGCAGTTTCCGTGAAGGGTCGCAAAACTGCCGAGTGAAAACCCTAATGCTCGATAAAATCGACGCACGGTTTTCTAGGTTCGTTTTATGTTATCGTACTTAAATTCTCACGAAATTTACACATCAAGGCAGTCAACACACACTATCATACGTGAAGAACTCCTTTCCATTCCTCGTCTATAAGCACGACGTTTAAAACCTCGTCTCTTCAACTATACAATTACTATACCAAAACAAATCCAACTTCTCGTTTCTACTTCTCGTTTACAACTATAACTCATCATTTCATATCTCGGATGTAAAAGTCGTCAACTACAAACTCGTTCATTTAATATCCAATTACTTTCCTTATTTGACTTTTCTATCGTTATTTAGATTCACTTATTCGTCTCTTATGAAAAATCCAACGTTATTAGAATTCGTTCAAATTTTACAACAACGATTATCATCTAACGAGCATTACTAATACGCAAATCATATTATCAAAACGTTAACGAGCTTCAACTTAACGACGTGTTTCCGTCTCTTACGCTTTTAATTTTATTTTTAGAAAAATTCCAATAAATTATATAATCATCTATATACTTACTACATCTCATTTATAACATCATCTCAAACAAATCACATCAATTACTACACCAAATCCTTATTGATTCCATCTACTACTTACTACATTTTCCAAATTTACACATACTTGTTCTATTTCATTAATCGATGATACTAAACCTCATAACTGATTACCAATTCATCCAATACCAAACTATATCATGGATTAATACTTCCAACATCATAAATTAAATTCCAAAACTCAAACCCTAACCTAGAATTTTCGGTCCTCACTTTATTTTGGGGAAAATGAATTCTCTTTGAATCAAACCTCAATTAATCTATTTCTATTGCTTAATTTATCAATTAATTAAGATGGGATCATCATACTATTAAACCCCCAAATTTTCCCCAATTTTCGGTTCAACCCTAGTATTTAGGGAAATTGATTTCTCTTAATTCTATCCATAGGAATCCATTTCTAAGCATTAAACAACTTGAATTAGAACTTAAAACATCCTACAACAAACTCTAAAATTTTCGGTCATGAACAAATTAAAAGAATTAAAATTCTACATGGATAGGAAAGAGGTTATGAGGATTACCTTCACAAATATTATCTTAGAATTAGAGATTGATGGATGATGAACAACTTGGATGAACAAATCCTTGCAAAAGCTGAAGGTGGATGAAAGAAAAATGAGAGAGAGATGATTGGGAGGGTGGCGGTTTTGTGAGGGAAATAAAGGGAGATGGTGAGTCATTGTTAGATACATAAAGTGAAGAAATAAATCTAACAAAGAGAGTGAGTCGTTATGGGCATGTTTGGCGAGGAATTATTTGACGAAAATATCTCGTTTCCGGCTCTTAAACGACGATTAAAAAGTCAAGAAATACTTTCTTAGATAGTTGCGAATTCGACGAAATCTAATTCGTCCGTTAGATTGGAAATAAATCATGTACTCAGAAAACCTAATTCGTTTTTCAAAATCCGAGAAAAAGTCGGGATTAGACAGTCTAAATTTCGCCGGAAAATCATAAAAACTAACTTTCTCCGGTGAACTCGTATCGAAGAAAAAGTGAATGTAAATTCTGACGGATTTTAATTCTGAGTTTTCGGACGAAAAATTTACCGGACGCGAAAACCCTAAATACAGTAGTCATTCGTCCGACTTCTGGAATTTATTTTCTGAAACGGATTTCACCGTAAATCTTAGAATTTAATTTCATGATCTTAGGCGTGCAAAGCCATAATTATTATTAACTTTCATTTTTAAAGACAGTAGAAATTATCGGGGTATTACATAATAATTAATGATGCTTGAGTATTTAATCGAGTTTGTTTTTCAAATCGATTTAATTTGAAATAAATCAACGAGGTTATTAAGTTTTGTGTATTAAATTAAGTTATTGAGTTTTGATTAATTTAAGAATTGAGTCGTGATTTGGAGTTAGAGTCGAGTTTTCATAAAATAAAAGGAATGAGATGAAGTTCTAAAAGTCGAGTAATAAATAGAAAACGAGTTTTATTAAAATAAGAGTTTAATTGAGAATAAAGAAAAGAGAAATTATAATAATAGAATAAATAATAGTTTGTACTTGTATACGTATATGAAGTTGAGAAAAAAATGACATATTTTGGAAACAACGCCGTATTTTGAGTCGAGAAATATTAGATGATTATTTGAGTTTTGAATTCAAGGAAATTCTTAGTACTTGAATTTGTGTTCGTTTTATTAGAAAGACGAGAATTTAACTTATGAGATTGAAGTTAATGTTTTCTAAAATTAGAGTCGAGCTATGTTGAATAATTATTAATTGAACTTGAAACATGAATTAGGTCGAGATTGTATGTTTGCTTGAATTTTTATGTGAGTTGTTATGCTTAAGTGAGATTGTGTGCTTAAATAAATGATTATGCTTGAACGAGCTTATGTTGAGTGAGACATTTATATTTTATTTATGATGTGTTGGGAAATTTATTAAAAGTTTTGATTGATTCCAAAACCAACTGACCCCAACCGAGTAGATGTTGCCAGATCCTAATGTTGGTAGTTAGGCTCGCTGTTTGAGCATTGTTAAGATTTTATCTTTACAGGACTCCAGCTGAAAATGGCAACAAGGCTTCACTCGGATAGAAAATCAGGTGTAAGAAAAACACCTGAGCGTTCAAGTCTCAGAATAACAGCTAAGTATTCAAAGCGAGAAGATGCAAGAGAACATCAGTTGTAAGAAAGACAACTGAGCGTTCGAAGCCAACTGATCAGAGTCAGATACAAGAAAGACAACTGAGCGTTCAAGATGGAACATCAGTTATAGGACTCAATCAGTTAAATCAACAGCTTGAAGTTCAAAGTCAGCTGAGAGTTCAACTGTCCTTACTCAGACAGAAGCATTCAGATAGAACATCAGCTGAAGACCAATCAGATGAAGATCAAACGACTCAACCGACTATCAAATGTTGGAGGTCAAAGGTTAAGATTTGAATTTCAAATAAGGAAGTCACGTGAAGGTTTGACTCTCTGTCATTACCTCATTTGGTCCAACACAAGGCTGTCTCAGATGGAAAGCAGAAGCACTCAGTTGCCAAGTCCGGAAAGTCTGCAGAGATGAGAGACAAGCCATCGCTTTCAAAGAACAGAGATCAACGGCTCATCCAACGGCTAGTTGATTCTCTCCGCCTATAAATAGAGGCCTTCATTCATTCAAGAAGAAAAACGAGACAGACAAGTGCGAGAAGAGATATACAAGCGAGAGAACAACTTCATTCTGCACTCAAGCAAAACTGCTGTTATCCTCTAAGAACATCATTAGTTGAGAGTTCTAGAGTGTTAGATTCTGTCTTTGTATTTTCGATCCAACCTTGAGAACATCACTAGTTGAGAGTTCGTAGAGTGTTAGGTCATAGCTCACTTCTTGTTTGAGCTATTAGTTGGAAACCCACTTTCTCACACACCTGAAAAGGTTATTAGGACCCCACTCTTCCCGTAATTGAGTAGATAGGTTGATAAGTACCCGTAAACTTATCTATAAGGTTGATAAGTACCCGTAAACTTATCTTAACGGTTGTAAAGCCCGCGTAAGCTTTGTGGTTTGTCCAGAAGAACTTGGACTGAGTTGTGTGGACTCACAACTCCCCGTGGACGTAGGAGTTATCTCCAAACCACGTAAATTCTTGTGTGTTGTGTTTATTTTTCAGTTTCTTATTGCATATTCAAATGACTAACTAACCTGCATACAAACTGCATATTTCTATATCAACTGACTTGGTTATCGACCAACCTTGCATAAAAGCATGAGTTATATTTTTACGAGTTGTTATTTTCCACCACATTCCGTACAGCACCACTCTTCCAACTGAGTACTTTTACTCAGTTGTGAATCCAGCTGAGTCCCAGTTTACTCGGTTGTGATTGTTTTTCAAGAGTTGTTTTTAAATGTTTTATTTGGTGTATTCCCCCCCTCCCATACACCAGAACTCGTTTCGGGACCATCATGATGTTATGATTTGTTCAAATTGTTGAGAATGCTATTATGTGCAACGTGGTTGATTTGGTATGACGTAGTTGAGTTAAGAATGCGATTAAGAATTTGAGTAATGAAGTTGAGATAAATGATATTTCTTTAATTAAGTAAGAAATGTCTTAGCATTACCGATTGTCCATTAACAATTAGCATTAATAAGTTATTAATGAGAATACGAGATGAAATGTTTAGCAATCGAGTAGGATTGAGAACCAAGAACGAAGAAGTCGAGAAAGTGATCGACTTAGAAAAAAAAAACTAAGAATAGAGAGAGACGAGTCATGTAGAAGTTCTCCAGCCGAGACACGCATCTACTTTACGTCTTTACGCGTCGAGTCTTATTTCTTTTATCGATGTCAAAATATGAAGGATCGAGCGGGATGGACAAGTAGCGAGGACATTCAAGAGTAAGCCGCCTAGCTAGTCTACGGATGTCAGGTGGGCTTTTCTAAAACCAAAACTCCGATGAATGCTATCGTTATTTGGTTATTGAGTATTATTATGATGTGAGTTTTAAATTCAATTGACTTGCCATTTTATGTGAGTTTGAATTATCATCTACTTGAATAAGATATTATTATCCTGTGTGAGGCAGGAATCCTGTGTGAGGCAGGAAACCCACGTGTGGTATATGAATTGTTTGAGGTGACTGTGAGCCTTGCTTCGGTTGGGCTGGTCACAGTGTTCGAGAAGGAGGCCTACTTCTCGGTACAGAGAGTGCGATAATGTGGTAGATGATACATACTGTTTGAGTATATAATATGTTTGTCAGCACTGACGTTTCAAGAAAGTAAAAATATTTTTGCATTCACAAGTAAAACTGTTTTTATTGTATTAATACTTGTAATGCTTCGGCATGGCAAGTTCAAATGTTTTCGGCATGTGTTCACTGACTACGAAGTACTCAGCCCTGCATGTATTTCTAAACGTGCAGGTTAGCAGGATATGGATGGCGTGGACAGCTTGGTGGTGTGTTTCTTTTGAGTCGGAAGTTGGACTGGCAATTGCATGTCTTCATACATGTGATTGTTGGGATGGAGTTGAGGTCTCCGCTGCTATGTTTTGATAAACCCTGCTTGTTAATATTTGTTGAACCATACTTATTACTCTATTGATTGAGAGCATTATGCTCGTTACAATTTAAGGTTTTTAGTGGTTCACGTTTTTGAGAAGTTGATATTCTTATGCCGTTTCGCATTGTTATGTAAATCACTCATGCTCGTTTGATATTTTCATTGTGACTTGGAAGCATGTTCTTATTTGTTAATCGCTTTCAGTCAATATTCACTTGTTCTCCGAGCATGATTTTCTTATTTGAGTTGAGTTGATGGATGATTAGTAGTGTTAGTGTCCTAAGTCGCACCTCGGGAGTCATGGTGTGACACGTATAAAATTCAAGAAGAAATAAATAAATATTAATTTTATATTTTATTTATATTTTAGGAATTTTATTTAAAGATAAATCCTAAATTAAATAAATATAAATTAATATTTAAAAGATGGAGATTTTCGACCAATTACAAATTTACACGTGTCATTTCTTGGTCATTAAGTCAAAGATTTGATGAAGATAACTACCAAAATTGAGCAGCCAATAGAATTGTGCCACCTCAGCTCTAAAGCCCGTCTTGGAGTCCAAAAGCCCACCAAGTCCACTATATTTTCACCTATAAATAGGAGTGATTGGAGAGGTTAAAGACACAACACAAAATATATTGAAGAGCTCAAGAGTTGTAGGAAAATTCTCTACAATATTCAAGGTGTCCCGACGAGATTCAAGGCATTCTTCATGGAGTTCAAGGAGTTTTTTACCAAAAGCGTCCCAAATCAGCGTTTGATCCAGAAATAAGGCGTCGGCCCTCCGGATTAACATTATCAAATCAAGCATCAACACCGATCAAGATCAAGGAGGCCAAATCTCCAAGGATCCCGAAAGCTGCTTGAAGATCGTTCAAGAACAAGTGGAAGAGACGAATTAGAGGATAAAAGCTAGAGATCGAACCCAAATTTTACTTCAAATCCGCAAATATTTATTTGTACACGATTTATTGTGTTTGTTATAAATACATAAAATATGTGTTTACAAATTTTGGCACGCCTAGTGGGACCTCTCTACCTCTCATCTCAACTCTTCCCAAAATCTTGAAGAATGTCTACAACAACTAAGGATATTAGTCACTTTACTTCGAAGAAGCCTTTGGAAGTTGCTAACGACTTCACTCCGAAGAACCTTGTGTAAGGTGGCGGTATGATAACATGAAGGAAAGCTAAGATGTTGCGAGAAGTTGCGGAAGCTGCCAAAGCTAAGATGTTGCGAGAAGCTGCGGAAGCTGCCAAGTCAACTTTCGCCACGAAGAAGGAGCCACATGTCAAGGAAGATGGTAACGACGTAAGTGATAGTTCTAAATCACCCAAAAACCGTTCATCGAATAATTACTCATCCGAGGTGTCTGTTATGACAACCAGTACTACGAATTTAGAGGAGCAAATAGCAAATCTAATGACAATGATGGAGGCTATGGACAAGCGTATGATCAAACAAGATGCCATGATCTTAAAGCTTGTAAAAGGAAAGGGGGTATCCAAGTATGATGATGAAGATGAAGAGGAAGATGAAGACGAGGATGATGATGATGATGCGTCCAAAAGACGTGAAGAGAAGCAGTCGGATGACAAAGAGTCTAAATCCGCTTCAGGCACTCTCATCTCAATTGAACAAGTCAAGCAGCTCATTGAAGGAACCATAAAAGACAAATTCGATGGGAGTTCCAAGTCTTCATTGGTTTACTCAAAACCATATACTCAACAAATCGATAACTTAATGATGCCCCTCGGTTATCAGCCTCCCAAATTTCAGCAATTCGATGGAAAGGGTAATCCGAAGCAGCACATAGCTCACTTTATCGAAACTTGCAATAATGCTGGCACCTTTGGAGATCATTTGGTCAAGCAGTTTGTTCACTCACTTAAAGGGAAAGCTTTTGATTAGTACACAGATTTAGAGCCGAACTCAATCAATCATTGGGAGCACCTTGAGCACGAGTTTCTCAATCGATTCTATAGCACTAGAAGGACGGTCAGCATGGTGGAGCTCACAAGTTCTCGACAATTCAAAGATGAGCCAGTAATTGACTACATCAATAGATGGAGGAACCTTTATCTTAACTGCAAAGATCGGTTGTTCGAGTCGTCTGCCATTGAAATGTGTATTCAAGGGATGCATTGGGGCCTGCAATATATCCTGCGTGGAATTCAACCTAAAACGTTCAAGGAGTTAGCCACAAGAGCACATGATATGGAATTTAGCATGGCATCAAATGGAGTTGGAGGACTGCCAGTTCAAGAACCTCGTCGGTTTAAAGAGAAGCAAGAATTCAAGAAAGAAGCCAACTCTTTTGACAAAGTTCAAAAGAAAGAATCAATGGTGGTGAAAGCAACTTCTGTTAAGTTTTCAAGGAAAGAAGCCAATAAGGAGGATAAGCCAAATGCTTTTCAAGAAATGGGGCAAAGGAGGCCGACTCTGAAAGAGCAACAGCAAAAGAAGTATCCTTTCTTGGATTCGGATGTTTCTGGCATATTTGATGACTTAATCAAGGAGGGACTTATTGAACTACCTGAAATGAAGCGACCGAATGAAGCGGGGCAAACTAATGATCCAAAATATTGCAAGTACCATCGGCTAGTGGGTCATCCCATACATGATTGCTTCATCTTTAAGGAAAAAGTTATGCAACTGGCTAGACAAAGAAAGATCACGCTTGGAGAGGACAATGTCGGGGCAAACCTCATCGTTACCTAAAGCATAGAAGAAGATAACGAAGCTTTTTGCAGAGTAGTAAATCAAGAGAATGAAGATGTGTTGATGGTGGTATTTTCCAATGAAGATTTGCAGCTTGGATCCGAGCCTCACAACCAACCTCTGTTCGTAAGTTGTTATACTAATGAGCAAAGGGTAAATAGAGTACTCATAGATGGAGGATCTGCAGTAAACATATTACCGTTGAGAACTTTGAAGGAGTTAGGAATCCAAGTTGAGGAGCTAGCAAACAGTCGGTTGCTGATTCATAGTTTCAATTACGAAGGACAAAAAGGTCTTGACACAATAAGGTTGGACTTGCTAATTGATGATATGAGATCAACCGCATTATTCCAAGTAATTGATGCTAAAACCTCGTACAACATGCTCCTTAGTAGACCATGGTTGCATGAATATGGTGTCATCCCCTCAACATGGCATCAATGCTTCAAGCATTTCCAAGATGGTGCGGTAAAGACAGTGATTGATAATCATAAGCCCTTTGCGGAAACCGAATCATACTTCGCCGAAGCAAAGTATTACATGGTAAAGCCAAAGTCTCAAAAAGAAGCACAAGTTGAATCCCAAAAGGGACTTGAAAGAAAGGGAAATGAGGTGTCACTCACTAAGGAGGAGTCTTTGGACGGGCTCACCGTACCTTTAACAAAGATTGATGCTATGAAACTCACTCAACAATCATTTGGAGGATTTGTTCAGCCAAAACAAGGAAGTGCTACGGAGCATGGCGAACTTACAAGCCCTGAAGTTGCTAAGTGCTTCGGACCGAAGGCATATGAGCTACTTGTGAAAGCCGGATACGATCCCAAGAAGAATTTGAAGGTTACGAGCCAGCATGATCCTGAACGCAAGACAAGCTCGAAAGTATCAAAGAAAGATGGTCCTATGGTCCAGGGAACTAAGGCAGGCGTGGGATTTGTTTCACGAGGTCAAATTCGTATTGCGATTAAAAGGGCAACTGCCAACCATATCTTTGAAGGAGAGGTGCCATCTACATCAACTCTCTTCAAAAATAAAAAAGTTGAAAGGGTGTCAGCCTTCAAGAGGTTAGGAGAAGAATGATCAAAACGCGTGTCTGTTTTCAAGAGACTCAGCAAGGACAAGAAACCCAAGCAATGAGCAACTCAAAATCTGAGAAGTATCGTCCCGTCTCGCATGAAAAGAATTGTGTCGTGTGAAAAGGTGTTGAAGGCCAAAATGAAGACAGTCATTCATACACAAGTCCCCGAAAAGGATGATGAAGAAGATAAAAAAAGTGTGGCATCGTCTTACTACACTATCGAGAGTGCTTAAAATCAATCTGCTCAAAATCAAGCTGCTCAAATTAATTTACATCAAGAGATCGCTCGCCTACTTAGAAACGGCGTTGTTAGAGTAAGTGATATAAAAGAGGTCATTATAATGAGGCAAAGAGATGGAACATTTAGGCTGCGTATAGATTTTCAAAGCCCTGTGCCAAGAAGTGAAAAGATCATTGAAGAGGTCGACTCATCACATCACATTACTCTTTGTGAAGAAGGGAGCGTTGAAGAAGAAGATGCGGACATAGTACCCCCACAATTTGAAGATGGTGTGAAGTCCACCATCGATGAATTGAAAGAAATTAACTTGGGTACCGTTGATGATCTACGACCTACTTACATAAGTGTTTCATTGATGCCCGACGAGGAGCATGCATATGTTGAGCTCTTGAAAGAATTCAAAGATATATTCACGTGGACATATAAGGAGATGCCCAGATTGAATCCGAAGATAGTTGTTCATCACTTAGCTATTAAGAAGGAGGCACGACCTGTCAAGCAATCCCAACGTCGATTTCGATCCGAGTTGATCCCATTGATTGAAGCTGAAGTAAACAAACTCATTGAGATTGGATTCATTAGGGAGGTGAAATACCCGACATGGATCTCCAGTATTGTGCCAGTAAGAAAGAAGAATGGGCAAATCCGTGTTTGTGTTGACTTTAGAGATCTTAACGAAGCATGCCCTAAAGATGACTTCCTACTACCCATTACCGAACTTATGATTGATGCGACAACCAGACATGAAGCATTATCTTTTATGGATAGATCTTCCGGTTACAATCAAATTCGCATGTCACCGGCTGATGAAGAAATGACAGCGTTTCGCACTCCAAAAGGAATATTTTGCTACATTGTTATGCCATTCGGATTGAAGAATGCTGGTGCTACCTATCAAAGAGCTATGTAAAGGATATTTGATGACATGTTCCACAAGAACATTGAGTGTTACGTGGACGATGTGGTCGTAAAGTCAAAAGCAAGAAAGGATCATCTCCAAGACTTAAGGATAGTCTTCGAAAAACTAAGAAAATATGAGCTAAGGATGAATTCGTTAAAGTGTGCATTTGGGGTGAAGTCGGGGAAGTTTCTTGGTTTCATCATCTGCCATCGAGGTATTGAGATAGAGCAAGCCAAGATTGATGCTATTATGAAGATGCCTGAACCTCGAAATATTCATGAGTTAAAAAGTTTGCAAGGGAAATTGGCGTACCTAAGAAGGTTCATCTCGAACCTAGTCGGAAGGTGTCAACCTTTTAGCCGGATTATGAAGAAGGGCATACCATTTGAATGGGATGAGTCATGCCAAAATGCCTTCAAAAGTATCAAAACTTATTTGATGAAACCTCCTGTTTTGGATGCACCTGTTGCTGGTCGTCCGTTGATCTTATACCTCGCCGCTCAAGAACGTTCTATGGGGGCATTACATACGCAAACAAATGACGAAGGAAAAGAGAATGCCCTATACTACTTGAGTAGAACGATGATGCCCAACGAGCTGAATTATTCTCCGGTTGAGAAGTTATGTCTGGCTTTGATATTCTCTATCCAAAAGTTGAAGCATTATTTTCAAGCTCATACGGTGCGCCTTATCTCCAAAGCAAATCTATTGAAGTATGTCATGTCTAAGCCTGTTCTATCGGATAGACTTGCACGTAGGTATCTACAACTGCAACAATTCGAGATTGTTTACGTACCTCAAAAAGCAGTAAAAGGACAAGTGCTAGCAGATTTCCTAGTCGATCATCCGATTCCTGCCGAATGGGAGTTAACTGATGATCTTCCGGATGAAGACGCACTTTTGATTGATGTTTGCCCTCCTTGGGTGATGTACTTTGATAGAGCATCTCATAGAGAAGGAGTCGGAGCTGGAGTTGTGTTCGTCACACCCGAGAAAGAAGTACTACTTTGACGGAAAATTGCTCCAACAATGTAGCAGAATATCAAGCGCTCATCCTTGGTTTGGAGATGGCAGTAGATGCGAAGAGACTACACATGATGGAGATTCTAAGTTAGTGATAAACCAAATACTTGGATTGTATGAAGTGAAGAAGCCAGAGTTGCTTCCTTACGTCAAGTACGCCCAAACTATCATTGCATGGCTTGGGGACGTAGAACTTGGACATGTCCCAAGGAGTGAAAACAAACAAGCTGATGCGTTGGCTAAGCTCGTTTCTACAATTGCCATGTGCGAGGATAAGATTTCGGTACCAGTCTGCCAAAGTTGGGTTGTTCCACCTATTTTCGAAGAAGAAGATTATAAAGATGATGAGAGCAATGTCGTTGAGGTCTTCGAGATAGAAGAAGAAGATTGGCGCCAACTATTGGTTGATTACTTGAAGTATGAGAAATTGCCAAGTGATCCGCATAGAAGAGTGGATGTTCGTCGTCGTGCAGCTCGTTTTATCTACTTTATAGGCGCTTATTTGATGGAATCTTCTTAAGATGTTTGGAAAAGGAAGAAGCTGCAAAAGTTATGGAGGAAGCGCATTCTGGAGTTTGCGCGGCTCATCAGTCCGGTCCGAAATTGCACTTTTGAATCAAGAGGATGGGTTACTATTGGCCAACCATGGTGAATGACTACATGGAGTATGC
This sequence comes from Schizonepeta tenuifolia, assembly GCA_029490685.1. Lineage (NCBI taxonomy): Eukaryota > Viridiplantae > Streptophyta > Magnoliopsida > Lamiales > Lamiaceae > Schizonepeta > Schizonepeta tenuifolia. Next base: position 67,926,532 of record CM055958.1, on the reverse strand, counting down.
TCGAAGATGTCAACCTTGTCAGTTTCACGCAAATCTCATTCATCAACCGGCCGAGCCACTACACCCTACAGTTGCGTCTTGGCCTTTTGATGCTTGGGGCATGGATATCGTTGGACCTTTGACAAAACCATCAAGGAGGCATCTATATATCTTGGCTGCGACAAATTACTTCTCTAAGTGGGCTGAAGCGATTCCTTTGAAAGAAGCGAAGAAGGAAAATGTTGCTGATTTCATCAAAGGTCATATCATCTATCGCCATGGGATTCCTCGTTACATCATCACTGATAATGGACGGAATTTCAGCAGTTCCTTTATTGATAAGCTCTGTGAGAAGTTCGGATTTAAGCAAAGGAAGTCATCCATGTACAACGCGCCAGCTAATGGATTGGTCGAAGCTTTCAATAAGACTTTGTGCAATTTGTTGAAGAAAGTTGTTGCAAAGACGAAGCGTGATTGGCATGAGAAGATCGGAGAAGCATTATGGGCGTATAGAACGACGTATAGAACTCCAACACAAGCAACCCCTTATTTCTTAGTGTATGAAGTGAAAGCTGCGAATCCCCTAGAGCAACAAATTCATTCATTGCAGATTACTATCCAAGAGGGTTTGAATGAAGAAGATAATGCTCGCCTACGGCTTGAGGAGTTGGAAGCCTTAAAAAAAACGATTGGAAGCTCAACAAAGGTTGGAATGTTATCAAGCTCGCCTCTTAAAGTCTTTCAATAAGAATGTGCGGTTGCGCTCTTTTCAAGTTGGAGATTTAGTGCTAGCTGTGAGGAGACCAATTATCACCACTCATCGTGTTGGAAACAAGTTTGTGTCAAGATGGGATAATCCTTATGTTGTCAAAGAAGTCTACACCAATGGCGCCTACAAATTGATTGATGAAGACAATATTAACGTTGGCTCGATCAATGGGAAGTTCTTGAAGCGCTACTATCCTTGAAGGGTGGAAGTGTACCTGTACAAACAAAAAAAAAAGAAAAAAAAGAAAAAAAAAGAAAAAAAAGGAGAAAAGTAGAAAACCAAAAGAAAGAGAAAGAAGTCCGCTCCATGACGCACGAGCTTAAACTGCACGTTACTCTTGGCCCGCATGAGTATAAATTGTGTAAAGGCACCCACCAATGAAAGTGTACGTGGTTAAACTGCTAACTTCTCCACCAAGATTTAAGTTAATGTGGCTAAACTTAATTATACCACCAAAAGGTAAAGTTATGTGGTTAAACTGTTATCTACTCCACTTTGTCTATATAGTGGTTAAATAAATAGTCACTCCTAGCCCGCATGAGTATAAACTGTGTACGACGCCTCTCCCCCCCTCTCTTTAAAACTCAAATTAGTTTTACTTCTTGAACTACGTTTTGACTTGATCCTTTTATATAAAGAGGTGTAGGCAGCTTGGATAGATTCTAAGTTCAGTCATGCTTTTAAGTCAATTATGCTTTGTATCTTCCTTTAAATTGGATGATTGCAAGTAATTGAAATTCAAATTGGAGCAAGTATTCAAGATAAAAAGACGACATCCATAAATGACGAGAAACAAGAGAAAAAAAAGAAACAAGTACTTCATTGCATAAAGTGTTCATCAAAAGTGCAACAAAAAGAGAAAAGAAGTAAAACAAAGTATGAAAAAAAAGGAAAACTATGTCTAAGCAAAGGGCTTTTGATCCTTCAATTATTGTTGAGCGGCCTCTAAAAGTTCCTTCAAGTCCTTCAAGTTCTTCAACACTGCATCATTCACTAGAGGTGCATCCATAAGTTTATCAAGTTCTTCTTTGAATCCAAGCACTTTGTTTTGAGTAATTTGGAGTGTGCCTTGGAGTTGTCATCTTTGATGATAGCTTAGCAATCTCTTTCTTCATGGAGTCGACTTGAGCAGCTTGTTCCTTTGTCTCTTCACTCGCATCATGGAACTTCTTTTTGGACTTCTTTCAAGCGTTATGCAACAGATCCTTCAAAGTCATGAGAGGTCGATCGGGCTTTGTCATAGTCACCAGCCTTATCAAAAAGTGTGTTCAAGTTCTCTTCAAGATGAGATATATCAAAGCCATAAGAATACTTCTGCATGCATAACATTCCCTTGCGAATTGTATCCTCTATGGATGACAAGTCATCAACTGAAGTCCTTATTATCTTGGCTTGAAGATCGCCCCAAAACTCTTGAAAAAGTCTCTTACATCGATCGGCAAAGAGAGCGGTACTGTTGAACTCGGACTTAGCTCCCATTGGTGGTGTTTGTTTTGCTACTGCTTGCTTGTTGGAATGGTGCGTCCCAAGTGACTGACTTGATCCACAAGATTGATGGCAGCTTTAAGAGTCCTCAAGATCATCGATGTCAAGGACTTTCTCTAACTACAAAACAGATAAAACAAAAGTTTGTTAGAAATAACTACTTACATGAAAAAGAGAAAAGTAAAAATGGAGAAGTGAAACCTCTAGAGTAGCTTTGCGTCTAAGATCGGCACTATCTTCGCAAGAAGCTTCCTTAGACGGACTAGCATGACTTTGCCGACGAGGATTCGAATTGTTGCTAAGATAACCATCCAAGTGATTTGAAGATGATCTTCGCTTTCCATTAGAGGATTCGTCCAAGGATGCTTTTCTTTTTCTTAAATCTTTCAACGGAGCCGAAGTCGCTTCCTCATTAACACCATGGGATTTGACTTGTATGTCCTTTTCACAGTTTTTGGGGGCATCATGTCCTTGAGGCTATTTTAAGATTGTAAAATGCTTTCTTATGGACTCTTCATAGACTTTTTGCCACCAATTCTTGTACGCAAGCGAGTGGAGCTTTCTGAAGTTTTGAAGCGAGCTTGGAATTATGGCCTTGCTATAAGATTTTTGGAGCAAACAGGCGCGCCAATATTGAATGCCTTCATCTAGGTTAGCTCGGCGGACATCTTTATTGAGAACACCTGAAGGAGTTTGGTAGAACCCGAATTGACGACTGAAGCGGTGTGGAATGTAGGGCTCGATGACAAACTCATCACCAAGCCTCCAAGTTAAGTAGTTGAAGCTGATGGTCATGAAGAAAGCACGATCAACTTCATTCGCATTCCCATCATCCCTGTATAAAGTACTCTCATTCTTGGTGATCACGGTAGCATTCCAACAAATTTGATCCCACTTGTATATTCGTTTGCGAGCATCTTCAGTGTTGTAATATCGTGTTCCTCCTTCGCCTGAGTATTGAATCATTTGGGGAATGCATGGCATGTGATCAAGAGAGAAGTGAGTCTTGAATTAATATGCTAGCCAACCATAAACAAAGTGAATAGGGAATACTGCATGAACTCGAGTGAGATCGCGAAGTTTGGAGATCTTGTTCAGACCTCTATAAATGCTCGTCAAAACAGGAACAGTAAGAGCAACCTTCTTTTGGCTCGCCATGGTACTAGCCATCTTGAATGTGCTTGGTCTAATTACGTCTACTTCATCTTCGGGAAGAACAAAAGTGCTCAACCAACAAGCAAGGAATGCAGCCAGATACGTTTCATGCCAATATCTTTCTCTAACACTTGTCTCCGTAAATGGAACTTTTTGGGAAGAAGTCAATGACACGTGACTCGCAAGCTTTCCATTGGGGTTGTAAGTGGGCTTCGGACGCACTGACTTCTTCGTTTCTTTGCGGGCAGCAGGTCTTTGATACTTTAAATTACCCTTATACCAAAATCTGATCCACTCTTCGACTGGGACTGAAGTGTTGGTAGTATTAGAAGTATAAGAAGTATTGTAAGTTTTCGCCTTGCTCCGAAGTATATGATAGCTATGAAATAAGTGCTTGCAACTTGCTGGGATACGAGATCTTCCTTCTCCATCAGCACCAAGCAACTTTTTCGCGGACGGAACCACCTCATCGTAAAGCATGCCATTCATGGGAAGTCCGGACAAAGTATGTAAGTCCCAAAGTGAGATTGAAAGCTCGCCGGAAGAAGTAAGTAAAGTATTAGTGGAAGGGCAACAAGACTCGCTAAAAGCCTTGATGACTTCCGTGTTTCGATCATAAGTAAAAAGTGAAGTATATACAACATCGTACAGCCCGGTTGTACGAAGGTCATCTCTGCAACGGCTAAGTACATCCTCGGTCCACTCCCAATAGCCTTTGAAGTAATGAGCCTCTCCAACGAACTCCGTGCTTCTTCCCCACGAAAGCTTTTCATCAATCATACGTCTCCCTAAAGTAGGCAGTGGGTCTGAATCGGCTGGCCCGTAATGATGAGTGGATTGAAGTATCCAAGTCATAGCTCCTTTTAACTCATTGTCTTGGCACCATCCGTTAGTATGAAGTGGATTGACAAACTTGGGCCAATCATCGCTAAGTACCGACTTGTAAATCCTCAAGCAGGTCCCTTTCTCCGTATGATGCCGCTCGTTGTCCAAAGTAAGTAAGTAAGTAAGTCCTTTTGCTTTCGTTGATATCCTTGAAGTAAACCATGATTATCTGCACAAAACAACAACAAAAGAAGGGAGAAGACAAATAATCAAACAGCTGGTTTACACAAATATATGCAAGGAAAAAAAGATTAAATTGTTTATTCAGAAATTTTATCAAACATGTGGTGCTCAAGTATATTTACAAAGAAGAGTAGAGGGATGGAATGCCAACGAAATTGAGGAGGGATGGAATGCAAACGAAATTGAGGAATTCGCTTTACGATCTTCCGGCTTCTTCTTGCTGCTGCTTCCCTACAAAAAGTTACAAAAAGGGTCTGCTCAAAGTTTCAAAAAAAAGGTTGAAAAAAATCTTTTTTTTTTTTCGTTCAAGCATTTTTCGTCGAACAAGTAGTGTGCAGCGTGTAGAAGGGCATAGTTTGATGGACTTGAAGGTTGAAGCTTACAGAAAAAAATTCAACACAGCAGGATGTGAAACGCGGGCTCTTTGCTTTTGATATTTCTTTGCAATATTTGGAAAAGGATAATTAGTTTAAAAAATAAAAACGAAAAAGAAGCTGCTTCTTTGCATTCAGAGAATTAATCGAACAGTTGGTGTGCAGATAATAAAAGCTGAATATCCTGAATTATGATGGATGATATTCACCAAGAAAAGGAGAGAAACCCTCGACGAGGTCAGCAGAAAAGAAAAAATGCAGAAAATTTGGGGTGAGGAAGACATAAGAGAAGAGGACTATTTATAGGCACCCATCGATGTTCTAGTCGGCAAAACTTAAGAAGGAAACCAATTCCTTCTAGGAGTAGGAGTTATAATTCCTGCAACACAAGGTTTTACAAATTAAGGAAACACCCTTATTTGTGTGAATTCTTGTGCGCTGAAAATTCTAGAATAACATAGAATACTTGCAGTAAAAGTTTCGTACAAGGATCGAAAGGAGGGTGGGTTAAGGCAAAAGTTCCTATTACCATTATGTCTTATTCTAGTACAGAGACGTGTAAATAAAAGGTTGACACCGTCCATATTGCTACCATATGGCAGATTAAGAGTTTTGGAGTTATTGGGTAATATGGATTAATAAGTGGGCTTCAAGTATATGATTAGCAATATGGATTGAAGTCAAGTCTCACTCTCGTCTGTCCACATATTTATTGGTTTGGAGCCCAAAGAAAGCGAGGAAAAAAAAAATCAATTGTGTGTCTAAGTTAATTAATTTCTTGGCTAAAGTTTTATTTACAACTAAATTGATCTGTAAGCCCAAAGTTGTGAAATAAATGTCCCAAATTCAAGCACTCCTAAATACGAGTATAAACTATTTATAAATTTAAATTTCAAATTGAAGAACTCCTAAATACGAGTTTAAACTATTTACAAATTTGAGTTGAAGAACTCCTTGATACGAGTTTAAACTATCTAATAGACTTCAAAATTTTGAGACTTATTCGTTTCCTAGACAAATTGTCCACAAATAAGTCTCAAGGGGGCATTTGTAGACGTATAAAATTCAAGAAGAAATAAATAAATATTAATTTTATATTTTATTTATATTTTAGGAATTTTATTTAAAGATAAATCCTAAATTAAATAAATATAAATTAATACTTAAAAGATGGAGATTTTCGACCAATTAAAAATTGACACGTGTCATTTCTTGGTCATTAAGTCAAAGATTTGATGGAGATAACTACCAAAATTGAGGAGCCAATAGAATTGTGCCACCTCAGCCCTAAAGCCCGTCTTGGAGTCCAAAAGCCCACCAAGTCCACTATATTTTCACCTATAAATAGGGGTGATTGGAGAGGTCAAAGGACACACCACAAAATATATTGAAGAGCTCAAGAGTTGTAGGAAAATTCTCTACAACATTCAAGGCGTTTTTTGCGGCATTCAAGACGTTCTTCATGGAGTTCAAGGAGTTCTTCACCAAAAGCGTCCCAAATCAGCGTTTGATCCAGAAATAAGGTGTCGGACCTCCAGATTAACGTTATCAAATCAAGCATCAACACCGATCAAGATCAAGGAGGCCAAATCTCCAAGGATCCCGGAAGCTACTTGAAGATCGTTCAAGAACAAGTGGAAGAGACGAATCAGAGGATAAAAGCTAGAGATTGAACCCAAATTTTACTTCAAACCCGCAAATATTTGTTTGTACACGATTTATTGTGTTTGTTATAAATATATAAAATTTGTGTTTACATGAGCCATTGCAGATAACGAGTTAAACAGAAAATCTGACCTTTGCATCCGGTGTGGAAACGGACGGGATTGACTGTTCAGAACGCACATCTGGATCTTGACGAGGCTCGTTTTGACCAACGGCAGCTGTTGCAGATCGCAACCTGGGACGACACTTTATGGAACAATCACCATCCTCCAAATTGAGTTTCCGCTTCACTGATTTCCTCTCTGTAGGATGGGCAGCCTCATGCATCAACTGCTGCTCGTGCCGATCATCCATGACAGGTTGGTCGTCCTCCACATCTACCCCCTCCAACTCAAATTCATGTTCCAAATATGCCTCATGTGCGGATAAGCGCATTTGCTCTTCGTTGGAGGCGATGAGAGGGTGCTGCAAAAAATAATATTATTGTTAAAACATTGGAAACAAGAAAAGGAATCAAAAGTAATTAAAATACATGGTTGGAGAAAATTTTACCACTATCTTTGCACCGTCAAGGAGGAGGTGAACAATCTTATATGTCTGTTGACCCAATGCCGTCTTCCACCGAAGCACTCGCGGATATATGTCCTCCGAACCCTGGAGAGTATAAGCACAAGAAGCCCCGAGCGAAGGAAATATCTCGTACATCCAACATTGGAAGACAAAGAGGAATCCAAAAACCTCAAAATTCGGTTTCCCGCTGCCCTTTTTCTTCACTAATTTGTTCATCCTATCACAAGCTTTGTCAAACTCTTCCACGAAATATTTGTAGCTCCATAACCCCCAAGGAAACTGCATTAGGGATTTCAAATCATCGCATGCATGCAAGTACTTCAATCCAACTTCTTCACCTCTGAATCGCGGGGAAACAAAATCCCGTACACGAATAACACGTGGGCCAGCAAAAGGCAAGTCTCCCCACCCCCTGCTTCACCTTCACTATCTTCCACAACTGTCTTGAAAGCATCCTTAATATGCCTCATGGTCAATGTCTGAACACTATTGAAAGAAGTTTCCCATAATGTTGAGGTCGTGGGAAATTCTTCAACGGGGCCAAACTTCAACCCGGAAAGCAAGTAAAAGTCACGGGGCCCGAAAACAACCTCAAAATTATTGAAATTAAAAACCAACACTCCCTTACGACGCTTTGATCAGTTCAATAATTTCATGGCATGATAGAACAACTGACCCTGATAGTTTTGAGGGGAATGCTGTAAATTCAGTAAATGCTCAAATGGCCCATTCCTAAATTTCTCAAAATTTTCCACATCTAGGCAGTCACTGATCAATTTAATTACAAACTCGGAATGGCATTGGGCCGCAACAACAACACCTATACAGTTAATACTTCATATAAATACCAACATTCTTCACCATTCACAAGTTAAAATAAACTGTAAAATTAAGAATCAAACAGACCAAATTCATCTACAAAAATACAAAGCACCATGCACACATTGTTCCAACAAAACAAAGCAATTCTTCAAGGCCACGACACCCAAAACTTTAAAACAATTCATCTTTTCCAATTCAAACCCTTCACAATTCAGCAACTACGTACGTCACTGAAAATTCAGTGACTCGATACAAAAGGCATCAAACACTGAACACAATAACAAAAGAGGAATTCCAAAAATCAACATACATAGTCAAACCACGCTATTCACCACTCAACCAAACCCTAACACCCTAAAACTCATCAATATTTCACAAAAATATAACAAATAACTCCAAAAATATAAACAAAATCATCAAATATCACCATATTGTCATAAATCATCAAAAAAAAAATTGCAAAGGCTTCGAAAAGCTACCTTCCGAAGGCATAGTTTCAAAACCACGATAAAAAATGCCAAATGACTTCAATATGGGATGCTTCAATCGACCACGCCGTCGTCGGAGTCGCCGAAATATTTGTTCTCCTCCTCCAAGTCGTCGTCGCCGCTGTCTTGCCTTGCCTTTCCAACACCGGTGGCACTCTTCTCTCTAAAATAATCGACACCAATAAAGTTGAAAAATGCCAAACCACAGGATTTTCAACCAAATCGCTTCAAAAACGGAAAAGATATTCTTCAATCAAGCGCGCCGTCGTCGCTGGCTACGGAAAACATTAATCCTCATCGATATTGCCGCCTAGGCTTCTCCACCGCCGGTCTCACCCGTCTATAAACAAAAAGGCGAATTTTAGCCCTACATTCACCACTGTCGCCGCCTAAGCTTCTACAACGTCGTCGTCGCCGGAAAAAAGAATAGAGGACCCGCGAATACAAGTTTTCAACCGCCGCCTCTCCACTTTCTCTCTCAAACTAGTCGACGCAAAATGGGAAACAACAAGATTTTACACCGTGGCCGAATAACCTTCTACACCATTGTCGTCGACGGAATAATTGAGGAGCGACGCGAATTATCGCCTCTCCAACTTCTCTCTCTAACTTCTCTCTCTAAAACTTTATTTCAAATGTATTATGAGTGGAGAAGAATTAATGAGTTGACCACAAATCTTATTACTCCCTTATTTTAATCAAAAATTAATTAGACTAAATGACTAAACAATAATGAAAGCCATGGTCACAAAACCCTAATTCCTCCAAAATTATTATTAATTGGGAAAATAATACATTTTAGTTGAAAAAAAAAACTTAGGAAGTAAAATTGATAAATGTACAGGGAATACAAATTAAACCTTAAACGTTTTTACCTTAATTAAATAATTTTAAATACAAATCACTATGGGCCATAAATAATTACATTTATTAAATGTGTAAATTAACTAGCCAACAAAGACAACCATGGTGACAAAAACCCCCTACTACATCCAATTATCTATTCACCATAATTAGTGTAATTAAGAAGAAATTACAAAATATCAAAAAAAAATTACAATTAAAAGTCTTCAATACACTATTCAAGACATAATTATCGTAATTAGGACTTACTAATTTAAAGATCAACAATATTTTTTTAATATAAATAATTACGATTTTACATGTTCCTAAATTAATAAATTGTAATTAACGAGTTTTTTAAGGTACAAAACATAAAAAAAAAAATCATAATTAAACATCAATACTGTAATGATGATAACGAATTGGTTAATTAAATTAACACGACATTAAACATCTTAATATAAAGCTAATTAAGCATCACAACTTTAATTAATGAATTTAATAAGAAAGTCAAAATAATAAAAAACAAAAAATAAGTACAACATAAAAAATAAAATAGAAGATATATAGTTGTTGGTGGAAGACATATGGGACAAATGGCATTGAAAAACGTGTCTAATCATGGTTGGAATTACAATTAAACGAAAAGAGAAAGCTGCTTTTTCAGCAATTAAATTAATTTAAAAATCAAAACAAAAATAAAAAGCCTAGGATTGATCCTAGTCGTTGGCACAATGCCTTGACTACAAATCGGATGAACCCTGCATTTGACTATGAAGTAGTGCCCTATTTATGCAGTTACAATTTTCAAAAACAATAATTCTATTCGCAGATACTATGTCTGGACATACGTGTTTGAAATAGGAAAAAAAAATGTTCGATTGCCTTAAAAATTTCTTTCCTACTCAGATTCCCTTCAAAAATATCAATCTCACGCACACCCGCTTCCAAATTTTACTTTCATCCACATCCAACTCTTAAACTTGTGAATTTAAATTAGGATGAAACTTTATAATTAAAATTAAAAAGTGTATGTTTATTAATAGTCAAACTGTCGAAACAATGACATTAAATTATTAGTTAAAAAATCCGTCAAAAATATAATAAATTAATAATTTTGGGACATACAATGTCCAGACATACGATGGTAAAAATAGTGATTCGACGGAATTTTTTAACAAATAATTTAATTTCATAGTTTTGATAGTTTGGTTATTAATAAACATACTCTTTTTCAATTTTAATTATACAGTTTCATCCCAATTTAAATTCACAAGTTTAGGAGTTGGGTGTGGATGAGAGTAAAATTTGGAAGTGGGTGTAAATGAGATCGATATTTCGGAAGGAGATCTGAGTAGGAAATAAATTTTGAAGGTAATCAGACAATTTTTTTCCTATTTCAAGCACGTATGTCCAGACATAGTATGTCCGAATAGAATTATTGAAAATTTTATTAATTTGGAGAGATATTAATAGATCGATAAATTAATAATATATTAATTAAAAGAGTGATTTTTCAATTTCACTAAATATACTTTATATAATGATTATGAATAGAAGTAAATTGTACATAATTCTTCAAATGTACTTAAAATAAATAAAATTATGCATTTTTTGAACCTAATCATGCATCGATCGATTTTTAATGAAAACTAAGCATTGTGCTGGTCATGCTTAACTTTTTATTTCAATTAAATAACTCGATATCAAAATTTTCAAATACAATTAGAGAAGTTAGTGATGGAATACAATTATATTTAAATTTTAATGGAGAACTATAACCCATTATTTTGGATGTAATTAGAAAAGGTAGATATGAAATTCACTTAAATTTAAATTTCAAGAAAAAAAATAACGATAGATTCATTTTAACAAATTATGATAAAGAATTATTAATTTACAATATTGATGGACCTATACACTTATAAAGAGAATCTCTAAAAAATTATTATATTATTATCTTATCGAAATTGATGATTTTTTACAAGGGTTCGAGTCGGGATCGGAAAAATTTACTCCATCCGACCCCCAAAATTATGCATAGTTTTGGGGACATGAGTTTTAAGATAATCATGAAAAGTGAGATGTAAATGGAAAAAAAATAAATATAAGTGAAGATGAAAACCCAAACTATAAGAGTAATAAGGATGGTTTCAACAGTTGTGTTGGGAAATTTATTAAAGTTTTGATTGATTCCAAAACCAACTGACCCCAACCGAGTAGATGTTTCCATATCCTAATGTTAGTATTTAGGCTCGCTGTTTGAGCAATGTTAAGATTTTATCTTTACAGGTCTCCAGCTGAAGACGGCAACATGGCTTCACTCGGATAGAACATCAGTTGTAAGAAAGACAACTGAGCGTTCAAGGGAGAAGATGTAAGAGAACATCAGATATGAGAAAGACAACTGAGCGTTCAAGCCACCTGTTCAGATGGAACATCAGATGTGAGAAAAACAACTGAACGTTCAAGTCAACTGTTCAGATGGAACATCAGTTACAAGACTCAATCTGTTAGATCAACAACATGAAGTTCAAGACAGCTGAGAGTTCAATTGTTCCTATTCAGACAGAAGGTCAGATGAAGATATCGATCAGATGGAACATCAGCTGAAGACCACTCGGATGAAGACCAAAACTTCTCAACCGACTGAACAAGGTTGAAAGACTAAGGTTGAAATTTGAAATTCAAAAAGGAAGTCACGTGAAGGTTTGACGTTCTATCATTACCTCATTTGGCCCAACACAAGGCTGTCTCAGATGGAAAGCAGAAGTTCACAGTTGCCAAATCGGGAAAATCTGCAGAGATGAGAGACAAGCCATAGCTTTCACAGAACAGAGATCAACGGTTCATCCAACGGCTAGTTGATTCTCTCCGCCTATAAATAGAGGCCTTCATTCATTCATCAAGATATAAGAGACAAGTGCGAGAAGAGAAAAACGAGTGAAAAACTGCACACAAGCTAAACTGCTTTTATTCTCTAAGAACATCGCTAGTTGAGAGTTCATAGAGTATTAGATTTTGTCTTGGTGTTTTAGATCTTAGTTTGAGTCTTCATTTGTTCAAGCTTAGATCCTAGCTCACTTCTTTGTTCGAGCTAGTAGTTGAAAAAACCCACCCTTTTTACATATCCTCTCAAAAGGATTGTTAGGACCCTACTCTTCCCGAAATTGAGTAGATAGGTTGATAAGTACCCGTAAACTTATTTGTAAGGTTGATAAGTACCCGTAAACTTATCTCAACGGTTGCAAAGCCCGCGTAAGCTTTGTGGTTCCAGTCCCAAAGAACTTGGACTGAGTTGTGTGGACTCACAACTCCCCGTGGACGTAGGAGTTCTCTCCAAACCACGTAAATCCTTTGTGTGTTTGTGTTTTCAGTTCAGTTACTTATTGCATATTCAACTGACCTTCTAACCAGCACTCAAAACTAAATCATTGCTTTCTCAACTGTTTTGGTTATTGACCAACCTTGCATCTGAGCGTAAGTTATTTTATACGAGTTAGTTTTTGTTTCCACCACATTCCGCACAGCACTACACTTCCAGCTGAGTATCCTTATTCAGTTGTGATTCCAGCTGAGTCGTATTACTCGGTTGTGATAATTTTCAGGGGGTTGTTTTTAAAATTCTTAACTGGTGTATTTCCCCCCCCCCATACACCAAAACTCGTATCGGGACCATCAAATGGTATCAGAGCAGTGGTTCAAAAGGCTACTGACTCTGTTTTACGAGGTGTGAATCGATGTGTTTTTTTTCAGTGGTCAACTGAATAGATCTTTTTCACGCTAGTGCATATCTGCTTGCATTTGTTGTCTGTTTGTTGTGTGCAGATGGATGTTAAAGACAAGATTGTTGTAATGTTCTCGGTTGTGAACTATACATCCTGGAAGACTCGGATGAAGAAGATCCTACTGTCCAAGCATCATCGAATGCAACAAGTGATTTCATCCGGACCGATCACCATCATGGAAAAAGTTACTCGTACTCCTACAAATCCCAATGATGGGGATGCAACTGAGGTGATGGTTGAGAAAAAGCCAGAAGACTTCACTCCTGAGGAAGCGAAAGTGAGCCAGCTGGATATCTGGGCTTAGAGCACTATCATGTCCACAGTTGGACAAGACTATCTTCCATGGATAGAAGAGTGCAACACGGCTAAGGAGATGTGGGATATTTTGGCATCTCTTAGTGAAGGGAGTGATGAAACAAAGGAGAACAAGTTCTCCCATGCTTGTCAAGATTTTGACAACTTCTGTCTAAGAATTGATAAAACCATTGATCAGTTGGAGCTTCGGTTCATGGATATCATCCGAAGGATTCAGTCTATCCGACGAGGGAAATATACTTTGAGAGAAATCAACCTCAAAGTATTACAAGCTCTACCAGCTGAGTGGGACACCTTCACAAATATTCATGAAAGCCGAGCTGATCTTGGAGAGATGGGAACTGACAGGATGTTCTCAATTCTGAAAGGAAACGAGTACAAGGTGAACCGACGAAGATCAACTCAGTCCTCGGGGCAGACGAGTCGACTTGAGGATGTTGGTTCCGGAACAAAGACAGTAGCACTTCGAGCTGACTATTCCAAGCCGCGAACATCAAGGGCAACAAGATCTGCAGACACAGCTTCAAAGGAGCCGAGCAGAGAAGAGCTGCAACAGAGTATAGCCGCCCTGTCAAAGAAGCTAGCTGACATGGATACTCGGTTCGAAAAATACAAACGGTTCTATAAATCCAACTGAACTCGAGAAAATTCAAAGCCTGTGACCAACAGTTGCTTTGAATGCGGTAAAGAGGGACATTTTAAAGCTGATTGTCCAGATCTGTCGAAGAAAGATAGAGAAGCGTTGAGGGCCAAGCAAAATGCAAAGAACAAGACCATGGTTGCAGAAGAAGCAGCTGATGACATGGACATCTTCACTGACACCGAAGATGAGGACGAGCTGACTTCCACCAACAACGCTATCGGACAGGATCAATGTCTCATGGCATTTGGAACTGACCAGGATGATACTGAGGTACATTCTAATCCAGTTAATTTAAATTCTTCTATTGCTACTAACATGCAGGAATCAGTAGAGGAAGAGTTGGAACCTTCTTGGGGTGATTTTCTAGAACTCAGTGAGGAATTGCATCAGCAATCGGTTGAGTTTAAGAGTCTTCAAGAACAGTTTGCCAGACTTGAAGAATCCTTATCCGAAAAGGACGATCTGATTAAAAGTCAAGTCGAAGAGATTGATGATCTCAAAAGTCAACTGAATGTGGCCAACCGAACTAATGTTCCAACCGATGAGGAGTTGAAGAAGCTAATCAAGGATGGAATCAACAGAACCGACCTCAGAACCGTCCTCTGAACCGAGCTCAGAAAGGATGGAATCAACAGAACCGACAGGGATTCAACCATCAGAATCGACATCAGTTCCATCATCAGAACAACCAGAGGTTCCATCAGAGTCAACCTATGTGGAACAACTCCAACAGCTGCGAATACTCATGCCACAATATGAATCAACAGCCGAGCATGAACAACTATCGTCTACAGTCAGGACCATGGAATCAGACTCAGCCACAAAGATTCCAGAATGGCGTCCGACCTCAAAGGCAAAATCAAATGGGTTAGAAACAGCAACAAAACAGGGGGAACGCCTCTCCTCCTAAAGCCCACAATGGGAGAAATCGATCTCCTACCAAGAAACAGAACATCAATAATAACAACAAGCCTAAGGATAACCGAGGTGTTGTTATAGTTGATAGAGAAGGAAAAGTAATTTAGAATGATAAATCTATCCGAATCTACAGGGAAAAACGACTCACAGTTCAAGGGGGAACTGGTTCTAACCCTCCATGACCCAACTAAAATTGGGGACCTAAGCGTGTTTCTCTGTGCAGGAGCAGGAGGAACAACTGAGGAAGAATAAAGCATCACATACCATGTGGGTGATGGATAGTGGATGCTCGAAACACATGACAAATTTGAGGGATTTGCTTGGAAGTTTCGTGGAGAAGGAAGGACCATCAGTTACCTTTGGTGACAACTCAAAAGGTCACACCTAAGGCTACGGTACCCTTGAAACCAATCACGTGTCTATTTCCAATGTTTCATATGTTGATGGATTGAGGCATAACTTGCTCTCCATCAGCCAATTCTGTGATAATGGTTTCTTTGTCAAGTTTGATGCACAGGGCTGCAGGGTTAAAAATGTTGAAACAAAGCAAGTCATATTGTTGGGAAATTGATCCCCAACTGGGAATGTCTACTGTGCAGATTGGAACAGTAGTCCTCCTGAAACCTGTCTGTTATCAAAGAGCAGTTCAGATGTGAGCTAGTTGTGGCACAAAAGGCTCAACCATCTGAATTTCAAGACAATGAACCGACTTGCGAGACAGGAACATGCAAAGGGCATTCTGAACCGTGTGTTTTCAACAACACATATCTGCAGTACATGTCAGTTGGGAAAGCTCGCTAGATCCTCCTTTCAGTTGAAAATGATTCCCTCAACCGACCGAGTATTACAGCTGATCCATATGGATCTCTTCGGGCCAGTTACACCCAAGAGCATGAATGGTAACGAATATACTCTTGTTGTTACTGATGATTTCTCCAGGTACACGTGGACCATTTTCATGCGTCACAAGAGTGAAACCCGAGATGAGCTACCCAAGCTGATGGATCGGATATCGAACCAACAAGAGATGAAAATCATTTCTATCCGATCAGACCGTGGAACCAAGTTCCTAAATGAAACCATCATCGAGTACTGCGAAAAGCATGGAATTACTCATCAAACATCGGCTGCGCCTACTCCACAACAGAATGGAGTAGCCGAGCGAAGGAACCGAACGCTGAAGGATGTTGCTACATCTATGTTGACAAGCTCAGCTCTGCCAAAGAGATTTTGGGCTGAGGCAATCAACACAGCCTGCTACACCCAGAACCGGTCTCTTCTGACCAAGCGGTTGGGAAAGACTCCATGAACTATGGAGACGCAGGAAGCCTGATATTTCATATTTTCGTGTGTTTGGTTCTAAGTGTTATATTCACAACAATGGGAAGACTCAGTTGAAAATTTTTGACGCCAAGGCTTCGAAGGGCATATTTCTTGGATATGCTACTCGGATCAAGGCTTATAGAGTTTTCAACAACTGCTCTCGTGTTGTGGAGATAACACCTCATGCTAGTTTTGATGAATCTACTTTTGAGTGCAGGGAACAGGCTAAAGGACAACAAGCTGATCCACATGTTCCACCAGCTCTCACCAGATCGCAGGTTCTAAGGCAGAAGAATCTAGTTGAACCATTGGTATGGGCAACTGAGGATGATGATCCTTGTTCCTCTGAAGATGAATGTGAGGACCCCAGCTCATCTCAAGGGGGAACTTCAGCTGATGTTTCTCCAACTGCATCAGCATCCGAAGCCCAACCGAGCCCGGTTCAAAATATTGTCCATGTTGAGGATCCAGACTCTACAGCTGATAAATCACCAGTTCTGAAGATCCCAACATCTCCCACAGCTCAGGATATCCCATCAGTTGAATTCACGGAACAGCCAATGTTGGAAGAAGAAGGAAGACGCAACAAGAGATGGTATGAAGATCATTTCAAGGACAACATCATTGGAGATCCAGCCAAAGGTGTGAGTACTAGGAGCAAAGTTGCAAATCCAAACTTAGCTGAGAAAGATTCCAACACTTATGCCCAATATGCTGAGGAATGGCAGTTCTGGAAGAGTTCGAACAAGCAGGAGATGTTGCCATGATTTCATATTTCGTAGCTGATGTGCCAGAACCGAAGAATGTTGTGGAAGCTCTCAACTGTGTTCACTGGACAACAGCTATGCAAGAAGAGCTGAATGAATTTCTACGCAACTGTGTATGGGAGTTGGTAGAAAGACCAAATGGTGTCAAAGTCATTGGATTAAAGTGGATTTTCATGACAAGAGAGACGTCATTGGACTCATCGTGAGGAATAAGGCAAGGTTGGTAGCTCAGGGATATTGCCAACAAGAAGGAATTGATTTCGAGGATTCCTTCGTGCCAGTTGCAAGGTTGGAAGCCATCCGAATATTTCTAGCCTATGCCGCATTTCACAAGTTCAAGGTCTATCAGATGGATGTGAAGTGTGTCTTCCTCAACGGTGATATTAAGGAAGATGTTTATGTTGAACAGCCTCCCGGTTTTGAGACTGGAGATGGAAGAGTGTATAAGTTGAAGAAAGCTATCTATGGCTTGAAGCAAGCACCTAGGGCTTGGTATGACACTCTATGTGGTTTTCTTCTGAACTTGGGGTTCAAACGAGGGTCAGTTGACAAAACACTGTTCACCATAAAAGTTGGAGAAGACATACTTGTTGTGCAAATCTATGTTGACGACATCATATTCGGTTCCAAGTCGGAGGAGCTATGCGAGAAATTATCAACTCTCATGAAGGAGAAATTCGAGATATCAATGATGGGCGAGATGAATTATTTTCTTGGGCTATAGGTGAAGCAGTCATCAAAAGGGATTTTTATCAATCAGTCCAAATACACAAATGAGCTTATAGCAAAGTTCGGTTTGCAGTCAAGTAAAACCATAAGTATCCCGATGAATACTAACTGGGAGATTGAACCCGAATCTGAGGGAAAGCTCGTTGATGCCAGTAAGTATAGAGGGATTATTGGATCTTTGCTATATCTAACCGCCAGTCGGCCAGATATATCCTATGCGGTTGGAGTGTGTGCTCGGTTCCAAGTTCAGCCAAGGGAAGCACACATGTTGGCAGCAAAGAACATCATTAAGTATCTGAAGGGTACTGTTAATGTTGGGTTGTGGTACCCAGCTGACGACAATATCCAACTGACCGGATACTCAGATGCGGATCTAGCCGGAGATCGGTTGGATAGGAAGTCCACTTCTGGACCCTGACAGTTCATGGGAAGCAAGTTAGTCTCATGGTTTTCCAAGAAACAAGCATGTGTTACCACTTCTACAACCGAGTCAGAGTACATGGCTGCCGGTAGTTGTTGCATGCAAGTGTTGTGGCTCAAGCAACAGCTGAGAGATTATGAAGTCGCAACTGGACATGTTTCTATTCATTGTGATAGTTCAAGTGCCATTGCTATCTCTTTGAATCCTGTTCACCATTCTCGGACGAAGCACATTGACATCCGACATCATTTTATCCGAGATCATATTGAGAAGAAGGATATATCTATGGAGAAGATTCCAACTGAGATTCAGCAAGCTGATATCTTCACCAAACCTCTAGCCGAAGCACGATTCAAGATGTTATGCGATCTCCTTGGATTGTTGGATCCATCAGATGAGGAATCAGCCGAGGTGAAGAGATAGATATCCATCTGAGGGGGAAGCTCAGATGAAGGGGGAATCTCAGATGCGGATCGCCAACCAAGATATCAGACGTTAGCTGAACAGACGAACTCGAGTCAGCTGATGGTATGCCGCAACATTGGAACGCAGCTGATTCCGACATCAGCTGGTAGGTATTACACAAATGATTCCGACATCAGCTGGCAGGTATCATTTATTGCTGAAGGTGTTTGTGTCTTAAATGAGAATGTTTGAAATAAATTCAAACATTCCTGAGCATGTCAGTTAGACTAAAATAGCCATCATAACGCATTTAATGTAAAGTACGGCTGAACATCAATAGCCTATTTTATAGTGTGACTAGGCTGACATGAAATCAGTTCACCTTCTCACGCGCGGGTATTGGAACTCGGAATTCAACGTGAAGTCAAAGCTAGTCAACAGTCGCGAGATCTCAGCCGTTGATGGATTCGCGCCATTCAACCCTAGCCGTCGATTTAACGACCCACTAACCTATAAAAGGCGGTAAATCAGGAAGTGATTTCTTACCTTCTACATTTGTGATTATCTGCAGTAACTGTTCATCTTAGTCTCCGTTTTTGTCTCACCATTTTCTGCAAGTTTTTCTCTCTATATATAATCTTCACAGAACACTAAATGGCACCAAAAGCTTCTACACAAGGAAAGAAGATGGCATCTTCTGGACCTTCTCTAGTCCCTTCATCATACGAGGAGTCTTTCGACATGCTGTTATCGAAGATTCATTTTGAGCAGATTCTATCGGATGAAGCACTGGACTCGCCGGTGTTGTCTCCCCTCGCCAATCTTCTCAGGGAGAATGGCCTTCTGGACTGGGCGACGCTCTTCCCCACCCACCTTCTCAGGCGGCAGGTCGGGGAATTCTACCTAAACCTGCAATCTCCAATCGACAGTAGAGATGGCCTCGTTACAGAAATCTCTTGTCGACAGCGAGATGTTCCGGCCAGAACCATCCGCTGTGTCACTGTCCCCGTTCCAGTTTCTGATTTGCTACGCTCCATCATCCCTCCAAACCTGACTGCCACAGACACAGTTGAAAACATCACCGATGCGGAGGCCGATCAATTTCTGGAGAGTGCTCTCATCACCCCAGAAAAATTGAGGAGTAATATGCAGCGAACGAAGTTGAAGCCAGAGCATTAACTTTTGCTCGATGTTGTATCCAAGGTCATCTTCGAATACAGTTGTGCTTTTGGAGACATCAGCCGACCGAAGCTCAAGTAGCTGATTGCTTTGGAGCACAAGCACAAACACGACATCAACTGGTTTAGTTATTTCAAACACCAGTTGACACTAGAGAGGCAGAAGATCTCCGAAATCACGACCGACTCTGGAGAGAAGTTGTTGAGTGTCAAGGGAACTCTCAACTTTGGAGCTAAAATTTCTGCCCTGATCCTTCTCGCCGCGAAGGATCAGAACATGGTCTGGGAAGACTGCGAAGAGACCCCATTCAAGAGACAGATGCTCTTCCCAACCGCCAAGAAGGCTCAGGATGTGATTAGGAGTGTTTATACTCCTAAAGACAAAAGAGAAGCTGTGAAAACAGTTGAAGAAAAAGATACAGCTGAGGAGCTGCCTCCAGCTGTCAGCCGCACTTCCAAATCTACAACTGCACGCCGACATAGAGTTGAGTCGGAAAAGGAGAAAGAGGAAGAACCAGCTAAGAAGAAGTTGAGGCTTCGCCTCAAGAAGTCAGTTGCCAAGCCAACTGAGGAGTTGCCCGCTGAGGAGACACCAGCTGAGGAGGCACCAGCTGAGAAGGCTCCAGCTGAGGAGGCACCTTCTGAGTCGAGTCACTCAGTTGAAGCAGCTGCCTTCGAGGTTGTTCCTTGCGTAGGTGGAACCGATGAGATGGAAGGGGTGGAGAGTGATCCAGAAGATGAACCAAACATCCCCTCGGATGCATCTTCTTCATCTGAGGAAACCGAAGATATTCCAACCTCCCCCACGGCAGGAGCTGATGCCGTACAGCCCGAACAGGTTATCCCAACCGACACACAGCCAGAAATTCCGAGCTCTCCGCTCGATGCCAACATTGAGACCACTCTTTTGGCCAATGTTGAGGAACCTCTTGATACCATCATCCCCACACAGTCAGAAATTCCGAGCTCCCCGCTCGATGCCAACGTTGAGACTAGTTCTTTGGCCAACGTTGAGGAAACCATTGAACCGATTCCCTATGAAAATCTCTCTCCCTCCCCCATCGACGAAGAGGCTGACCGTCAAGCTGTCGCGCTGGAACATGAAGGCAAGCTGGCCTACTGCTTTCAGAAGCTAATCGGAATGTTCCCTGAAGCGCGCGACATGCCTACTTTTGCCACTCTCGGAACCGAGCTGCTGTATCAGTTCAACATCATCTTCAGTCACTGGTATGTGAAGGAAAATACCATCCGCATACACAGCTGGAACCAGCTCAAGGCCGATGAGTCACGTATCAGGGATTACTTCAACTACACCAACCTGGAGGTTGCATACAACAATAAAATCGCACTGCTGACTCGTCGTCTGGACCTCAGCAAGGCGGGAGGAAGAGACACGAGGGAAACAGCTGAACAAGATTGCGTCAATTTCCTGGACAACATGCTAACAAAATCTGTTGATTTTATAGATGATCTTGATGCAGCTGCAGCTGCAGCGAAGCAGGAAGAGGAAGAACTTCAACAGTACCTGGCAAATCGCCAAGCCATGGTCACTGTTGAACTGCCCACAACTTCTGACCAACCAGCTCCAGCTGATCAGCCAGCTCCCTCCACAGACGAAATTTGTGAGCTGATCGCTGAGAGGGTCAACCAACTCAGGAAGGAGATGCTTGCCAACATCCAGCTCAACAAAGAAGATCAGCTGAGGATGATGGAAGCTCAAGCGGAAAAGCACAGGAAGCTGCAAGAAGAGAATGAGGCGCTGAAGATGAAGCTGGATGACTTCTCAACATCCACCAGCCAAGACCTCAATGTACTGAAGACAACCGTTCATGGACTCAAATCAGATCTGAACGTCTTCAAGTCCATCTCAGACTCCAACCTGGCCAAATCTCAACAGACTCAGGACGAAGAATGGGATTCTCGGTTTGAATCTAGATGGGCTGAGTTTGTCGTCTTCCAAACTGAAGTCACTGAAACCTTCGCCGCCATCAAGAAAGTTGATGAAGAGCGCCGCTACAAGGAACTGGCGAAGAAGGTTGAGGTGGAATGTGCAGTAGATGAGCTCTTCAACCGAATCCAACAAGCTGAACAACAACTCACCTCTCTGGATGGCTCAGTTGCAAGCCTTGTTGCTGATGCCAAAAAGGGGGAAGATGTGATGCAGCAAGATGAAATTGGGGAAGAAGAGATTCCAGTCGAAAAATCTCAGCCGAAGAAGAAAGCTCAGAAGAAGAAGTCCACTCCAAAGCCAACCGACAAGAATCAACAACAGCTGAAATCCATTGTTGTCGGTGGAGATGAAATGGCGAAGGATATGGAGCAGGCGGAGGAGTATGGAGTTTCCTACAACTCCATAGTCGAGATAGCAGCCGAGCTCGATGCGGAACTCGACGGTATTACAACCGAAGAGTGTATTGCTGCTGCTAAGGCTATGGATGTTCCTGAGAAAGACTACATGAATCCTGACTGGATAAAGAAGTTTACAGCCAGCCAAGCAACCAGAGTCAACCAGTTCGAGGAGGAGCTTGCCAAGGTTACCAACAACTTGGACAGGAATGTTGCCTCCCGTAGCCGACGCCGCATAGAAAAACATCAAGTAAAGGCTGAAGCAAGGTTGAAGCAACAGAGATTGCCAGGGAAAATCAAGCTTCAAAGTCGATTAAGGCATATTGACAAATGGATGCCAGCTGAATGGAATGAGGATTGGGAATCATTCAAGCAGGAGTTTGTGAATGATTTTTACTATAGGAAGGTTTACTCAACTGAGGATTCTAGGAGAGCCTTCAAGGAAGCCCTGACCGAGCTACACTCTGGGGATCCGGGCATGTTCAGCCAGTTCAGGCGAGCAATGATTGATGCGAAACTGGATATGAACACTGTCCCCGTCCCTCAGAAAGTCACATACCTTCCTCCATTCCTTCCAGACTCAAGAAATCCCAACCGACAAAAGATAGCAGCTGAGGCAAGAAGAGTCTGTCAAGAACATGGCGTAGATATCTCAAAAGAATTGGATGCGAAGAGAGAAATTTTTGTTAGAATTTTTGGCAAGTATGGGCTAAAGTATTAGCTAAGTTAAAGTTTTTGAGCAACTGATGTATTTTTTTATTTTTGTGCATATTTTTGTAACCATCAGTTGTAATGAAAACTTTCATCAGTTATCCGATTCACCTTGACGTAAATATCTCATTGTCCAAGCTCTGAATCGCAAAGTTATTTCAATACTATGTTATAACTATGCTAACCCTTTGATGTTTTAATTTTATAGACTGTCTAGAATTTCAGCTGAGATTTTAGTTAAGTCAGTAGGGTTTAGATCAGTAGGGTTTTGGCATCATCAAAAAGGGGAAATTGTTGGAAAATTTATTAAAGTTTTGATTGATTCCAAAACCAACTGACCCCAACTGAGTAGATGTTGCCAGATCCTAATGTTAGTATTTAGGCTCGCTGTTTGAGCAATGTTAAGATTTTATCTTTACAGGTCTCCAGCTGAAGACGGCAACATGGCTTCACTCGGATAGAACATTAGTTGTAAGAAAGACAACTGAGCATTCAAGGGAGAAGATGTAAGAGAACATCAGATATGAGAAAGACAACTGAGCGTTCAAGCCACCTGTTCAGATGGAACATCAGATGTAGGGATGGCAATGGGTCGGGTACCCACCCATTAAGCATTTCCCAAACCCAAACCCGTGAAAATTTTCTACACCCAAACCCGTCCCAAACCCGATTAAAAAATAATTTTAAAACCCATACCCGACCCGAACCCGTTGGGTAATACCCGTTTATTACCCGCTAAAAACCCGAATACTAAAAAGTAAACACCAAATAACAAAATATTATAAATATTATTAAAACATAAACATCAATAGAAAATTTCACTAACATTGATCTCAATGCAAACTACTACGAACTTACAAAATCTTAAAACATAACTAGAAGATTATGAATTATTGAAGATGCCGCTGTATCGTCATATTTCGGAAGTACCTTAACAGAAGTAGAGGAGAAACATTAAAGACTCGACTCCTACGGAATGTGTGTGTGTGTTAAGAAAATAATATAAAACCCTAAATCTATTATAATATTTATACTAATAGTTGTAATTATATGATAAATTATAACATATAATATCTTTCATCTTATATATATATAAATGGGTTTGGGTAGCGGGTACCCGGAGGTATTACCCAAACCCGACCCAAACCCGTGATGGGTTTGCATATTTCTACCCAAACCCGTCCCAAAACCATTTAATATTTCTCAAACCCGTCCCATCAGGGTTTGGGAAGTGCGGGTACCCACGAAAACCCGACCCATTGCCATCCCTAATCAGATGTGAGAAAAACAACTAAGCGTTCAAGTCAACTGTTCAGATGGAACATCAGTTACAAGACTCAATTTGTTAGATCAACAACATGAAGTTCAAGACAGCTGAGAGTTCAACTGTTCCTATTCAGACAGAAGGTTAGATGAAGATATCGATCAGATGGAACATTAGCTGAAGACCACTCGGATGAAGACCAAAACTTCTCAACCGACTGAACAAGGTTGAAAGACTAAGGTTGAAATTTGAAATTCAAAAAGGAAGTCACGTGAAGGTTTGACGTTCTGTTATTACCTCATTTGGCCCAACACAAGGCTGTCTCAGATGGAAAGCAGAAGTTCACAGTTGCCAAATCGGGAAAATCTGCAGAGATGAGAGACAAGCCATCGCTTTCACAGAACAGAGATCAACGGTTCATCCAACGGCTAGTTGATTCTCTCCGCCTATAAATAGAGACTTTCATTCATTCATCAAGATATAAGAGACAAGTGCGAGAAGAGATAAACGAGCGAAAAACTGCACACAAGCTAAACTGCTTTTATTCTCTAAGAACATCGCTAGTTGAGAGTTCATAGAGTATTAGATTTTGTCTTGGTGTTTTAGATCTTAGTTTGAGTCTTCATTTGTTCAAGCTTAGATCCTAGCTCACTTCTTTGTTCGAGCTAGTAGTTGGAAAAACCCACCCTTTTTACATATCCTCTCAAAAGGATTGTTAGGACCTTACTCTTCCCGAAATTGAGTAGATAGGTTGATAAGTACCCGTAAACTTAATAGTAAGGTTGATAAGTACCCGTAAACTTATCTCAACGGTTGCAAAGCCCGCGTAAGCTTTGTGGTTCCAGTCCTAAAGAACTTGGACTGAGTTGTGTGGACTCACAACTCCCCGTAGACGTAGGAGTTCTCTCCAAACCACGTAAATCCTTTGTGTGTTTGTGTTTTCAGTTCAGTTACTTATTGCATATTCAACTGACCTTCTAACCAGCACTCAAAACTGCATCATTGCTTTCTCAACTGTTTTGGTTATTGACCAACCTTGCATCTGAGCGTGAGTTATTTTATACGAGTTAGTTTTTGTTTCCACCACATTCCGCACAGCACTACACTTCCAGCTGAGTATCCTTACTCAGTTGTGATTCCAGTTGAGTCGTATTACTCGGTTGTGATAATTTTCAGGGGGTTGTTTTTAAAATTCTTAACTGGTGTATTCCCCCCCCCATACACCAGAACTCGTATCGGGACCATCAAGTTTCATTCCAAAAAATGGAACCCAACTCCAATCGTTGTAGCAGCTTCTAAAACATGGAAACTAGGAAATAGGTAGGTGGATTCCAAAGGAGAAGGAGGGCGCGTGCGCGTCAATTGATCAGGGCGTGAGGCCACTGCCCCTCCCTTATGGGCGGGTGTCCCCACGCGCGAGTGTAACAGAGGTTTGGCGAAAAAGTGGCCGCTTCTTCACTTTTTATTTATTTTATTTTTTTTCTTTTCATTTCATTAACATTTGAATATTTATTAATTTTGATGTCTAAAATGCTATTGAAATATATCGAACTATATCTTATATTGAATATCACAAAGAAAGCTTTCATTCGACATATAAATTATAAAATTTGGAGTTCAAGTAAAAAAGTTACGACATTTTAAAGAAAATATCAAATTAATTTATGTATTAAATAAATATTGAAAATTAAGTTAATATATTTGTAAAACATTGGTAAAAAAAAATTAACGGTCATATTGACATTACTACTTCACTTTCTTATTGCAACGCTAAACTTTTCAAAAAAAAATTCCTATATGTATCACCATTTTTGTTTACATATTCTATCAATTCTCAAGCTTCTTTTATTTTAGTTATTTAATTTCAATTTCAGTGTGTAAGTTTGATTTCATTAATGCTATTTTAATTATTATTTATAATTACAGAATTTTATTTTACTTTACTTTATTAATTTGTTATATTTAAATTTCACTTTAAATATATAATCAAAACATATATACAAAAAACTTAAAAATAGTTATGTAAATAAAATTAATTGAAAAGCATATATAGAGATATAAAGTTATATGTATTAAAGTAGGACCCTTATTGGAAGCGGAGTTCATTGTTGGAGAAAATTTATAGAAAAAAGTTGTTGAATTCCAAAACCTAATGTGACGCTGATGTAGCAGGTTGGAAGTTGGAAATAGCTTGCAACTATTGGAAGAATTATGACCTAAAATGGAGTATGCATAATTTTGGAGGACAAATAAAAAAGGAAAATTATGCATAATTTTGAAGATTTGAGAATATTATATTAGAGATTTTATTAATTTATAGAGTATTCAATTATAGAGGTTTTACCTTTAAAAAAACAGTTGTAAGATACAATTATTTTCTTCTATAGAAAAAAATTAATAAATTGAATAACTGTAAACTTGTAAGTTTAATAGGGAAACTCCGGTACATTGTAATGGCCTATTTTATTTTCTACTTAATTACTAAGATTTAGTTAATTTTAATTAAAACTTAATATATTTACATTAGAAATTAGTAAATTTTAATTAAAAATCTAACAAATTATGATTATAATATAAATCAGTAATTAAAATTAGGAAAATTCTCTAATTAGCTTCCTAATTTCCTTATTTTCTAATTCCAATCAATCGTTAGGATTCTTCTTTTGAGTTAATATGTTAAAATATTCTTTTTTCAAAAGTAAAAATAAATTTTTACCTTAAAACTTATAAAAGATAAATAATACCTTATACATAATTAACATACATAAAAATATATACATGATGTTTTCGTGTATGTTGCTCATTTATATATGAACACTCATGTATGTATAATGCATACATTTATATTGTAATAATCATCATGTTACTAATGTATAATATGCATGTAAGTTATTCGTCATGATGAACACTCATATATGTATGTTGAAGATGGACACATGTATGATACAATAATTATCATATATGTATAATTCTTATATATTATATATTGAGTATTATTTATCTTTTATATTATTATTTATTTTTATTTGAAAAAAAGGTATTTTAACTTTTCACTGCAATTGCTTTTCTACCAAATCTTTGCAAGTTCTATTAGTGTAGAATCGACACAAAAATTAAATATAAAATAAATAAATAAATAAATTGAATAAATCTGAGCTATTTCCAGTCCACAAACCACCCCTCCGCGCCATTCATCTCGACAGGCAAATCTCGATCTCAAGGAGTCAGGGTTCTCCCCGAATTCCCGTTTCCGATTCCGCTTCAGATCTGTAGCATACAAACATGTACGGATTCGAAGCGCTCACCTTCAACATCCATGGCGGTTACCTCGAAGCCATTGTCCGGGGCTACCGCTCCGGCCTCCTTACTGCCGCCGATTACAACAACTTGTGCCAGTGCGAAACCCTAGACGACATCAAAATGCACCTCTCCGCCACCGAGTACGGGCCCTACCTCCAAAACGGTCAGTCGATTCACTAATTTTCTATTTGATCATTAGCTACGTGGTCTCAGATTTCGTAATTGATGTTGCGATTTTGATCCCGTTCGCTGTATCGTGATTATTTTGAGGGTAATCCGCTTCGGTTTTGCACCTGATCGTGAATTTGGGAGATTACTTTGAAGCTTGGCTTTTTTTCCCCTTTTTTGAGATTTTTTCTTCATTTTGATCAGCGGATAATAATAGTAATTTGTGCAATTCGGTAAAGTAGTTGGTCAAGTTTCAGTTCAAAATTTGCTACAACGATATGACTATTGCTAATTTTGCTCATCCAGTCGTATCATTGTGACTTTTGTCTTAAGGAATCAAGGTTTTGACTTATTCGTTATTGTTGTTTAAGTTTATAGCACCAATAATAATACTTCACTTCTAAGCCTACGGGCAATTCTACTTGATCTTTAAGAGCCAACATTTTCATTGTTGGAGTCGGTTGGTTGATTAACGATTCATCTCGTTTTGGTTGTTCCATATTATCACCTAGGAAGTTTATGAAGCTTCATTGACAAATATGCCTTCTGTATACACATAGTTAGGCATTATCTTTTGTCTTTCTGGTGATTACCTTGGCCTCCCAAGCTTCAACTCTTTCTGGTTGTCTTATGGAATGCAGAGCCCTCTCCGTTGCACACAACGACTATAGTGGAGAAGTGCACCCTTAAACTGGTCGATGAATATAAGCACATGCTAACCCAAGCTACTGAGCCTCTGTCAACCTTTCTAGAGTACATCACGTATGTATATCTCACTTCTGCAGTTTGTCTATGAATTAATTTGAACTCAATAAAGGGACATCATTAGTACGTTGAATATAATTGCATGAGCACTGCCATATTGGTCAAATTTTAAGCTGTTCATTTGTTGTGAAGGGGTTGAAGTTTATGCTGATTTGATCAAACAAGTTGGTGTAACCTTGTTTTGCTTTTGAAAATGATACCACTATCTATGCGCTGCGTGGCGAAGAAAGTGACAGTCTTTCAAAATTGCAAGTAGATCCCTTTTCACTTTCAGAACACTTTTCGGTCAAGCTGAAAGAAAAGCCTTATTCTTTGGGATCTACAATTAGTAATTTATTGAGATGTTTTTGCACGTACGTCCTTTTTATTGCGTGGGTATGTAAAATATTGAAAAAACATTTTCTAAAGTGCTATCTAAAAATTCTTGAAATGATTTAATGAGAGCCAGTTACTTTAATGTCTATGACAAACATGGGACTGGCTTAATTTTGTTTCCGTAATGTAATCAGATTGCTCATTTCGGTCTCATACCTATTTTTTTCAATTAATGAGATTGGTAATACAAATGAGTTATAGGGAATCCGTCTGTTGAAGCGCACAAAAGGATGTATAGTTTGTTGGTTCAATACCTCGCATTTTGTTGTGAACTGGAGATGCCCTCTGTACCCAAGCAATTTCTGCTTTAAACTACCATTTAAAAAATAAAGAAAGAAACAAAGATAGATAAAATCACCATTTATCCTAATTGTTTGGTTATCATATAGGTATGGTCACATGATCGACAATGTCGTGCTAATTGTCACTGGGACTTTGCATGAGAGAGATGTTCAAGAACTGTTGGAGAAATGTCATCCCTTGGGAATGTTTGACAGGTAGTGTATCTTAATCAAAGATTTGGATACACATCTGGATGGTTGTACAAAATAACTCAGCCTTTCATTTCTACAGCATTGCTACTCTAGCGGTAGCTCAGAATATGAGAGAGCTATACAGACTCGTGCTTGTTGACACACCCTTGGCTCCATACTTCTCCGAGTGCTTAACTTCTGAGGTCTTGGCTAACTTCTGCCTTCTAATTTTGTGTTCAAGACTGGGATTGTAGTGTCTTTGCAGTTACTAATTTTGGCCGACTTCTTACTCATCATCATTTTCTTATCACCGAGTAAATTTATATGCTGAAAGATATGAACACTGCAGACTTGTATTTCAGGTCTTTAAAGTTTGAACTTGCTTCTAACTTGGATTTCTTTTTGTAGGACTTGGATGACATGAACATAGAAATTATGAGGAATACTCTTTACAAGGCATACCTCGAGGATTTCTACAGGTTTTGCCAGGTAAATGGCCATTGGTAGTGTTTAAAAGCTTCTTTCCTTCTGCTATATTCTTTCTTGGCTTTGTATTAATTATAACATAAAAATCTACATATAGAAACTTGGTGGGGCCACTGCAGAGATTATGTCTGACCTGCTGTCATTTGAGGCTGATAGAAGAGCAGTCAATATCACAATAAACAGGTTCCAATCCTGTGATTAAATATAGTATAAGAGTTGTTATACAATATTTTTGACCTTTTCTCATGCTTCATTTCTCCAGCATTGGCACTGAGCTTACTCGTGAAGATCGTAGGAAGTTGTATTCTAATTTTGGCTTACTGTAAGGGGTTCTGCATCTTTCTTTATGGATGCTTTTCTGGAAGCTCGTTTCCTGCCACTAACACATACTTATTTGATAGATATCCTTACGGTCATGAGGAGCTTGCTACTTGTGATGAGATAGACCAGGTACTTGATTATTTCCTTCAGATACTCTCTTTCAGTTCTATTCATGTGTGGTTGCCAAGTTGTGATTTTGTTACGAGTCCTTTTGTGTGTCTGTTTAGCTCCCCCACCTCCAAAAAAGAAAAGGCAATGGGATGCAGACAAAGAATACCTTAAGAAAATACACCAACTGAATTTAATTAAAGAATCATGATGGCTGAATAAACATTTCTCCAGGGTATAGGTCTCTATGGAATGTCAGCTCTGCTATTCTTTGTTTGAAGGTTTGGGAAATAGAATACAAACGTTGAAATTCTGTTTTAGAAATTTACAGTAAGATTCTTGAAGGTCTATGAACAGTTAGTCTTTATTTGAATGAAAAGGGGTGAATACATAAAACAAGAGCTCGGCTGGAGCAATCATTTAAATTCAAACTCGCATCATGCTTGCTTTCTTTCCTTGACTTTTTTTCTTTATCATATATATGTTCATCGGCTCTTGTGTTTGCTGGTGCTTGTTAAGTAAACGATAATTCGCCAATTTGGAAGGGCTTTTTTTTTTTTTTTTTTTTTCCTTTTTGTTTTTTCTTTTATTGCCTTGCCAGTGACAGTTAAAAGTCCAGAATCATGACATCTTTTTCCTGAGCTGTTCAATTTGTTCTTCTACTTGTGGCCTTCTCATTCTTTTTCTTGTCAGTTTAATTATATTCTCTAATTTTCTATCAACTCCTTATTTATTTTTGCTAAACTTTCTAGGTTCGTGGTGCCATGGAGAAGTATCCACCGTATCAGGCCATCTTTTCTAAGTTATCCTATGGCGAGAGTCAGATGCTTGACAAGGCCTTTTATGAAGAGGAAGTGAAACGACTTTGCTTATCATTTGAGCAGCAGGTTTGTTTTTCCAGAGCTTAATGTTTAAATATTTTTAGAAGAATCTCCTCGATTACTGGTTATTTTATACCATATTTCTGAATTTGCATATGTTACAGGCAGCATTGTATTTATCTACTTGAATAGGAAACTAATACCCTTAACTTTGGTTTATGCAGTTCCATTATGCTGTATTTTTTGCTTACATGAGATTGAGAGAGCAGGAGATCAGGAATTTGATGTGGATATCTGAATGTGTTGCACAAAACCAGAAGTCGAGAGTGCACGACAGTGTGGTTTTTATATTTTAGTAAGTCTCGTCATCATATATC
Organism: Schizonepeta tenuifolia; assembly: GCA_029490685.1. NCBI lineage: Eukaryota > Viridiplantae > Streptophyta > Magnoliopsida > Lamiales > Lamiaceae > Schizonepeta > Schizonepeta tenuifolia. The sequence goes on along the minus strand of CM055958.1, from coordinate 67,895,312 downwards.
TACCTAAGTTTTTGTTTGCATTCTAGCCCCTCGATTGATGTGAGTTGCTGAGAGTATTTGTTCTTACTTTGAACAATAAGTTATGTGGTTTGAGTGGGAGGGGGGAAATCTCTATTGACTTGAAATAATGTGTGCCGACGAATTCATCTGCTGTACAATAAGATAGCACAGGCATGTTTCCTTATTATTCTCTTTGTACTTGGACAAAGATTTGGCTCGATCAACGGCAGTCTTGATTTGTATATCACCTTAAAATCTTTGGTTTTATTTCATCATGTATTATTGTTTGGATAGATATTGCTATGAACTTGCGTATGGAAATATTCTATTTTTTCTGTTACTTTGTTTGAAAATCTCCAGCATATGGTTTTTCTTCAAATTTTTAGCTGACGGATGTGAATTATGATAAAGATAAATCTTGCATTTATATATTTTTTAAATTTGATTTGCGTCATCATTGCGATTTTATTGCATTTTGGTCAATTATTTCAGATTGCCAGTTAGCTATAGTTAAACTTTGATCAATTTGATTTCATATTCGCTTTTGATCTGAAAGTTAATGTATTTGTTGATTTGTATAACACAAATGATATTACTTAATCGAAAAATCACATATTCATCGTATTGTCTGCGTTGAGAAGATTATGATCAAATGACAATTTTGAGATAATTGACTTTTAACACAAGAAAAGTTGGGGCTTATTTTTTTCCTATTTTTCAGTTAGGTAGGCCAGTGTCTTTATATTTATTCAAAATTTGATTTCCCGATATGATTTCAGATGTGAAAGGAAATATTGGATAAATATCTAAGGGTGATAAATGGTTCGGTTATGGAAACCGCACCGATAATCGATTAATCAATAACCGACTAAGGCTAAATATTGCTACTGTATACCAAATCAATTAACTATTTTGATTAACCGATAACCGATTTTGCTAATCAATTAATCCAAATAACAATAAATTATTCAAAAATTGAGCAGCATTTCTGCACAATGTTGATTACTCATGTTCGGAGTCGGATAGAAAAGATATATAGTTAGAGAGAAGGTAACGTGAAGGAAAAGAATTAAGAATTACTCTAATATAGGATATGTTTTAAACTTTTTAGGGATATAACTTGTAGTAGTAGTAATAATAATAATAATAATAATAATAATAATAATAATAATAATAAATTCGATTAATTGGTTATTATGGTTTGTTTTTATTTATAACCAATAACCGATTGATTTAAAAAATTTAAACTGATAACCGTATCAATAACCAAATAAATCGGTTTTCGGTTACCAATAACCGATCGGTTATTACGTATTTCGGTTAAAAATCGACTAACCGGAACCGATTAGACAAAATATCCACTCCAATCGAATGAAAAATATATATATCGACATATACATAAGGGGTACATGTTGGACTTCTTCGTGTAATGATTATTATGAGATGGAACTTGGAAGACCAAATTATGTAGAATTAGGCTCGTTTCATGAACTGAATTCCACTTTAATTTAGAAGTTATTTTCCTCCACTTTATTTTTCAACAAACACACTTGGGATTTTTGTTCTACATGTATTGGATCATGCGGATAGTCCGGCTTACGTGACAACTCTAGTTAAAAATTGATATAAAGTCTCATTAAATGATCAACCCACTGATAAAGCTAAATAGCGTCCACGACTATCATAGATGAAGAAACTTAAAATGGGTATGTCTTTAAAATTTCAAGAGAAATTCTAAACATAGCCCCAAAATTACTTCCTACATCCCCTTGCAAAAAATACAAAAAATAAAATTAACATAATTTTACCATTTTATCCATATAACCCCATAAAATTAGTAAGTAGAATAAGTAAAAGAAAAAAACTAATAATCAATCGATAATAACCCCCAAATCATAGCCCCCGATTCTGGAAACCAAATTCAATGTTATCTAAACCTTCAAACACCCATGTTTACAATTCTATTATATTTCCTACAAATTTTCATCGAAACATAAAATAAGGACTCTGTTACCACTCAGATCAGTAAAAACAATTTATTGAGAACATTATTACAATTTCAAGAGCTCTAAGTACAGTACCCATATGCACAAACGAGGAAAACACGATCCTGCAGTTGGGTAGGAGGAAATGGGTTATGTCTCTGAAACTGTAAAATAAGGAATAAAGAGAAAATACATTTAAATTCAATAATCAAATCTCACCAGAGAATATTTCTCTGCAATTGATGATGAGAGCGATTCTCTTCGCTAGATAAGCTATGAAACAATCTAGATCGTGAGTAAAGTTAAATTAAAAAAAGAATTGTCATGTGTGTGTTAGCTTAGTTGTAGTGTGGTTAATGTCCGGATCAAAAATTATTGGTTCGAGTCCACCGTTACGCGATATTTAAATTTGCTTGTAATGTTATTAAAAAAAGTATTAACAAATAAAATCAGAAATTCCTCTATAAATGATGTATCCCGTCAACATAACATGAAATATGTCCCTTCATCAATTGAAATAAGAACCACAATTTAGATCTCGTGAGTAGAATTGAGAAGCAAACGGTGTCGTCCTACTTGTTGATGGTGTAGCACCTCCAGTTCTAGAGCTCCGACAACCACTTTCCATTCTAATTTCTAATTTTGGATTATGTTGTATGTAGAAATCATTGTGTGATTTGTTTTGTTGGGGGTTACGCCATTCACATTTTTTATCTTGATTATTTAAGATAATATTAGTTAATTATAAATTTTTGAACTGAGGATAAAATAGTAAAATTATATTAATTTTAATCATTATTTTTATAGGAGGCTATATTTAGTAATTTGGGGCTATATTTAAAAGAGCAAAAACTCAAAATACCCCTTCTCAAACATAAAAGATAAATTATAGCCCTTTTTTTTAAAAAAACTCAAAATACCCTTTTGAGTTTGTTTAAGACTTTTATGCCCTTCATCTATACAAGAAGATTGCATTTAATTTGTATCATACACGAAGATTAATTTCTTGTATGAATTTCCGGCGAAATTTTCCGGCGATATTATCCGGCTAAAAAAATTCCGGTGAAATGTTTCCGGTGAAAAATTTCCGGCGACAATTTTCGGCTAATTTTTCCGGCGAAAATTTGAATCATACACGAAGCCTAACTTCGTGTATGATGCATACATGAAATTATCTCCGTGTATGTATCATACATGAAAAATTATCTTCATGTATGATACAAATTTGATTTTTTTGGAGGCAAAATTTTCGTGTATGATGCATACATGAAAGTCAGTCTTCGTGTATGTATCATACATGAAAACTTATCTTCATGTATGTTACAAATTTGAACTTTTTGGAGGCAAAAATTTTCGTGTATGATGCATACACGAATTAGGCTTCTTGTATGATCCATACATAAATGTTAGTCTTCGTGTATGATGCATACATGAAGTTAGGCTTCACGTATGATTCGAATGTTTGCCGGAAAAATTCATCGGAAATTTTTCGCCGGAGAAATTCACCGGAATTTTTCGCCGGAAAATTTCGCCAGAAGTTCATACATGAAATTAGTCTTCTTGTATGATTCAAATGAAATTTAGCCTTCTTGTATACTCATTAAGAGTATATTAGACTTTTTACAACTCAAAATGGTATTTTGCAACTTTTAAACTTAAGATGGTATTTTGTAACTTTTATTTAAAGAAAAGGGTATTTCACCACATTTCCTCTATTTAAAACTACCCAAATTTCAATAATCAAAGAAATGGGCTCTTGCTTTCACATGATGACTGCAGGTATGTAGAAACTGCAAACAAATGGGCCACTTTTTTGTTTTGCTTTGAGACAAAGCAATTAGGGAGACGAGGTTGACTCAACCTACTATCTTTTTAGAGCAGGTATTTGATGGAGATATCTGCACAGTGGAAATGGAGCCCCACCTCGATCCAACTCGCCCACGCGCCCGAATCGACCTGTGCGTGGGTCTCACGCGTTCAATTTTTTTATTTTTTTCTTTTTCTTTTTATTTTCAGATTTTTTTTTTTCGATCGAGCCTTCGACTCCGATTTTACGGTTCTGTCTTCGCTCCAATTACTAAAATAAGGATAATTGGCAGGCAACAATTTGAATTTTTTCGGCTCGCTCCGAAGTCTTCGGCTCCCCTCGCTCGAACTTGACCATAGAAGAAGCGGCAAACAAAAAAAAAGGATAAAAAAATTGAAAAAAAAAACTGGTCAAAGGGGTGGTTGACCCGGGTCAACCGGGTCGGGTCGGGCGGATCAGCGGGTTCTGCACCCATCTTTTTATGCATTTTTTCGGAGGTGCAGTTTAAGCGAGTTTAATCTTTCTTTCAAATCTCCAATAAACATGCATAATTTAAATATGACACTAGGATAGAATATAGAATAATTCATGTATCTCCATGACCTTTTTATATTCGCTCTACATGAGTATAATATTCGCTTATTCACCAATAATTGAATTATATATTGTTTTAGTACTTATTATCACTTTGATCCAAATTCCCGCAAACGCCAAACGCTCAATTTAAAGATTTTATTTATTAAAATTAACAAAATTGCGATCCAATCTGAAAAAATAAATGAATGTGTTGGAATCATCGTTGTTAAAGGACAATCATACTGCGCAAAAGTACAAATATTGCTATATTTCTATATGATGAATGATTATAAATAAATAAATTCTTATGCCTAAATAAATATGATTGAAAAATAGAACCTTTTGAATACTACCACAAAGAAAATAAAGACAAATAATAAACATGAAAATTTATCTTATCAGTTGCTACTCCGAAAATCTATTAAATGAAAAAAAAAAAAAAAAAAGAAGAAGAAGCAGCAGTAATTAACTGAGAATCTGAGATAAGCACGCAACTTTGAATATCCTATCAGATAACTCAATCCTCGGAATTGTCGAAAATATCAATAATCCTATTTGGATAATGCCTTTCTTCTAAGAAGCCAAAAAAAAGAAAAAAAAACAAAGTTAGCCCGATTTTGGAAAAGTCAAATAAACGAGCAAAATTAATGATCAAATCTTAGAACAATAAAGATGTTTGACCACCTGCTGGCCTGACCACCAGGATTAATTAAATAAATCCTATCTTAATTCCAAAAAATTGATTTTTTTTTCCATTAAATCGGTTTATTATTTTTTTCATATTACCCTCAATAATTTATTATGTTAATTACGGTAGTTATATAGTTTCTTAAAATTATGCAATTTGTTTTCCTATATTAGATTATTATCTCCGACCAAAAATTTTTATGAATTGGGAGGGAATTATCATCCCATTATTTTAGGAACAAATTAGAGAGAAAAAAATAATATATTATGGGAGGGAAATAAAATCAAAATATAATCCACATTATATTTGATCGAAAATTATTATGAATTGGGAGAGAATTATCATCCCATTATTTTAGGAACAAATTAGAGAGAGAGAAAAATAATATATTATGAAAGAGAAATAAAATCCAAATATAATGCCACATGTTATTATTGACCGAAAATGTTAATAAATTGGGAGGAAAATATCATCCCATTATTTTAGGAACAAATTAGAGAGAGAAAAATAATATATTATGGGAGAGAAATAAAATTTAATTAAATAATAAATTATCTCTAATTAATAGGATAAAATTTTCGATCCATTCAAAAAATATTTAGTCATTATTTACCTTAATTAATCAAGGTTAGAATTGTCTTCCCAATTAATTAAAAAAACCGGTCCAAATAAAACCGGACCAAATAACCGATTTGGACAAAAAAAATCGGTGGTGGCTGGCCACTAGGTGTCCGATTATCACTACCCATCTTAGAATATTCACGTAAACTAAGTGCAAATTTCAGTACTTTGTAGAAGATCATCTGCCCAAAATAAACAATTAAAAAAAAAAAACCGCTATCATTTTTTTATTTTATTTTATGCTATGCTTGATTTTTTTAAATATTTTACATAATATATTATAGTATGAAATTATATGCAGAAGCCATCATCTATTAAAAAGTTAAATTAATTTGTCTGGTAGTAAATAGCTTGCCTTCCCCGCTTTGATGACTACATAATATACGGAAGTAATTTGGTTAATAATTCTTTTTTTAAGAATAATTTGTTATAAGATTCTAGATTCCCATATCTTATTTATAAATAAAATATTATTATGGATAGCGTGATGTGTGTATTTGTTGATTGTTTTTTTTTTTTTGAATTCGTGGAAACCCCACAGTCGTTACCTTTGATGCGCACAACGCATTGGGTAAATTTCCGTCCTTTGTTGATTGTTACTAATATTGTAGTGTCGCGTGCGTAGCTAAAAAATCTAATAAAATTGTATTAATTGAATAAATAGTATCGCGTGCGTAGCTAAAAAATCTAATAAAATTGTATTAATTGAATAAAATGTATATATATCATGTCGTCTGAATAATGAAAAAAATTTTGTAACTCAAAATAATAATACTCCCTCCGTCCACGAAATGGTTGCCACATTTTGGACGACACGAGTTTTAAGAAAATAATAGATAGTAGTGAATTATAGTGAGTTTTATTGTGAGTGGAGTAAGGGTCACACAATAAATGTGAGTGAAGTAGTAAAAGTGACAACTATATCGTGGATAAACTTAAATGACAAGAGTGGCAACCATTTCGTGGACGGAGGGAGTAATAAAATTTGATCAACAAATATATAAAATATCTTATTTTCATCATCGTAATTTAGTGGTTCGTACGCAGACACGTCAAATTAGTAAAATTCATTCAACCATCAATTTATTTGCAAAACGCACTGTGAAGGCATTTTGAGCATCATCTTTCTTTAAATACTATTACTACAACAGGTCACTTTCAATTTAATATGTCATCCCATGCATTTAATCACGATGTTAAAGTAATACAAAATCATTTTCTTTAATACTTACGTAAAAATGACTACTTATATCGTAAATCTGTAAATATAAGCAAAATCTAATCATCGAAGTGAAAGATACTAAAGGATATTATTTTCTACTACTATAGTACAATATATGATGAAAATACAAAATAAAAAAAAAAAATCAACAAAATAAAGTTAAAAAGAAAGAAAAGAAATGGGTTTGTTATAAAAAAAAAAGGAAAAAAAAAAGAAAAGAAAACGGTCAATGTGGAAAAATATCCTACCATTTTGGCTAAAGTGTAGATAAGGTTAAAAAAAGGCGAAAAAAAAGAAATATCGAGTAATGTTGAAGAAAGAGAGAATTTCTTGCTTGTCTTTTGTTAACTTTTTGAACAGGACAGGAGCAAGCGAGACGGTGTTAACAGAAGAGATTTTCACCATTTATATGTATATTCTCATAATCTTTGCACTCAGTTTTATAGATTAAAAGATTTTGTTTGCTTGCTACTGCATGAGGATCAAGAAGCTCGCGATATTCATGCTTGCATAATTGCATTTGCAACAAATTATGGATGTGCATGCACGTATTTTTACTATATTTTTTTTTAATGATGAATACAAAATAAACCAACAATTTGTTACAACTTACAAATTTGTCTTTCGTCGGTGAAAAAATATGATCCTAAATAATTCGACTTTAGAATTTCAAAAGCATGTAAATACATGTGACGATTGGTTTATAGGACATGATACATATGCATCAATAGGATTATAATCAACTCATAAATTATCACTCAATTGGTGGAGCATGGACAATATTTTTTATCAGAGTTAGATTATTCTATCAATCAAGCCTTATGATAATTATTGAAATAAATTAACAAAATACTCGTAACAAGTATACTTATGCTAGAAGATGATTATGTCAATTTTTGGCAATACTTTTATGATTAGTAATAAATATAGATATAAAAATAAAAATTAACGAATTTATACACTGGTGCGGTGCACCCACATTCTCAAACTCAAAATAATTCAAAATATTTATTATCACCGAGATAACGTCCGTACAAAAACTAGTAAAAAATTATTTACACGACATGCAGTTGTTCTCATAAATTAATACTTCTGTTAAATATCTATCAACTATATACGGAAAAAAATTCAATTTGTCGAATTCAATACGCGATCTTATAATCTCAAGACAAAACAACCTAAAACTTTTCACTCATTTATTTATAGGTGGAAACATACAATTATCGCAAAATCAACACCAAAACTAGCAAATTCATAAATCTCTTTTTATTTTATTTTTTAAATTTGCAAGACAAAATTCAAACCCCAGCGTTATTGCCAATAATGAAAATTTCCTCGGTCTTGTAATAAATAAAAAAATGGAAAAATTAAAAGTAAAGTCTTATGGGCAAAAATTGGCGAAGTCAAAAAAATCTTGAATGTTGAAAAATAAAGAATATAAAAATAAAAGAAAATCCGCTATTCTGAACAGCCCATTGGAATTGTTTAGCAGGCCCCCGGTTTTCCTCTCACATCTCTCCTGAAACCAACGGTATATATATACCCACCCCCATTGATATACCCCACCTTCTTCAAAATTTGATCTTCACCTTTACATACATGTATACATATACACAGACTGCTGAGCTACATTCCTATCAATCTTTTCATACACGACTGCTGAATGCATAGTTTTTAGCATCGAACTATGAAGTATCTTATCATATCATAACTCCAATTATAGACAGACACACACAAAAGAAGGACCCCTTTTTTTTTTAAATCTTGATTTTACCTGCTTTTTTGGCCCGCCCAGATTTAGTTTTTGGCACCTGGATCAGAATTTTGCATTTTCTTGAATCCAAAATTTTGGTGCTCCTTTTTTTTTTTTTTTTTTTTTTTTTTAATATATAAAGATTGAATCTTTTAGCTGCATGAAAATGAGGATTGAGCCAAACGGGAGCGGCGGGAGAGGGAAAATGAGTAGTGAATCGAAGAAGGGGAAAAGGCGGCAGAAGAAAATCTCTGCAGTTCAAAAGCTATACGAAACTTGCAAGGAAGTTTTTGCTGATTGTGGGCCCGGCATTGTTCCTTCGCCTCAAAATGTTGAGAAACTTGCTGCTGTTTTGGGTACTTCATCGATCTCTTTCCATTTTCATCATTCTTTTTTTTTGTTTTTCTTATAATTCATAATCTTGTTTTGCGCAGTTTCTGCTTGGTTGGCTCACGGGGTTTTTGTTAATGTGGGCCAATTTAGTTTTGAATTTTTTATTTATTTTATATTTGTATTTAATTTGGTTGGTCAGTGCTAGGCCAAGCTATGAATGAAAGCATGAAAAATGAGGTGTACTTTTGTGGTCGTGTTGCATCCTATTATTATAGGGGTTGGTGTCTGAATTTGTTGATAATGACTGTCTGATTGTTTTCATGTTTTGCATCTTATTGTGTTTTGGAAAAAAAAAAAAAAAGTAGATGAAAAATGGTGGATTCTATAATTGTGGGATCAATTCATTTTGTGCCATCTGCTTCTCTCGTGGTGTTTATGCTATTTAGGTGGTACCATGTGCCTTGGAGTTTGTATATTTAAAACCACAGAAATCTTACTTGAATCATTTATTGCATATCCGAGGTACATTGGCCCAAAAAATTATTAACCAAAATCACCACATATGAAGATTCTTGAATTCATATGGCATATTTTCTTCATGCATTCACAATATTTTATACCCTCTTTATGGTGTTGACATATCATACTATGTAGTTTTCTTGCATAAAATTTCAGTTTGTGCAGTTGTCCACTTTGGGTTCTGTCTGAAAATTATGTTATGAGTGGCCCTTTTTGAGCTGCTGAACAAATTTGTTAAATATTAACTTCTTTTATATTGATTATTTTGTGATCCTGTTAATTATTTAGTTTTGGTGGATTAAATCAGTGTTCTTGAAAGTTGATCGGTTATAGTTATTTTTGTCAATATAGGTTACTTGTGGCCTAGAATCAGAAAGAAATATTACAGGAAAATTTAATTCAATTGTGCCAAAATGGTAGCCTATAGTGTTTGCTTTGAATCTTTGTACTAATCTTAACAAATGTGATGAATCCTGCAGATGGAATGACTCAAGCAGATGTAGGCCTACGGCCAAATATGCCGTTTTTCAGCAGCGAATGCGCTCCCGTCATAACTTATCTCGGCCTCCATGAGTGTGACAAATTCTCAGTATGTAATCTTTTTTTCTTCATTGGATGGCAATCAAACTTTAGTTTTGTTGCCAATTCTCGATTTCATGGCGCTCCATACTGTTTCGATTATTGCAGATTGGAATCTTCTGCTTGCCCCCGACAGCTGTCATTCCGCTTCACAACCATCCCGGAATGACAGTTTTCGGCAAGCTTTTGTTTGGCACGATGCATATCCGGTCTTTTGACTGGACGAATGAGGTGGATTGCACAATGACAAGTGTCGTGGATGCGAAAAGTACATTTTTTTTTTAAACTAATGGTTTCTTAACTACTTCTTGCCTATGTTGGTTATATTTGTGAATTGCATTGGTTCTTATGGAAAAATGGGATCTCTTCTAATTATAGGAAGGATTACTTTAATAGATAGATATAAATATGCATGTTTTGATAATTGAAAATGTTCTATTTCACATTGGTAAATGATAATGTAATTGCATCTTCTATTTATGCTAACACTAAGCTTTTGATGCTAATGAAATCAAGAGTGCTTCTCCATGATCCGTTTGCTCATTTTAGTCTGTAAGATATCCCAATGTTATGTAGAACTACTCCTTCATTCACAATCTTACGATGTACGCGTATATTGTGCTTCTCTATCTAGGCAGAACTCTCTCTCTCTCTCTCTCTCTCTCTCTCTCAACATTCTACTTTGCTGCAGATGTTGGTGATCCCGACGACCTACGAGTTGCTAAGGTGAAGGTCAATTCGGAGTTCACCTCTCCTTGCCAGCCTTCCATTCTCTATCCGACAGAGGGTGGAAACATGCACCGGTTCACAGCCAAGACTGCGTGCGCTGTGCTCGACGTACTTGGCCCTCCATACTGTGACTCCGAAGGCCGACACTGTCAGTACTACCAAGAGTTTCCATTTGGCAAAATTTCAGGTACACCTTTCATTGGCCATTGTACAACTCCCTCTGCAAAACCTTGTTTGCTTCTGTTATTTGAGCAGACATCTGATCTGTCATATAGAAGGTTCTAGAAATGGACCCTTTTGACATAAAGTTCACTAATTTGTCCATTTCAAGTATTTTAAACTTAGCATTGTCTTCAAAATATGAATCCATGAGTAAAGTTTTGTGTTGATGATTGCTTATTTGTGCTTGGAATACAGTCGCCGGCGACACGGCTTCCGAGGAAGAGGAGGAGGGTGAGGGTTATGCATGGCTGAAGGAGATGGAGAAACCAGAGGATCATGTAATTTTAGGAGCAATCTATAATGGTCCAAAGATAGTAAGAAAGTGATTTCGACAAGGAAGGAAAAATTGTCTTCTTAGGATATTGCAAATGCACTGTAGGAAGGAACTTCTCTTCTTTCCTTTCTTGTCCATTTTCTTTGTCCTCTCTCTCTTGAAAAGGGTGTTTGAGGTTTCTGTCCCCCTTTTTGGAAAGTTTGATGTAAATATTAGCCATCTAAAGGAAGATTGAAACAGAGTTTTCTTCGATATGCACATGAGAGAGAGAGTAATTTCTATGTGCATCAAGAAATATCTGTTTTGGTTGCATGAAGTGGATTCCACTTCATCTTTATATTCCTTTTTGGGTTTACATGCATAGTTTTTGAAAACCTGAGTTTATATATTTCAAAACGTGTTCTGTTCCAAAACCAAAAACGAAAAGAAAAGGAAATTTACTCTTCTCTATAAACATTGAGAGATTTTTGGCATAGTAATACAGTACTAACAAGTTTAGGTTCACAGCCGAGGTTTTTTTTTTTTTTTTTTTTTTTTTTTTTTTTTTTTTTTTTTTTTTTTATCCTCTCAATTTGAGAAGGGGGAGCGGTGGGGTTTAAACCCTCACTGCGTTCAGACAGCCGCACTACTTAAAAAATAAAGTTTTTGTATGTATAATGTGTTTGCGTATTTCTAACCCATATTTTTGACAAAAACACAAAATTATAAGGTTAATTTTGGGAAGGTTGAACAAGCAATGAAGAAAAATGGAAATTATAGTTTAAGCACTGAATAATGGAAGTTTGAAGTGTCAGTGTGCACATAACTCCATGACTATTTTGAAGATAAATAATTTTGTAGATGGATTAATTAAGACGAGCTCTATTGTACTAGTAACGAATAAAATCTTCGAAGCTCTTTCCTATATTTTAGGATTTAAAGATGTCACGTTAACTTACAATCAACTAAATTTTACTCTAGGGGTGTTTGTCCTATTATAGCACATCATGTTTGACTATTCAATACAAATTCAAGCCGGTTACTGTTCATCCCCACGCGCACGTACTGTTCACGAGCGGGTATTCATTTTTTTTTAAAATTACATATTTTATTTTTCAGCTTTTTTTAATATTTTTCAGTTTTTTTTTTGTTTTTATATATCTTAGTTTTTTTTCCCAGATTTTATTATTTCCAAAATTTTAGTAAACATTGTTATTACGAAATGTAAAGTTTCACAATTATTACATTTCATCACGACAATGTCTACTTTTTAATACGACAAGTTCTACTTTTAGTCGAACGTTAAAGTAATTATTGTCATTCGAAAAAGTAAACTTTTTCAATAAGAAACGTAATGTTTAACAATCGTTACATTTCGTCACGATAATGTTTACTTTTTAATACGACAAGTTCTACTTTTAGTCGAACGTTAAAGTAATTATTGTCGTTGAGAAAAGTAAATTTTTTCACTAAGAAACGTCATGTTTCACAATCATTACATTTCGTCATGACAATGTTGAAAAAACAAAGATGAAATAAAATAAAGAAAATGTGAAAAATAACAAAAGAAAAAAGAAAATAAAATCTGGAAAAAAAAAGAAACAAAATCTGGAAAATTAAAAAAAAAAGAGGGAAAAAAATAAAAAATAAAAAATAAAAAAGAAAACAGAAAAAAAAGAAGAAATATGGAAATAAAAAAATAGAAAAAAATAGGAAATAAAAAAAACAGGAAAAAATAAATCTGGAAAGGAAGGAAAAGAAATAAACGGAAATTAAAAGAAAAACAAAAGTGAACAGTAAAATAGCGTGAATAATGAATTGAAAAGTAAAAATTAGTATGCTATAATAAGACAAAAAGTAAATGTATAATATATCATGTACACCAAAACAGTCTTAATCTAAATGCGATTGCGGCTTACCTATTAAAATCCTTCACTAATTTCAAACCAAAAATAAAAATAAAAAAAAATAAGTATATGTAAGATATTTAGCTGTCATTTCAGTCAAAGGTTGAAAGATATTTATATTTATATTCACACATGACATATACGGTGCCAAATTCTAGAATTTGCATACTTTTGTTTTAGTGAAATAATTAATTATATAGTACTTTCTAAGGTTGTGAGCAGCGGCGATCGTCAAGATCACACGCGCTCACATGCTATGTCAATTCGAGCTCGTACACTTGCAATGGTCGCAGCGGCGAGCTTGCCGTAATTTATTTTATTTTATTTTCTAAATTTATTTTATTTTTACAGATTAATTGTAATAACTTAAATAAATAAATTAAAACAAACGTAATTAATTATAAAGAAACCCTAACTACAATGACATAATTAAAAAAAAAAACGCTAATACGAAATACATTTAAATAATAAAAAAAATCCTACTCACTAAAAAAATCAGGCACATCCTTCACGAGTTACCACACCATCAAATGCCTAAACGCTTCGGCATGCATGACTGCCCATTCATTGAGCGTCGAGTTTAGCAGCATTTCCTCAGTGATGCCGGCCGACGCTTGATTCCGGGTACGCCGGTAGATCGCGTTGAAGAGCCCACAATTGGTCTTGACTCGGGACCAATGGTGGCGCAACTACGTCGAGTTGCGGGCCGCCGAGTACTGTGGACGATTCTCGTTGTAACGAGTCTCGATTCTAGTCCACATGGCGCCGTTGCCGCCGCCGCCATTGCGGACGTACAACCACGCCCGTGCCAACTCCAGGGTTTCGCCATCGGTGTAGGGATGAGGAACCATAGTCGGATGATCGCCGGAGATCGCCGAAAGAAAAAATTTGAGAGAGAGGAGAATGAGAGAGGTGTGATGTTTGAAGGAGTGAAAGGGGGTATTTATAGGGTAAAATGTAGAATTAAAAAAAAAATTAAATTTTTAACCGTTGCGATCGCCAACGATTGCCTGACGATCATTGTGCGATCGCCATGTGTAAAGGAGACTGCCAGCGAGCGCAATGTTAAGGCGATCGGCAGAGCGAGCGAGCACTCGCGAGCTCGGCGCTCGACAGTGGTGCGTGCGCGGTGCGAGCACGCTCGCTAAGGGTGCGAGTGCGCTCGCGTGATCGCAGCTGCAGAGAGCCTGACAGAATTACGATTCATGTAAAAAAAAAAAGTGAATCGACGATTGATGAAGTATATACTATATAAATTAATCTTATTAATTTTTCAATGTTCATTTATGGGAGGACGACATATTAATATTATAATTTTTTTATGATGGATTTGACTTCGATCGATATGATTTGTGGAAAAAATAATTCAACATCGTATGATACAACAGTTATATACTCAAACTAGTACTCTAAAATTTTATATTTTTGTTTTACTTAAAAATTAAAATATAAGTATTAATTCAGTTACTATATATAAAAAAACTTAGAAGTAAAAATACCATAAAAATGTCACTCTCTTTGTCACTATGATAAGTAATATATTTTGATTTTTGAGTACTACAATTTTTTTAATTTTTAATTTTTCTAGTTGTAAAGACTGAAAGCTAATTTATAGTTTTTAGATTAAAATCTATTACTTAATTACTTCAATAAGATGTAAATTCTGAAACTTACCTGAATTTAGAAATGAAAAAGAAAATATGAAAGTTAAAAAATCCTAAAACCTAGATTGAGAATAAAAAAATTTAATTTGCATATTCTAAAATTAGCAGAAAAGTAGCATCTACTTTGGTGGGGTAAATGCTAGGCTCCGAGAAGAGATATTGCAGGAATTTCGTATGGCTAACGGTGAGCTTTCCTTTAAATATTTGGGAGTACCCTTATCTCCCAAAAAGCTCACTCTAATCCAATATCAACTCCTCATCAAAAAGATTCTAGGCCGAATAGAATGTTGGTCCTCCAAACTTCTCTCTTATGCAGGCCAACTTCAACTTGTAAATTTAGTGATTTTTGGAGTCCAAACTTAGTGGAGCCAAGTCCTTCTCTTGCCTCAGAAGGTTATAAAGACTATCCAGATAGCTTGCAAGAACTTTTTGTGGACTGGGGCTGCCAGAGTAACCAAAAGAGCACTTGTCAGTTGGGAACAAATCTGTCTTCCCAAAGCAGCAGGGGGAATGGGAGTTATTGATCTTAAAATCTGGAATAAAGCTGCTATGTGGAAGCTTTTCTGGCATCTTGCTAATAAGAAAGACAAGCTATGGATACGGTGGGTGCACAAATGCTACATCAAGAATAATAATATCTTGAATATGAACCTCCCCATGGAAGCCGCATGGATTGTCTGGAAAATTATAGGAGCTCGAGCTTATATGGATATCACCACTTCAGGTACTTCCCTCAACTCCCCTTCCTGTTGCGTAAGGAAAATTTATCTTAAGTTAAGGGGGTCTGTCCAAAATGTGAGTTGGAAGAAGATGGTGTGTAACAATATCGCTCCTCCCAAAACCGTGTTTATCTCGTGGTTGATGTTATTGGGAAAACTTGTCACGTGTGATAATCTATTGAAAATTGGAATGCAAGTTGACCCTCAATGCTGCTTATGTGACCAAGCAAATGAGACCATAAGTCACTTATTTTTTGAATGCCCTTTTGGTGCAAAAGTTTGGGAAGAAGTAACTGCTTGGAGTGGCTTGCCTCGCCATGCAGCTGCGTGGGATGTTGAGAAGCTGTTTATGATATCACAATGCAAAGCGAACAAAGGGCGTCAACTTCTATATTGTATAATCCTTTCGATTGTGATCTATTTTCTGTGGCAAGAGCGAAACTATAGAAAGTTCAAACAACAAAGAAAAGAAGCTCATGAGATTGCAAGGCAATGTGTTTTGTGGATAGCTTTTAGCAGTAGGAAGGACCCTAGTTTAGCTCGACTCCTTCCTTAAGAGTCTCTCTTGTGTTTGTTTGTTTTGTGTTTGTCTGCTTGAAGCAGCTGTTTTGTATTGCCTTTTGGAAATGAATAAAATTTATTATTTACCAAAAATAAAATAGTTGATGAGAAATTTACCTTAGATTTGCATTTGATAAATATAAGACAAAATAAAACTGATTTTTGTAAATAATTAATTATATTTAAATATTTGATTTAAAGATAAGATTCTCAAGCACTGAAAATATGAAAAATATTATGAAATTACACATATATATATATATATATATATTTAAATAATACGCATGATACCTTAATAGAGTGTTAATGCTTCATACAATCATTGATCATTGGTATTGGTCAAAGTTGGTCAAAATTGATTTTAGTATTTTCTCTCTCCTTACTTTTGTTTCAATATATAATAATAATAATAATAATAATAATAATAATAATAATATTAATAATATTAAATTTAAACTAAAGGGTAATCATTTCTCATATTTTCGAGAAAATAATGAGAAAGCTATATTATTTTGTGGTAGTTGAAAATTGAATTCTCATTTAGGAGTATGTGTCACAAATATTAATCGAGAATATATAATATTGACTAAAATTTACTCCATATAACTTTCACTAATCTTAGTAACTGAAGTCGGAAGCACTACAAGAAAAATACTACTACTAATAGACAACAGTTAATATTCATCAATTATTAATTACTTTATTAATTTCAGATTTCTGTTTCTATTGTCCCTCAATCAACTCGTTACTATTCCGTATTCCGAATTGTGATCTGCAAAATTTGACCAAATAGCCTCCTTAAGTCTTGGCTGTTAGTTTGATTTCAATTTTCAATTATGTTCTATTTTGGTCTAACTGAGAATTTTTGACCACGTAATAATAAACAATACTTATTAAATAGAGAAATAATAAGTATTGTATATTTGGAATATTCCAAAAACAATGTTGAATTGTTTATGTACGTTGGTTTAATTTTGCAATTATAATTCAACTTTTAGATCGTAACAATTACAACAATTTAATTTTTTTTTTATAATAAAATATTGACGCACACGGATTTCACGTGTTTGCCCAAATTAAGGTGTTTTGACTAATTCATTTAGGATTTCACGTCGTTATACGCTAAATATTAAGGACATGTTGGATCCATTAAAGTACGACACTAGATATTTTAACTATAAAGAAATGGTGATGCTATTTGGCTCAATTTGATCTAGATCAAATGTATTAATTACTCAGATTTTAATATAAAAAGATATTCCTAACTTTTTATTTTTTTATGCTATAATTTCAATATAATAAATGTATGTATATTGGGGATAAAAAAAATCCACTAATTATTGATATTTTCAAAATAGAATTTGGCCATTATATTAAATTTCCGTTATTGCTGTATTTGTAAAGTCATGATTCAATGACTTAAAAATACATCGAATGCACCTCTTAAAAAATAATGCTAGAATGATAATTTATATATATTAATTAATAATATTTCATCATTTAAATGTGAATTTGCACTTTTAAAAAAAAAAAAACTGAATAGAACTAAATTATTAGAAAATACAAATAGAAAATTTGAAGTTTTAGACTTAAACTCAAACCAAAGGGAAAAAAAAGAAATCAAAATATTATTATTATTTATTTATTTTTAACTACAAAATTAATTTTTCACTTCATTTGTAGAAATATGTTTAATGTTTTAAATAAATTACAATATATATGATTCGGACAATAAATTATTTAAATAAAGTACAATTGATGTAAATTAGAAACATCAAATTGAATTGATGTAAATTATTTAAATAAAGTACAATAAATTCAATTTTCGGTTATATTGCTCGTTCACTTTTAGTGCAATTGATGTAATTGAAGTTCATTTGTTCACTAATTGAGTCACATCTAGTTCGACTGCAACTAATATATTACTCTTCTCACTCCCATTCAATATGACCAGTTTTCTTTTTTTGTCGTTCTACTCAATAAGGCATGTTTCCTTTTATAGAAAGAATTAGAGCTTACTTTAGGCTAAAATGCACTTTATTGACTAAAAATATTTTATTAACTAAAAAAAATACTTTATTAACATTTATTATTTCTAATACATTTCTTCGAATCTTCGTGTCGAATGAACTAGGTCATGAGGCAGATGGAGTAATAATAACTATCCGTTAAACATTGCTCGCATAAATTTAATATTTTTCTTTATTTTCAAATTTCTTCAAAATTATATTATGATTTACTATTTTATGTAAGTTTACTTTTATGCACGAATTATTTGAATTATTGATCTGTTTTTCTGATAAGTTTAAGTAGTTTTGATAGATAACTAAAAATAAATATACATGATTCGGATCATATATATATACTACTACTAAAACACAAGCACACATGACTTGAATCTCAAATTTTAAGGTTAATGGTGAATGTCTTACTATTTAAACTGGGTTTCATTGTCATATATACATATACGGTTATTTAAAAGATGTATAAATATGGTTAATATACATGATGTGACTTTTAAATGATTTTTGCGTTTGTAGAAATATTTATAGTTGGGTGGGGCACCGCAACTCATAGTGGATACGGGGATGGGATGCCGCACAGGCTCATTGTGTAAACTAAAAATTACATATTTTATTAATAAAAGGTCAAAAATTACAAATTTCATTAATTAAATTTCAAAAATTACATAAATTATAAACAACAAAAGTTATATAATTTACAGAATTATAAAAATTACATAAAATTGGAAACCTATATTACAAGATTAAGACAATTATCTCTCAAATAACAATTCAGATAATTGAAGGTGGAGAAAGAGAGCTGAGAATGCATTTATACATAATAAATTTTAAATATTAAACAATTTTGTTGGTTGGCCTAGTGCGTACAAACTTTGTCATCTTTTCTAGAGGTCATAAGTTGAAACTCCATTGCCTACCATTAATTTTTTATGGTTGACAAAAAAAATTAAATATAAAAAAATTTGAAAAAAAAAACAAAATATAACAAAAATAAATTAATACCATGCACAAATCTTGGTGTAATAAATGAATAAAAATTCAAAATTTTAATTAATTTTGAAGATTATTATACAATTAGGTGGGAAAGGGTATAGTAGACATAACACTAATTACATTGATTATTAATTTAATTAAAAGGCCATTTAATTACAAGTATGCCACCGGTGTCCAAATACATAGCCGAATTTCTTTTTTGATATTTATAATCGTATACTCCCTCCCGACTCACTTGAATTGTTATGCTACTATTCGACACAGAATTAAAGAGTAAAAGTAAAAAGAAAGTGGGTACGCCCATTACTTTTGAAGGATTTTGAAGGGTTAAAACTTTCCTTATTTGGAAGATGACAATATGAGTGAGACACCTAAATAAGAAAATGATGATAATATTAGTAGGTTGGAAAAAGTATAAATCGTCATCTTCCAAAAATATTTTTTTAAAAAGTAAGACTATCCGCAGTGGTAGTGTCTCTATGAGGTGTGATGGAGATAGAGACAATTAGCTGCAGTGGGACTGTCTCTATGGGGTGTCTCCATCTAATTAGTTTATTAATTTTGAATATTAATTTTGTCAATATATAACGAGACAGTCTTGAGACAGTGGATGCTGCACTGAACTGTCTCCATGGATTGAGTGTCTCGAAACACCCATAGATACAACCACTGCAGACAGTCTAATAAACAGTATATAATATATAAATCGTATACATATTTAAGTTGCTTAAGGTCCTTCCAATAATTATTCTCTTTTGCTTTCCAAATGGCATAAAAAAAAAAATACAATATTACATATTTGGAAACATTTTATAGTGGAATCATTAATTATTTATCTTCAAGTTGCATATTTGGAAGTTTGAAAGTTTATTTTTTCGGAAACGTTCGAAAGTTTTATTGATAAACTGTCATGATTAACAAAATTTAAACTTAAATAAGGGTATTGTAGGTAATGCATATTTCAAATTTTGATAATCTTACACATTTACCCTTATTGATCGGAATCAATTTGATGCAAGTAAATTTATCCATAAAGAAGGGTAATTAAAAAAGATAGTGAGTATATACTCATTTAGAAGCCAAAAGAGCGGCACATGAATTAGCTCGTTAAGCTAAATATTTGGATTGTACTGTCTTATGTAGTAAATGGCACGATTATTGCCAATTTCCAGAATATTATCACTTTTAATTCTTCTTGAGCAGTGTAGTTTTTTTTTCCCTTTTAAAAATAAATAGAGGATGGGGTAAAACTATACTAGTATAAATGTACGTACATATAGTACCGCGCATAGAGCATTTTTTACACTTTACTGAGGATGTGTGATTCAGATTTATAAATTACTCCAACTTTAAAAAAAAATTGAGTTGAAATATTGCTCCAACTTTATTTTTTGAGTTGACAAATTTTGCTCCAACTTGATATAAGATATTAAAAATAGAGGATCCGCAGGCTGTGTCTCCATCATGGTGGCTTGGTAAAATTAATTAAATTAATACACGATTTATGATGGTTGTCACCACTTTAAACAAAACTTATTAAGTCAATGCTGGCTCTTACTTATCAGTCTGTCTTTTAATATTCTTAAAAAGAAACAAATTTTTGTTTTTACCAAACACATTTTTTCCGTATTATTAGCTTAAAAAATGCTGCTTGATCAAAATACGACCCCAATCTCAACTTTAAAACATTGCGCACTTTGTAATTAATATTTAAACCCAACTTGGCCTCAAAGTCTCCACGTAGTAAATACCATTTACTAGTAAAATTATTATGATATTAATTTAAGTCGAACTTAATTTCTTATTAAAAATTTCAAGCTCAGCTGGCGAGCCAATATTTTGTTTTTTATGAATATTCCATCACTCTTCTTCTTATAAGTACATATAAAGAGGTAAACATTGTTCTTCTGTCGTGACAAGTTAAGTACAATTAATAAAGAGGCGGCCGGATTAACCACCGTAAAAGAGCGACATGCATAAGTCACGTGCTTATCTCTACTTCATCAATATAATTAGGTTACTCTTGGATTTCTTTTACTCTTCATTTCTTCAATCTTTACTTGACGTGGACTATTTGTAGAAATTCATAGTCTTTGTAGTTGTTAGCCAAACAGTGGAAAAGAACGATTAATTTTTGAAAATATCTTCAACATATAAATTATGTTCTAGCTTGCTTTTGACGTAACTTCATTAATACGATCTACTAATAATTAATCTTGGCCAGCTCTTCACAAATTATATACATATAAACTAATTAATTTCACTAATGAGGTTTGTAATAACTATAACTATATTATATTTAGACATAGGGTGTGGATCTGATAAGAACTCATCTTTTTTATATGAGTTCGTAGGAACCAGTATAAATATCGCTTACGTAATGCACATAAAATACAATACGTTAATGCACAAATTACAGTAACTTAATGCGCAAATTATTTAGCACACTTTTAATGAGCAAACAATAGTAATCTAATGCATCAATTAATCTAGATCGTCGATTAAAAAAATCAACGGTCTAGATTAGTTCTTAGTTCCTACCTAAAGATGAGTTCGTATATGATCCTCTCCCTACACACACACACAAACGCACACACACACACAGGGTATGGATCTGGTAGGAACTCATCTTTATATGAGTTCGTAGGAACCAACATAAATATCAGTTACGTACGTGATGCACAAAATACAGTACGTTAATGCACAAATTACACTAACTTAATGCACAAATTATTTAGCACACTTTTATTGCACAAACAACAATAATATAAAGCATCAATTAATCTGGACCGTAGATTAAAAAAAATTCAACGAATTATTTAACACACTTTTATTGCACAAACAACAATAATCTAATACATCAATTAATCTGGACCATAGATTAAAAAAAAATCAAGACCCCAATTAGTTCCTAGTCACACCTAAAAATGAGTTACTACATGATCCCCTCCCCCCCTCTCTCTCTCTCTATATATATATATTCTTCAATAAATTATATTTATAGATGATCAAATCTATAAAAATGCATTGAAAAATAAACAATATGCAACAAACTTGGAAAGTATATAAAAGAAAGAATGTACGGCATCAATGAAGTTAAGATGTAGTGTGTGAATAATGTATTATTGAAGACTGGTTGACCTAAAATAATCAAATCAAAGGTCAGAAATTAATACTCCTACTATTAATTCAAGATTATTCATTTAAAATTTACAGATCAATTTTCCATCTTCGTTGAATTCCTATCATCGGCAAACCAAAATACCCGACAAGCATTAGCTCTCCCTCACTACAAAAAAAAGCGCGTTTAACGACGGAATTTTCCGTCGTTAAACCACAAAATTCCGTCGTTAAAACGGGTTAACGACGGAATAACGACGTCGTTAAAATGCTCGTCGCTAAGACATCTAACAATGGAATATCACGTCCGTCGTTAAGTTAACGACGGAAACGCCGTCGTTGATCTCGCGGTCACGGTTTTGGAATTATCTGTCGTTACTAACGACAGAATTGTTTCCGTCGCGGCTAACGACGGAATTAGAGACGGAATTTCCGTCTCTAGTAACGACGGAACTAATTCCGTCGTTAGCTTTGACTGGTTCGGTTGACCGTATAGCGATGGACTTTCCGTCGCAATTCCGTCGCTAAGCTTGGTTCAGTGGACCAAATTTTACCTGCTTTTTCTATTCCCCTGTACCACCAATTTCATATATTACTAATTATATAAAATACGAAATCAATAACATAATTATCAAATTTCATTCAAGCCACAGATTTCATAAAATAGTTTGACAACAAAGTTCAAACTAAAAGATAGTTTTAAAGTATTAGTTTTGAAAACAAAGTTCAAACTAAAAGATAGTTCATCAAACTAACAGTCTAATCCATCCTCCGTTGCTGGTCAAGAGATGCAATTTTCTATTGCGCGGCTTTCAGCGCGGCAGCCAATTGAAGCATCATTTCATTTTGCGAGTCCCGATGTGCAGCAAGTTTTGCTATCTGCTCCTTCATCGCCAACATTTCCACTGAACTTTGAGATAGAGTTCCAACACTTGAAGAAGATCCACTAAGATTGTTTGCCATGTAATTTGCTGAAAACAATCTCTTCCTCTTGTCCAGACCGCCAACAGCTTCAACGAAAACTTTGGACCTATCTATTGTTGGCACCTCAGACGTGTCGGGATCGGGCTGACTCAAAGCCACAATCCTCTCCTCCATCCTCCTCTACATCCACAAAAGTTTTGATGATTAAATATAGTTTCATTATTATAAAAAGTAAAAGTTGTTATTACAAATCAACATTACCGCAATACGGCGAGCCTTCTCGCAGTCGTAGTCGCCGTCCTTAGACTTGTGCAATCTTTCAAACACATCTGCAGCGACCTCTTGCTCAGTGACTCCCTTCTCCTTTACCTATGCACATAATAAACAAAAAAAATAATTGTAAGATCTACAATAATGCAATAAATATACTTGTAAACTCAACTTTTTAGAATACTTACAAACTCAATCGCATACTCTACACCACTTTTTGAGCCTCCCTTGTGCTTTGACATTCCAGTTTCAGGTCCTTCAGGCTCGGAAAGTCGACTGCCTCGTGCTTTTTCTGCCTTAAGTTGAACATCAGCCCTCTCCCAGTATGCTAGCCAACCAGCCCAATCAGGTTCAGGAATCCATTGAGGCCTTCCTTTTGTTGGATCAAACCTGTTAACCTTCACATTATGTATCAAGTCACTATACCTTCTTGCCGCCTTGTGATTCCAGCTTTGGCGCACAACAGCCCTATCCTCATGTCTCCAAGAAAATGTTTTCTACAAATATATAGTTATATAATTAATCAATCATTCACCAATTATCATCAAGTTAAAAATCAGATTATCAATTATTATTTACCTTGAATTCTTCAAAATAAGCATCCTTCAAATTCAGGAACAAATTGGTGAAACAATCTTTATACAAATTGGTGAAACAATCAATGCCATCTAGATGCTTGAATTATATTATGGTTATTAATAAATATAATTAACCAATTGGACGTTGATCACCGCCAAATTCATGTAATTAGCCTATTATATATCAAGAGTTATCCGTGAATATACAATATCAATTTGTTGACCTCAAATATAGTTTAAGGCCGGCGTCGATTTTAGACGGATAAAATCGTGAAAGGAGTAATATTTATATACTGAGTATTATTTATCATCTACTCCTCAATATCCATCTACTGTGACTTTTGCCTCCTAGCTCTTCGATGCCTCTCGCCCTTTTAGGAAAATCAAATATAATTCAAAGAATATTGCTACTACAGATTTTCATATATGCAAAATTGATGGAGAATAAAAGCAGAAAGGAATATCAAAATCTTGAATAAATAAATAAACATTTTCATCACCTCCTGATCTAATTTAGAGAAGGTTTGCAGTAATCTCTGGTCCGGCAGCAATAAGGTAAGGTTTCGGGCAGCGGCTCTGCCGGCGGGCGGCGACGGTGGTCAGGGGCGGCGACGACTATCAAAATCAAAGAGAAAAGTAAGAGAAGAGTGAGAGAAAGAAGAATATTGTGCGAGAGAGAAGAAGAATAGGGAAGAGATAGAGAGAATACCTACAAGGGAGGTGATGGTGGCGGAACAGAGGCGGCGGCGCGGCGGCGAGTGGCAACTAGGCGGCGGTGACTCTGAAATTTTAGGGAAGGAGAGAAAAATTGCGAGAGGGAGAGAGGGAGTAACGCAATAGAGAGTAATTGGGGATTTGAGTATTTAGGGTTTACTATAATATAACGACGGAAATAATTACGTCGTTAAAATACTTATTAATTAATTATAAAATTATCCGCGACGGAAACATTCCATCGTTAACAAATTTAAAAAAAATTAAATAATTTTTAATATCCGTAACGACGGATATATTCCGTTGTTAAATAAATTTAAAAATAATAAATTAATATTTAAAATGTTAACGACGAAATATTCCATCGTTAACAATAACAACAGAAAATCCGTTGTTAAATTCGTCGTTAACTTTAGCACGGGAAAGTTCGCGCCAAATTTCCTTCGTTATTCCATCGTTAATTTCGCCGTTAGTTCTCGCCGGCCCTTCCGACACAATTCCGTCGTTAGTACGTCGTTAAATTGTGATGGAATATTTTCTGTCGTTAGTTTCCGTCGTTATTTGAGCTTTTTTTTGTAGTGCCTGAAGAGGAGGTGATCTAGCCGCCCCTTCCAATACGACTACCTTGTTAAGACTTCACTCCAGTCACTACCCCTGCCTTCGGCATTTGCCCTCCTTGCGGTTAAGGTAACGAGCTCGTATATGGTGAATAATCAAATTTCAATTGAAATGAAATATTTAGGATAAATCAATGCAATATTTTAGGAGGAATCAATGAAAGGCAATCATGGACTTTCGAACTGATCTTCTCACGAATTATCCAATAATAGATCTTGTTGGAACCGATTATCGAAAACCGACACTACAAAAAACAGCCAAAATACTGAGAAAATTACCGACGACAAATCTGCCCACGGTAATTACCGAAAATTACCTACGGCAAGAAAGACGGGTCGGTTTTGATTAAATTACCGACGATAATTTGGCGGGATTATTCCGCTAAAATCATCGACGACATTACCGAGGGCAAATACTCTTGGTAAATTACCGACAACCAATGCCCTCGGTAATTACCGAGGGCTGGGTTGCCGTCGGTAATTTCATACGGGTCGGCTATTATCGACGACGGGTTCCGTCGGTAATTTTGAATATCAAATTGAGGCTTTTCCGCCCTAATCTGATATTTCCGCCACTGCTCCTCCTCCGTCGTCGTCCCGCTCTGCCTCGCCACCACGTTGGTAAGTTTCTATCCCTATCTTTTGCCACTCTCTCAAACCCACTCTCTCCCTGACCCACTCTCTCTCTCGCTCTCCCATTTCAGTCCCGCCACCACTGCACCAGGTCTTCTCTCTCTCACTCTCTCTCCCATTTCAGTCCGACCACCACCGCGCCAGGTCTTCTCTCTCTCATCTCAGTCTCTCTCTCTCTTTCTCTGACTCATTGTCTCTCTCTCTCCCTGACCTGCAGCTCTCTCGCCACTCTCTCTACCGCCGACCACCAGTGTACGCTCTTTCTCTCATTTGATATTTTTCATGTTTATTGTTGTATGGATCATTCATTGAAGAAATGCATATTTTTGGGTATGTATATTGTTGTTTTGTGGAATGACATGTATACTAGAAGAGTTAATATGAGTAGTAATTCATGTAGGTGAGATAATTAGAGATAGGGAGTTATCATTGATTAGGAAATGAGACTTGTATATTTTTTCTACTAGTTATCAATGGTTGAATGGTTTAACAAGTTAGTTTTATGCAGTTGCTACATAGATAAGTGATGCTTGTGAAAAAATGTGAAATTTTTGAATTATGCATGTTGATAAATGTTGAAGTATGCTAGTATGTGTTGAGGATAAATGATTACATATGTGCTACTATATTGTGGGATAGATTTAATCAATTTCTTAAGGATCTTCTCCCTTTGGGATAGAAATTGATTACATATATGCTAGTATGTGTTGAGGATAAATGATTGTTTTTACTTTGATTAATTATTGTATTTTTTATTGTATTGTTTAATATTGTATTGTTTGAACAATTGGGGGCCGGGTAGACTTAGTAAATTAGAACCATTATGGTTAACATAGCTAATAGAGTCGAGCACTTGGTAGTTAGGATAGTGGGGTTATGCTGTCGAAATTTCGTTTGATTCAAGTAATTTATGACTTTTCTTTCTTTTATCAATTAGAAATTACAAGAATGGGTGAAAATCGTCAGTGGATATATGCCAGATATAATGATCGTTCTGCATTTGAAATGAGACTTGAGGGTTTCCTTGAGTATGATAAATCAAACGGCTTACACAGATGGAGTAGGTAACATTAGGTGTCCGTGTAAGAAGTGTAAGCATGATGTCTTTTTATTTGTGCCTACAGTTAGAGAACATGTTACTAGGTGTGGGTTTGTCCACAATTATACAACATGGGTGTATCATGGGGAAGCACCAGAGTATGATCATGTTGGTCTTGCTAGAATGGATGAGGATGATGAGTCATACAATTACTATCAAAAGATGGTATATGATCATGATGGTCCTAGTAATTTTGAATATCCTCCAAATTTGTAAGAGCCGCCCAATCCTGCTGCTCAACAGATTTATGACATGTTGAACTCAGCCGATAATCCATTGTACCCTGGGTGTGATACTTACTCCCATTTATCCTTTATGACACAATTTATGAGCACAAGGGTTGAAAATCACATGTCAGAGAGATATTTTAATCAGTTGTCTTTATTTTTTCAAACGGCTTTACCGAAGGATAACAAGTGTCCCGACTACTTCTATAGTACGAAGAGACATCTGTGCGGTTTGGGTTTGCCAGTAGAGAAGACCGATTGTCGTGTTTATAATTGCATGCTGTATTGGAGAGATGATAGTGAGTTGGAGAGCTGTGAATTCTGTGGTGAATCACGATACAAGGAGAACTTACGTGCATCTGGAAGCCGCCGAAAAAAATGTGTGGCAGTGACGAGCCCTATTTTTGTGCTCTTTTTGATGTCTTGTCTAGGATAGATCGAGTCCTTTTTCCTTTGTTTTGTGTTTTTTTGTGTTTGGAAGAACACTGGGTGGCAAGACAAGAAAAAATGATAATTGGGCATAAAGATGACGAAATCAAGGAAAAATAGTCCAAGGCAAGAAATGCTGACCAAAGAGGGAAGAGGAAGAGAAGAATGGTCACGAAGAGTGCCAACGAGGTCACCACGTCAGTATGCGAGGCCATCATGATGAAGCGGTCAGAGGTCAACATATTGCCATAAAAGGAAAGTGACCGTTCTGACCGCATCTCAGTGGTCCAAATTGAAGCAGCTTGTAGGCCGATAAAAGAAGAAGGAATGCACAAGGGCGTTGGAGGTCCTAAAGAGATTAGAGTCAAAACTTTGTCGGAAATGGAAAGAGCATCTCTGACCAGGACCACAATGTCTTCAACGGTAACCTCTAGTAGCAGCAGAAAGACAACCATTGGGAAGGAAGAAAGGACAAAAGACTGAAAGTGACGTGCCAGCTACCAGGGGACAAAGCGGACACTACAGAGCTCTCCGCAGATTTGAAAATGGTCAAAACCCTACCTACCAACTTGGAGCTGGAGTATAAATAGCCATCTTCTTCACTATTGGAGGCAATTCTTTTCAGAGCTTAGAATTTCCTCCATAGTTAGTTGTAGAGAAACAACAACACCTTTAAGTTTCTATTTTTAGCCCTCTCCGGCACTGCATCTTTTTCAGCGACGTTGGTGTCGGCCATGTTTTGTAATCATTTCAGTTCAATAAATCTTTAGTTATGTTTCATTTTCGTTTATTCTTTACTTTTCTACCTAGTTAGCTGTTCTTAGCTTGGTTTGGGTGAGAGAAAGTGAGACGTGCGCGATGATCATTGGAAGGTGTAAAATGGGCTCCTAAGATCTGTACAAGCTCGTTCTCGACATGCTGGGCTTGATTACAAAGCGGTGGAGCCTTCACAACTCCTGCGGTGGCCAACGAAGAAGCGGCGAAGGCAAAATCCCTCACAATACTGGGCAAAGGTGTAGGGGTTCCCCTCACCTCCGGTTGTGTTGCGGGCGCTGGAGTTTGATGTATGGCGCAAGCCATGCTTATAGCCATCTTGGGTTTTCTAGATCCAAAGGCTGCTGACGCAGAGGGCTCAGTTGGTGACTTTTCCAGATGCGAGCTAATTCTGTGGACAGTAAGGTGGGATCCCGAGGTGACTTGGAGGGCTCGATACTGAAAGGAAGAGTTGGGGTCGAAATGCTCACGTGCGTGACATGGTGTCAGTAAAGGGGTGTGAGTGTCGAGACCCTATAACCGAGAGACGGACATGTACAGTGGCACCAATGACCGAGATGTTGTTCATGCTGACCTCAACCGATTCCATTCCAAGCTCAGGTTTATTTCTATTATTTTCTGTTTCAGTCTCTTTACTTTATGTCTTGCCCTTCGTGGCTCCAATAAATCCCCTCCCCCAAACTTTTCCGTGACACCGGAGATCACCACAATAACTTCCTTTGGGTTCGATCCTAAATACTTACCACTAGTTGTTCCTAGTGGTGGGCACTTAGGAAAATTATAAATGTTTTTTGACGCATGTGCGATGCCTTCAACGACGAACATAAGATCGAAAGTGAAAATCATGCATCGTCAGGCGGCCAAGCAGATGCACTACTTTCCTTTGACGCCCCGACTGCAGAGGTTGTTTGCATCTCTACCAACAGCCAAAGACATGTGTTGGCATGCGACTTCTACAGATGATTGGGTTATGCGCCACCCGACAGACTCTCTGGCGTGGAAACACTTGAATTCAGTTTATTATGATTTCACTCATTGTACAGATGGTTTTGCCCTCTTTACACAATAAGGATGTCAGTATTCTTCTTGGCCGGTTGTTGTCACACCGTATAACTTGCCTCCGTGGTTGTGCTTGAAAGAACAATTCATGTTCCTCATAGTTCTGGTGCCTAGGCCATCTAACTCGAAGATGAAGTAGGATGCTTTCTTGTAGCCACTGATACAAGAGTTGAAATCTTTGTGGGGGGTAAGAGTGAATACTTATGACATATCTTCAAAGCAAAATTTTCAGATGCTGACAACTCTTATATGGACTATTAGTGATTTTTCAGCGTACGCTATGTTGTCTGGGTGGGGTACATCTTGAAGATTGGCCTGTCCACATTGTATGGAGAATATAGAAGCATTCACTCTACGAAATAGTGGAAAAGAATCGTGGTTTGACAATCATCGGAAGTTCTTGCCTCTTAACCATGTATTTAGAAGAAATAGAAATTCATTCTTGAAGAATAAGATCTGCAAAGCGAATCCACCAGAACAAAGATCGGGAGTGGAAATATTGAATCTAATTGAGGGTTTAGGCTTCGTAAAGGTTACAGAAGACTATGATGGCATAAACGCCCAACTTGCAAAAGATCAACACATTGGGTGGAAAAAGAAAAGTATATTTTTGGATCTTTCATATTGGAAGGATCTTCTGATTCGACATAATTTGGATGTCATGCACATTGAAAAAAATGTATTTAATAACGTGTTTAACACTATCCTCAATGTTAAGAGGAAGACGAAAGATACAGAAAAGTCAAGAGAAGAATTGAACATCTTCTATTGACGGCCGGAATTGAAGAAAGTGGATGGAGACCGACATTATCCAAAAGCATGTTACACGCTTGACAGGGATGAGAAGAAGATTTTACTTCAATGGATTAAGAGTCTTAAGTTTCCTGATGGATATGTGTTAAATATTAGCAGATGTGTTGACTTGAATTCCGTGAAGATGATGAACATGAAAAGTCATGACTGCCACGTGTTCATGAAAATACTGCTACTTGTTGCCTTTAAAGAACTTCTTCTTAAGAATGTTTGGTAGGCGATTACAAAGTTAAGTTCATTTTTCAGAGAATTAACATCCCGCAGTATCTCAATACATTATATGGGAATGCTTAGTGAGAAGATAGTTGTTACTTTATGTAAACTTGAGCGTATCTTCCCACCGAGTTTATTTGACTCAATGGAGCACCTACCTGTCCATTTGGCTGATAAAGCATGACTTGTCGGCCCAGTTCAGTATCGGTAGATTTTTCCGTTTGAAAGATATTTGAGGACATTGAAGAACAATATAAAAAACAAATCCAAGGTTGAGGGATCCATCAGCAATGCATATATACTAGAAGAAATGTCCACTTTCTCTTCGTATTACTTTGAGGATCATGTGACTACAAAGTTAAGAAATGTGGCTCGCAATACTGATGGGCCAGTTGATGAGAATGATGATCCTAATGCACTCTCAATATTCAAACTTTTCGGACGTCCAATTGGCCAAAAGACTAAGAGACACATGGAGCCAAAAGAATACATTGCTGCGCATATGTATATTTTGAGCAATTCTGCGGAGGTTACAGACACATATTGCAAGTAAGTATACTCGTTTAATTTATGTCTATAAGTATTCATCTTATATAGGTAGTAACATAGAACTTTTTTCTTTGTATAAAAGGGTCTACGAGGAGGAAATGCAATCTGCAAATCCTTCAATAACCGGAGCAGAGTTAGATGCTTTGTATGATAACGAGTTTTCCGAGTGGTTTAAATATTATGTAAGAAGCGAAGTTTTTAATTGACAAAAATACACATTTACTTAAGACGAACTGGATAATGACTTATATTATTGTGTGTAACAGGTTAGACGTCCTTCTAACAGTGATTTGACCGAATATACTAAATCGCTTGCAGCTGGACCCTTAACTGAGATTGAAACCTACTCGGGATATAGATTCCACACGATTGATCATGATAAACATAGTGCCATTGTCAACAGTGGCGTTTGTATTAAAGGCTCGATGTATGGCAGAGATGTGGAGTAAATTGCATCATACACCTCTATATTATACGAAACCTATACAAAACACCCTTATATTCTTTAAATTGCATGAAACACCCTTATGTTTTAATAAATCCTGCACGAAAAATCCATTCTGTCAAAGACAACGGAGAGTGATATTCACTCGCCCTATATGCGAGTGGTTCATGTTTTTATTCTTTTAAGAGGTGTAAATTGTCAAAAATACCCTCTAATATATTATAAACAACATGGTCTTGCTCATTATTTCTTTACACACTTGAAAATAATTTAAATTTTATTGCTTGTCTTTAGTCCAAGTGATATAAAACATAGCTAATTAAAAATAACTTTTATAGTACTCATAATACCACAAAATTCAAAGTGACATCATTCATTTAAGTAGCTGCATTTTCTTCCTTTTGATCTCAATTATTCCTATTAATTCAAGCAATATTTCTATTTCTATATATATTGTCATTAATTAGCATGAACCGTCTTTGATATATATAAAATTTTCCACAATTTTTTTTATTTATGTTTATGGTAAATATTAATTGCATCTATTTTATTTTTATATTTATTATTTTATTTAAATAATGTCTAAATATATTATGATTGGGTAGTTACAAATCTTAATTATGTTATGTTCTCGATATTATGTCGTGTAATGTACATTAATTATTTATTGTCGGGCATTATTTTAAGGAAATTTAATAAATAAACTTTGATTCTTTATTTGTTAGAATATATGTGAATTCTAATCAGGGAGTACAAAATCATGCATTATTAATTAATTAAGGTGCTTAATTTTTGGGGTCAAATTATGAGACATATTTTTTTTTTTTCTGAGGTGCAAAACGCAACAGCTCAAAAGGTTTGGAAATTTAAGAGGCCATTAACCCTAATTGTTATTGTTATTTATCAAGTTAAATGTACCAATAACTTTTTTAAATTGATGAAAATGACAAAATACGCTCAAAATTATTTGATGAAGAAACATGTGATTCAGGTTGGTTTGGAACCTTATCCGAAAAAAAGTGTGTGTTAATGATGAGTTAACCGGAGAAAATAAGTCGCCGATACGATATAATACATACGACTGGTGAGCACATATTCTAACGGTGTTAATTAATCATTAACGGTTGTAGATGGTGGGGCAAGTGTGCATAGTTTATTAAAATATAAGGGTGTTTTGTGCAATTTAAAAAACATAAGGATGTTTTAAGTAGGTTTGAGAAAATATATGGGTATAATATGCAATTTATTCCAGAGATGTGCTAGATTTTTATGGGTGTATGAAAGAGGTTTGCGTGCTGGCGTATCAGGGTTGGCCAATTAAGAAGACAGTCTTGTTCAAATGTGTTTTTCTGTCCCTATCCCAGTACGGATGAAGCAAAGAAAAATTGATGGTCTGCTTGCAAAGTCAATGCAAGTTCAAATGTTGAAGTCTCTATTGTCACATCTAACTCAACATTAGATCAACCATTTCAAGAAGAAGTTGTTACTATTATGTTTACCCACATAATTGTAGATGATAACCCGCCACATGTTGTTCACCTCCGTGGTGGAATCGTTGAAATTGCAGACACTAATGATGAACCAGGCAGTGATGAAGACATAAACACATCATCTAGTGATGAAAGCAGTGATGGTTACGACACAGATTTGTGATAGGATTAAAGTAATGATGTATGTGATTTTTTTTTTTGTTAATGTATGTGATTTGTTTTTTTTGTTAATGTATGTGATTCTTTTTTTTGTTAATGTATTTGATGTATTATATTTGAAAATAAATTATTATATATTATTGGGTCTAAACTTATCTGATTTTTTTTAAACAGGTAAAATATCCACTCGAAGAGGTTTCCGTGTTCCGATACAGGCCGAGTCTGAGCAGCAGACTCCTCCCTCTTCACAACCTGAGTCCGAGCCAACTCGGCTAGGTTCTACTCCTCAGAGCTCACCACACGTGTCTGAGACTCCTTCTGAGGGTTCTAGTTTACGGCCGAAAAGACCCAGAGGCCCCACACTTGCCGAGCTGAAGAAGGCCTGACCTAAGGGCAGCAGAGGAAGGCTTCTCTTTCGGAGCCTGCCTAATAGGCACGTGTTCTCTACTTGTTAATTCATAATAAGGGTTTTAAGGGGTGCTTTTACAATCATCTGCAAAGTTTTCGATGAAAATCCGCAAAAAGAATTTTGATGCGTGTCACCTCGCAAAAGATGTAGTAATATTGTTGGTGCATTATTACAAAATTATGCTGGAAAAAAATCTTTGTATGTTAATGTAAAAGAGATGTACGATATTTGAAATTTGTTGCTTGATTTTATTGAGAGTATATGATTCTCATTATAAATGCAAAGTTATCAATATCATGCAAAAGTAAATTGTCATTGTAGGTACTATTTTGTGGTGCTTTTGAAAAATGAGAGATGATGTTTATGTGAAAAGTGACTTAAAGAGTGTGAAAAGTTGATTACTATCTGCCCAGAGTTGGAAATAATGAATTTAATTATATGTGGTTGCAGAAATTTGCTTCCCTTCTTTTCTGTATGACTAGTGCTAATGCTTACTCTCTTTCGTTATTATTATTCGTAATTTGCTTTCTATGATAATATCTGTATCTCATACAAGTGCATAAATCCATACATATAGAAGTAAATGGGACAACTAGATTATGTAGATTTCCTCGTATTTGTTGCTCAGACTCGAACCCAGATCCAGTCAATTTGTAACTTAATCTTCGTCTTTTTTTTCTTTTATTAGAACATGTCCCCCATTTCAAGTATGTGTTTTGGCTTCTTTGCTCTTTTCAAACCGTAGTGTAAGTCTTGAAATTCTAATACTACTTTGCTGAGCTACTGGCATGATATTAGGTTTCGACTAGTTTCATTCGATATTATTATTATTATTATTATTATTATTATTATTATTATTATTATTATTATTATTTGATGGAGGCACCGGGCATCTTAAACAATGTCCTGAGAGCTTTTAGGCAGATTCCAAACCCACGGGGGTACAGTTGAAAGTTGACTCCAGAGGCGGTTAAGGAAGCGTACTGGGACGAATTCAATGTAATCAAATTTTTAGTACAAATAAAATTAATAATCAAATGTAAAATATTAATTTAATCATTTTTTTTTCAACAGAAGGAATATGTTTGGTAGCATGAGGATGAGGTGGAGGTGAAGAAGATGTGGGAGGCAAATGCACGTACTAGTGACACCTTAAGCAACCTGAAGAAAAAGCTCAAGTTGAAGAATGCTACGGGGTAGACGATGGCCAGACCTGTGGGCATGGCTGACGAGTTCTGGACTGGCCTCCAGGCGTATTGGAAGCAGGAGGATGTTCAGAGGGTTTCCCAGCGACACAACCAAAATCGGTTGTCTGAGCCCGATGGACCGGGTACAGGGATCAACAAGCACGTTGGGGTCTCAGTCCACTCATATCCTGCAGCAGAGTTTGGTTAGTAATTATCAATTCAGTTCATATGATATATATATATATATATATATATATATATATATATATATATTATATCACAAATAATAATTTATTTATCTTTTATATATGCATTAACAGAGCTTGCAGAGTTGACTCCCGCTGACTGCCTTGAACTATGAAACTTTCCTCCGAATCCACACAAAGGAGAATGGTAGTTATGCGACACAGAATGATGAAAAATTTGATGTAAGTATTTAAGTTTATTCAAATATTACTAATATACAGTGAAATGTATTTATTTTCTAACAATTATGCATTGTTATGTATGAATTAGGGGGAAATTCATCGCATTGCTACTAAGACAGGACGAGAGGACATGGACGAGATCTACTTGGAGATTGTACATCCTGAGAGGTCACGACGGTACGACATTGGAAGTGCCGGTCTGAGCTAACTCAGTGGGGGGTCTACTGGTAGCACTGACACGTCAGCGCTGTCGCAGGAGATGTACGAGACACGGATCTCCACGTTGGAGGAGCGACTGCA
The DNA here is from genome assembly GCA_029490685.1 of Schizonepeta tenuifolia. Taxonomy (NCBI): domain Eukaryota; kingdom Viridiplantae; phylum Streptophyta; class Magnoliopsida; order Lamiales; family Lamiaceae; genus Schizonepeta; species Schizonepeta tenuifolia. The sequence goes on along the minus strand of CM055958.1, from coordinate 67,859,720 downwards.
GAAGGCTGAGGAGGACAGTGCTACAGAACGAGCAGCACGTGAAGCCATCGAGCAACGGATGGCTATGTTCGAGCAGTTTATGCAGTCGGCTCAGCTACCTCCTCGTCCTCCCCTTAGTTGATTAGGTTCTTCGTCTTGTCCTGCAGTTATTTATACACTTCGTACATCATAGATATTGAATACTTTGGAACTACATTGCACTCGTATTTTTCATTTGTTTATATATATTACTATTGATTTGGTATATTGTGATTTGGTGTATTTGGTGTTTGATTTGTTATATTGTGAGTTGTGTAATTGAATCGTAAAACAGGTATTAAAAAAATGAAATCAAAACAAAAAAGATTAAAAAAATAAATAAAATTACCGACGGGAGGAATGCCCTCGGTAATTATGTCGTCGGTGATTCCGCTTAGGAAACCGGTGAAATCATCGACGACAAGATTTCCCTCGGTAATAACCGACGACACTCTAGGAAAATAACCAGCAATTCCACCTCAAATCGCCAATCACATTTACCGACGGCAGCGCTGTCGGTAATTACCTTCGGTCGTCAACGCTGTCAGTAATGTCATCACCAACGACAAGTTCAACGGTGGCTGCTTCCCGTCGGTAATTTTTGTACTGACGGTATTTGGTGAATTACCAACGGTATTTTCCCTTGGTAATTGACCCGTTTTTTGTAGTGCGATTCGATTTGTCTGGGGATCTATTATGGATTATCTAAAGAACACGTACAAAATCCACACCTAGCATGCTCCTATAAATTTAATTACAATCATCGGAAGTTTGGTCGATATACCTGCAAACTTAGTGCACAGAGACTCCAGAGTGATCTTCTGAACTGTTCCTGGCTAGAGCTCGTCGATGCTCCTATGAATTTAATTACAATCGTAGGAAGTTTGCTCGATATACCTGCAAACTTAGTGCACAGAGACTCCATAGTGATCTTCTAAACTGTTCCCGGCTAGAGCTCGTCGATGGATGGGATCGAACGACGAGCTCTTTTTCCTTACAGTAGGCGCCGACTACTCTCTCTCTCTCTTTAGGATTTTATTTGCTTTGTTTGCAAGTGAGTAATGAATCTTATGAGCTAGCCTTGTATTTATAGATAAATAACTGCTCATATTCATCGAACCTAGACAACCCTATTATAGGGTTTAGTAGATAGGCGACTTGGCCCACAAGAAACACAGGCCATTGGGCCAGTTGAGGGATCTACTAGCTTAAATAAGATTGGCCCAATAACATCTGATTTAATTAATTCAATTCAGAATATAAATCAGATATAAATATTAGTTCATTCCACTAAAGAATAAATACTGACTTATCCTCTTATTTTAGTTGAGTCGGAACTAGTATTAGACTTAATTAATCTCCGTGTTTAAGATTATCGAACCATTTTTGTAGTGTTTAATTAATCAATTAATTATTTACTAATTAATAATTATCTCGAGTGCTACCACTTAAACTTATTATTATATCGGAACTAATTCCACCTGCAGGTTTAGTATAATAAACTTATTAAGTTCCTCTAGAGAATATCATCATCCCATTATTAATAGGATCAGATCCTTATTGCAGCTTCATCAAATGTCAAATAAAAACTATCATTGCCCAAAATACAAAATATTCAAACAACTATTAAGTTCTCATTTATATGATAGATCAAAGCAATAGTCAGATACTTATTCATACTGATAATAAGCCCAATTAAGGTTAAGACTATTTAAGTCACCGAGATCTTTAATTCTTACTAAGTCAGAACAAAGAATTAATCTCACTGTGATCCTTTCAATACGATTAACATACTAGCATAAATAAATAGTCAAGACAAACTATTTAAAACTATTATGCTACAATCTAAACCAACAACTCGTCCAAGTTGTCTCGATTGTGAATATTAGTTTATATCTCATAAGATGCCGAGTACATAATCTTCTGTGATCTACAACACACTTATTATCTTTAATATTAAGATAATTGAACAAATAATTATTATACAAAAATAAATAATTTTCGATAGAAGAATTATAGTGAAATAAATATCAATTGTATATAAGCAAAAAATCTTGTTTTCGTATATAACCCTTCGGATCTTTCACAAAGAGACCCACCTATACAATATCGGTAGTTCATTATGAAAGTTACCTTTGTATAGCTGACCCTCGTAGTCCGTTCTACTACTCCAAATACTTGGCAAACTAATTAACGAAAACGATTTCACTAATCAAAATAGAAAAAAACAACTTTAATACTTAAATGCCAATATTGAAAGTTTAAACAAAATTTATGAGATTGAATATTATGATCGATCATAAATGAACTAAACTATTAACGGACGACCGAGTTTTGATTTTTTTCTTTTATATATAGATATGCACTCAACATCTCATCATGAAAGGGGTCATGTTAATTATTGAATAGTTGAGGTTTTCGCAGTAAATTTACTTGCATTTAACTATTTATATGTTATTAATATTTTATAAGTCGAGCTAACCTTCAAATTCTATATCCGGAGTGCAACCAAACATTACCAGCTTCCAAGAAGCCACATCAATTTTCTGCTCAATGCCTAAGAAATCTTGTGACTAATTAAAATCAAAATTAAGGAACTTTTACCTTTGTACCGACGAACGTGTGAAACCTTAATTAAAATATTTATTGTACAGTTTGTACTGATTAAACTAGAATTTTAAAACCATAATATGATATATAATGATCCATTAAATAATAAACGAATGCGACTACCGTATTATCCGTCGTCTACAAAGTCCACAACCCTATCTGTCATCGATCAATGGTTTTCCAAGTCTAATATTCCTCCTTTATTTAATCTAATCTAGTCTAATCTTACACCAAAACGTTCCTAAAATTTCAACTTCATTTATCTCTCATAAAAAAAAGATAAAAAAATAATAAAATGCATGAGCTGCACAGGCAGTTGACATTTTGAAGTCTGTGTGTGTTTACAACGGCTGCAGATGTGGACTCAGATTTAATCATCAAATAAAATAATATATCAATAATGGATTAGACAGCAACAATATTTTGTGATAAAGAGTTGTTATATAAGTTAGTAGAGAAGGTGTACATTTGATGAATCAGTACAAATTATTTCTCTAAAAAAAGCTTAAATGGAGGACTTGATGATGGGGTTTAAAGCTGAAGCGGAAAAAATAAATATCAACGAAAGTCTCAAATGCGCTGAGGACGTCAAGGTATGAGATTGTAATTATATCTGTGTGTGTGTGTGTGTGAGCGAGAGAGAGAGAGAGAGAGAGAGAGAGAGAGAGAGAGAGAGAGAGAGAGAGAGAGAGAGAGAGAGAGAGAGAGAGAGAGAGAGAGAGAGAGAGAGAGAGAGAGAGTTAGAGAGTTAAAGTTGTATTGTATATATGATCGATCGATGTTGATGATGATGTGGTACGTGCAGGAAGAAGAAGTGATTGAGATGAGAGAAGAGAACATGAGATTGAAAAGCCTGCTGCAGAAGATCGAGAAGGATTACAAGAATCTGCAGATGAAAGCGATTGATATTTTCCAGCAAGAATCCAAGAGAAATGGGAGTATACGTAGTAGTCAAATTCCGACGGGAATAATTAGTTATAATAGTGGTGCAGAAACTAATGGTGATAATGAGGATCAAGAACTCGTATCTCTTCGACTTGGGACAAGACGTTCTTCCAACAAGGATCATTCCGGAGATCGAAACGGCGTCGTTAAGGTCGGACCGGACAGCGACTCCGCGATGTCGAGAAACGAAGAGAGCAGCGGCGGAGAAAGATTGTCTCCACCAAGTAAAGTGTTGAAGACGCAGAGAAATGGAGATGATGAGTTGATCTCTGATCAGACAAGTGTGAAGAGAGCCAGGGTTTGTGTGAGAGCCAGATGTGATACACCCACAGTGAGTGCTTTCTTTTTCATTTATTTAGTTCGAATAACAAGGAGGAGGTTTTTGATAAAAGATTATTGGTTTAATTAATTAATTTGTAACATGCATGCAGATGAATGATGGGTGTCAATGGAGAAAATATGGGCAGAAAATCGCCAAGGGGAATCCATGTCCACGGGCTTACTATCGTTGCACTGTTTCCCCATCGTGTCCCGTTAGGAAACAGGTACTCCCCCTATTTAATTACTACTACTACTTAAGTATTTTGTTTTTATTTTTATTTTTTTGAGAGAAACTACTACTTAAGTATTGATTGTAGTAGTATATCATAATAACTCTGTCACACCGTCAGCTATTTCAATACTAGTACTACACTTTTATTCGGATATTCATCTTTTAGTATTTTAATTTTATAATTCATTTACAATGAGCCCCGTTTAATTTCTTATTTTATTTGAACCGCTAATAACTCTTCTTGTCCATTTTATTTAATTTCTCATTTCAAGTCAGCTTGTTGAATTCTAATTGTTAATTAATGAAATTCCTTTTTACTACTATATTAAACTAGCATTTTACACAAATTAAAGAATATAATTAATAATTAATCTTTCCATATTTCAGGTGCAGAGATTTATAGATGACATGTCAATCTTGATCACAACCTATGAAGGCACTCACAACCACCCCCTCCCCTTAGCCGCCACCGCCATGGCTTCCACCACCTCCGCCGCCGCTTCCATGCTCCTCTCCGGCTCCTCCACTTCTCAGCCGTCATCAGCCACCACACCGCCACCCCTCAATCTCTACGGGCAACCGCCGCCACCTTATTACTTCATTTCCAACTCTTCATCAAATACCTCTCCCACCATAACTCTAGACCTAATCGCCAATAATCCCTCAATCCCAAATCCTAGATTTCCCCTAAGCTTCTCATCCATGGATTCCAGCATGGTCCCCACACTTTGGAGCGGGGGCACCGCTGCCTCCACCTACACCTACACGGCATCCTCGTATAAACACGACCGCCATTCTTTCCTGCCGGCACAACAAAGCTTTAACCAGTCTTTGTCTCAGCAAGCAGCTCTAACGGAAACGTTGACGAAGCTGATCTCGTCGGATCCGAGTTTCCAATCAGCAATCGCCTCCGCAATCTCGACGATGGCAGCCAACAGCGGTGTTCAGAAGATGGACGGTGAGATGAACAGTGAAAACAGATCGAGCGGCTGCTGATTCTAATTCGCCTTCGTGAAACAAGCTATGTTCGAAAATAGTGTTTGAAGTGGGAAATCATCAAGAAATAAAAGAGGTTTTAGGGTTTATATGTGCAGATGATGTGTTAGGTTAAATTTGTGATTAGTTAGCATGGGCTGCATGGGGATTTTTATCTATTTTTGTTATATGATGTTGTACAAAAGATATTTTCTAAGATTAATAAATTAAGAAAATGCTGATGATTTACACCAAATATTAGTTATTCCAGCTTGGAAATATTTGGAGTGAATTATCAACATTCGAATGGATCGATGAAAATTGTAAGATTGATTATATAGTCTAATTTTTTCAGTATGATTTAAACAAACTTGGTGCAGAAACACGATTTATAAAGGTTTTTTGCATCCGTGTTTATTTCTATATTGAACTTTCTAATTGTATAGTACAATACAATTTAGATATAATAAATACTAATAAATAAAGTAAAAAGAGAGAATCATTTTCTATTTCTTATTTTTAGTCGGTTAAAATAAAATCTCAATAGAATCATTTAGATACAATTTATTGCAAATTTGCAACCTAGTGCTTGCTGCTCATGCTAGTTTTTTCATTAACGTTACTAGGGTGAAAGTATGAAAAATAGGTTTACGGGTAATCCGTACTTTACTCGTACCCGCTGTGTATCGGATATCCAATACTCGTAATTTGCGAGTATTTGATGAGTATGAGTATGATTTTTTCAGAAAATACCCTAATGAGTATGTACTTAGAATATTGGGTACCCAATCAACACTAGGTCAAAAAAATAAAATTATTTATTATATATAATTTACTAATTTGTATATATATTATAGATATATATATTAATAAAATATTTTCATTTTTTTACCTAAAGCTAAGCGTAACTATTTCTTTCTCTTCGGTATTCACTCTTCTTCACTTTTATCCAATCTTCTTCACCTAGTTACTATCTCTTGTTTTGGACTTTGTTTTGATGTTTAATTATTTTTGAACTTTGTACTTTGTTTGTTTGGTGAACTTAAATGTTTAAACTACATTTAATATTGATTTGTTGTTGTTGTTGTTGTTGTTGTTGCTGCTGCATAGTTGGTTATTAATTTGTGTCGTTGAAAATTGTCGAAAAATCAAACAGGTATCTCTCTCTTTTTTAAACGGGTACACCGGGTACCCTATACCCAGGTCGGGTATACCCGGCCCGACATTGGGAACCCGTTTGGCTAAAATGAAAAGGGTATGGGTATTCATATGTCGCTTATTTGGGTATGGGTATCCATGTGTACTCGTTTATTCATCCCTAAATGCTATTGTTGCTGCCCTTGTCTAAGCAGTGCCCATTGGTGCGATTGCGCCATCCTTCAGCTCCATTGGCATGTTGATGTGGCAGTCCCTCATTGGCGGTTGGGGTAGTAGTTAGCCGAATTATCGAGTTTTATATTTATTTATTTATTTTTAATTATTCTCACTTATAAATATTATAATCATTACCATAATTACCCTTATTTCTCTCTCTCTCTCTCTCTCTTTCTCTCTCTCTCATTTTTTTTTATCTAATTTCATTTTTCATCATTCATTAGAATCACTGCAAAAGAAGACAAAGAGTTACCCGCGTAATGATTGTTTGCAAACTATCATAAATTAAGGTTACTTTGGGCAAAAGATTTATTTATTAAAATGAGTGTGAGCAGCCAGATAACTAATATTTTGGATGGAAGGGAGTACTCATCTTCACATATTTTTTCACCTCGGTCCTCATCTTCATTCTCAAATCAATACAATTCTCTCCATTAACCACAATTGTCATCATTCTCTCAATGGCTTATCATGGGTACTCCGAAGTTGAAACCGAAGTCTTTGCTCGAGCTTGGATCAACATATATGTCAAGCACCACGTGGAGGTCAATTATGGCAACAAATCATAGGGTATAATTCTACTCGACTCGAAGTCACTATGCTCCGAAATGTCAATCAGTAGCGCCACCACTGGGCTCGAAGTAGTAAGGTGATTCCTGATGTTCGACGACATGCACAAAGAATGTCGCTGGTGAACTCCTGGCGCTATCGTCAAACAGATCTTCGTTATGGGAGCATTCGGATTACGGATCAGATTTTTGCTCAATCCGATTCGAAATCTGATTTTTCGAAAAGAAAATGGATTTAATCCAATCCAACATCCAAACAAATCTGAAATCCAAACAATAATTTCAGATCCAATCCAAAAATCTGAAATTTTATAAAAAAAATCCAGAAACTCCAAATATTTGAAATAAATGTAATTATTCATCTATTCAATTACTTTCTCAAAATAAAATAAAAAAGCAAGATAGCACAACAAGATAATGGGGAAAACTTCTTCATTATTATAGAAAAAATTATAAGCAAACGGAAATAATTACAAAATTTAAGCGAAAAATGTGAAAATTGAGAATACATAAATTAATGGAGGCGAGGAGGAGTGAAGACTGTGGCGTGAAGTTTAGTTTTTAGGGTTGTTGGGAAATTTATTAGTAAGAGTTTTGATGAATTCCAAAATCGACTGACCCCAACCGAGTAGATGTTGCCAGAACCTAATGTTAGAAGTTAGGCTCGCTGTTTGAGCAAAGTTAAGATTTTATCTTTACAAGTCTCCAGCTGAAGATGGCAACAAGGCATCACTCAGACATAACATCAGTTGTCAAGAAATACAACTGAGAGCTCATATGATCAGATGCAAAAAGGGAGAAGTCACGTTCAAGAGATAGAATATCAGTTGTAAGGAAAACAACTGAGCGTTCATTAGATGAGAAGCAGTAAAGGGGAAGAGAACATCAGATGAAAGAAAGCCATCTGAGCGTTCGAATCCAACTGACCAGATACAAGAAAGACAACTGAGTGTTCAGTTTCAGAACATCAGTTGTAGAACTCAACCAAGAAGATCAACAGCTTGAAGACGAAGTCAGCTGAAAGTTCAACTGTTAGTTGTCAGATAGAACATCGGCTGAAGAACAAGCTAGCTGAAGATCGAAAGTCTTAACCGACCACTCCTTGTTGGAAGTCTGTTGTTAAGATTTAAATTTCAAAAAGGAAGTCACGTGAGGGTTTGACCGTTCAGTCATTACCCCATTTGGCCCAACACAAGGCTGTCTCAGATGGAAAGCAGAAGAGCACAGATGCCATATCGGGAAAGTCTACAGAGATGAGAGACAAGCCATCGCTTTCAACGATTAGAGATCAACAGCTCCTCCAACGGCTAGTTGATACTCTCCGCCTATAAATAGATAAGACACACACGCGAGAAGAAATCTGAGAGCAAAAAGAAAAGAGCAATATTCTTCCCGAACTGAACTGAATCTCTTAGAACATCACTTGTTGAGAGTTCTAGAGTTAGATAGTTTTGTGTCTTTAGATCGAACCTTGAGAACATCACTTAGTGAGAGTTCATAGAGAGTTAGATCATAGCTCACATCCCGTTCGAGCTTTTAGTTGGAAACACATTTTTCTTTCACCTGAAAAGGTTAGGATTCTACTCTTCCTGCAATTGAGTAGTTAGGCTGTTTAGTGCCCGGAAACTAAACTGTAAGGTTGATAAGTACCCGCAAAACTTATCCTTAACGGTTGCTCAGCCCGCGTAAGCTGAGTGGTTTGTCCAGAAGAACTTGGACAGAGTTGTGTGGATTCACAACTCCCCGTGGACGTAGAAGGGTTATCTCCGAACCACGTTAAATTCTGTGTGTCTGTGTTTATTTCTGTTCAGTTACTTATTGCATTTTCAACTGACCAAACTAAACAGCATACAAACTGCATATTTGCATTTTCAACTACTTTGGTTTTTGACCAACCAAGCATAAAAGCGTGAGTTGTTTTAACGAGTTTAATTTCCACCACATTCCGCACAGCCTCACTCTTTCAGCTGAGGTTGCTTACTCAGCTGTGAGATTCCAACTGAGTCTTTTTACTCGGTTGAAGTAATTTTTAGGGTTAAGTTTTAAAATCCTAACTGGTGTATTCCCCCCCCATACACCAGTAACTCGTTTCGAGACCATCAAGTGGTATCAGAGCAGTGGTTCAAAAGACTGCTGACTCTGTTTCACAAGGTGTGAATTCGATAAAGTTTCTTCAGTGGTCAACTGAACAGATCTTTTCACGCTAGTGCATATCTGCTTGCATATTTGCTCTGTTATTATGTGCAGATGGACGTCAAGGACAAGATAGTAGTCATGTTCTCAGTAGTCAATTATGCATCATGGAGAACACGGATGAAGAAGATCCTTCTGTCAAAGCATCACAGGATGCAACAAGTTCTCTCTTCCGGACCGATCGTCATCAAGGAAAGAATAGCTCGCACTCCCACAAATTCCAACGATGGGGATACTGTTATGGAGTTTGTGGAGAAGCAGCCGGAAGACTACACTCCGGAGGAAGCCAAGGTGAGCCAGTTAGACATCTGGGCTCAGAGCACAATAATGTCCACAGTTGGACAAGATTATCTGCCTTGGATAGAGGAGTGTGAGACTGCAAAGGAGATGTGGGACATCTTGGCATCGCTGAGTGAAGGAAGCGACGAGACGAAGGAAAACAAGTTCTCACATGCATGCCAAGACTTCGACAATTTTTTTCTGAAGACAGATGAAACAATTGATCGGCTAGAGCTCCGCTTTATGGACATCCTCAGAAGAATCCAGTCCATCCGAAGAGAAAAATACACACTAAGAGAAATCAATCTCAAAGTGTTACAAGCTCTACCGGCTGAGTGGGATACTTTCACCAATATCCACGAGAGCCGAGCTGACCTTGGTGAAATGGGAACTGAAAGACTATTCTCAATATTAAAGGGAAATGAGTATAAGGTAAATCGAAGAAGATCTCAGTCCTCGGTTCAGACGAGTCGACTTGAGGATGTTGGTTCAGCCTCAAAGTCAGTTGCTCTCCGAGCTGACTACTCAAAATCGAGAACATCGAGGCCAACCAGATCGGCTGACACTACTGCAAAGGAGCCAAGCAGAGAGGAACTGCAACAGAACATTGCAGCCTTGTCAAAGAAACTAGCCGACATGGACACTCGGTTCGGGAAATACAAACGATTCTACAAATCAAACCGAACTCGAGACAGTTCAAAGCCTATTTCCAACGGTTGCTTTGAATGCGGAAAGGAAGGTCATTTCAAGGCTGACTGCCCAGATCTATCGAAGAAAGAGAGAGATGCATTAAGGGCCAAACAAGCTGGAAAGAACAAGGCCATGGTAGCAGAAGAAGCAGCTGACGATATGGATATCTTCACTGATACTGAAGATGAAGATGAGCTGACTTCTACCAACAACGCCATCAGTCAGGATCAATGACTCATGGCACTTGGAACCTACCAAGATGATATTGAGGTACAATCTAATCCTGCTCAGTTAAATTCTTCCAATACTTCTAACATGCAGGAATCTCTGGACGAAGAGTTGGAACCCTCCTGGAGTGATTTTCAAGAACTCAGTGAGGAACTGCATCACCAATCGGTTGAGTTTAAGAGTCTTCAAGCTCAGTTCGCCAAACTTGAAGATTCCTTAACCGAAAAGGACGATCTGATCAAGAGCCAAACCGAGGAGATTGAGAATCTTAAGAGTCAACTGAACGAGGCTAAGGCTCCAACTGATGAGGAGTTGACAAAGAAGATCAAGGAACAGCAGGATCAGTTGAAAAATCAAGAGGCTCAGATCGAACAGCTGATAAAGAAGTCAGATGGACAAACCGAGCAGATAACTGTCCTCGTCAAGGAGTTGCAAACTGAGAAGGACAATCTAATCAAGCTGTATCAGTCATCCAAGATCATAGAGAATCTTATCAGTTACAGCAGACAGATGGATGACGTGTCAGGACTCGGTTATGATGTTATCAAGGATACTGGAATTCCACCAGCAACCTTCATCAAAGCTGTAGAAGTCACAGCTGTCGAGTCAAACACAGCTGAGTCTTCAGAAGCTAATCCAACCTCCACCTCTCAGCAAGTTCAACCGACCAATAGAATTACAACTGAGAAGGGAAAATGAGTAGTAGATGGAGGACAGAATATTTCATCGGTTGGAACATCAACCGAGGGGGAATGTTCCAAAAGTTAGAAGAGGAATCAGAGGCGTCGAAGGCATAACCGCAACCGAACTCAGAATCAGAACTGACCTCTGCATCAACCTCAAAGTCAACATCAGATGGAATGGAACCGACCTCAGAACAGAAAAGGGTTTTAATCATCTGAATCAACAGCAGTTCCAACATCAGTTCAACCAAAGGTTCCAACCAAGTCAACCAATGAGAAACAGGTCGAACAACTGGAGATATTCATGCCATAATATGAATCATCAATAGGGCATGAACAGTTATAGACAACCCTCAGGGAGTTGGAATCAGAATCAGCCACAAAGATTCCAACAGGGCGTCCGACCTCACAGACAAATTCAACAGGATAAGAATCGCCATCAAAACAGGGGGAAAGCCTCACCTCCCAAAGCTCAACATGGGAGAAATCCAACTCCTCCCAAGAAACAGAACATCTCTATTAACAAGAAGCCTAAGGATAACCGAGGTGTTGTTATAGTTGATGATCAAGGAAAAGTGATCTGGAATGATAAATCCATCCGAGTCTACAGGGAAAAGCGACACACAGTTTCAGGGGGAACTGGTTCCAACCCTCCAGGACCCAACTGAAATTGGGGACCTAAGCGAGTTTCTCCTTGCAGGTACAGGAGAAACAGCTGAGGAAGAAGAAAGCGTCTGCAACAATATGGGTAATAGACAGTGGATGCTCGAAACACATGACAAATCTAAAGAATTTGCTTGGAAGTTTCGTGGAGAAAGAAGGTCCATCAGTTACTTTTGGTGATAACTCAAAAGGTTACACCAGAGGTTACGGTACCCTTGAAACCAACAATGTTTCAATTTCTAATGTCTCTTATGTTGATGGATTGAAGCATAACTTGCTCTCCATCAGCCAATTCTGTGATAATGGTTTCTCTGTCAAGTTTGACGCACAGGGTTGCAGGGTTAAAGATGTCGGATCAAAGCAGGTGATATTGTTGGGAAATCGATCACCAACAGGGAATGTCTACTACGCTGACTGGAACAGCAGCCTCCCTGACACCTGCCTGTTATCAAAGAGCAGTTCTGATGTGAGCTAGCTGTGGCACAAAAGGCTCAACCATCTGAACTTCAAGACGATGAACCGATTCGCTAGACAAGAACATGCAAGAGGCATACCAAACCGAGTGTTTTCAACAACACACATCTGCAGTGCATGCCAGCTGGGAAAGCTCGCTAGATCCTCCTTCCGGTTGAAGTCAACTCCCTCAACCGACCGAGTGTTATAGCTGATCCATATAGATCTCTTCGGGCCAGTTACACCAAAGAGCATGAACGGGAACGAGTATACCCTGGTTGTAACTGATGACTACTCAAGATGTACGTGGACCATCTTCATGCGCTACAAGAGTGAAACCTGAGATGAGCTGCCCAAGCTAATGGATCGGATATCAAACCAACAAGAGATGAAGATCATTTCTATCAGATCAGATCATGGAACGGAAGTTTCTAAATGAAACCATCATCGAGTATTGCAAGAAGAATGGAATAACCCATCAGACATCAGTCGCGCGTACTCCGCAACAGAATGGAGTAGCTGAGCGAAGGAACAGAACGCTGAAGGATGCAGCCACATCCATGTTAGCCAGTTCAGCTCTGCCAAAGAGATTTTGGGCTGAAGCGATCAACACTGCATGCTACACTCAGAACCGATCTCTTCTAACCAAGCGGTTGTGAAAGACACCATATGAGTTATGGAGACGCAGAAAGCCAGATATTTCTTATTTTCGCGTTATTGGTTCTAAGTGTTATATTCACAACAATGGGAAGACTCAGTTGAGAACTTTTGATGCCAAAGCTTCGAAGGGAATATTTCTTGGATATGCTGCTCGGATCAAGGCATACAGAGTTTTCAACAACAGCTCTCGTGTTGTGGAAATAACACCTCATGTTAGTTTTGATGAATCTACTTTTGAGTGCAGGGAACATGCTAAAGGACAACAAGCAGATCCAGCTGCTCCACTTGTTCTCACCAGATCGCAAGCTCTAAGGGAAAAGAACCTAACTGAACCGCTGGTTTGGGCAACTGAGGATGAGGATCCATACTCCTCTGAAGACGAATGCGAAGACCCCAGCTCATCCCAAGGGGGAACTTCAGCTGATGCTCCTCCAACTGTATCAGCATCCGAAGCCCAACCGAGTCCAGTTCAAACTAATGTCAATATTGAGGATCCAGACTCAACAGTTGATCAATCACCAGCTCAGAAGACTCCAACTCAGTGTTCAGAACAGCCACAGTTGGAAGAAGAAGGACGACGCAACCGAAGATGGTATGAAGTTCATTCCACTAACAACATCATCGGCGATCCAACTGAGGGTGTGCGTACAAGGAGCCGAGTTGTAAATCCAGAATCAACCGAAGAAAATTCCAACACTTATGCCCAATATGTTGAGGAGTTGGCAGTTCTAGAGGAGTTCGAGCAAGCTGGAGATGTTGCCATGATTTCTTGCTTTGTAGTTGATGTACCAGAACCGAAGAATGTTGGGGAAGCTCTCAACTGTGTCCACTGGACAACGGCCATGCAAGAAGAACTGAATGAATTTCTACGCAACTGTGTATGGGAGTTGGTAGAAAGACAAAATGGTGTCAAGGTGATTGGATTGAAGTGGATCTTCAAAAACAAGAGAGACGCCATTGGATTCATTGTGAGAAATAAAGCTAGGTTGGTAGCTCAAGGATACTGCCAACAAGAAGGAATCGACTTTGAAGACTCTTTCGCACCAGTTGCAAGACTGGAAGCCATCCGAATCTTTCTAGCTTATGCCGCACATCACAAGTTCAAAGTGTATCAGATGGATGTGAAGTGTGCATTCCTCAATGGAGATATCAAGGAAGATGTGTATGTTGAACAGCCTCCTGGTTTTGAGACTGGAGATGGAAGAGTGTACAAGTTGAAGAAAGCTATCTATGGACTAAAGCAAGCACCCAGAGCCTGGTATGACACTCTTTGTGATTTTCTTCTGAACTCGGGATTCAAACGAGGATCAGTTGACAAAACCCTGTTCACCATCAAAGTTGGAGATGATATACTTGTAGTGCAAATCTACGTGGATGACATCATATTCGGTTCCAAGTCGGAGGAGCTGTGCAAAAAGTTTTCAGATCTCGTGAAGGAGAAGTTCGAGATGTCAATGATGGGCGAGATGAATTATTTCCTTGGATTACAAGTGAAGCAGTCACCAGAAGGAATCTTCATCAATCAGTCCAAGTATACAAAGGAGCTCATCACCAAGTTCGGATTGCAGACAAGTAAGACAACAAGGATCCCAATGAATACTAACTGGAAGATTGAACCCGGAGCTGAGGGAAAGCTAGTGGATGCCAGCAAGTATAGAGGGATCATCGGTTCTTTGCTATATCTAACCGCTAGTCGGCCAGACATATCCTACGCGGTTGGAGTGTGTGCTCGGTTTCAAGTCCAACCGAGGGAAGCTCACATGTTGGCAGCGAAGAACATCATCAAGTATCTGAAGGGAACTGTCAATGTTGGGTTGTGGTATCCAACTAACGACAATATCCAGCTGACTGGATACTCAGATGCGGATCTAGCAGGAGATCGATTGGACAGGAAGTCTACCTCTGGACATTGTCAGTTCATGGGAAGCAAGCTGGTTTCATGGTTCTCCAAGAAACAAGAATGTGTTGCTATTTCTACAACCGAGTTAGAGTATATGGCTGCCGGAAGCTGTTGCATGCAAGTGTTGTGGCTGAAGCAACATCTGAGAGATTATGAAGTGGCAACTGGACAGGTTCCCATTCATTGTGATAGCTTGAGTGCCATATCTATCTCTCTGAATCCTGTTCACCATTCTCGGACAAAGCATATCGACATCCGTCATCATTTCATCCGAGATCATATTGAGAAGAAGGATGTGTCCATGGAGAAGATTCCAACTGAGATTCAGAAAGCTGATATCTTCACCAAACCTCTACCTGAAGCCCAGTTCAAGATGTTATGTGATCTTCTTGGACTGTTGGATCCATCAGATGAGGAGTCAACCAAGCTGAAGAGTCAGATATCCATCTGAGGGGGAAGCTCAGATGAAGGGGGAATGTCAGATACGGATTGCAAACTGAAGACATCAGACATCAGCTGAACAGACGAACTTGAGTCAGCTGATGGTATGCTGCAACAATGGATCAGACGTCAGCTGAACAGACGAACTCGAGTCAGCTGATGGTATGCGGCAACTGAGAAACTCAACTGAGGTATACAGCTGATCTCGACATCAGCTGGCAGGTAACATTTATGACTGAAGGTGTTATGTTCTTAAATGAGAATGTTTGAAATAAATTCAAACATTCCTGAGCTAGTCGATTACATTAAAATAGCCATCATGTCGCATTAAATGTAAAGTACGGCTGAGCATCCATAGCCTACTTTATAGTGCGACTGGGCTGACATGAATCTGTACACCTTCTCACGCGCCGGTTGGAACTCGGGTCAAAACGTAAAGTCAAAGATGGTCAACAGTCGTGAAATCTCAGCCGTTGATGGATTCGCGCCATTTAATCCCAGCCGTTGATCTCATCCGAGTCAAAGACCTATATAAGGCGGCAAATCAGGAAGTGATCCTTACCTTCTCTATTCGTGCATATCTTTATTAACTGTTCATCATCCCCTCGGAAATTGTCTCACCATTTTCAGTAACATATTTTCTTCCTTCTTTGCATATATATACTCCTCTGAGATGGCACCTAAATCTAAAGCATCAAAGAAGATGGTATCTGCAGAACCAGCTACATTCCAGGAATCTTTCGACATGATGATGTCGAAGATTCATTTCGAACAAATTCTATCCAGAGAAGCTCTGACCTCGCCGGAACTCGCTCCCGTCGCCACCATTCTTTCCGACCACGGTCTGCTCATCTGGGCAACCCTCTCTCCTTCCAAGCTGCTGAGAAAGCAGGTTGCCCATTTCTACCGGAATCTGCAACGAGATGCAGAACTCGGCCTTGTCACGACCATCCCGTGCAAGCAACGAAACAGCACTTCTCGTTCAATGGAAGACACCGCCGTCGAAATCAAAATGTCCAAAGAACTGGAGAAGATCATCCCCAGAAATCGGGAGGCCATAGATGTGATGGGGAACTTCTCAGACAAGGATGCAGATGCATTTCTGCAAACTATCCTCCTTGTCCCTGAACCTTTGAAGGGAAGTATGCAGAGGACAAAACTGAAGCCGGAGCACCGACTTCTATTTGACGTAATATCAAAGTGCGCCTTCGCGTACGGAGGAGCTTTCAGTGATATTAGCAGACCGAAGCTCAAACAACAGAAGGCTTTGGAAGAACAACACAGGATAGACTGGCTGGGCTACCTTGAAAGCCAGTTGTGGGCAGAGAAGCTGAAGATCTCCGAGACGGTTGTTGAGTCCGGAGAGCAGCTGTTGAGTGTCAAGGGCACACTCAACTTCGGTACAAAGATCTCAGCCCTGATCCTCCAAGAAACCAAGGGTCAGAAGCTGACGTGGGAAGGGAGTGAGGACCCTCCGTTCAACAAGCTGATGCTGTTCCCAACAGCCAAAAAGGCTAGGGATGTTGTGGAAGCAGTTTACACACCCAAGGAAGCCTCGAAGCCAGCTGTGGAGACAGCCCCAGCAGCTCGCCGCCCTTCAAGGACAAAGCCTGCCAAACGCCAGCTGGAGGAAATGGCTGAAGAAGAGGAAGAAGAAGAAGAGGTGGAACCCCTCCAGAAAAGGCCCAGAATCAGAATCATCCAGCCAGCAGCTCAACCGGCTGCATCTGGCCCCGTGGTGGAGACACTAGCTGAGAAATCAACCGAATCTAGCCAGTCGATTGATGCAGCTGCGTTTGTGATTCAACCCCGCCAACAAGAAGAGACGGCTGAAGGGGTGGAGATCAACGTGGAGGAATCCAGCTCCTCCTCAGATGACTCTTCTTCATCTGAGGAGTCCCACGACAGTCCAACAACTGGAGCTGATGCTAGCCAGGAAATCCCACCTGCGTCTGAGGAAACAATTGAGCCAACCCAGTCTCTCCCCAAAGAGGATTCAGTTCTCTCAACTGATCCTCAGTTAGAAATTCCGAGCCTCTCGCTCGATGCCAACGTTGAGACCGTTCCTTTGGCCAACGTTGATGAAACCGTTGAACCCATCTCCTTCGAAATAGACCCACCCCAAATAGATGAAGAAGCCAACCGCCAGGCGATCTTGGCTGAGTATGAAGGCAGACTGAACTACTGCTTTCGCAAACTGATCGGCATGTTCCCCGAGGCAAGCTCGATGTCCATTTTTGCCATGTTCGGGACGGAACTGCTCTATCAGTTCAGCGTGATATTCAGCTATTGGTACGTCAAGGAGGAAACCCTCAGGATCCACGGTTGGGACAGGTTGAAGGTTGAAGAATCCAACTTGAGGGTGTACTTCGACTACCAGAACCTGGAGGTGGTCTACAACCAGAAGGTGGCCTTGCTCCGTCATCGCCTGGATCTGAGTCAACAAGAAGGGACAGACACCAGAGAGTTGTGCAACAATCCTGGAACCGTGCAATTTCTTGACAACATGTTAGCCAAGAATGCCGACCATTTAGAGGATGTCGATGAAGCTGACTTGGCTGCCAAGAGAGAAGAAGCAAAGCTCAAGGATTACCTGGCCAGCCGAACAGCCCTGGTTGTTGTGGACCTAACAACTCAGACACAACAACAACAACTGCCTATACCCTCTGATCAGCCAGCACACTTAACCGATGATATCTGTGAGCTGATCACTGAGAGGGTCAACCAGCTGAGGCAAGAGCTGTTGTCCAAACTTGAGCACAACAAGGAAGAGGAAGCTGACAAGATGCATCAGCTGATGGAGGAAAATGCATCCTTGAAGCATCAGCTGGAACAACTCTCCTCCACCCTACAGCAAAAGCTTGAAGGCCTCTCCACTTCTACCAGCTCGGAGGTCAAGGATCTGAAGAAGGCGGTTCAGGGACTCAGCTCGGACTTCAACGTCTTTAAGTTCGTTGCTGAATCCAATCTGGCAAAGTCCAAGCAGACACAAGACCAGGAGTGGATGTCTCAGTTCGCAAATTTTCGGGCTGAGTTCGTCACCCTTCACAAAGATGTCTCTGAGACCTTTGCAGCCTTGAAAAGAGCCGAGCAGGAACGCCAGGACCTGGAGCTGGCAAAGAAGATGGAAGAGAAGGATGTTGTGGACGAACTCTTCTCCCGAGTTCAACAAGCTGAGGCCAAGCTGACCTCCCTGGATGGCTCAGTTGCCACCGTTTTGGATGATGCCAAAAAGGGGGAAGGAAAGGAGCCAGCAGTTGTTGCTGGATAGGGGAAAGGAGTTCACGAGCAGGGGGAAGAAGAAGTGCCAGCTGAACTTCAAAGGGAAGAAGCTGAAGGTTCTCAGTCGAAGGAGTCGGAAGAGCAGGAACTTGAAATCTCCCACGACCTCGTAGCCGAGCTTACAGCTGAGCTAGATGCCGATCTTGACGGGATCTCAGTCGAAGATTGCATCGAAGCTTCCAAAGCTATGAGGGAGTCCAAGGAGAAGTACTTGAATCCCTCTTGGATTAAAAAGTTTGCTGCTGATCAAGCTAAGAAGGTGGCTAAGTTCGAGAAGGAACTGGCCAAAATTGAGAAGAATGTAGACAGAAATAAAGCCAGCCGGAGCGTGCGAAGAATAAACAAACATCAGATGAAGGCCGAGGCTAGGAAGAAGACACAGTAGCTGCAGAGGAATGCCCCGCTCCCGTCACGGTTCCCACATATTGACAAGTGGATGAACGCTGAGTGGAACGATGACTGAGTGTAATTCAAGCATGAATTCATAAATGATTTTTACTACAGGAAGGTCTACTCAACTAAAGACCCAAGGCAAGCCTTCAAGGAAGCCTTGTGGGAACTCAGGTCTGGAGACCCTGGAATGTTCAGGCAGTTCCAGCGAGTCATGCTAAAGGCTCAACTCGATCCCAACACTGTTCCAGTTCCACAGAAGCTCAAATATCGCCCTCAGATGATCAAAGGCACAAGTACTCCAAACAGAAATGCGATCATGGCTGAGACGAGACAAGTTTGCAAGGAACATGGTGTCAACACCGGGATCGAGTCAGCTGTGAAGAAAGAGATCTTTGACCGTATCTTCAGCAAGTACGGTCAACAGTATTTTTGAGCTGACGTAGTTTTTGAGCAACTATTGTAATTTTTTTTTGGGTTTTTGAGCCTATCTTTTGTAACAATCAGTTGTAATGAAAACTATTCAATTATAAGATTCACCTTGATGAACAATCCCTCATTGTCCAAGCTCTGAATCACAAAGTCTTTTAAATATCATGTTATAACTGTGCTAACCCTTTGATGTTTTATCTTATAGACTGTCTAGAATTTCAGCTGAGATTTTAGGTCAGTTAGTAAGGTTTAGATCAGTAGAGGTTTCAAGTTGTAAGTGGTTTTGGCATCATCAAAAAGGGGGAAATTGTTGGGAAATTCATTTGAAGAATAGATAAGACACACACGTGAGAAGAAATCTGAGAGCAAAAAGAAAAGAGCAATATTCTTCCCGAACTGAACTGAATCTCTTAGAACATCACTTGTTGAGAGTTCTAGAGTTAGATAGTTTTGTGTCTTTAGATCGAACCTTGAGAACATCACTTAGTGAGAGTTCATAGAGAGTTAGATCATAGCTCACATCCCGTTCGAGCTTTTAGTTGGAAACACATTTTTCTTTCACCTGAAAAGGTTAGGATTCTACTCTTCCTGCAATTGAGTAGTTAGGCTGTTTAGTGCCCGGAAACTAAACTGTAAGGTTGATAAGTACCCGCAAAACTTATCCTTAACGGTTGCTCAGCCCGCGTAAGCTGAGTGGTTTGTCCAGAAGAACTTGGACAGAGTTGTGTGGATTCACAACTCCCCGTGGACGTAGGAGGGTTATCTCCAAACCACGTTAAATTCTGTGTGTCTGTGTTTATTTCTGTTCAGTTACTTATTGCATTTTCAACTGACCAAACTAACCGGCATACAAACTGCATATTTGCATTTTCAACTATTTTAGTTTTTGACCAACCAAGCATAAAAGCGTGAGTTGTTTTAACGAGTTTAATTTCCACCACATTCCGCACAGCCTCACTCTTTCAGCTGAGGTTTCAACTCAGCTGTGAGATTCCAACTGAGTCTTTTTACTCGGTTGAAGTAATTTTCAGGGTTAAGTTTTAAAATCCTAACTGGTGTATTCCCCCCCACCTCCATACACCAGTAACTCGTTTCGGGACCATCAAGGGTTTAGAAATGAGTAGATATATTAAAATTGTTAATAATTAATAATAAAACATAAGAGTATGTTATATATAATTCAGATTTCGGATTTGTTCTGTTTTTTAAAGTCGCGACCCGACCCAAATCTTAAATCTAAAATTCTGAAAAATTTGTATCTGATCCAATCCGAAATCCGAACAAATTCGAACTAAATTTCATATTCGGTTTGGTTCGGTTAGGATTTTTGGATCTCCGATTTTTTGGTCACCCCTAATCCTCGTCACATGTTTAGCTGAGTATCAAGCTACCACCGGGACTCCATTCAAGCACTTGAGAGCATGTGGAGAATTATTAAGGACGAGCCCAACATCGAGCTTACTTTAATTTTATACTAATGTAATACTTTTATTTTATTTCAATTTAATAAAATGCAGTTTTATTTTAAATGTGTATTATTTGAAATCTTTAAAATTTATATAAATAATTATAAAATGACAAAAAAAATAATGCCATTACGATTTCGCTAGCACCATTGCCTGATTTTTCTTGTGCCAGCCAAGCCCACCGAAAATGAGATGGTGTGTCCACCGTTTACTTAGAACTAGTGTGTAGACGTCGAGCATCAACGGGGTCGACAGAAAAATATATTACATTGTAATTTATAAGTTTAAATTATAAAAATAATTTTATATTTAATATTGAAGTGATAATATTGCAATAAATTATTGAAAAATTGTTACACGATTATATCAAATTATAATATAAAATAAATTAAGAAGCGATAATGTTGTACGAGTGATTGTACCTTTTTTTCAAAAAAAAAATCTAAAATCACCAAATTCATACTTACAAACACCTCGAATCACAATTTTTATATATGTACCCGGAGATGTAAATACAGTCTGAAATCGATGGGCTAACCCGGAAAAAAAGGCAGAGGATTATGGTTTAATTTTTGCAACCTGAAAAGTAATCAGGCTATTTAAACTGTTCTGTTTGGATTGAAAGGTTGATCGAGTTGACCTGATTGGAACTTAGATCAACTCATCAAGCTGAAGTATTTTTTAGAAACATAAGAATTATGAATATAGATTACAGTCAATATAGAATACTATCTTGTCTCATTCTTTAAGACAAAATTTTCTCCCATTACTACCCTAGAATAGAGGACCGCAGTTTGCACCTTAGTCCTTTTTTGCTCATAAATACACTCGAAATCATCTCATCGATGGCGTGAACCTATTGGCGGTGTGAATTCTCCGACAACAACTGGTATAGTATTTATTTCTTTTCAAGATTAGACAGAAAAAAAAAAGAGAGATTTTTTTGGTAAAAAAAATACTCCCTCCGTCCGCGAAATGGTTGCCACTTTTACTACTTAAGTTTGTCCACAAAATTGTTGCCACTTTTGCTACTCCACTCACATTTATTGTGGGACCCTTATTCCACTCACAACAATACTCATAATAATTCACTACTACCTACCATTTTCTTAAAATCCGTGTCGTCCACAATGTGGCAACCATTTCGTGGACGGAGGGAGTATATATTATTGAAAAAATAAATTTATTAAAGCTCAAACGCTGATAAAATATGGTTGTAATTGGATGAAGTGGTAAAGAATTATGCATTGGTGGAGATTGAAGAAATAAAATTTGAAAATGTCACTTTTTTGGAGGTAGAATAAGTAGTAATTATTGAATATTTTATAGTACCGTAATATTTTAAAAGAATTATATTATATGGTTGTATCATGTTATACATTTTTTAAAGAGTCAAGACATGGTTTAGCCTATTACACCCATAAAAATATAAAAGTTGCCATGCAACTTAATTTGGTCAAATTCTACCCAAACTTTGCAATTATTGACAAAAATACCCTTACTAAAAGGTGAAAGCCAATATTAGGTTTTTTTTTTACTCCCAACTACCATGCCCATTACATTTTGATTAATTTTTTCTCTCTCTCTACTCTCTCTTCTCTCTATCTTCTCCATCGGCCAAATCCTATTTTCTCTCTTTGCCTCACCGCTCCTCCCATCTCTGCCACCTATCCCCACTGCTCCTCCCATCTCCGCTACCCATCCCCACCGCGCCTCCCATCTCTACCACCCAACTCCCATGGCAGACGTCGAAACCTCCGAGAGGAAGGAAATAACCTCTGATGGCGCTGCCCAAATCGACGACAACGAGCAGAGAGAAGTCGGATCTAGTTTGGCGATGGTCAACAACCCATCCCCACTGTCGTCCGGCGACGAAGATGAAGCTAGATCTGGTTCCGAAACACAACCAAGATATGATTCCGGCAACTCTCAACCATTGCGAAAAGTTCCTTTCGAAAAAAAAGTGGTAAAATTCCATTTTAATTGACTAGATTCATGTATATTTGCAAATATTTTAGTTTTCAGTTTTGAGATTCAAATTTATCAGTTACGAATTGAACAAATAGTAATAGGGTGCCATATTGATCGGTATAGAATATGTTTGAATTTGGTAACTCGTTACAAAATGTTTATTTCGTAACTGGTTTAATGTATTGTTAATGTTTGGATCTAGTTAACAATTACGAATTGAACAACTAGTAACTGGGTGCCATGTTAATCGGTATAGAATTTGTTTGAATTTGGTAACTCGTTACGAAATGTTTATTTCGTAACTGGTTTAACATATTGTTAATGTTTGGATCTGGTAAACAGTTACGAATTGAACAAATAGTAAGAGGGTTCCGTGTTGATCAGTATAGAATTTGTTGGAATTTAGTAACTCGGTACGAAATGTTTATTTCGTAACTGGTTTAACGTATTGTTTACTGTTTTGGATTCTGATCTCCGAAATGATTTGTTTAATTGTTGATTTTATTGTAGGTTATATGGACATACAAGAGAAAAAACTTAGCAAAAGAAAAAAAATACAAAGTTATGCTTACAAGGTACGAGACTACGGTTGGGGATATCCGTGCTTGCCTCAAATCATTTGGCAACGACTGTCTAAAGAAGTTCTACAATATACTAAGATAAAAACTATTGTTAGTTCTAAATATGATGTATGTTATGGTTTAGATATTTAGAATTGTTGAATGTATGTAACTGTTTCAGGTTACGAAGTGTAAAAATGATTAATTTTCGTAACCGATTCTGTTGGGAAATTTATTAAAGTTTTGATTGATTCCAAAACCAACTGACCCCAACCGAGTAGATGTTTCCAGATCCTAATGTTAGTAGTTAGGCTCGCTGTTTGAGCATTGTTAAGATTTTATCTTTACAGGACTCCAGCTGAAGACGGCAACAAGGCTTCAATCGGATAGAACATCAGTTGTAAGGAAGACAACTGAGCGTTCATCAGATGAGAATTAAAAAGTAGGAAGATGCCAAAGTCAACTAAGGAAGATGCAAGAGAAAATCAGTTGTAAGGAAGACAACTGAGCGTTCGGAGCCAACTGATCAGATACAAGAAAGACAACTGAGAGTTCAGTTTCAGAACATCAGTTGTAGGACTCGAACCAAGAAGATCAACAACATAAAGTTCAAATCAGCTGAGAGTTCAACTGTCAGCACTCAGATAGAACATCAGCTGAAGAACAAGTCAGATGAAGATCGAAACTCTCAACCGACCATCCATTGTTGAAAGACCAATGTTGAGATTTGAAATTCAAATAAGAAAGTCACGTGAAGGTTTGACTCTCTGTCATTACCTCATTTGGCCCAACACAAGGTTGTCTCAGATGGAAAGCAGAAGCACGCAGTTGTCAAATCCGGAAAGTCTGCAGAAGATGAGAGACAAGCCATCGCTTTCAAAGAATAGAGATCAACAGCTCCTCCAATGGCTAGTTGATTCTCTCTGCCTATAAATAGAGGTCTTCGTTCATTCACCAAGACTTACGAGACAGACAAGTGTGTGAAGAGATATACAAGCGAAAGAACAACTTCATTCCTCACTCAAGCAAAACCTCTAAGAACATCATTAGTTGAGAGTTCTAGAGAGTTAGATTCTGTCTTTGTAGTTGTCGATCCAACCTTGAGAACATCACTAGTTGAGAGTTCGTAGAGTGTTAGATCATAGCTCACTTCTTGTTCGAGCTATTAGTTGGAACCCCACAGTTTCATACACCCGAAAAGGTTGTTAGGACCCTACTCTTCCCGTAACTGAGTAGATAGGTTGATTAGTACCCGTAAACTAATCTGTAAGGTTGATAAGTACTCGTAAACTTATCTCAACGGTTGCAAAGCCCACGTAAGCTTTATGTTTTGTCCAGAAGAACTTGGACTGAGTTGTGTGGACTCACAACTCCCCGTGGACGTAGGAGTTATCTCCGAACCACGTAAATCTTTGTGTGTTGTGTTTATTTTCAGTTATCTTATTGCATATTCAACTGACCATCTAACCTTCATACAAACTGCATTTTTCATATCAACTGTCTTGGTTATTGACCAACCTTGCACTTAAGCGTGAGTTGATTTTTATACGAGTTAATTTCCACCACATTCCGCACAGAACTTCACTTCCAGCTGAGTATTTCTTACTCGGTTGTGATTCCAACCGAGTTGCATTACTCGGTTGTGATATTTTTTAGGGGGTTGTTTTTAAAAGTTTGATCTAGTGTATTCCCCCTCCCATACACCAGAACTCGTATCGGGACCATCAAGTGGTATCAGAGCAGTGGTTCAAAAGACTACTGACTCTGTTTCACAAGGTGTGAATTCGAGGTGTTTTCTTCAGTGGTCAACTGAACAGATCTCTTTATCACGCTAGTGCATATCTGCTTGCATTTTTCTTCTGTTGTTTTGTGCAGATGGATGTTTAAGACAAGATCGTGGTCATGTTCTCGATTGTGAACTATACATCCTGGAGAACTCGGATGAAGAAGATCCTACTGTCAAAGCATCATCGAATGCAACAAGTACTCACATCCGGACCGATCATCATCAGAGAGAGAATCACTCGCACTCCTACAAATCCCAACGATGGGGATGCAACTGTGGAGTTAGTGGAGAAGAAGCCAGAAGACTTCACTCTAGAAGAAGCCAAAGTGAGCCAGTTGGACATCTGGGCTCAGAGCACGATCATGTCCACAGTTGGACAAGACTATCTGCCTTGGATAGAAGAGTGCGAAACCGCTAAAGAGATGTGGGATATCTTGGGATCTCTGAGTGAAGGAAGCGACCAAACTAAGGAGAACAAGTTCTCACATGCCTGTCAAGACTTTGACAACTTCTGTCTGAGAACTGATAAAACAATTGATCAGTTAGAGCTCCGGTTCATGGACATCATCAGAAGGATCCAGTCCATCCAAAGAGGAAAATATACTTTGAAAGAAATCAACCTCAAAGTATTACAAGCTCTACCAGCTGAGTGGGATACCTTCACCAATATCCATGAGAGCCGAGCTGACCTTGGTGAGATGGGAACTGAAAGATTGTTCTCAATTCTGAAGGGAAATGAGTACAAGGTGAACCGACGAAGGTTAACTCAGTCCTCGGTTCAGACGAGTCGACATGAGGATATTGGTTCAGCCACAAAGTCAGTAGCGCTCCGAGCTGACTATTCAAAGCCGTAAACATCAAGGCCAACAAGATCAGCGGACATAGCTACAAAGGAGCCAAGCAGAGAAGAACTGCAACAGAACATAGCCGCCCTATCAAAGAAGCTAACTGACATGGACACTCGGTTCGGAAAATACAAGAGGTTCTACAAATCTAACCGAACTCGAGACAACTAAAAGCCTGTAAACAACGGTTGCTTTGAATGCGGCAAGGAGGGACATTTCAAAGCAGATTGTCCAGACCTCTCGAAGAAAGAGAGAGAAGCGTTGAGGGCCAAGCAAACTGGAAAGAACAAGGCCATGGTTGCAGAAGAAGCAGCTGACGACATGGACATCTTCACTGACACTGAAGATGAGGATGAGCTGACTTCCACCAACAACGCTATCGGTCAGGATCAATGCCTCATGGCACTTGGAACCGACCAGGATGAGACTGAGGTACACTCTAGTCCTGCTAATTTAAATTCTTCCAATATTTCTAACATGCGGGAAACACTGGATGAAGAGTTGGAACCCTCCTGGAGTGACTTTCAAGAACTCAGTGAGGAACTGCATCAGCAATCGGTTGAGTTTAAGAGTCTTCAAGAACAGTTCTCCAAACTTGAATAATCCTTAACCGAAAAGGACGATCTAATTAAGAGTCAAACTGAAGAGATAGATAATCTCAAAAGTCAACTAAATGCGGTCAACCGAACTAATGCTCCAACCGACGAGGAGTTGACGAAGCTGATCAAGGAGCAGCAAGATCAGTTGAAAAAGCAAGAGGCTCAGATCGACCAGCCGATAAAGAAGTCAGACGGACAAACCGAGCATATAGCTGTCCTCCTCAAAGAGTTGCAAACTGAGAAGGACAACTTAATAAAGCTATATCAGTCATCCAAGATCATCGAGAATCTCATCAGTCACAGCCGACAGATGGATGACGTGTCAGGACTCGGTTATGATGTGATCAAGGATACTGGAATTCCTCCAGGAACCTTCATCAAAGCTGTAGAAGTCAAGGTTGTCGAACCTAACACAGTTGAGCCTGAATCTCTCCAAAGTAATCCAACCTCCACCTCTCAGCAAGCTCAACCAACCAAGGGAACCACAACTGAGAAAGGAAAAAGAACAGTGGATGGAGAACAGAACATTCCATCGGTTGGGACATCAACCGAGGGGGAATGTTCCAAGAGTCAAAAGAGGAACCAGAGGCGTTGGAGATACAATCGAAACCGAACTCAGAACCAACCTCTGAACCGACCTCAGAGCCAACATCAGAAAGAATGGAAACGACCGCAGAACCGACAAGGATCCAACCATCTGAATCAACAGCGATTCCATCATCAGTTCAACCAGAGGTTCCAACCGAGTCAACCGATAAGGAACAGTTCGAACAGCTGGAGATATTCATGCCACAACATGAATCAACAACACGGCATGAACAGCTATCGACAACATTCAGGGAGTTGGAATCAGAATCAGCCACAAAGATTCCAACATGGCGTCCGACCTCATAGACAAATCCAACAGGATAAAAAGCGCCATCAAAACAGGGGGGAAAGCCTATCCTCCGAAAGCTCACAATGGGAGAAATCCATCTCCTCCTAAGAAACAGAACATCACTACTAACAACAAGCCTAAGGATAACCGAAGTGTTGTTATAGTTGATGATGAAGGAAAAGTGATCTGGAATGATAAATCTATCCGAGTATACAGGGAAAAAAGAATCACAGTTCAAGGGGGAACTGGTTCTAACCCTCCAGGACCCAACTAAAATTGGGGACCTAAGCGAGTTTCTCTTTGCAGGTACAGGAGAAACAGCTGAGGAAGAATAAAGCATCACGAACCATGTGGGTGATGGATAGTGGATGCTCGAAACACATGACAAATCTGAAGGATTTGCTTGGGAGTTTCGTGGAGAAAGAAGGACCTTCAGTTACCTTTGGTGACAACTCAAAAGGTCACACCAGAGGCTACGGTACCCTTGAAACCAATCACGTGTCGATTTCTAATGTTTCATATGTTGATTGATTGAAGCATAACTTGCTCTTCATCAGCCAATTCTGTGATAATGGTTTCTCTGTCAAGTTTGATGCACAGAGTTGCAGGGTTAAAAATGTCGGAACAAAGCAGGTCATATTGTTGGGAAATCGATAGCCAATCGGGAATGTCTACTATGCTGACTTGAACAGTAGTCCTCCTGACACCTGCCTGTTATCAAAAAGCAGTTCAGATGTGAGCTGGCTGTGGCACAAAAGGCTCAACCATCTGAACTTCAAGACTATGAACCGACTTGCCAGACAAGAACATGCAAAAGGCATACCAAATCGAGTGTTTTCAACAACACATATCTGCAGTGCATGCCAGTTGGGAAAGCTCGCTAGATCCTCCTTCCGGTTGAAATCAACTCCCTCAACCGACCGAGTGTTATAGCTGATCCACATGGATCTCTTCGGGCCAGTTACACCAAAAAGCATGAATGGTAACGAGCATACACTTGTTGTAACTGATGACTATTCCAGATACATGTGGACCATTTTCATGCGTCACAAGAGTGAAACCCGAGATGAGCTACCCAAGTTGATGGATCGGATATCAAACCAACAAGAGATGAAAATCATTTCCATCCGATCAGATCGTGGAACCGAGTTTCTAAATGAAACCATCATCGAGTACTGCGAGAAGTATGGAATTACTCATCAAACATCAGCTGCGCGTACTCCGCAACAGAATGGAGTAGCTGAGCGAAGGAACCGAACGCTGAAGGATGCAGCTACATCCATGTTGACAAGCTTAGCTCTGCCAAAGAGATTTTGGGCTGAGGTCATCAACACAGCTTGCTACACTCAGAACCGGTCTCTTCTAACCAAGCGGTTGGGAAAGACTCCATACGAGCTATGGAGACGCAGGAAGCCTGATATTTCATATTTTCGCGTTTTTGGTTCTAAGTGTTACATTCACAACAATGGGAAGACTCAGTTGAAAACTTTTGATGCCAAGGCTTCGAAAGGCATATTTCTCGGATATGCTGCTCGAATCAAGGCTTATAGAGTTTTCAACAATAGCTCTCGTGTTGTGGAGATAACACCTCATGTTAGTTTTGATGAATATACTTTTGAGTGCAGGGAACAGGCTAAAGGACAACAAGCTGATCCACAAGTTCCACCTGTTCTCACCAGATCACAGGCACTAAGGGAAAAGAATCTAGCTGAACCATTGGTATGGGCAACCGAGGATGATGATCCATACTCCTCTGAAGATGAATGCGAGGACCCCAGCTCATCTCAAGGGGAACTCCAGCTGATGTCACTCCAACTGCATGAGCATCCGAAGCCCAACCAAGCCCGGTTCAAAATATTGTCAATGTTGAGGATCCAGACTCAACAGCTGATCAATCACCAGTTCTGAAGATTCCAGCATCTCCTACGGGTCAGGATTCACCATCAGTTGAAATCCTGGAACAGCCACTGTTGGAAGAAGAAGGAAGACGCAACCGAAGATGGTATGAAGATCATTCCACTGACAACATCATCGGGGATCCAACCGAAGGTGTGCGTACAAGGAGCAGAGTTGCAAATCCAGATTCGACTGAGGAAGATTCCAACACTTACGCTCAATATGCTGAGGAGTTGGCAGTTTTTGAGGAGTTCGAGCAAGCTGGAGATGTTGCCATGATTTCTTGCTTTGTAGCTGATGTGCCAGAACCGAAGAATGTTGTGGAAGCTCTCAACTGTGTTCACTGGACAACAACCATGCAAGAAGAACTGAATGAATTTCTACGCAACTGTGTATGGGAGTTGGTAGAAAGACCAAATGGTGTCAAAGTCATTAGATTAAAATGGATTTTCAAGAACAAGAGAGATGCCATTGGATTCATCGTGAGGAATAAGGCAAGGTTGGTAACTCAGGGATATTGCCAACAAGAAGGAATCGATTTCGAGGACTCCTTCGCGCCGGTTGCAAGGCTGGAAGCCATTCGAATTTTTCTAGCCTATGTCGCATTTCACAAGTTCAAGGTCTATCAGATGGATGTGAAGTGTGCCTTCCTCAACGGAGATATCAAGGAAGATGTATATGTTGAACAGCCTCCCGATTTTAAAACTGGAGATGGAAGAGTGTACAAGTTGAAGAAAACAATCTATGGATTGAAGCAAGCACCCAGAGCATGGTATGACACTCTTTGTGGTTTTCTTCTGAACTCGGGGTTCAAACGAGGGTCAGTTGATAAAGCACTGTTCACCATTAAAGTTGGAGAAGATATACTTGTTGTGCAAATCTACGTCGACGACATTATATTCGGTTCCAAGTCGGAGGAACTGTGTGAAAAATTCTTAAATCTCATGAAGGAGAAGTTCGAGATGTCGATGATGGGCAAGATGAATTATTTTCTTGGACTTCAGGTGAAGCAGTCATCAAAAGGAATTTTTATCAATCAGTCTAAGTATACAAAAGAGCTCATCACCAAGTTCGGAATGCAGACAAGTAAGACCACAAGGATCCCGATGAATACTAACTGGAAGATTGAACCTGGAACTCAGGGAAAGCTCGTGGATGCCAATAAGTATAGAGGGATCATCGGTTCTTTGCTATATCTAACCGCCAGTCGGCCAGACATATCTTACGCAGTTGGAGTGTGTGCTCAGTTCCAAGTTCAACCGAAGGAAGCACACATGTTGGCAGCAAAGAACATCATCAAGTATCTGAAGGGTACAGTTAATGTTGGGTTGTGGTATCCAACCGACGACAACATCCAACTGACCGGATACTCAGATGCAGATCTAGCCGGAGATCGGTTCGACAGGAAGTCCAAATCTGGACACTGTCAGTTCATGGGAAGCAAGCTAGTTTCGTGGTTCTTCAAGAAACAAGCATGTGTTGCCACTTCTACAACCGAGTCAGAGTATATGGCTGCCGGAAGCTGTTGCATGCAGGTGTTGTGGCTCAAGCAACAGTTGCGAGACTATGAAGTAGCAACTGGACATGTTCCCATTCATTGTGATAGCTCAAGTGCCATTGCTATCTCTTTGAATCCTGTAGACCATTCTCGGACGAAGCATATTGACATCCGACATCATTTCATCCGAGATCATATTGAGAAGAAGGATGTTTCCATGGAGAAGATTCCAACTGAGATTCAGAAAGCAGATGTCTTCACCAAACCTCTAGCCGAAGCACGATTCAAGATGTTATGTGATTTACTTGGATTGTTGGATCCATCAGATGAGGAACCAGCTGAGGTGAAGAGATAGATATCCATCTGAGGGGGAAGCTCAGATGAAGGGGGAATCTCAGATGCGGATCACCAACCGAAGACATCAGACGTCAGCTGAACAGACGAACTCGAGTCAGCTGATGGTATGCTGCAACGTTGGATCAGACATCAGCTGAATAGACGAACTCGAGTCAGCTGATGGTATGCCGCAACATCGGAACACAGCTGATTCCGACATCAGCTGGCAGGTAACATTTATGGCTGAAGGTGTTATGATCTTAAATGAGAATATTTGAAATAAATTCAAACATTCCTGAGCATGTCAGTTACATTAAAATAGCCATCATACCGCATTTAATGTAAAGTACGGCTAAACATCAATAGCCTACTTTATAGTGCGATAGGGCTGACATGAAAAACAGTTCACCTTCTCACGCACTGGTTGGAACTCGATTTGTGACGTCAAGTCAAAGCTAGTCAACAGTCGCGTAATCTCAGTCGTTGATGGATTCGTGCCATTCAACCCTAGCCGTCGATTTCAACCGAGCCTAAAACCTATAAATGGCGGAAAATCAGGAAGTGATCTCTTACCTTCCTCATTCGTGTTTATCTGCAGTAACTGTTCATCATCTTCTCAGATTTTGTCTAACTATTTACTGCAAGTTTTTTCTCTCCTTCTTATATATATCTTTTCAGACTCACTAAATGACACCCAAAGGAAAGAAAATGGCTTCTTTTGGACCCTCTCTAGTCCCCACATCTTATGAAGAATCGTTCGACTTGCTGGTTTCGAAGATACATTTTGAGCAGATCCTTTCAGAGGATGAATTGGAGTCGCCGGTGCTCTCTCCCCTCGCCGACACTCTCAGGGAGAACGGGCTACTAGAATGGGCGAAGCTCTTTCCTTCCCACCTGCTCAGGCGCCAGGTCGGAGAGTTCTACATAAATCTGCAGTCGTCCATCGACAGCAGAGATGGCGTCATTACAGAGGTTTCATGCCGACAACGCGACGTTCCGGCCAGAACCATCCGCCGTGTGACCGTCGCCATAGCAGTTTCCGATTTCCTCTGCCAAATCATTCCCGTAAACCACACCGCCACTGACACGGTTGAAAATATAACCGATGCGGATGCCAATGCATTTCTGGAAAGTGCTCTGATCATCCGGGAGAAGTTGAAGAGCAATATGCAGAGGACCAAGTTAAAGCCAGAACATTGACTCCTACTCGATGTTGTATCCAAGGTCGTGTTCGGTTACATCGGAGCTTTCGGAGACATCAGCCGACCAAAGCTCAAGCAGTTGCTGGCCTTGGAACACAAACATGAGATCAATTGGTTCCAGTATTTTCTAAACCAACTGATCTTGGAGAAGCAGAAGATCTCTGAGACCACAACCGAATCAGAGGAGAAACTGTTGAGTGTCAAGGGAACTCTCAACTTCGGCTGCAAAATCTCCGCTCTGATCCTGCTCGCAACCAAGGGTCAGAACATGGTATGGGAGGACTGCGAGTAGACCCCAGTAAAGAAGTTGATGCTGTTCCCAACGGCGAAGAAAGCTCAGGATGTAGTTAGGAGTGTGTATACTCCTAAGGAGAAGAAGGATGTTGGGAAGACGACTGAAGAAAGGGATACAACTGAGGAGGCACCTGCTGTCAGCCGCCCCACAAAGTCTAAAGCTGCTCGCCGACAACGAGCTGAGTCGGAGAAGGAGAAAGCTGAGGAGCCTGCCAAGAAGAAGCTGAAAGTTCGCTTCAAGAAGACGGTGGCAGTACGAGTTGAGGAGGAGCCAGCTGATGATATTCCAGCTGAGGAGCCAGCTGCTGATGTACCAGCTGAGGATGTTTCAGCTGAGGATGTGCCAGCTGAGGAAGAGGTACCAGCTGTGGAGGCGCCAGCCGAGACGGCACCAGCTGAGGAGCCATCAGAGTCGAGCCAATCAGCTGAGGCAGCTGCCTTTGAGATCGTTCCTCGTGCTGCTGATGAGGCTGATGGGATGGAGACTGACTTGACCTCGGATGCTTCTTCCTTCTCTGAGGAAATTGAAGACATTCCCACCTTCCCCACGGCAGGAGCTGATGCCTTACCGCCCCAAGAGCCTCTCGCTCTCTCAACCGATCAACAACCAGAGATTCCAAGCTCATTGCTCGATGCCAACATTGAGACCATCTCTTCGGCCAATGTTGATGAACCTGTTGATACCCCACTCCCCACAGAATCCAATATTCCGAGCTCCCAGCTCGATGCCAATGTTGAGACCGCCTCTTTGGCCAACATTGATGAAACTTTTGAACCATTGCCATATGAAAATCTTTTTCCCTCCCCAATCGATGACGAAGCTGATCGTCAGCTGTCGCGATGGAGCATGAAGGCAAGGTGGCCTACTGCTTCCAGAAGCTGCTCGGGATGTTCCCAGAAGCTCGCGACATGCCGATTTTTGCTACGCTTGGGACCGAGCTGCTGTACCAGTTCAACCTAATCTTCAGTCACTGGTATGTGAAGGAAGATACTATGAGGGTACACAGCTGGAACCAGCTGAAGGCGGACGAGTCACGCATCCGAGATTACTTCAACTACACTAATCTGGAGGTGGCCTACAACAACAAGGTTGCGCTGCTCACGCGTCGTTTGGACTTGAGCAAGGCGGAAGGCACAGATACCCGGGAGACAGCTGGACAAGACTGTATTGACTTCCTCGACAACATGCTAATTAAGTCAACTGAGTTCCTCAATGATCTGGACGCAGCCGCCGCCGCAGCGAAGGAAGAAGAAGAGGAGCTTCAACTGTACATGGCCAACCGTCAAGCCATGGTTACAGTTGAGCAGCCAGCTCTGATTGAACACCAAGCTCCAGCTGATCAGCCAGCGCCCTCAACTGAAGACATTTGCGAGCTGATAGCTGAGAGGGTGAACCAGCTGAGGACGAAGATGCTTGCCAACTTCCAGCAAAACAAAGAAGATCAGCTGAGGATGTTGCAAGCACAAGAGGAGAAGACCAAGCAGCTGATGGAGGAGAATGTTTCACTGAAGATAAAGCTGAACGAACTCTCCTCCTCCACCAGCCAAGACTTATCTGATCTGAAATCAACTGTTCTGGGGATCAAGTCTGAGCTGAATGTCTTCCAGTCCATCTTTGATTCCAACCTCGCCAAATCTCAACAGACTCAGGATGAAGAATGGGACTCTCGGTTCGAGTCACGCTGGGCTGAGTTCGTTGCTTTCCAGACTGAGACGACTAAAACATTCGCTGGATTGAGGAAAGCCGAACAAGAGTGCCATGACTCCGAACTGGCGAAGAAGGTCAGAATAGAGTGCGCGGTCGATGAACTCTTCAACCGCATCCAACAAGCCGAACAACAACTCATCTCTCTGGATGGATCAGTAGCAAGCCTTATTGCTGATGCCAAAAAGGGGGAAGATAAAAAGGGGGAAGTGGAGTTGGATGTTGAGATGCAGGGGGAAGATGAGACCCAGGCTGAAGCTGCTGCAAAATCTCAGCCGAGGAGGAAGACTGCCCAGAACAAGAAGTCCGCTCCCAAGTCAACCGACGTAGGTGGATCTGAAATGGAAAAAGACTAGGAGCAGACGGAGCAGTTTGGAGTTTCTTACAACTCCATAGCCGAGATCACAGCCGAGCTTGATTCAGAACTCGACGGTATCACAACCGAAGAGTGCATTGCTGCTGCCAAGGCTATGGATGTTGCTGAGAAAGATTACATGAATCCGAGCTGGATCAAGAAGTTCGCCGCCAGCCAAGCTCGAAGAGTCAACCAGTTTGAGGAGGAGCTGACCAAGATAACCAAGAACTTGGACCGAAACATCGCCTCCCGCAGCCGTCGCCGAATAGACAAACATCAGGTTAAGGCTGAAGCTCGGCTGAGACAACAGAGGTTGCCAGGGAAGGTCAAGGTCCAAAGTCGGTTCAGGCACGTGGACAAGTGGATGCCAGTTGAGTGGAATGAAGACTGGGAGTCATTCAAGCAAGAATTCGTGAATGACTTCTATTACAGAAAGGTCTTCTCAACTGACAATCCGAGGAAAGCGTTCAAGGAAGCCCTGACCAAGTTGCATACTGGGGACCCGGGCATGTTCAGCCAGTTCATGCGTGCAATGATAGAAGCAAAACTGGACATGAACACAGTTCCGATCCCTCAGAAGGTTACATATCGGCCTCCCTTCCTCCCAGACTCCCGAAACCCCGACCGACAAAAAATATCAGCTGAGGCAAGACAAGTCTGCAAAGAGCACGAGGTTGACATAGCAAAGGAGTCAGAAGCGAAGAGAGAGATTTTTGTTAGAATATTTAGCAAATATGGGCTTAAGTTTTAGTTCAGTTAGTTTTTGAGCAACTGATGTAATTTTTGGTTTTGTGCTTATCTTTGTAACCATCAGTTGTAATAAAAACTATTCAGTTATACGATTCAACTTGACGTACAATCTCTCATTGTCCAAGCTCTGAATCGCAAAGTTATTTCAATATCATGTTATAACTATGCTAACCCTTTGATGTTTTAATCTTATAGACTGTCTAGAATTTCAGCTGAGATTTTGGATAGGTCAATAGGATTTAGATCAGTTTGCTTTGTAAGAATTTTATAAGGGTTTTGGCATCATCAAAAAGGGGGAAATTGTTGCGAAATTTATTAAAGTTTTGATTGATTCCAAAACCAACTAACCCCAACCGAGTAGATGTTGCCAGATCCTAATGTTAGTAGTTAGGCTCGCTGTTTGAGCATTGTTAAGATTTTATCTTTACAGGACTCCAGCTGAAGACGGCAACAAGGCTTCACTCGGATAGAACATCATTTGTAAGGAAGACAACTGAGCGTTCATCAGATGAGAATTAAAAAGCAGGAAGATGCCAAAGTCAACTAAGGAAGATGCAAGAGAAAATCAGTTGTAAGGAAGACAACTGAGCGTTCGGAGCCAACTGATCAGATACACGAAAGACAACTGAGCGTTCAGTTTCAGAACATCAGTTGTAGGACTCGAACCAAGAAGATCAACAGCATAAAGTTCAAATCAGCTGAGAGTTCAACTGTCAGCACTCAGATAGAACATCAGCTGAATAACAAGTCAGATGAAGATCGAAACTCTCAACCGACCATCCATTGTTGAAAGACCAATGTTGAGATTTGAAATTCAAATAAGGAAGTCACGTGAAGGTTTGACTCTCTGTCATTACCTCATTTGGCCCAACACAAGGCTGTCTCAGATGGAAAGCAGAAGCACGCAGTTGCCAAATCCGAAAAGTCTGCAGAAGATGAGAGACAAGCCATCGCTTTCAAAGAACAGAGATCAACAGCTCCTCCAACGGCTAGTTGATTCTCTCCGCCTATAAATAGAGGCCTTCGTTCATTCACCAAGACTTACGAGACAGACAAGTGTGTGAAGAGATATACAAGCGAAAGAACAACTTCATTCCTCACTCAAGCAAAACCTCTAAGAACATCATTAGTTGAGAGTTCTAGAGAGTTAGATTCTGTCTTTGTAGTTGTCGATCCAACCTTGAGAACATCACTAGTTGAGAGTTCGTAGAGTGTTAGATCATAGCTCACTTCTTGTTCGAGCTATTAGTTGGAACCCCACAGTTTCATACACCCGAAAAGGTTGTTAGGACCCTACTCTTCCCGTAACTGAGTAGATAGGTTGATTAGTACCCGTAAACTAATCTGTAAGGTTGATAAGTACCCGTAAACTTATCTCAACGGTTGCAAAGCCCGCGTAAGCTTTGTGGTTTGTCCAGAAGAACTTGGACTGAGTTGTGTGGACTCACAACTCCCCATGGACGTAGGAGTTATCTCCGAACCACGTAAATCTTTGTGTGTTGTGTTTATTTTCAGTTATCTTATTGCATATTCAACTGACCATCTAACCTTCATACAAACTGCATTTTTCATATCAACTGTCTTGGTTATTGACCAACCTTGCACTTAAGCGTGAGTTGATTTTTATACGAGTTA
Organism: Schizonepeta tenuifolia; assembly: GCA_029490685.1. Taxonomy (NCBI): domain Eukaryota; kingdom Viridiplantae; phylum Streptophyta; class Magnoliopsida; order Lamiales; family Lamiaceae; genus Schizonepeta; species Schizonepeta tenuifolia. The sequence goes on along the minus strand of CM055958.1, from coordinate 67,822,607 downwards.
ATTTCCACCACATTCCGCACAGCACTTCACTTCCAGCTGAGTGTTTCTTACTCGGTTGTGATTCCAACTGAGTTGCATTACTCGGTTGTGTTATTTTTTAGGGGGTTGTTTTTAAAAGTTTGATCTGGTGAATTCCCTCTCCCCCCCCATACACCAGAACTCGTATCGGGACCATCAGATTCTTTGTACAAAAATTCTAATTTCGTAACTGTTATATCAATTGTTATGTTGTGAATAAGTAGGAAATTACCAATTCGTAATAGGTAAGAATTATAAAATTCATAATTTTGTAATTCGTAACTGTGACGATCTGGTAAGAAATTATAAATTCGTAATAGGTAAGAATTATAAAATTCATAAATACGTAATTCATAACTATGACGATTCGGTAAGAAATTCAATTCGTAATAGGTAAGAATTATAAAATTCATACTACTTCTATCAGTAATATGTCTGTATGCAACTGTTTAATGGATATTTTGTACGAAATGATAAATTCGTAACCGGTATATGCTGAGAAAAGAGAAATCTGTAACGACTTTACTACATGTTCCGAATTGAAATTCGATAATAAATTTAATCTTAGAGGGGATACAAGTTCTTTAAAAACAAACATAAAATGAAAAATATCACAAATACCACATTTCTTACATGTCATGTCCAAATTAAATTAATTAAACATTATCAAGCAAATCTATGGGGGTCATCGCATGTTTTACGAGTGTGCCCAACAACACCGCAAATACCACATTTCTTCGCTTTGCAAGGTTTACTAACACTCGATTGACTACTACAAGCTTCTACCACCACAGTGCATGTACTCTGGTAATGACCTTTTTGATGGCATCGGGAATATACTCTTTTCTCCCTACTTTATATATATTATCATTTCATTCTCCGCCATGGCAAACAATTAAACAAGCTGGACCCCTTTGTATGAAATATGTAAATTTGATCAGGTCTGTAACTACTCAAACGAAAAGCAAGAAATAACACAAATGCACGCGAATATGGTAACAACATTACGAAATGATTAATTCGTACTAGGTTACTACATCATAATATCGTAACTCATGTTTGAAATGATCATCAATGTAAAATGGTTCCACTAATATAAATTACGAAATGTAAATAGTTACGAAATCTTTATTTCGTATATAAGTTTCGAAATGATTAATTCGCACTATATTACTACATTATAATGTAGTAACCCATGTACGTAATGATCATTGAATGTAAATTTGTATCTACTAATATAAATTACGAAATGTTTATTTCGTACAGTGGTACCGTATCAACACATCATATACCAGTTACGAAATGGTAAATTCCTACGAGGTTACAACTTCATAATATCACCTGCATAAAATGATTAAAGAGTAACTACTGTAATTCGTAACCATTAATATTAACGTGCGAGAAAGTAGATCTGAATTGTTATCTACAACAAAACAATTAAACAAACAATCACGTAAGTAGATCTGAGTGTTATTTCAAGTTCGAAAAATATCACAATACCTCCACTAGAAAATACAATCAACAAAACCAGGAAACATAAACGAATTCCGTCGCCGTGGAACCGCAGACATGTCACCGCCGCACGGCCGCCGCCGCGCCGCTGCTCGTTAAATTGTTGCCTGACGGAGAATAGAGCTGAAGGAGAAAAGGATGTATGGCGGTGAGGATGAAAGAGAGAGAGAGAAAAGTTGCGTAAGGAAGTAGAAGAAAGAAAGAGAAAAGAAAAGAAAAGAAACAAAGAGAAAAGAGACGAAAGAAAAAGAAAGAGAGAAAAGAGAAGAAAGAGAAAAAGCAGAAAAGAAAGCGAGAGAAAGAAAATTAGGTAGGTTAGTAAAGGTAAAAGAGTCCAAAAATACAAAAAGTGGGTAGTATTTGTCCATATTAAATCCCTTGGCAACTTTTACATTGTTAAGGTACAAGGTGAGTATATAAGTGAATTTTCTCTTTTTTTAAATGTAGTCATGGTGTCCTACCTATCACCTTTTCATTGTCTTTCCCATTCCCCCCCCCCCCCGTAGGTGTTTGATTTTGTAAATTCATTATTTTTTACTCCTTTTTTTTTTCTTTCGAAAACCTAAGTTATAGTTTTAAGTTACACGTAAACCTTGTTCATGAGCCTTATAGTCTCTGTTTCAATTATCTCCTTAACCAAAATCCGTTTTTTAATAAGCCCAACTAAATGATTTTCTTTCAGAGCCCAAATGTGTATGCAACCTAAGCCCTAACTAAAAGATTTAAGAGAGAGAGAGAGAGAGAGAGAGGTTAGGCTTGATAAATTCTTGTATTTTTGGTAAAAATATAATTAACATTAAAATATCTTGCAACAAAAGCGAATTATTATGCAATATTGAAAATAATGTGTTTACTATGTGAAGCTCTATATATGATTTTAATTGATGTTTGAGGAATGGATTTGAGATGTTGAGAGAACAAGTTTTTAAAGTGAACTAAACTTGATATTATATGATTTGTTTACACACTTTACTAAAAGAATAGAAAGATGAACGAATATATAGTTTCATGGATGGACTTCTTCGGTGCGTGATAATCGTGTCAATGTCAGAAATTCATATGAAATTTCTTCAATTGAGTTCTGAAAATCAGTGATAAGTAATTGCTTGGCATTCACAAAACTCATATATATATGTCATCACAAACTCATATATACAATATTTTATTTATAACAATTGGTTGAAATAAGGATGTAAATGTGTAATTTATTCTAAAAATATCAAATTAGCATTTCAAATATCATAATCTCGTAGACACTTTTCGTAAATATGTGCAACGTGCCACTAGATTTGCAGACCTTAATTTCAACACTAATGCTTTTTTTGCACTCAACAGCATAATATGCATGCAACATCAAACTATACAATTTAGGAATAAAATATTATTTTTCTTTCGAGAAAAAAATGGTAATACCTAAAGCTGCTGCATGATTTGTGGGCGATGTGATAACTGAAAACGGTTTATCATTGAATACAAGGAAACGACATTCACATGTATTAATTATTAATGTTATTACCAATCTCAATATATATATATATATATTATCACTCTATTATTAATGTTATTATCATATCACGTTACGAAACTTCTACTATTTTTCCCAAATAATTTAACTGTTTTCTCTCTTTCCCACTTATAATTATTTCTTTTTTCCTAGTAATATCAAGTAAGTTCAATTACGATGTTGGAAAAAAGATGGATTCTAGAAAATTTTATGTTTAGATGTAGTTTCAATTACGATGTTGGAAAAAAGATGGATTCTAGAAAATTTTATGTTTAGATGTAGTTGAGGATCTTGAAAGTAATTGATCCAGTGAATTGAGAGCCAAAGCTAATCTTTGTAGCTTTGCATTTTCTAAGCAAGTTTTAAGGAGATGTACACATTTAAAAGTGCAGCAGGTTTTTCTATTTCAGAAAGATCTTTTTCATCTGAATATTATTAATAGTTCTTCAGCTCATATTCTGTAAGATTACAACTTATTAGGTGAAATTACTCCTTCCCTTTAAATGTAATCATACTGCAACTATGAACAAAAGAAACCCACATTATAGCATTGCAACTTTTCATTCAGACATTAACGATTAAGAATAAAATCCTCAACGACATAATGAAATTAAGCATATGAGCATGGGAACACTCAATATTTAATAGATATACAGAATAAAAACGTGTAGCAAGAACAGCTGCACACTTGGCAGCAACTGCAAAAAGAGAACAAATTTCACAGCATGTGATAATCCAAAGAAGACGAAAATTTTCCGCTTCATTTAATCTGAATCGACACCCATTCTTTGCATTTCCACAACGGGAACCAACATGGTGTTTTTCAGACAAGGAGAAGAAGGTGTACAGTCGACACTTGTATCTCGCTTAAATTCATTGACATGCACACGATCAACTTCTCATACAAAACGCATGTTGGAATCCTGAATGCCAGTCCATCCATGAATAAGCTCCACCAGTCGAACCAAAACGAAACTAGATTTTTGCAGGAAATAAGCAAATCCTGGTCACCCCTCCTACTCCTACTGCTTTTTGTTGATGTCATAAAGTATACATGCATCTGCAGCTGTCTTCATCTGCTACCAGAAAATGAATGAGCAATTTGAATTGATGATAGACACACGACCCAGGAGAATGCAGGAAAGATCCTCAGATGCATCTAGTAAGAGAAGTATCTGTAACCTTTTGGAAGACTACTCTATAATCACAAGGATGCACCATAGGGAAAATGTGAACTTGAGAAAATCCTTCGAAACAGAAGATATTACAACTAATCAGAGTAATTGATCACTTTATAGTTTGCTTATTTTAACAAGATGATGCATAGCAGAAAACCTCAACTTAATGATATTCGCCGTGTAACTACTTTTTGTAGTTGATGAGACTTCACATTCTATTCATACTTATCTGAGCCTCAACTCTCTCTCTAAAGTGATCGCACATAGCACTGCATTCAAGCATATATTTACTGAGATAACAGAGTTGCAAAATTGATAAGCATTAGAAAACAATACTAAGCACCATAGAATGACCACAATGAAAGTTATGTGTTCAACGGACATGTATAGTTACAAAACTGACTTGAGTAATACCATTTGTGTTGGGATTACTAATTCGTTACCTGTATAACATTAATTACTTGCTTGATCGCCCATCCAACTAGACTCAGAGGGAGTAAGGTCAGGTAGAGCCAATTTTGCGTAGAAGAATTTAATAAAACCTGAGAGGAAAATAACAAAAAAACAGGATGCCATAAGCATATGTCTCATTTAATGCTAGACAATGCAATCCAATAGATGAGACTTACTTCAGTAAGATCCTCTTTCTCGTTCTTTGCCAGAAGAAACAATATGATATAAAGAACCTGTATGCCAAACCAACACATTAGTAACATATCAAAACTTGAAGCATCTGCTACAAATAATAATTACCTCACAAGATACACAGCAGTAACCCATAAACTTTCGATTCCTGTAGTAAAGCCTGAAAAGCCAGCTGCTGCTATCTTTAACATCCTTATGACTACTCTTACCAACCAAAAAGGTACTGCAAACAAAATAGTAAGTGAATATGGAAGCTATCATGAGGAAGGAACCAACACATTGAAAGTTTTGTAACAGAGCGAATACCTATACATTTGCAACCAATGACTGGCAATGTCTAGAGCAAGCAACGACAAGAACATCAACCCAGGCCTGGTAAATACCGCAAATGAGGACTAATACTGTGGTGCATTTATGGAATTTCAATATAATAAAACTTAATAAAATTTACCTATAAACTTGGGAAAGAACAACCAAGAGACAAGCCGTGCTTATCCTGGGATGTAAAATTGATCAACCAAGATAACTTTTTTCAGGAATGGGCAAAAGGAAGCAAGGATATTAAAAAATGGAATCTTATTAAAAACGAACAATACATGCAGTAAACATTAAGGGAACATATTATAAACATCAAACAAAATGGTACCTGTCTGTAACCATGTCAAGAACTGCACCAAATGTCGAAACTGGAAACACCAAGTAAGTTTTTCAGGATGTTATTCCATAATCCACTGTAATAAGCAGGTGAAACTAATAATCTACACTACGAATGACCAATTTGAGGTTCAGGCAATCGATCCACAATTCTTCAAAAAGAAAGGTAAATCATAAACCCTAACCTTGATTCAATTTGCGTGCAAACCATCCATCCAATGCATCACACACAAAGCTGAGAGAAACACTCTCTCTGTGTTAGATTCACAATAATGCTTCACCAAAATAGTTCAAAAAAAAAAGAAAAGAAGCAAAATACAGAAACGAATTCTACCTGACAAAATACAAAAGGGAGAAAAGATGCTTGTTCTTAAAGCATATCGCAAAGGCATAGCAATTCATTATAATTCTTACATAACCTGCCCAGGAATGAAGAACGCGGAATCAATCGAAAGGAAAAAACGTAGCCAAATCATCGATTAAGTGCAATAGTGGTAAGCAGGCTAAAAATTAATGCTTACCGATTATGTTGGGAACGTAAAGGTAAACAGACAAGGTACTAGGTTTCGACTTCTCCGCCATTGAAGAAGATCTGCGGAAATTTCTTTCGAGGTGAATTCTTCAATCAACGAAATTTGTCGCAGTTGATTTGGTTTCCGTGATGAATTAATTCTTAATCGAACGCTGTAGATTTTCGGAAGTGGGCTTCGGAAAAATGGGGCGAATGTTTAGTACAAACTTTAAGCGGTGAGTAATAAAGAAATCCCTTGATTGCAAGAGGCAACCAAAAATCATATTCAAAGCTGATGTACAATACTAATACAAAAATCTATTAATGAAACAAAAATATTCCCTTAAATATTACTACTACTAAGTAAAAGAAAAAATAGATGGAAATAAATAAAATGCAGTACGAAAATAACACAAAAACATAGCATGGCAACTTTCTAATCTTTATCACCGAAAGCCAAATTCAAAGTAAATCGTCAAAAAATGAATATATTTTAATAATAAATCGTAAAAAAAAAATGAATATATTTTAATAATAAATCGGATACAACTATACAAGAATCAATAACGACGAGAGAGCAAATATCAACAGATATCAAAGAAACAAGGAAGAGAAATTACCTTCTCTGGGTATATGGAGAGTTATGGCTGAACAGCAAATGTCTATGGACAGAGGGGCTGGACAGAAACAAGTGAAAAACGGTGAGCGAGAGAGAGAGAGCAGATAGCAGAGACCAGAGAGAGAGAAGTCTCTGCAATAGTTTAGAAGCCAAACATGCTTAAGAGAAGGAACTCATTGCAAAGATTTAAGTCTTTGGAGCTTAGTTTGCTAATATTTGGGTCATTTGAATTAAGAGGTAAACTCAAACTTTAAAACTTATTCAACTTTTTTTATTTAGCCCGTACATTGATCAAACTCTATATTGGCACATCGTGTTAAGCATTTGGACCATTTAAAAAGATAAAATTTTACCTAACAATTAATAAATTATCAATTTGACATATACCATAGCATTTTATCGATATTGGACAGCATCAAAGTTTATTTAACAGATATTCAACACCCAACTAGAGATAAAAGAACACCAACTACAACATAGAGGAATTGGTCTATTCATATTCATTTAAAATTAGATATTTACAACAATAACTAACTGATTACCAACATCAGGCTCCAATACCACACTGTTTAAGTCAGATACAAGTTTGCTTAAGGAAGTATTTAGTCCCATCCCCATTCCCGTGTAAAATTGTAACACACAAACTTAGGTAAAGAGAAAATGGCAAACCAAGACACAAGAATCAAGATAACTAGCACAATATCCATCTTCTAAAACAGAAGATTCTGAAAGACATGTAAGTTCACTGAATATAAAATTTTAACACAGGATGCACTTGGCAGCCAGGACCTCCATATCGACTTTTCACCTTAGATTCAAAAGATTCTATTCTAAATGCTTATATTGGTTTCTTTAGTATCAGCCAATATCCGTAAAAATTGTACCAATATCCGGATTCAAACACAACTAAGCACTTACGGAATTATAAATATACGAGACATGTGTTTTCATCCGGATATGGTACACAGTCTTACAGACATTTTTGTACACACACACACACACACACACATGTATTTTGACATGATGAAATGACAGTGGACTGACGACAAATAACTGCAAGCAAAATCAGATATGTTCTGAACATTTGTCGAAGAACTTATGCTCAATAAATTGGTAGAAATAAAGCAAAGAGGAAAATCCACTGCTGCGGCCTAGAACAAGGATCGTTTCCAACAAAACAAATAAATTTTCAGAAGCACTAAATCTCGTATAGAAAAATATCAAAGAAATTTCAAAATCAATTGCAGTTCACGAAATCGTCGACGAGGAGAACTCCAGTAGTTGAGTAGCAAAATCGAACAAAAGCGGAACCAAACTGAAGAATCTAAAACGGCGAAGAAGAGAGTAAGAGCGAGAGAAGAGAAAATAAATGAAAGGGAGAAAAAAGAGAACCTGCGGGCTGAGGGCGACGGAAGCGGCGGTGCAGAAGTAGTTGCTTGTGGTGGCTGTAATGGAATTTCCTAATTACTACTACCAGTACTCGTGTGTAGGTTTTCAAAATTGTGTTGTGGATAAATTTTCATTACTAGGAAAAGAGATAGAGATGAGGACTGTGAGAGATACAGAGAAAGAGATAGAGAGAGAGAGAGGCTAACTCACCGTGGGTAGTGAAGGTGGTCTGCCGGAGCAACAAGGTCGGATACAATTTGGGAATTTCTCTGAATTGAGGGCAATTTTAGAGTAAGAAAAAAGCAGGGAGTTTTTTAGGGGAGTAGTGGCCCGTAAGAGCAAAAATGAGGGCATTATACCGTAGGAGAAAAAAAAAAAAAAAGGGGGCAAATGGCACCAACCAAATTTCGGTTGCGACCGTGATATTAATTTTATCGAATTAATTTATAAACCTTCAATTTGATCGAATGTTCTATCGAGTTAGGTCTCCGGTGATCCTAAATTAGGGATTTTACATACGTGGCCAAATTTTAACACGCTAGCACCTATGTTACACGGGTGCAGGGGAGCGGGTGCGGAAGCGATACTATACGGGTATGAGGATACATAATTTTAAAAATTTCAGGGTGCGATTCGTCAAGAATACGTCTAGTTAATATTATTTAATTATATATAACGCTAATAAAATACATAGAAATTTAAATTTTTTATAAATTGAATATATGTGATTCACATTTCTCTTATTCAAAACTTAAGAATTTCAATTAGGTAATTTAATTAAACTAATAAAAACAATTCATATATCATTACCTCAATATAAAAGTCATAATTCAAATAAAATTTGAAAAATCAACTCATACAACCCCTTCATTTGGATTCACGGCTTTTCCGCACGAGATTTGCGAATCCGATCGTATTTTAATTTCTATTTGGAAGGATACACCACGTGGCAAATCGGGTGCGAATCGCACGAGAATCCGATACGGCTACATGGTATATTTTGAAGAATTCGTGCATCATAGGCTGGCACATATGTGGCAAATATAGCTAGACGACATCGTTTTCTAACCGGCTAAGCGTCGTCATTTCGAGGTATTTTCATACGACGTCGTTTTTTATTAGGCTAAACGTCGTCGTTGTGTGCTAATTTACAAGACTAATATACTATCATTTGTGTGTGATTTTCACTAACACATCGATTCCAGAAAAAAAAACCTTCAATCAAAGCTTCAGACGACATTCTCGTTCATTCTTGTATTCATTCATTACACCTCTGTAATGATCTGTAAGTGGGTCAACTCAGTCCCAATAATCACAACCACCAGGTTTTTATAAATGAAGAAATTGAGAATAATCATTGAGAATAATAACAACCACAAGTAAACTCGAGGTAAATCCAAATAAAATTGAGAATAAATAAATCAAGAGTGGAGAAGTACATCTCTAAGCCTGCAACAATAGAATCTTCGACCGTGATTTTGAGGTGTACGCGACCTCCGTAACACAACCATTCCATGCTCGCAACAATGAGGACGACGAGGAAGATAGTGCGGCATTCGCACTGAATTCGGGTAAATTTCATCTGAAGTTGCCTGAGAAGAACTTGAGTCTGCCATTCACCGGAGTTGCAGAAGTCGCCTTAGTCGTGGGTCGGAGTTTGAGTTCTTGGCCTTCATCGTCTGTATATTCTAGGGCTCGATTAGTTTTGGACAAAAATAAAAGGGATTTGGGTATATATTCAGAAAATTAGATTGATACGACGTCGTTCTGGGAAAAATTGTAGTAATTTAAGTAAAAAAAAAACAGCATCATTTTAAGGCATCACCGGTGTATCCAACGTGGCATTTTCAGGGTTCCATGTCAGCTTCGTTGGAACCGGAGACCTAACTCGGTAGAACATTGGATCAAATTGAAAGTTTATGAATTAATTCAACAAAATCGATCTCATGGTTGCCAAACCGGAATTTGGAAAAAGTTGGAGAATTTACAGGCCATTCAGCCATAAAAAGAAATGAGATAAATTTTGAAATAGTCATAATTACCATTAGAATATAAATTTCGATCCACCTTCTTTAAAAATATAAACTTTGACCATTTTTTTAATTTGGGATAAAAATATCATTAATAAAATGCGGAGCCGGTCGGGTCTAACGCGGTTGGGCGCGAGTCAGTTCGGGACGAGTATCAGGTATCTGGTACATCTGGTACAAATTTAGTCTTATTAGTGCCAAATGTTCTGGTACATCTAGTACAAATTTAGCATTATTAGTTTCAATTGTTCAAGATTTGGTAAAATTGGCACAAACGGTCCAATTAGTTTCAATTGTGTCGTGATATTGGTACAAGTTGTACTGCTCCAATTTTGCCTCCGCGTGGAGTCTTTATGGATTTTGTCTCGATTTCACGTGGATTTGTGACGATTTCACTGGATTTCAAATCCATTATCCCAGTGCTTGTTGAGACACAATGAGCGCTTGAGCGTAACCCAACAGCCGCTGGACCTCAGCTGCGGCTGAAAAAAATGAGACAAAATTTGAAATAGTCATAATGACCATTAGAATATAAATGTTGTTCCACCTTCTCAAAAATATAAATTTTGACCATTTTTTTCAATTTGGAATAAAAATACCCTTAATAAAATGCGGAGCGGGTCGGGTCTAACGCAGGTTGGCGCGGGTCAGTTCAGGACGGGTATCAAGCATTTGGTATATCTGGTACAAATTTAGTCTTATATAGTGCCAACTATTCGTAAATCTAGTACAAATGCCAAATTAGTGAAACTCCCACATACATCTCTCACATCTTGATCTAACAAATGACCAATTTGAATCATATCAACACCATTACTTGAAACTTGAATATCACTGGATGAACTATCAGCTTGTAGATAGGGCATCTGAGATTCATCAGACGCTACACTTCTACTTATAATCACTTTGTTCAAACCAGGTTCTGTACACCACGCTCTTAGCCTTTAACACCCTTTGGATAACCCAACATGACACATCTGAGAGCTCTAGTTTCCAGTTTATCTTGTTTGACATGTGCATAAGCTCTACAGCCAAACACTCTCACATGTGAATAACTTGATGGCCTCTCATTCCACATCTCATCACGTGTTTTAAAGTTTAGGATGAGGTGTTTTAAAGTTTAGAGCTGAAGAAGGTGGTCTATTTATCAAACAACTTGTAGTAATAACAATTTCACCCCAGAATCTCCTTGACATACCAACATCAAACAACATACATCTCACCTTCTCAAGAATGGTTCGATTCATTCTTTCAATCACACCATTCTGTTGAGGAGTTCCTGGAACAATTCTGTGTCTTTTAATACCTCTCTCAACATACAACTCATTAAACTTACCAAATACAAACTCCAAGCCATTATCAGTTCTAAGGCATTTCAGCTTCACACATTTTTCTGTCTCAACCTCATTCAACCAACTAGTTAACTTACTCATAGTCTCAGCTTCAGTCTTATCTTTCAATATATACAGCCATAACTTTCTAGAATAATCATCCATTATAGACATGAAGAATCTTCCCTTGCCTATACTCTCAGTTCTTGTTGGTAGGGCTGTGCTCGACCAAACCGACAAATCGACAAACTTGGAAATTCTCAAACGAGCCGACAGACTCAGCTCTTAGCAACTGACGAGGTTGTCGTTCGCTCTCTCAAAATGAATTTGTAGCCTATCCTCACAGCTATATAGTTAGCAAGTAAGTACAGGGTCGATCTACAAAGAGTTGATTGTCACTATCTCTTGAAACCTCCTCCACCTGTAAAAAAAGGTTGGTTTTGCTATCTTGGTCATCAGGGCTCCCTTGCCCAATTCGAGAACTTAAATAAATACTGAAAAGGAAACAGTTAACTTGATCAATAATAAAAACGACTTGATCTGGACTAAGACATTGTTAAGTGAAAACCCTAGCTTGTTCATTGGTGCAAATATATTCATTACATGCATGCATCATTAGTTATAGGCATTGAATGTTGAGATCCCTTTTTACTCGTCACGCTCTCAACAAACCCTTCCCTTACCTATCCTTACTTACTTGGTGATGCACCGCCGGCTCTCTACCTTGGACAATACCCCTGTCGGAGTCATCGTTCAGTTTCTTGCCCAAGGAGCATTAGTCACTAGAAAGGCCCAACAAGGAATTATCACGTCTTGCCCAAAAAGGGTAGACACCTTCCTCTAATATTAATCGATCTTAATTGAGATAAGTTATGGAAAACACTCCTCCTCCCAATTGATTGGTGATTTAATATGTCCTAAGCGATTAACGGCCTAGTAATCACTTAATCGTAGTATATCATATTAGATTAAGCTCATTAACACATCGGGAACACATGAATGCAATTATCTAGCACGAATTAGACCTCTCAAGCATAAGTAATCACCTAACTATCTTGCACAGATCAAGTATTAAAACTTAGCTAGACATGAAAGTAAAACTATGAACACAATAAATAGAGAAACTCATAATAAGAACTATATTAAAACTTACGAAGTACGAAAAGCAAATCCGGCCAAAAGTGCCGATGGAAAATAGTACGAATAAAACACAAATAAACTTTGCCCGTAGGACTTGTTTTTCTCCTCACAGCCTCTCAAGTTATAACAGGGAATGAAAGCATTAAAGACAACGTCGTTATCACAGCAACTAGGCTTCAATATATATAGGCGAGTGCTTAGGGTTTGGGCCCCCGGTTCTTAACATGGAAGGAATCCACGAGCTACCTTGGTATGCAAGTAATACTTGATAAGCACGACCCCAACATGGCAAGTGACATCTATCTCCAAGAGATCCCTTGCGGATCCTAAATCTAGTCGGATAAGGAAAGATTTTTAAGTTAGATCATCTTTTCCTTATCCTTCTAAACCTAGGAGAGAAACTTGCCAGCTGACCAAAGCACTCTGCATGTCTTGACTAATATTGCTCTGCCAGACCTGCTTCCAAAAATGAAGCTTTCTATCCCTGTATTACCCAGTTTCCACCTGCAAGGCAACAGACCACCTCTTGCCCAAAATATGTCCTCTAAGACACTAAAACTAGACCAAACACACAGAAAGACTCGATCTAAACTACCTAAAACAGACACTAAAAAGACATAAAATATGGACTTATCATGCGCACACACTTAACCCACACTTGTCCTCAATGTGCATAAACAACTTGCCTAAGACACAAACAAAAAAATAAAAGACTCCAAACATGATCAACACAGAAGAGTTAGTCAAAACAACACGACAATCTTCCTAAATAATCCGCAAGTGAAGGGAAAAGAAAATGCAATGCCATCAAACAAGTCAAGACAGAATTGTAAGCTCATAGGATATCCTCTCCACACTTATCACTCTTGTGTTTAGGTTTATCTTTACACTCATAGATCATCTTGACTTCAGTGTCACCACAGGCTTGCATGCCCTTTAAATCCAAAGTTCTTATTCTAAATCTCAGAACTCATCATTAGGTCTTTTTAGGTTTTTTTAGGCTTAAGGCAATAGGTAGGAAGTATTTAGAGCTTGGCTAAGGATCATTTAAACTCATGCTAGGCAACAGTGGTTCCCAACTTCTTCTTAATTCCTTGCCTTATCTTTTCCCGGCTTAAGCTTTAACCTTTTCTAGGGAACTTATATCTTTTCTTTTGTTCCCCTAATTCTTTTCTTATTTTTTCCTTTTATTGGGCATAACTCAACTATCATCACAAAACTTATTTCTGCCCAGGATGTACCCCCATCATCTCCTTCATGCCCTTTTCTTCTTTTATTGCCTAGGTTCACACAACCAGATAAACAACTTTTCAAAGGCAATATCTAAGTGATAGAAAGAATTAATTCGGCTCAAAGGGGTTATCAAAGGATAATGATTACAGGAATTCAATTCAAGCTCAATGGGCTAATGAAAGAATGGCCTAAATCATCTAAGTTCAGAGATTATAAACCAAAGTACAGGCAAGTTCTAGTCCTTCCTAATCAAGATGTCTTCAATCACACACAAAGAATGAATTCAGTTAAGCTCAAATCCTCACAGGGTATGCTCACAACTCAATCCATCGTACAAGTCATCTTCTAGCATGCATAAACTTAACACTGTTCAACAGGCAGCAACTAAGCACACAAATCACCATATCATCTTGCCCAACAACTCCATGCTGATCAACTCAAATACTTAAAAACAAAACACACGGTACAAACACCCCACATACACACTTTGCTTATAGAAAAGTCCATTCATGGAGGCCTCAACCTTGGACTTAACAAACTCTTTTATAAACAATTGGCCTCCCTACGCATACACTTTGCTTAAAGCAAAGTAGTGAACGTAAAGAGGTCAAGACTCAAACACAAAACAACATGAGTTATTCGCCTACCTCACCACATATTTTGCAGGGCAAAATGTGGGTGAGGTATTCGATCACTCCACAAACACAAGAAAAATAAAATGAAAAGGACACTAAACGAAAAATAAAGACACAAAAAACTACTACACAAACAGGAGGACATAATTAAGAAGAAGGATCAGAAGCTGACCCCAATTTAAGGTGGCGAGCAATGCTGTTAAGAGTAGCTTGCATGGTCAGTTACCCATTCCACAGCTCCTTGAGCAACTCCTCAGTCTTGCCCAGCTTCTCCAAGACTTCCTTCAGCTGGGCAGATTGAGACTCAACCTCCTCCTCGTCATCTTCTTCCTCCTCATCAATCACTGTCTTCTTGGCCAACCTGGCTGACTTCTTGGGTGGCAAGCGTGCTAATGCTGGTTGATCCTTCTCATGCACCTCCAACAGACGCCATCCTTTTCCATGCTTCACCACCTCCTTCATCCTGCTCAACCTCTCCATGTTGAGTTCGTTAGTCGGTGTCACCTCAAAATCTTTAACCTCATCCTGAAGCTCCAACCCCTCGATGTAGGCTGTAACAAAATACCCACACGAGTACTTCTACCCCGCCTTGCCCATCACTGCTCTCAACTGCTCCATTAAGAAGGCTGCAAAATTCAACCTCTTCCTTGTCAACATACATAATAGTATGTAGACCTCCTTGTTGGCCAGCGAGTTCCCACTATCCCTCTTGCGAAACATATTGTAGGCAAGGATCCTATGGGCAATGCGGAGGCCTGGCGTCTTCAGATCGGACGCCTTGTTATCTCCAGACTTGAACTCCGTCCCCACACTGACCTCCTTCCACATCCGGATCCATTCCTTCTTGGGCAGGTCCACTGGAACCTTCTTTCCTGCCCTCCTAAACTCCGGCTTCTGCAACTCCATCATCGTGGTGAACCCCAGAATCTGGTTCAAGTCATTCAACCCAGCCATAAATGGTTGCCCATTCAACACGAACTTGATTGACGCCGAGTTCCCTTCTCCACCCAGCACGAATTCCATAGATCCGTACACCTCCCTCACCAAGTCCTCATAGATGTGATAGGGTAGCGTCAGGAATCTTCCCTAGCCACACCCTTCAAATAGGGCTCTTACTTCCATCGCAATGCCCAAGGAGTCCAGGTCACCAAAATCAACCTCCCTGGGCACGAACACCTTCCTAGCGGATAAGTCTTCTGCCTTCTTTCTCTTCTTCTTCCCTCGCGACTCGGATTTCTCCTTCTTGATCTTCCAAGCAGCGGACCTTGTTATCCTTTCCCCGTAATCTGGACATCGTCGTCCTCGTCAGACTCCACCACTTTCTGCCTCTTCCCTGGGTTCTTGGAAGAAAGTGTGGTGACCTTCTTCTCCTCTGTGGAAGACTCTCCTCCCAACGACGAGGCATCTTCAGACGTGGCCACCTTCGTACTCTTCTTGGCCTCATTTCCCAGTTGGCCTTTCTTCCTCTTCTCCTTTCTCTTCTTTACATCCCGCTCCACTTCTTCGCACAGCTTGTCGAAAGAATCGTCGGATTCCTTCTTATCTTTCTGCTCTCCTTCATCCTCTTCAACAGCCTCCATCTCCACGTCATCTCCTCTTGTTCTGACGGTAAGTTCTCTGGTGCTGCTTCCTCAGTGGTTTTCTCCGGCGTTGAAGAAGTTCCACCCACCGGAGTACTTTCATCTGTCTTCACCTCCTCAGGTACCACCATTGTTTCAGCGAGAGCTCTGCTGATAATCTCCTCTACTTCGGTTGTGATGGGGTATGGTACCACCCAAGATGTTGGGCCTGCTGCGGACAAGGGGGCTTTCGACGATAGTGATTCTAGTTCGGAAAGGTCAATGTGGGTTCCGTGAGGGATTTTGTTGAGTTTATTCTTAGGGTGTGTGGAAACCATGGTGGGATTTTAGGGTTTAAATTTGGGGAAGAAATCTGTAATGGCCGAAATTGGGGAAGTTGAGGATGGAAGATGGATTATGGTAGTTTTTGAATTGATAGTTTACGTGAGGAAGTGAAAGGGTTAGAAGGAATAGATGTGGTAGGGTGGCAGGCGGTTATAGGGCTAGGGTTATGTTTTGAGTGCAGTTGTCACATCCCACGTGGTGTGGCAGTTAATGTCTCGTCAGCTGTATTGCCCAAGTCCATCGCTTAGCCTAGAGTGCCACTCTTGCCTTCCTACGCACACACTTTGCTCAAGGCAAAGTGTTAGATCCTCCTTCTTCCTTTCGCCCAACACCTGTTCTCTGCAGGTCACGAACACACTACCATATACAAGTCAAAATTTCTTTTATCCTATGGTTAGACATTTCTACCCATAATGGAATTAAAATATGCCTAAATTTGATGAAAAAACATTAAAATTATGGCTATTTTAATCCCTATCTTCCCCTTTTTTTTTTTGAAAAAATGAAATAAATAAGTAAAAATAGGAAAAAAAATACCATGTTGCCTCCTAGCCAGCGCCCCAGTTACCGTCGTGGGCACGACGTCCTTCTTCCCAAGTTAGGGCTCCATGTCACAGAGGAATTTCAAGTATTCCTCTGGTTTCTCCAGAGCTTGGCCAAAGAAGGCCTTCAATCTCTCTCCATTGACCTTGAAAATCTTTCCCATGTTAGCATTCATCACCTCTACAGTCCCATTTGGATATGTGGCTTGTACTTCGGACGGACCAACCTACTTAGTAGATAGTTTTCCTGACATGAGTTTGAACTTGGATTGGTATAACAACACCTGTTGCCCAGGTTCGAACTTCTTAACCTTGATCAATGCATCGTGAGCATTCTTCATCCTTTCTTTGTACAACACGGAACTATCATACGAATTGAGTCGGATCTCCTAGAGTTCCTGCAATTGAAGCTTCCTAGCTTGGTCAGCCTTATCCCAATCATAATTCATTTTCTGAACTGCCCAATACGCTCGATGTTCTATTTCCACAGGCAAGTGGCACATCTTGCCAAAGACCATCCTATAGGGCGACATCCCAAACGGGGTTTTGAATGCTGTTTTGTACGCCCACAATGCATCTTCAAGACGCAGACTCCAATCCTTCCCTGTTGGGCTAACTGTCTTCTTTAAGACAACCTTCACAATGCGATTAGACAATTTAGCTTGACCATTTTCTTGAGGGTGATAAGCATTCGAAATCCTGTGATGTACTCCATATCTACTCATTAACCCTTTTACAGCTCCATTGCAAAAGTGCGTTCCTTGATCGCTAATGATTGCCCTGGGCACACCAAACCGGCTGAAGATATTGCCCTTGAGGAATTCCACAACTACCTTTGAATCATTTGTAGATGTTGCCTTGGCCTCCACCCATTTCGACACATGTCGAATGCCAACAATATGTAGATTTCCTCTCAAGTTGGGCAATGGTCCCATAAAGTCCATCCCCCATATATCAAATACTTCTACAGGCATGACTAGGGTCATGGGCATCTCATTCTTCTTACCGATGTTGCCCTCCTTTTGGCATTGAGCGCACCGTTTGCACCATTCGAAGCTATCTTTGAACACATTGGGCCGATAAAACCCACAGTCCAATATCTTTTTTGCCGTCCTTTTTTAGTCCAAAATGTCCCCCACACACCTTTGAGTGACAATGTGCGAGGACATTTGCTTGTTCCTTCTCATCAACACATCTACGAATAACTTGGTCGGTACATATTTTCCACAAATATGGTTCATCCCAGATGTAATATCGACTCTCCACATTCAACTTGTTCTTTTGGTATAGGCTGAGATTGCTTGGAAGTCGTCCCAAGACAATATAGTTACACAAGTCAGCATACCACAGATTTGGGTTGTCTTGGGCAAGAGCTAAATGTTCGTTCAGGAACGTCTTCTTGATTGGCTCCATTTCTTCTTGTTGAATGATGCAACTCAGATAATTAGCCACTAAATTCTGAGCTCCAGCTTTGTCCTTGATTTCAACATCGAATTCCTGAAGTAATAGGATCTACCTTATCAATTTGGGTTTGGTCTCCTTCTTGGTCATGAGGAACTTCAGGACGGAGTGGTCAGTTGTGATACCTCGAGCTTTTATACCTTTTGAGAGCGTTATAACTAACCGAGTAAATTAAATGTTAAGATTTGAGGGATAAAATTTTTTCTCTCTAATTGAAGAGAAATGAGTAAAACGTCTGGAATATCCAATGTGTTTTTACGTGAATTTATCTATTCTATTTCTTGAGATGATGATGATGTGATATACTTGTTGAGTTGTTTATATGAAAATGAGTATAAGATTAATTTTCAGAAGAATCCCGAAGAGTTTGTTTAATTGAAAAAGAATAATGTTAATCGCCGAGAAAATTCTATGCGCCGATGAACTTAGAATAGAGTTGAATTAAGATCTTTGAACCTAGCATTTCTTCTAAAGTCATTGAGATAGGATAAGAACTTATCCGAGATAAATTGAGAAGAGTTGCAAAGATTTGATCTTTAAAGGATTAATAACGGATTGATAAGCCGACTAAATTCTTTTAAGTTTTAAAAGGCTAAAATGATCGGAACCGTTAATCTTTTAATTGAAATGTGAAATAGGATTGAGATGTTTTAGTGTCGGAAATGAGACGAGGAGAGATTAGACCCGTTTATAGCAAAATAAAATAATACGAATCGTTTTATCCGGAAAACCTTTACGTCCGGGTAATTAATACCCGTAACGACACGACGAGGACAAGTGTCGTCACCTCTCTCCCTCTCACGCCACCTCATCACCTCTCTCCTATCTTTCTCTCCAATTTCCCATGCAAATCATCATTATGTCTTCTTAACAATCTTACCAAAAGATTACATGCAAAAACCATCCCATCAAACCAATTTCCAAAACAAACATCATTATGATTATTCCATGTGTTGGAAAGATAAGAAAGCAATTGCATGCACTTATCTCTTTCTCTCTCTCGATTTCTCTCTATGATTCAAAAGGGATGAATTTCATTCTATGATTCAAAAGGGATGAATTTCATTTTATTCATTCATTTCATCCAACACCAAGAAGAACAAAAACAAAACTCTCCCTCCCTATTCTCTCTCACTCTCTCGGCAATCACACACCCACACCCACACATTGATTTTTCTTCCATGCAAACCTTGTATTCAAGCTAAACATCCATGGAAATGAAGTGAAGAACATCATCCTCCATTCATTTCATCTATATCTTCAAGAAAAGGTAAAAATCCATCAAAGTTCTTGATTTAAATTCAATAATCATCCCCCATTTTCTTCATTTTTGGCTCTTAAAGCCCTAAAGAGATGGATGATTAATCATTATGTTATTCTTTTCTTTGAGGATTCAAGAAGAGTTCTTCCTTTCATTCAAGCTAAAGTTTGAAGCTCATTCTCCCCATCTTTCGATCCCAAGAAGCCAAGAGAAGAGATCCGATTTTAATTTTCAAAGTATGATTATTCATTTGATTAATTGTATATATGTATATCTCTAAGTCCTAAAAGAAAGAAAACATGCATGCATGGTATTTATTTATGTTTAGGCAAGCTTAGGTTGTTAATGTGAGAGTTAAGTGAGAAGGAATCGTTAGGAGAAACGAACATTAGGATTTAACCGGTGAATTAAGAGAAGAAAAAGAAATTAAATCCCTAAAAATTGATGAAAGCCGAAATTAATAGAGAAAAATAGGAAAATATGAATTCTTTGAGTTATTGTTATTTTGATGCTTGATTTATGATTTTTATCATGTTGAGAATGAGATTATATGCATGAGAAATTGAGAATTAAAATGCCCTAAAAACACTAAGTGTGCCGTGTGTTTTGAGAAGAAAAAGAAGGATTTATTTTGTTGATTTTGTTGATGAATTGAATGATGTTTTGATCATGAAATGATTATTTGATATGTTGATAAATTCTTGCATGTTGTTAAGTTTAAGAAAATGAAATTGCATGTAAAGTTATTAAAGAAAATAATTTGTGATAATATTAAAAATTTGATGTTTTGATTTTATAATGTGTGCTAAAGTGTTAGTTGAAATCATAGATGAAAAGAGAATTTTTATGATAAAAAGAATGAAGTTTAAAAGCTTTGAAAAGTTAAGAATTGAAAAATGCATAAAAAGATATTTCTAATAATTGTTCTTGTATTAAAACTTAAAGATTTGAATTTTTCTTTATAAATTAAGTCACAAAGAAATTTTATAATTTAACTAATAAAATAAACTAGTTTTTATAAAAATGTTTATTGAAAAATAAAGGAAATTGTTAAGTAAGAAAATAGTTTTAAGTTAAGAACAAAGAAGAAAGATTTATTAAATAAGTAAACAAGAATTGAGAAAATCGAGTTAAAAAGAATTAATTAATAAGGAATAAAAAGAAGTTTTAATTAAATCGAGAAGAAAATGCTAGACGAGTTAAGTTAAATACTCGTATAGTTAATTAAGAAAATAATAATAGAATAAGATGTCAAGTAATAGTTTTGAAAGAAATTAACTAAAGTTAATTAATCGAGTAAGTTGTTTTCAAACCATGCGAATTAAAAATAAACCGAGAAAAATTGTCGAGTTAATAATTGGAAAAATAATAGATGAATTAAGAAATAAAAATCGAGTTAGGAATGGAAAGGAAATTCCAAATTCATAAGAGTTTATTAATAATTAAAGAGAATTGGTATTAATTGAGTAAAAGTTATAAAATACCTCATAAGATAACGAATTTAGATCAAAGCGTTGTCTATAAACCAAGAAAGGATAAAGTATGTTGTTTGAGTTTTTATGAAAAGAAATGCCTAATCGAGTTAAGTTCTAAGGTTTAAATTGAATAAATGTTAATGTGTCTTGAAGTGTGATTGATTTGTTTGGATTTATTATGTGTTTTAATAAATGTTTAAGTGCATGATATTAATTGTGATATGAAGAATTACTAAATTATTTGTATGCAAAATGATTGAGCTATTGATTGTTAAATCGAGAATTAGTTTAGTTTTAAAGGAAAACTCGAGTAATGGAATATAGATAGACGACGTTTCATGATTAAAGCGAGAAATGTAAGACGTTGGTTAGTAATGTTAACTAATCATCGAGTAGAGTTAATGGTTTAAAGACGAGAGCACGAAATCCTTTAGAAAAGTTAAAGCGAAAAGAGAATCGACTCAAATAGAAGTCCTTCAGTTGAGTTCAACGCTTTTTTGTCCGTCTTTATGTATCTTAATTTCTTTATCAATGTCGAACTGTGAAGGATCGAGCCGGACGGATCGTTAAGCGAGAACAAATAGCCCTTAAACCGCCTAGCTAGAATCTTCGGAAGTCAGGTGGGCTTTTCTGAACCAAAACTGCCGATGAATATATTTATGCTATTGAGTATTATTATTATGATTGATTTTAAATGCAATTAACTTGCCGTTTTTATTGAAGTTTGGTATGTGTTATCATCTGTTCAGTTAAGATGTTATTATCCTGTGAAAGGCAGGAAACCCACGTGTGGTATGTTGAATGATTGAGGTGACTGTGAGCCTTGCTTCGGTTAGGCCGGTCACAGTGTTCGAGAAGGAGGCCTACTTCTCGGCACAGTAAGATTGATTGTGACAGATGATGCATACTATTATTATATGTTATGTTTGACTGCGCAGTCTGTTTAAAAAGAAAATGTTTTTAACATGCACAAGTAAAACTGTTTTAAGTTGTTTAAATACTTGTGATGTTCGGCAAGGCAAGTTCAATTGATATAGCTTTTAAAAGCATCTTTATCCAAATGTTTTGGCTTGTGTTCACTGAGTACGAAGTACTCAGCCCTGCGTGTATTTCTAAACGTGCAGGTTGACTGGATGGCGATGGCATGGATACTTGGTGGTGTGGTGTGGTTCTTTTGGTTGAGTCGAGTCGAATATCAGACTGGCGTTTGTACGTCTTCATACGTGCAAATTTTGGGTTTTGATGCAAGTTTCCGCTGCAACCCTTTTGAATTGATGTCTGTTGATACTTATACTCTGATACTTATGTTTTTGATTCCGAGTGTTGTGCTCGATGATTTTGAATACTTGTTGAATTCTTAACTTCTTGACTTGTGCTTCCGAGCGATGGGCTCGTTGACTTTAATCATTTTGTTGAATCTGGTTCTCGTTGACTTGGTATATTTTCGCACTCTCGATTTTGTTGAAACCTTACCCCCGTCAGCATGAATTTCTTATCATATTCTTGTGTATATGTGATTTTGAAATGCTCGGTTATTATTTCATTATGTCTTTGAAAGCCTTATTCGATTGCATTGCTTTTCATTAATGTTTCCCCGAGCATGTTTTCCTATGTTTGAGTTGATTGTTAGTTGATTAGGTTGTGTTGTTATTCGTAAGTCGCACCTCGAGAGTCGGGGCGTGACATCAGTATAGACTATGGTCTTGCCCCCGAGCAGGTATGATCAAAATTTTTCGAAGGCAAACACCATAGCTAGTAATTCCTTCTCTGTGGTGGAATAATTGCATTGGGCAGGATTGAGAGTTCTTGATGTATAGTATATGACATGATTCACTTTCCCTCTCTTCTGCCCAAGAACAACTACCACAACATAGTCATTCGCATCGCACATCACCTCAAATGGTATCCCCCAGTCTTCCCGATGGTTGAATGATAGGTGCTGAAATCATGATTTCTTTTAGTGTATGGAATGCCTTCTTGCCGTCATCATCAAAGTTCCACTCCACTTCTCCTTGTAATAGCCTTGTCATAGGTTGCGCGATCTTAGAAAAGTCTTTAACAAACCTCCTATAAAATCCTGAGTGGCCAAGGAAACCACGCAGCTGCTTCACGTTGCTCGGGTAGGGCAACTTGGCTATGATATCTATCTTGGCCTTGTCGACCTCTATCCTTCGTTCTGATATGACATGCCCAAGGACTATGCCCTCCTTGACCATGAAGTGGCACTTCTCATAGTTGAGTACCAAACTCTTATCCACACATCTTTTTAGCACCATTTCCAGGTTGCTTAAGCACTTGTCGAAATCTGATCCATAGACATTAAAGTTATCCATGAACACTTCTATGTATGTTTCAACCAAATCTGAGAATATGCTCATCATACATCTTTGGAATGTACTAGGGGCGTTGCATAGACTAAAAGACATCCTTCTATACGCGAATGTACCAAATGGGCAAGTGAAAGTAGTCTTGCCCTGATCTTTCTCTGCGACCCAGATCTGCATATAACCTGAGTAACCATCGAGAAAATAGAAGTACTTGTTGCCCGCTGACCTTTCGAGCATCTCATCAATGAAGGGCAACGGAAAATGGTCCTTTTTGGTCTTCTGATTCAGCTTCCTGTAATCAATGCATACTCGCCATCCTGTTTGTAACCTCGTGGCCACCATTTCTTTCTGCTCATTTTCTACCACTTGAATACTGGACTTCTTGGGCACGACATGCACTGGACTGACCCATCTACTGTCAGAAACTGGGTAGATAATCCCCAGGTCCAACAGCTTCAGGATTTCTTTCATCACTACCTCCTTCATTGTTGGATTCAACCTTCTTTGAGGATCTCTAATGGGCACGACATTCTCCTCGAGCAAGATGTGATGTCTGCACACAGTGGGGTTAATGCCCCTTATATTGGCCAATGTCCATCTAATGGCCAACTTGTACTCCACCAGAACTTCTTTCACCCGTTCTTCTTTCTCAATTGACAACTCAGCACTTATGATTACTAGTAGCGTCTCGTTTTCTCCCAAGTAGATGTACTTCAAGTGGCTAGGCAATGATTTCAATTCCAGCTTTGGTGTTTTTTTCTATTGATGGCATCAACCTGTCTTCTTATTTCAATGTGGGAATCACCAATGGTTCTACCCTTCGAAAGGGTTCTGCAAATCAATCTCAGATAATGCACTGCTTCAATCAGCTCAACGGATCCATCTTGGGCAACAACCTCTGCTAGACCAATTTGAAGAACTACATCCAACTTATCTTCAATTGCTCTTTGTGGCCAGAATTCATCCACCATTTACTCAATATGGTGAATGCTATGCACCAATTCTGTGTCACTAGGCTGCTTCATTGTGTTCTAAATGTCGAATGACACTACTTCTCCTCCGAACGCACATGTTAGTTTTCCCGTATTGCAGTTGATTCTTGTGCGAGTGGTCTTCAAGAACGGTCTTCCCAATAACATAACTGGTGCCTTGTGCGGCGATCTCCCCATATCCAGAATCTAGAAATCTACTAAAAAGATTAGGTCCCTTACCCTGACCAAGACGTCGTCTAGTATCCCTTCAGGCCATACAGTCGATCTATCAGCTAGTTGAATAGCCACTCTGGTGGGTTTGAGTGGCCCCATCCTCAGATCATCATACATTGACTTGGGCATGACATGAATCGATGCTCCAAGATCCAGCATAGCCTTTTCAATCTTCATATCTCCAATGATGCAGGGAATATAGAACATCCCTGGGTCAGTGCACTTAGTCGGCATGGGGGTGTCTTGCAGCACTGCAGATACATTCTCACTCACTTGAAACCTTGCATCGTCTATGTACTTGATCTTTCTTGTGCATAATTCTTTCAAAAACTTGGCAAACTTGGGCATAGACTGTAAGACGGTCAAGAGTGGTATGTTGACCTCGATCTTTTGAAACATTTTAGTCAGTTCCTTAATCTTCTGTGCTTCCTTATCCTTTGCAAATTGTCCTGGGTAAGGAGCCTTTGGCTCATAAGGTTTTGACTTAGTCGCATTCTCAAACCTCTTTTATTGCTTTCGCTCTGATTTCAGCAGCATCGAGCTCAACCTTCCTTCTTATGTCTGCCGCTTCCCTTTCAACCTGTGCTCTTTTCTCAACTGACAATTCTTGCCATAGCTCCTCAACATCACCTGAACTCATGGGTGCTTCTTCATACTTTTCTGGTTCAGCCTCATCTTCTTGTTCAATATCAGCATCGTGCCCAAGAGGTTGTTGTTGCCCAGATACAACTCCTTGATGTACATAATGGTCAGGCATTTTTACTTCAGACAACTTAGCTCCACTACGCAATGCAATAGCATTTACTTGAGCCTTTTTTTATCTCCACTTGAGATGGTAGTTCTCCCTTCCCTCTATTTAGCATTGACTTTATCTGAGAGATTTATTTTACCAAGTGGCTCAACGTTCCATTAATATCTCTCATGCCTCCCCTCGTCTCCATACGAAAACTGTCCAACTCTTGATACCCCTTCCTTTGTTCAGCTGCAAGTCTCTCCACTTCACTCCTCAGGGTATCTCTTGGCTGATCTCTGTTATGTAGGGGTACATATGGTTGTTGAGGTGCGTTCAGATAGTTCTTGTTACCATATCTCAGATTATCATCGGGCCTCCAAGGTCCATTGTTAAAGTTCCTTCGCTTCCCAACATCTTCTTGCTGGTACGGTTGTCCCATGGCATTAACTTCTTCATCTTCGTATAGTGATGGGCACCTGTCAGTGGGGTGAGTGTTGGCAGCACATAGTTCACACTTCATAACTATCTTCCTCAGGATCTGGCCAGGATTCTCATTCTTAATAACATTATTCTTGTTCTTGTTCATCATTTCCTTCATTATAGAAACCAGGATATCAAATTTGGGATCACTGCTGGTCGGCTCATTCGTTCTGGCCACGATGGTTTCATCTTGGTTTCTCTTCCTGTCTGCCATCTCAGCGAATAATTTGAATATTTCACTGGGTGGTTTATTGATAACATTGCCTCCACAGGCTGCATCGATTCAGTCTCGCTCAGATTTGCCTCAACCCATTCATGAAGGAATTAATCAAATCCTTGTCACCCAATCCATGCTGAGGACACCTTGCAATCAACTTCTTGTACCTAGAGTGGTAGTCATAGTTAGCAAGTAAGTACAGGGTGGATCCACAAGGAGTTGATTGTCACTATCTCTTGAAACCTCCTCCACCTGTAAAGAAAGGTTGGTTTTGCTATCTTGGTCACCAGGGCTCCCTTGCCCAATTCGAGAACTTAAATAAATAATGAAAAGGAAACAGTTAACTTGATCAATAATAAAAATGACTTGATCTGGACAAGACATTGTTAAGTGAAAACCCTAGCTTGGTCATTGGTGTAAATATATTCATTACATGCATGCATCATTAGTTATAGGACTTGAATCTTGAGATCCCTTTTTACTCGTCACGCTCTCAAAAAACCCTTCCCTACCTATCCTTACTTAGTTGGCGACGCACTACCGACTCCCTACCTTAGGCAATACCCATGTCAGAGTCATTGTTTAGTTTCTTGCCCAAGGAGCATTAATCACTAGAAAGGTCCAACAAGGAATCATCACGTCTTGCCCAAAAAGGGTAGACACCTTCCTCTAATATTAATCGATCTTAATTGAGATAAGTTATGGAAAACACTCTTACCTCCCAATTGATTGGTGATCTAATATGTCCTAAGTGATTAATGACCTATTAATCTCTTAATTGTAATATATCATATTGGAACAAGCTCATTAACATATCGGGAACACATGCATGTAATTATCTAGCACAAATTAGACCTCTCAAGTATAAGTAATCACCTAATTATCTTGCCCACATCAAGTATTAAAACATAGCTAGACATGAAAGTAAAACTATGAACACAATAAATATAGGAACTCATAATAAGAACTATATTAAAATTTACGAAGTACGTAAAGTAAATCCGGCCAAAAGTGCCGATGGAAAATAGTACGAATAAAATACAAATAAACTTTACCCGTAGGACTTGTTTTTTTCCTCATAATCTCTCAAGTTATAACAGGGAATGAAAGCATTAAAGACGACGTTGTTATCACATCAGCTAAGCTTTAAAATATATAGGCGAGTGCTTAGAGTTTGGGCCCCTGGTCCTTAACATGGAAGGAATCTACGAGCTACCTTGGTATGCAAGTAATACTGGATAAGCACGACCCCAACATGGCAAGTCACATCTATCTCCAAGAGATCCCTTGCGGATCCTAAATCTAGTCGGATAAGGAAATATATTTAAGTTAGATCATCTTTTCCTTATCCTTCTAAACCTAGGAGAGAAACTCGCCAGCTGACCAAAGCTTCTACCTGTCTTGACCAATATCGCTCTGCCAGACCTGCTTCCAAAAATGAAGCTTTCTATCCCTGTATTGTCCAGTTTCCACCTGCAAGGCAGCAGACCACCTCCTGCCCAGAATATGTCCTCCAAGACACTAAAACTAGACAAAATACACACAAAGACTCAATCTAAACTATCTATAACAGACACTAAAAAGATACTCCCTCCGTCCCCCGTTAGTATGGTGCGGAGGCCATGCACAAGTTTTAAGAAAAAATAGATAAATATTTGGTAGGGATAGTTTAAGTGGAGGAAGGGACCCACTTATGATGTGTTGTTAATTTTTTAGTGGATGAAGAAACTTTATTGAAGTAAATATATTGAACTTTTAAGGGTAAAAAGGTAAACGACATGTCTTAAAATGGAAACACCATACTAACCAGGGACGGCTAAAAAAGAAAATTAACCATACTAATCTGGGACGGAGGGAGTACAAAATATGGACTCATCAGCAATCGAGACGAAACCGACCGAAAACCGAGGAGTCAGTTCCGGTTCGGGTCGGTTTTAACCGAGAAAAAAAAGGGCAGTAAGTCAGTAACATTTTCTCCCTGTTTTAGTTCCAACAATTATCATCTAAACCCCAAACTCAAAGTCTCAAACAAATACATTAACAAGCTATTCTCAAAGTCTCAAACAAAGTCTCAGAATTCAAGAGCAAGCCAAACAAATTGTTCAAATCCAAATATTCAAAGAGCATTACATATCAAATCCAAAATGCAAAATAAATTGAAATGAAGCATCATTATGTCTCCATGTTAGTCAACGGTCCTTGAGGTTGAGATTTGATCACTTTATTGTCGGCATTTAGAGAGAGATTCTTCAAACCTACAAGTTAAAACAATTAAACATCTATCGACTATCAAGATTTAAGAATAAGAATAAGATAAATACGTATTAAATGATAAAAATGTTACCTTCTTCGTGTTTAGCAATATCCTCCAAAGTTTCTTCGATAGAGATTGGTTGATTCGACTTTCTCAACCAATCTTGAGCGCATATGAGAGACTTGACAATTTTAGGAGTTAAAGAACTCCTAAAAGAATCGAGAACTCTTCTCCCTGTGCTGAAAGCAGACTCCGAAGCAACGGTGGAAATAGAGACAACCAATATGTCTCGAGCAACACGTGAAAGAATGAGAAATCTATATTGGTTGAGTTTCCACCACACCAAAATATTATCATCATCCGACTCCACATCTGTTTTACGTAGGTAAATATCTAGTTCATTTATGTCAATGACGACGCTATCTTTCGCACTCTCAAAATGAATTTATAGCCTATCCTCACAGTTATATAGTTAGCTAGTAAGTACAGGATGGATCTACAAGGAGTTGATTGTGACTATCTCTTGAAAACCTCCTCCACCTGTCAAGAAAGTTTGGTTTTGATATCTTGGTCACTGGGACTCTCTTGCCCAATACGAGAACTTAAACAAATACTAAAAAGGAAACAGATAGCTTGATCAATAACAAAAACGACTTGATCTGGACAAGACATTGTTAAGTGAAAACTCTGGCTGCCCTTTAAATCTAAAGCTCTTATTCTAAACCTCATAACTCATCATTAGGTCTTTTTAGGTTAAATTAGCTTAAGGTAAAAGGTAGGAAGTATTTAGATTTTTGGCTAATGATCATTTAAACTCGTACTGGGCAACAAAGTTCCTAGCTCCTTCTCAATTCCTCGTCTTAATCATCCAGGCTTAAGCTTCAACTAGGGAACTTATGAATTTTTCTTTTCTTTTTTTTCCTGTTCCCCTTATTCCTTCATTTTTTAAACTGGGTAAAACCCACTATCTTGCCCAAGATGTTTCCCCATCTCCTTCCTGCCCTTTTCTTCTTTTATTGCCCAGGTTCCCATAACCAAATAAACTCAATTTTCATGGGGCAATTTTTAAGTGGTAGAAAGAATAACTTCAGCTCAAAAGGGCTATCAAAGGATAATGATGTCAGATAGTCAAATTAAGCTCAATGGGCTAAATGAAAGAATTGCCTAAATCATCTAAGCTCAGAGGTTATCAATATAAATCAAAGTACATGCAAGTTCTAGTTCCTCCTAATCAAGATGTCTTTAATCACACACAATGAATGAATTCAATTAAGCTCAAATCCTCACAGGGTATGCTCACAACTCAATCCATCATACAAGTTAATCTTCTAGCATGCACAAACTTAACACTGTTCAACAAGCAGTAATTAAGCACAAAAATCATCATATCATTTTGCCCAACAACTCCATGTTGATCAACTTAACAACTCAAAATAAAAACACACGACACAGACACCCCACGCACACACTTTGCTTATAGCAAAGTCCATCCATGAAGGCCTCAACCTTGGACTCAACAAACTTTTTGACAAATATTTAGCCTCCCTACGTAAAAAGGTCAAGACGCAAACACAAAACAACATGAGCTATTCGCCACCTCACCACACATTTTGTAGAGCAAAATGTGGGTGAGGTATTCGATCACTCTACAGACTCAAAACACATAAAACAAAAAAGACACTAAAAAAACTAAACTAAGACAAAATAGGATGACATAATCAAGCAAAAAAATCAGGTACTGACCCCAATTTCAGGTGGCGGGCAAGGCTGTTGAGAGTAGCCTGCATGATTAGCTGCCCATTCCACAGCTCCTTGAACAACTCCTCGGTCTTGCCCAACCTCTCCAAGACTTCCTTCAGCTGGGCAGAGGAAGACTATACTTCTTCCTCCTCATCTTCCTCTTCCTCATCGATCATTATCTTCTTAGCCAACCTGGGTGATTTCTTGGGCGGCAAACGTGCTGATGCTGGTTGATCCTTCTCATGTGCCTCCAAAAGGCGCCATCCTTTTGGCACACTTCACAACCTCTTTCATCCTGCTCAACCTCTCCATGTTGAGCACATCAGCCGGTATCACATCAAAATTCTGAAGCTCCAACCCCTCAATGTAGGCTGTAACGAAATGCCCACATGAGTACTTCTAACCCGCCTTGCCCATGACTGCCCTCAACTGCTCCATCAAGAAGGCCCCAAAATTCACCCTTTTGTTAGTCAACATATAGAATAGTATATAGACCTCCTTGTTTGCCAGCGAGTTCCCGCTATCTCCCTTGCCAAACATGTTATAGGCAAGGATCCTATGAGCAATGTGGAGGGCTGGCGTCTTCAATTCTGACGCCTTGTTATCTCCCGACTTGAACTCCGTCCCCACACTGACCTCCTTCCACATCCGGATCCATTCCTCCTTGGGCAGGTCCCATGGCACCTTCTTCCCTGCCTTCCTGAACTCCGGCCTCTGCAGCTCCATCATTATGGCGAACCCCATAATTTGGTTCAAATTGTTTAACCCAGCTACCAAAGGCTGCCTATTCAACACGAACTTAATAGAGGATAAGTTCCCTTCTCCATCTAGCACAAACTCCATGGACCCATACACTTCTCTCACCAAATCCTTATATATATGGGAGAGTAGCGTCAGAAATCTTTTCTAGCCACACCCATCGAACAGGGCCCTCACTTTCATCGCTATGCCCAAGGAGTCCAGGTCGTTGAAGTCGACCTTCTTGGGCACAAACACCTTCCTGGCTGCCAAATCCTCAGCCTTCTTTCTCTTTTTTCTTCTCTCGCGACTCAGATTCCTCCTTCTTAATTATCCGAGCAGCGGACCGTGTTATTCTTTCCCCCATAAACTGGACATCTTCGTCCTTCTCAAACTCCACCAATTTTTACTTCTTTTCTGGGTTTTTGGAAGAAGGCGTAGCATCCTTCTTCTCATCCGTCGAGGATTCTTCACCCAATGACGAGGCAGCTTCAGAGCTAACCACCCTCGTCTTTTTCTTGGCCTCCTTCTCCACTTGCCCTTACTTCCTCTTCTCTTTTCTTTTCTTCGCATCCCTCTTCACCTCTGCACACAATTTATTGAAGAAATCCTCAGACTCCTTTTTATCTCCTTGCTCCTTCTCCACGCCTGCTACCACCTCCATGACCACATCTTCGTCCTGCTTCTTTTCAACTTTCTCTTTCTTGGACGGCGAGTTTTTCATCACAGCTTCCTCAACAGGCGTCATCGATGTGGAAGAAGTTCCAACCACCGGAGCTCCTTCACCTGACATCACTCCCTCCTCGTCTGGTACTACCATGGTTTCAGCAAGAGCTTCGCTGATAATTTTCTGCACCTCGGCAGTAAGGGGGTACGGCACCACCCAAGAAGTGGGGTTTGCTTCGTGTAGAGAAGCTTCCAACAGCGGCGATACTGGGTCGGAAAGGTTGATGTGTGTTCCGTAAGGGATTTTGTTGAGTTTGTTCTTTGGGCGTGTGGATACCATTGTGGGATTTTAGGGTTTAAATTTGGGAAAGAAAATCTTTGATGGCCGAAATTGGGGGAATGAGGAAAGAAAGTAGATTATGGTAGTTTTTTGAATTGATCGTTTACGTGGGGAAGTGGTAGGGTTGGAGAGATTAGACGTGTTAGGGTGGCAGACGGTTATAGGGCTATGGGTAGGTTTTGAGTGCAACTGTCACATCACACGTGGTGTGGTAGTTACTGTCCCGTCAGCTTTGTTTCTCAAGTCCATTGCTTAGCCAGAGCGCCGCACTTGCCCTCCTGCACACACACTTTGCTCAAAGCAAAGTGTTAAATCCTTCTTCTTCCTTCGCCCAACACCTGTACCCTGCTGGTCACGAACAAACTACCATATACAAAGCAAAATCTATCATATCCTATAGTCAGATAATTCTACCAAAAATGGAATTAAAATACGCCTAAGTTTGATAGGAAACATTAGAATTATGGCTATTTTAATCCCTCTATCTTCTCTTTTTTTTAAGAAACAAAAAATAAACAGCATGAAAAGAAAAGTGTACCAGGTTGCCTCCTAGCCAGTGCCCTAGTTAACGTCGTGGGCACGACGTCCTCCTTGCCCAAGTTAGGACTCTATATCACTGAGGAATTTCAAGTATTCCTTTGGTTTCTCCAAGACTTTGCCAAAGAAAGCCTTCAACCTTTCTTTATTAACTTTGAAATTTTTTCCCGTGGTTGCATTCATTACTTCCACAGCCCCATTTGGATATGTGGCTTGTACTTCAAACGGTCCAACCCACTTGGTGGACAGTTTCCCTGACATAAGTTTGAACTTAGATTGATATAACAGCACCTGTTGCCCAGATTCGAACTTCTTGACTTTGATCAAGGCATCATGGACCTTCTTCATCCTTTCCTTGTACAACACCAAGCTATCATAGGAGTTGAGGTGGATTTCTTCAAGTTCCTATAGTTGGAGCTTCCTTGCTTGGCTAGCCTCGTCCTAATCATAATTCATTTTCTGAACTGCCCAATACACACGATGTTCAATTTCAACGGGCAAGTGGCACATCTTGCCAAAGCCCATCTGACGAGGCTGTCGTTCGCACTCTCAAAATGAATTTGTAGCCTATCCTCACAGCTATATAGTTAGCAAGTAAGTACAGGGTCGATCCACAAGGAGTTGAATGTTACTATCTCTTGAAACCTCCTCCACCTGTTCAGAAAAGATGGTTTTGCTATCTTGGTCACTAGGGCTCTCTTGCCCAATTCGAGAACTCAATTAAACACTGAAAAGTAGACGAAGAACTTGATCAATAATAAAAAGGACTTGGTCTGGATCTAGACATTGTTAAGTGAAAACTCTAGCTTGGTCATTGGTGCAAATATATTCATCACATGCATGCATCGTTAGTTATAGGACTTGAATGCTGAGATCCCTTTTTACTTGTCACGCTCTCAACAAACCCTTCCCTTACCAATCCTTACTTAATCGGCGACGCTCCGCCGGCTCCATACCTTGGGCAATGCCTCTGTCGGAGTCATCGTTCAGTTTCTTGCCCAAGGAGCATTTATCTCTAGAAAGGCCTAACAAGGAATCATCACGTCTATCCCAATAGGATAGACACCTTCCTCTAATGTTAATCGATCTAAATCAAGGAGATGTTGGAAAACACTCCTACTCCCCAATTGATTGGTGATCTAATACTTCCTAAGTGATTAATGGCCTATTAATCCCCTATTCGTATTATCTCATATTAGAACAAGCTCATCAACATTATGGGAACACATGCATGCAACTATCTAGCACAATTTAGTCCTCTCAAGCATTGGTTAACACTTAACTCGTCTTGCCCAGACCAAGTATAAAAACTTAGCTAGACATAATCATAAAATAACAAACACATGAATTGAAGAACATAATAAACACTATATTAAAACTCACGAAGTCTGTGCAGCAAAATAAACTCGGCCAAAAGTGCCGATCAACAAAGTACGAAATAAAGTATGCCCTTAGGACTTGTTTTTCTCCTCACCAACTCTCGAATAATTACAGGAAAAATAAAGAATAAAGGCGGCCTTTCATGCAGCAGCAGGGCTTCGATATTTATAGGAGAGTGCTTAGGGTTTGGGCCCCCTAGTCCTTAACATGGAAGGAATCCACGAGCTACCTTGGGATGCAAGTAATACTTGATAAGCTCGACCCCAACAAGGAAAGTCACATCTATCTCTAAGAGATCCCTTGCGGATCCTAAATCTAGTCGGATAAGGAAAGATATTTAAGTTAGATCATCTTTTCCTTATCCTTCTAGACCTAGGAGGGAAACTTCGCCTGTTAACCACGGCACTCCTCTTATCTGTCCTGGCCAATATGGTTCTCCCTGACCTGCTTCCAGAAATGTTGCTTCTTTTCCCTGTTTTGCCCAACTTCCACCTACAAGGCAGCAGACATCCTCCTGCCCAATATATGTCCTCCCAGACATAGAAACAAGACAAAACACACACAAAGACTCGATCTAAACTACCTGCACTAGAAAAACACGAAATATGGACTCATCATGCGCACACACTTAACCCACACTTGTCCTCAAGTGTGCACAAACAACTTGCCCAAAACATAAAAAATAAAAGACTCAAGACACAATCAACACAGAAGAGTTAGTTAAAGCAATACAACAATCTTTTCATAAAAATCTGCAAATGAAGGGAAAAGAGAATGCAATGCTATCAAACAAGTCAAGAAAGAATTGTGAACTTTTAGGATCTCCTTTCAACACTCATCACTCATGTGTTTTGGCTCTTTTTAACACTCATAAACCATCTTGACTTCGGTACCACCATAGGCTTGCCTGCCCTTTACATCTAAGCACTTATCTCATATCTCAGAACTCATCAATAGGACTTTTTAGGTTTTAAGCTTGAAACAAAAGAGAAAATATTCAGATCTTGGCTAAGGGCAAATTAAACTCATATTGGGCAACAGGGGTTCCCAACTCTTTTTCAATCCTTAGCCTTTATTTTCTAGGCTCAAGCTTAAACTCTTTTTTCCTCTGGGGAACTTATTAATTTATTTTTTGCATGTTTTTTCTGTTCCCCTTATTTCTTTCATTTTTTTCTTAGTTGAGAAACAACCCAACTATCAACACAAAACCTGCCCAGAATACACCCCCAATCATCTCATCCCTGCCCCTAACTTCTTACACTGCCCAGGTTCCCAAAACAAGATAAACATCTTTTTAACAAGCAGTGTCCAAGTGATAGAAAGAATTAGTTTGGCTCAAAAGGGTTATAAAAGGATAATGATCAAAGGTAGTCAATTCAGCTCAAAATGGGCTAATGAAAGAATGGCCTAAATCATCTAAGTTCAGAGATCATAAATCAAAGTACAGGCAAGTTCTAGTTCCTCCTAATCAAGATGTTCTTCATCACACAAGAATGAATTCAATTAAGCTCAAAATCCTCATAGGGTATGTTCACAACTCAATCCATTATACAAGTCATCTTCTAGCATGCAAAAACTTAACATTGTTCAACAAGCATCAATTAAGCTCACAGATCATCATATCATCTTGCCCAACAACTTCATGCTAATCAACACAAACACTTAAAATAAAAACACACGGCACAGACACCCCACGCACACACTTTTCTTATAGCAAAGTAATGGACGTAAGAAGGTCAAGACACTAACAAACATGAGCCATTCGCCTACCTCACCACACAATTTGCAAGGCAAATTGTGGGTGAGGTATTCGAATAACTCTACTGACTCAAATAACAAAAGACACAGAACAAAGAAACAAAAACACAAAAAACTAAAACCAAAACTAAACAAAATAGGAGGACATAGTTAAGTAGAGGGACCAGAAGCTGACCCCAATTTCAGGTGGCGGGCAAGGCTGTTAAGAGTGGCTTGCATGGTAAGTTGCCCATCGCATAGCTCCTTGAGCAACTTCTCTGTCTTGCCCAACCTCTCCAGTACCTCCTTGAGCTGGGCATAAGGAGATTTGTCTCCTCCTCATCTTCTCCTTCCTCATCCTCCTCGATCGCAGACTTCTTAGCCAATCTGGCTGTCTTCTTGGGCGGTAGGTGAGCTGAAGCTGGTTGATCCTTCTTATGAGCCTCCAACAGGCGCCATCCCTTGCCGTGCTTCACCACCTCCTTCATTCTGCTCAGCCTCTCCATGTTGAGCACGTCCGCTGGCATCACCTCAAACTCCTTCACCTCATCATGTAGCTCCAATCCATCAATGTAAGCAGTCACAAATTGCCCACATGAACACTTCTGACTCGCCTTGGCCACCACTGCCCTCAGCTGCTCCATTAAGAAGGCTGCAAAGTTTAGCCTCTTCTTGGTCAACATACAATACAATATGTATATCTCCTTGTTGGCCAGCGAATTCCCGCTGTCTCCCTTGCCAAACATGTTGTATGCAAGGATCCTATGGGCAATACGCAAGGCTGGCGTCTTGAGATCAGAAGCTTTGTTGTCCCCAGACTTGAACTCCGTCCCCACACTGACTTCCTTCCACATCCGGATCCACTCCTCCTTGGGTACGTCCACCGGCACCTTCTTGACTGCCCTTCGATACTCCAGCCTTTGCAGCTCTACCATGGTGGCAAACCCCAAGATCTAGTTCACATCGTTCAACCCAGCCATATATGGCTGCCCATTCAAGGTAAACTCAATTGAAGACGAGTTCCCTTCTCCATCCAGCTCAAACTCCAGCGAGCTGTACATCTCTCTTACCAAATCTTCATAGATGTGGCAAGGTAGCATCAGAAATCTGCCCCAACCACATCCCTCGTACAGGTCTCTCACCGCACACGCTATGCCTAAACTGTCAAGATCACTGAAGGTGACCTCCCTGGGCACGAACACCTTCCTGACAGATGGATCCTCCGCCTTCCTGGCCCTCTTCTTGCCTCTAGACTCGGAGTCCTCCTTCTTGACCTTCCGAACGGATGATCTTGTGATTCTCTCCCTCACTATCTGGACGTCTTCATCGTCCTCCGACTCCACGATCCTCTGCCTCTTTCCTGGATTCTTAGACGAAGGTGTAGCTACCTTCTTCTCCTCTGTAGATGACTCTCCTCCTAGTGAAGAGGCAGCCTCAGACACAACGGCCTTGGTCGTCTTCTTCTGCTGGGTCTCCTTCCCTTTTCCCTTCTCCTTCTTCTTCTTCTTGGACTCTCGCTCTACCTCCGCACAGAGTTTGTCGAAGGAATCATCGGATTCCTTCTTCTCCTGCTTTCCCTCTTGTTCCTCTTGTATCTCCACCTCCACATCGTTGTCTTGCTGCGCTTCTTCCTCCTCCGGTGCTTTCGATGCATTCTCCGGAGTCTCCTTCGCGGCTTCCTCAGTAGTCCCTTCTGGAGTGGCGAAGTTCTCCTCCTTCGACACTGCGGCTTCCTCTTGCACTTTCTTTGGTATTACCATGGCTTCGTTAACAGCTTTGCTGACCGCTTCTTCTACTTCAACTGTGAGAGAGTAAGGAATCACCCAAAGTAATGGGTCTACTTCGACTGCAGAGGGCTCTGACGGTGGTGTTTGTGGTTCTTCTAGGTCAATGTGAGTACTGTGAGGGATTTTATTTAGCTTGTTCTTGGGGCGAGTTGAAACCATTGTGATTTTAGGGTTTAGAATTTAGGAAGGAAATCTGCAGGATCTTCCGAAATTGGGGGGTTTGAGGGGGAAAGTGGTGTATGGCGGTTGTGTTTGAAGTGATGGTTTACGTGGGGAAGTGGAAGAGTTGGAGAGAGGATTGTGGTAGGGTGGCAGACGGTTATAGGGCTAGGGG
Organism: Schizonepeta tenuifolia; assembly: GCA_029490685.1. Classification (NCBI taxonomy): domain Eukaryota; kingdom Viridiplantae; phylum Streptophyta; class Magnoliopsida; order Lamiales; family Lamiaceae; genus Schizonepeta; species Schizonepeta tenuifolia. Next base: position 67,785,090 of record CM055958.1, on the reverse strand, counting down.
TAGGAATTGAGTGCGGCTGTCACATCGCACGTGGTCTGACAGTTGATGCCCCCTCAGCAGTGTTGCCCAAGTAGTCTCCCTTGCCCAGAGCGCCGCTCATGCCCTCCTGCACACACACTTTGCTCGAAGCAAAGTGTCTAATCCTCATTCTTCCTCTTGCCTAGTACCTGTCTTCTGCAACTCACAAACACTCTTCCATGTACAAGACAAAAGTACTTGATCCTACGGTTAGACATTTCTACCCATAATGGAATTAAAATACGCCTGAATTCAATGAAAAATTAAAATTATGGCTATTTTAATCCCTACCGTACACATTTTTTTTTTGTTTTTTAAAAAAAAAAACAAATAAACAAAAGGAAACAAAATAAGAAAAGTAAAAGAAAACATACCAGGTTGCCTCCTAGCCAGTGCCCCAGTTACCGTCGTGGGCACGACGTCCTTCTTGCCCCAGTTAGGGCTCCATGTCACAGAGGAATTTCAAATATTCCTCTGGTTTCTCCAAGGCTTGGCCAAAGAAGGCCTTCAACCTTTCTCCATTGACTTTGAAAAGTTTTCCTGATTTAGTGTTTCTCACTTCAACAGCTCCATTAGGGTATGTGGTTTGAACTTCGAACGGACCAACCCATTTAGTGGATAGCTTGCCCAATATAAGCTTAAATTTGGACTGATAAAGAAGCACTTGTTGCCGAGGTTCAAACTTCTTGACCTTGATCAAGGCATCATAAACCTTCTTCATCCGCTCCTTATACAACACATCACTGTCATATGAGTTGAGTCTGATCTCCTCAAGTTCCTGCAATTGAAGCTTCCTGGCTTGGCCAGCTTCATCCCAATCATAGTTCATCTTCTGGACTGCCCAATACGCTCGATGCTCTATCTCCACGGGAAAGTGGCACATCTTGCCAAAGACCATTCTGTACGGTGATATGCCAAATGGGGTTTTGAATGCTGTCCTATATGCCCACAATGCATCTTCAAGACGCAAACTCCAATCCTTCCCTGTTGGACTAACTGTCTTCCTCAAGACAGCCATCACAATGCGATTAGACAATTCAGCTTGACCATTTGCTTGAGGATGATAAGCATTCGAGATCCTATGGTGTACTCCATATCTACTCATCAATCCTTTGACAGATCCATTGCAAAAATGCGTTCCTTGGTCACTAATTATTGCTCTTGGCACACCAAACCTACTAAAAATATTGCTCTTGAGGAATTCCACCACCACCCTCGAGTCATTGGTTGTTGTGGCTTGGGCCTCAACCCATTTAGACACGTAGTCTACCGCCAGCAATATATAGAGATTTCCTCTTGAGTTGGGCAATGGCCCCATGAAATTCATGCCCCATATGTCAAATACTTCCACGGGCATTACAGGTGTCATGGGCATCTCGTTCCTCTTGCCAATGTTGTCTTCCTTCTGGCATTGGGCACAGCTTTTACACCATTCGAAGCTATCCTTGAATATGTTGGGCAAATAAAACCCGCAATCTAAGATTTTCCTTGCCTTCCTCTTAGGTCCAAAATGTCCACCATACACCTTGGAATGGCAATGGGCCAGAATGCTTGCTTGTTCCTTCTCATCAATGCATCTACGGATAACTTGGTCAGTACACATCTTCCATAGGTATGGTTCATCCCATATGTAGTATCTACTTTCCACCTTCAGATTGTTCCTCTGGTAAGGGTTGAGATCACCTGGAAGCTTTTCCAAAACAATATAGTTGCAAAGGTCGGCATACCACAGTTCTGGGTTGTCTTGGGCAAGAGCCAGATGTTCGTCTGGAAATGTCTCCTTGATTGGCTCGATTTCTTCTTCTTGAATGATGCGACTTAGGTGGTCAGCCACCAAGTTCTGAGTTCCAGCTTTATCCTTGATCTCCAAATCAAATTCCTGAAGCAATAGAATCAACCTTATCAATCTAGGCTTGGTTTCCTTCTTGGCCATGAGAAACTTCAGGGCTGAATGATCGGTGTACACTATGGTCTTGCCCCCGAGCAGGTACGATCGAAACTTCTCAACGGCGAATACCACAACTAGTAACTCTTTTTCTGTTGTGGAGTAATTACATTGGGTAGGGTTAAAGGTTCTGGACGCATAGTATATGACATGATTCACTCTTCCTTTATTTTGCCCAAAAACTGCTCCTACGGCATAGTCGCTTGCATTACACATTACTTCAAATGGCATCTTCCAGTCTGGTGGCTTGATTATTGGTGCCGACACTAAGATCTCCTTCAGTGTGTGAAAGGCCTTCTTGCAGTCTTCATCAAAGTTCCACTCCACTTCTCCTTGTAGTAGTCTGGTCATGGACTGTGCGATCTTAGCAAAATCCTTGACGAACCTCTTGTAGAATCCTGCATGTCCAAGAAAACCTCTCAACTGCTTCACATTGCTCGGGTAAGGCAACTTGCCTATGATATCAATCTTGGCTTTGTCGACCTCTATCCCTCGCTCGGATATGATGTGTCCAAGGACTATCCCCTCTTTGACCATGAAGTGACACTTTTCATAGTTCAAAACTAAGCTCTTATCCACACACCTTTTAAGCACCATCTCCAAATTTTGCAGGAACTTATCAAAATCTGATCCATAGACAGTAAAATCGTCCATGAACACTTCTATACATGTCTCAAGCAAATCTGAGAATATACTCATCATGCATCTTTGGAACGTTCCAGGAGCGTTGCATAGACCAAACGGCATTCTTCTATAGGCAAATGTACCAAATGGGCAAGTAAACGTTGTCTTGCCCTGGTCTTCCTCCGCGACCCAGATCTGCATATAGCCCGAGTACCCATCAAGAAAACAGAAGTACTTGTTGCCTGCCAACCGTTCAAGCATCTCATCAATGAATGGTAACGGAAAATGATCCTTCTTGGTCTTCTGATTCAGCTTCCTATAGTCAATACATACCCGTCATCCTGTTTGTAGTTTGGTTGCTACCATTTCTCTTTGCTCGTTCTCCACCACTTGAATTCCAGACTTCTTGGGCACGATGTGTACTGGACTAACCCATCTACTATCAGAGACCGGGTAGATAATTCCCAGGTCCAACAGCTTCAAGATTTCTTTCATCACTACCTCCTTCATTGCTGGATTCAATCTTCTTTGAGGATCTCTTATGGGCACGGCGTCTTCCTCGAGCAGGATGTGATGTCTGCATATAGTAGGGTTTATGCCCCTTATGTCGGCCAATGTCCAGCCAATGGCTAACTTGTACTCCATCAACACTTCTTTAACACGCTCCTCTTCCTCAATAGATAACTTTGCACTTATGATTACCAGTAGTGTCTCTTTCTCCCCCAAGTAGATATACTTCAAGTGACTAGGTAGGGTCTTTAATTCCAGCTTGGGCGCCTTCTCGATCGAAGGCATCAATTTGTCTTCTTGGCTTAGTGTTGGAATCACCAGTGGTTCCACTCCCCTTGTTTGTTCTACCTCTCCTCTCAGGTAGTGGACTGCTTCAACGAGCTCAACCGATCCGTCTTGGGCAACAACCTCCATTAGGCCAATTTGTAGAGCCACATCCAACCTATCTTCAATTGCTATTTCTGGCCAGGCTTCTTCCACCGTCTGATCAATATGGTCGATGCTATGCACCATCTCTCCGTCGCTAGGCTGCTTCATTGTGTTGTAGATGTCGAATGATACTACTTCTCCCCCGAACTCAGATGTTAACTTGCACGTATCACAATTGATCCTGGTGCGGGCTGTCTTTAAGAACGGTCTTCCTAGTAACATTACTGGTGCCTTTTGCGACGATCTTCCCATATCCAAAATGTAGAAATCAGCTGGAAAGATTAAATCTCTTACCCTGACCAAAACGTCCTCTAGAATTCCTTCTGGCCAAACAGTGGATCTATCAGCTAGTTGGATGGCTACCCTGGTGGGTTTGAGTGGTCCCATGCGCAAGTTATCATACATTGACTTGGGCATGACATTAATCAATGCCCCAAGATCCAGCATAGCTTTCTCTATCTTCATATCTCCAATGATGCATGGGATGTAGAACATCCCTGGGTCAGTGCACTTGGTCAGCATGGGAGTATCTTGTAATACTGCAAAGACGTTCTCACTCACTTGAAATCTTGCATCGTCTGTATACTTAATCTTCCTCGTGTATAGTTCCTTAAGAAACTTAGTACACTTGGGCATAGATTGTAGGGCAGTCAAGAGGGGGTATATTGACCTCGACCTTTTGAAATATCTTGGTCAATTCCTTCATCTCACGTGCTTCCTTTTCCTTTGCGAACTGTCCTGGGTAAGGAGCTTTTGGTTCATAAGGCTTGGACTTTATCACGTTCTCAGCATCCTTCATTGCCTTAGCTCTGATTTCAGCTGCATCTTGCTCAGCCTTTCTCCTTATGTCTGCTGCCTCCCTTTCAACCTGTGCCTTTTTTTTCCACTGACAATTCTTGCCAGAGCTCCTCAACATCACCTGATCCCATGGGTACCTCTTCGTATTTTTCTGGCTCCGCTTTCCCCTCTTGGTCCAGATTGACATCTTGCCCAAGAGACTGACGTTGACCAGATAGTTTTTTCTGAAGCTCGTAGTGGTCAGGCACTTTCGCTTCGGGCAACTTGGCTCCACTCCGTAGTGTAATAGCATTTACTTGAGCCTTTGTTATCTCAACTTGGGATGGTAATTCTCCTTTTCCTCCATTCAACATTGACTTAATCTGGGAGATGGATTCCACTAAATGGCTCAAGGTGCCATTGATATCTCGCATGCCTCCCATCGTCTCCATACGAAAACTATCCAATTCCTGATACCCTTTTCTTTGTTCAGCTGCAAGTCTCTCCACTTCACTTCTTAGGGTATCCTTTGGTTGATCGCGATTGTGTGGAGGTACGTAAGATTGCTGCGGTGGTTGCGCTTGTTGAGGTGCATTCAAATAATTGTTGTTCCCGTATCTCAGATTGTCATTCGGCCTCCAAGGTCCATTATTGAAGTTCCTTCGTTGCCCAACATCTCCTTGTTGCTATGGTTGTCCAACTGTATTTACTTCTTCATCCTCATATAGTGTTGGACATTGGTCAGTGGGATGAGTATTGGCAGCACAAAGTTCACACTTCATAACTCTCTTCCTCAAGATTTGTCAAGGATTGTCATTCCCATTGGCATTATTCTTGTTCTGGTTCATCATTTCCTTCATCATAGACACTAGGATATCGAATTTAGGATCACTGCTGGTCGGCTCATGCTTTCTGGGCACGATGGTTTCATCTTGATTCCTCTTTCTATCTGCCATCTCAGCGAACAACTTAAAGATCTCTCTGGGTTGTTTGTTGATAACATTGCCTCCACACGCTGCATCGATCCAGTCTCTCTCAGATTGCCTCAGCCCATTCATGAAAGCATTGATCAAATCCTTATCTCCCAACCCATGCTGAGGGCATCTAGCAATCAACTTCTTGTACCTCGAGTGATAGTCATATATAAACTCTCCATTGCCCATTTTTATATTCTGGATTGCAGCTCTTGCGTTCTGGATTCGGGCAAAGGGATAATACTGTTCAAGAAACTTCTGCTGCATCTGCTGCCAAGATGTCACACTGCCTTCCGGTAATTGGTACAACCATTCCCTAGCTCCATCTTGTAGTGAAAATGGAAACGTTAGGAGACGGATGTACTCCCTCAATGTATTCTCTGCAGCGGTTGTGTGCACCGTACGCATTGCCATTTCAAAATCTTGCAAGTGGCGTTGCGGATCTTCTCTGGGCATGTCGCTGAACTTGGGCAAGATCTGTATCAGCGAGTGCTTCAATTCCCAGCTGTCAGTGATGGTAGGCAAAGTGATGCCTGCTGGGTTCAGATTGACTTCTGTTGGAAACATGATTTCCTTCAGAGTCCTCTCAGGATCCACTCGGGGTGGCATCTCTTCTTCTTCAGATTGTTCGCAATCTGAATTTGGAGGTGACCTCTCCTCGTCACTTGCCAGTTCCTCCGCTCGTGCTTGCTTTTTAGCTTCCCTATTTAGTTTCTTTTGCTTCTTGATGTACTTCTCCGGTTCAGGATGGTACTTCAATTCAACGTTGATCCAAACAGGGTCGGAGCCAAACATGCACAGGGTCTCTCCCTCAAGAGACAGTTACAAAATCAGCTCCCCGGCAACGGCGCCAATTTTGACAAGGCTGTCGTTTGCACTCTCAAAATGAATTTGTAGCCTATCCTCACAGCTATATAGTTAGCAAGTAAGTACAGGGTCGATCCACAAGGAGTTGAATGTTACTATCTCTTGAAACCTCCTCCACCTGTTCAGAAAAGATGGTTTTGCTATCTTGGTCACTAGGGCTCTCTTGCCCAATTCGAGAACTCAATTAAACACTGAAAAGTAGACAAAGAACTTGATCAATAATAAAAAGGACTTGGTCTGGATCTAGACATTGTTAAGTGAAAACTCTAGCTTGGTCATTGGTGCAAATATATTCATCACATGCATGCATCGTTAGTTATAGGACTTGAATGTTGAGATCCCTTTTTACTCGTCACGCTCTCAACAAACCCTGCCCAATATATGTCCTCCCAGACATAAAAACAAGACAAAACACACACAAAGACTCGATCTAAACTACCTAAAACAGGCACTAGAAAAACATGAAATATGAACTCATCACCATCCTATAGGGCTACATCCGAAACGGGGTTTTAAATGCTGTCCTGTATGCCCATCATGCATCCTCAAGATGCAAACTCCAATCCTTCCCTGTTGGGCTAACCGTCTTTCTCAAGACAGCCTTCACAATGCGATTAGACAATTCAGCTTGACCATTTGCTTGAGGGTGATAAGCATTCGAAATCCTATGGTGTACTCCATATCTGCTCATTAACCCTTTCACAGCTCCATTGCAAAAGTGTGTTCCTTGATCACTAATGATTGCCCTGGGCACACCAAACCGGCTGAAGATATTAAGAAATTCCACAACTACCTTCGAGTCATTTGTTGATGTTGCCTTGGCTTCCACCCATTTGGACATATAGTCCACTGCCAACAGTATATATTGATTCCCTCTCGAGTTTGGCAGTGGTCCCATGAAATCTATTACCCATATATCAAAAACTTTCACCGGCATGACTGGGGTCAGGTGCATCTCGTTCCTCTTACTGATGTTATCCTCCTTTTGGCACTAAGCGCAACGTTTGCATCATTCAAAGTTGTCTTTGAATATATTAGGCCAATAAAACCCACAATCCAAGATCTTCCTTGCTGTCATTTTTGGTCCAAAATATCCCCTACACACCTTCGAATGGCAGTGTTCAAGGATACTCACTTCTTCTTTTTCATTGACATATCTTTGAATCACTTGGTTAGTACATATCTTCCACAGGTAAGGTTCATCCCAGATGTAATATTGACTCACTACCTTGAGCTTGTTCTTTTGATATGGGCTGAGGTCGTCCAGTAGTCGTCTCAAGACAATATAGTTACACAAATCTGCATACCAAAGATCAGAGTTATCTTGGGCAAGGGCAAGGGCAAGGTGTTCATCCGGTAAGGTCTCCTTGATCGGCTCATGTCACATCCCGGTTCCCATAAACCGAGATGCGACAAAGGGGAATAAAGAAGCGGGAAAGAAAGGGGCTTACTTTTTGCGCATATAACAATTTATTCACAAATTTAATGAAGTGAGGCGACCAAACCGCGCTACACCCATTAAAATATAAATATGGGATAAACCTGTGTCTAGCATAACAAAAGGAGTCGAGCATCCACTTCATCAAATGGTATTACCATGAGTGAGTGGGAATTCGAGCGTCCAAGAGAAGCTGATCACAAGGCACTCTCCATCAAAAGCAGTAAATAATGCAAGAGAATAGACAACAATAATTTATAGAATAGTTAACATATATCTACATATGTCAAAAAGATTTAACTACTATTGTTTCAAGACATTATTCAGAGTACTTTATTTATATAACACAGCGAAAGCAAATAAACAGTAGCAACCCCGCCTCAGTCCTGCGCCTCACCACCTGCCTCCAATCCTGAAAATATTTGAAAATATTTGGGCTGAGTACGAAAGCACTCAGTGGGTGATGCCTTGACATTTTATAAACCAGCAACTTATCCATTTAATAGTGTAACAGATGGTTTTAGAAATCAAAGCCTCATTTGAATACACAAAATATAATTTTCATGGGTATGTGTAGTTCTGACTGATTACTCGAGATCCTGGGCCGCATGTCACCGACGGATCTAAACTAGTACTCGGGACAGAGTCCCTGAAGTAACATAGTTAACTTTCATAGGCCAGGAGCCTTAGCTCAAGACCGCTAGCTACAATACAATGGAGATCAAACCATTGCATTGCAACGGGGTGCGCACAATACTCAGCTAATACCTATGTACTCACTGAGTATCTCGATCGATTAACTAGCGTAATAATTTGGAACACACATAAAATATTTTATGGATAATTGCATATTGACATAATATAAAGGGTCTAGCACCCAAATATTTACTTTGAAAACTTTTACCCACCTGATAGAGAATTCAATGCCGGACATTAACACCAAGACATCATGATCACACAAGCAGATACGATGAGCTTATGTTGTAAGATAAATGAGAGAGAATAGAAAACTGAACGACGAAAATGAAAATCTTAAGCGCCTATTTATAGGAAGAAGCAAGCAGCTGTACAGTAAGCTACTGCGATGCAGAAGCAGCTGAGCAATAAGCTGCTGCGAGGCAGAAGCTGCTGCAGTGCAGAAGCAGCTGCAAAGCAGAAGCTGCTGAGCAGTAAGCTGCTGCGAGGCGGAAGCAGCTGCACAGTAAGCTGCTGCAAAGCGGAAGCAGCTGCGAGGCTAAAGTAGTTGTGCAGCAACTTACGTTTTAAAACCTTTAAACGTGTCTAACTTTTTTATGCGAAATCCTTTTTGAGCGAACTCAACACCTATAGACTCGAAATAAAATACTCTACACAACGACTATAAACATGATATTCCATATATAACTATTAATTAGCAAATATTATAAAATTAAATACTAATATCGTATTGACAATGTAATAGAATGTATTATTTCATATTTATATATGTGATTATATGCAACCTGTTATAGAATTATTTTGGCTATAATTATACGTCTCATTAGTTTATTAATAAGTTAATTCCAAAATTTAATTTTATGAAATTAGAAAGATTATTCTGGAGTGTAAATACTTCTATAATATCATAAGAGGGTTCTAAAATACTTAAGACAACTAGAGAAGTTATCGAGAAAATTTGAGATATACAGCTCAGCTTCTTCTTGTTGGATGATGCGGCTTAAGTGGTCAGCCACTAAATTCTGAGCTCCAGCCTTGTCTTTAATTTCCACATCGAATTCTTGGAGTAACAAAATCCACCTTATCAATCTGGGTTTCATTTTCTTCTTGGCCATGAGGAACTTCAAGGCAGAGTGGTCAGTATAGACTATGGTCTTGCCTCCGAACAGGTACGATTGAAATTTCTCAAAAGCGAACACCACATCTAACAATTCTTTTCCGTGGTTGAATAATTGCATTGGCTAGGATTTAAAGTCTTCGATGCATAGCAGATGACATTGTTTACTTTTCCTCTCTTTTGCCCAAGAACAACTCCCACGGCGTAGCACTCGCATCGCACATCACCTCAAATGGCATCCCCCAATCTAGTGGTTAGATGATGGATGCCGATACTAAGATCTCCTTTAATACATGAAAAACCTTCTTACAGTCTTCATCAAAATTCCACTCCACTTCTCCTTGTAATAGCCTAGTCATAGGCTGTGCGATCTTAGCAAAGTCTTTGACAAATCTTCTATAAAATCCTGCATGTCCAAGGAAACCATGGAGTTGCTTCACATTGCTCAGGTATGGCAACTTGGCTATGATATCGATCTTGGCCTTGTCAACATCTATCCCTCGTTCGGATATAACATGCCCCACGACAATACCTTTTTTAACCATGAAGTGGCATTTCTCATAGTTCATCACCAAACTCTTATCAACACATCTTTTTAGCACCATTTCCAAGTTGCTTAAACACTTGTCAAAATCCAATCTATAGACAGTAAAGTCGTCCATGAACACTTCTATGCATGTTTCAAGTAAATCTGAAAATATGCTCATCATGCATCTTCGGAATGTGCCAGGTGCGTTGCATAGACCAAAAGGCATTCTCCTATACGCAAACGTGCTGAATGGGCAGGTGAAGGTAGTCTTTCCCTGGTCTTCCTCCACGACCCAGATCTGCATATAGCCCGAGTAACCATCAAGGAAGCAGAAGTACTTATTGCCCGCTAACCTCTCGAGCATCTCATCAATGAAAGGTAACGGAAAATGGTCTTTCTTGGTCTTTTGGTTCAGCTTCCTGTAGTCGATGCATACTCGCCATCCTGTCTGTAGCCTCGTGGCCACCATCTCTCTCTGCTCATTTTCTACCACTTGACTACCAGACTTCTTGGGCACAACATGCACTGGGCTAACCCATCTACTGTCAGACACTGGGTAGATAATCCCTAGATCTAGCAGTTTCAAGCTTTCTTTCATCACTACCTCCTTCATTGCTGGATTTAGTCTTCTTTGAGGGTTCCTTATGGGCACAACATCTTTCTCGAACAAGATGTGATGTCTGCACACAGTGGGGTTAATGCCCCTTATCGGCTAGTATCCATCTGATGGCCAGCTTATACTCCACTAGGACTTCTTTTACTGGTTCCTCTTCCTCAATAGACAGCTCAACACTTATTATCACCGGTAACATTTCGTTTTCTCCCAAGTAGATGTATTTCAAGTGGCTAGACAATGACTTCAATTCCAATTTTGGTGCTTTTTCGATTGATGGTATCAACCTGTCTTCTTGCTTCAAGGTGGGTATCACCAATGGTTCTACCATTCGTATGGGTTCTGCATCTGACCTCAAATAATGCACTGCTTCGATTAGCTCAACAGACCCGTCTTGGGCAACAACCTCAGTTAGGCCAATTTGGAGAACCACATCGAGCTTATCCTTAACTGCTATTTGTGGCCAGAACTTATCCACCATCTGGTCAATCAAGTCAATACTGTGTACCATCTCCGTGTCGCTAGGCTGCTTCATGGTGTTGTAAATATCGAATGACACCACTTCTCCTCCAAACTCACACATTAACTTTCCTGTATCGCAGTTGATTCTTGTGCGAGCGGTCTTTAAAAATGGTCTGCCCAACAACATTATCGGTGCCTTGTGTGACGATCTCCCCATGTCCAGAATGTAAAAATTAGCTGAAAAAATGAGGTCTCTTACCCTGGCCAAGACGTCCTCTAGAATTCCCTCAGGCCACACGGTCGACCTATCCGCCAATTGGATAGCCACCCTTGTAGGTTTAAGTGGCTCCATCCTTAGATCATCGTACATCGACTTGGGCATGACATTGATTGAGGCCCCATGATCCAGCATAGCCTTCTCAATCTTCATATCACCAATGATACAGAGAATATAGAACATCCCTGGGTCAGTGCACTCGGTTGGCATGGGGGTGTCTTGCAATACTGCAGATACATTCTCACTGACTTGAAATCTTGCATCGTCTGTGTACTTGACCTTTCTTGTACACAACTCTTTTAAGAACTTAGCGCATTTGGGCATGATTGCAAGACGGTCAAGAGGGGTATGTTGACCTCCACCTTCTGAAACATGCTAGTTAACTCCTTCATTTCTTGTTTTTCTTTATCCTTTGCATATCTACTCGGGTAAGGGGCCTTTGGTTCATAAGGCTTAAGCTTCTTTGCCTTTTCAGCATCTTTCATCGCCTTAGCTCTGATCTCAGAGGCATCAGACTCGGCTTTCTTCCTAATTTCTGCCACTTCCCTTTCGATCTGTGCCTTTTTCTCAACTGATAACTCTTGCCAAAGCTCCTCAACATCACCTGATCCAATGGTCGCCTCTTCATACTTTTCTGACTCAACCTCTTTCTCTTGCTCAACATCTACGTTGTGCCCAATAGACTGATGTTGCCCAGAAATAGCTCCTTGAGGTTCATAATGATCAGACACTCTTACTTCGGGCAACTTAGTCCCGATACGCAACATTATAACATTCACTTGGGCCTTCTTAATCTCAACTTGAGATGGTAGTTCTCTTTTTTCCTCCATTTAACATTGACTTAATCTAAGATATTGACTCTACCAAGTGGCTCAATATTCCATTGATATCTCTCATTCCCCCCTTGTCTCCATACGAAAACTGTCCAACTCTTGATATCCCTTCCTTTGTTCAGCTGCAAGTCTCTCCACTTCGCTCCTCAGGATATCTCTTGGTTGATCTCTATTATGTGGGGGCACATATGGTTGCTACAGTAGTTGCCCTTGTTGAGGTGCATTCAGATAGTTATTATTGCCATATCTTAAATTATCATTGGGCCTCCATGGCCCTGTGTTAAAGTTCCTTCGTTGCCTATTATCCCCCTGTTGGTACAGTTGCCCAACAGCATTGACTTTTTCATCTTCATACAATGATGGACATCTATCAGTAGGATAGGTGTGATCAACACAAAGTTAACACTTCATGACTCATTTCTTCAAGATCTGACTAGGATTCTCATTCCCAACATCATTATTCTTGTTCTGATTCATCATCTCCTTCATCATAGATAACAAGATATCGAATTTAGGATCGCTGCTAGTCGGCTCATGCGTCCTGGGCACGGTGGTCTCATCTTGGTTCCTTTTTTTGTCTGCCATCTCAGCAAATAGTTTGAATATTTCACTTGGTGGTTTGTTGATGACATTACCTCCATAGGCTGCATCTATCCAATCTCGTTCAGACTGTCTCAATCCATTCATGAAGGCATTAATCAAGTCCTTGTCACCTAAACCATGCTGAGGACACCTGGCATTCAGCTTCTTATACCCAGAGTGGTAATCATAGATAGATTTTCCATTGTCCATCTTGATGTTTTGAATTGCCGCTCATGCATTTTGAATCCGAGCAAAGGGGTAGTATTGCTCAAGAAACTTCAGCTGCATTTGTTGCCAAGATGTTACGCTGCCCTGAGGTAATTGGTACAGCCATTTCTTTGACCCATCTTGTAGTGAAAATGGGAATGTCAGGAGGCGAATATATTCCCTCAGTGTGTTATGTGTGGTAGTTGTGTGCACGGTTCACATTGCCATTTCAAAATCCTATAAGTGGCGCTGTGGATCCTCTCTAGGCAAGTCACTGAACATGGGCAAGATCTGTATCAAAGAGTATTTCAGCTCCCAAGTTTCAGTGATAGCAGGCAAAGTGATACCTGCTAGATTCAGATTGACATCTGTTGGAAACATGATTTCCTTCAGAGTCCTTTCAGGATCAGCTTGTTGTTGTGCCATCTCCTCTTCTTCAGACTATTTGCAATCGAAAGTTTATGGTGGTGACCTTTCCTCGTCACTCGCCAGTTCATCCTCTCGTGCTCGTTTTTCAGCTTCCCTTTTTAGTTTCATCTACTTATTGATGTACTTCTCCGGTTCAGGATGATACTTCAATTCACTGTCGATCCAAACAGGATCGAAGCCAAATATACACAGGGTCTCTCCCTCAAGAGACAGTTACAAAGTCAGCTCCCCGGCAACGGCGCCAATTTTGATGAGGCTGTCGTTCGCACTCTCAAAATAAATTTATAGCCTATCCTCATAGCTATATAGTTAGCTAATAAGTACAGGGTCGATCCACAAGGAGTTGATTGTGACTATCTCTTGAAACCTCCTCCACCTATCAAGAAATTTTGGTTTTGGTATCTTGGTCAGTGGGACTCTCTTGCCCAATATGAGAACTTAAATAAATACTGAAAAGGAAACAGATAGCTTGATCAATAACAAAAACGACTTGATCTGGACAAAGACATTGTTAAGTAAAAACTCTGGCTTGGTCATTGGTACAAATATATTCATCACATGTATGCATCGTTGGTTATAGGACTTGAATGTTGAGATCTTTTTTTACTCGTCACGCTCTCAACAAACTCTTCCCTGACCTATCCTTACTTAGTTGGCGACACGCCGCCGGCTCTCTACCTTGGGCAATACCTCTGTCGGAGTCATTGTTCAGTTTCTTGCCCAAAGAGCATTAATCACTAGAAAGGTCCAACAAGGAATCATCACGTCTAGCCCAGTAGGGTGGACACCTTCCGCTAATATTAATCGATCTTAATTGAGATAAGTTATGGAAAACACTCCTACTTCCCAATTGATTAGTGATCTAATATGTCTTAAGTGATTAACGACTTATTAATCTCTTAATTGTATTAAACCATATTGGAACAAGCTCATTAAAATATCGGGAACACATGCATGCAATTATCAAGCACAAATTAGACCTCTCAAGCCTAAGTAATCACTTAACTATCTTGCCCAGATCAAGTATAAAAACTTAGCTAGACATGAAAGTAAAAGCTCGAACACAATAAATTGAGGAACTCATAATAAGAACTATATTAAAAACTTACTAAGTACGTGAAAGTAAATCCGACCAAAAGTGCCGATCAGAAACTGTACGAACAAAACACAAATAAACGTTGCCCGTAGGACTTGTTCTTTTCCTCACAATCTCTCTCAAAGTAACAAGAATGAAAGCAACAATAATGGCGTCCCTTTGCAATAGCTAGGCTTCACTATTTATAGGCGAGTGCTTAGGGTTTGGCCCCCGGTCCTTAACATGGAAGGAAATTCACGAGCTACCTTGGAATGCAAGTAAATACTTGATAAGCACGACCCCAACATGGCATGTCACATCTATCTTTAGAAGATCCCTTGCGGATCCTAAATCTAGTCGGATAAGGAAAGATATTTAAGTTAGATCATCTTTTTCCTTATCCTTCTAGACCTAGGAGAGAAACAACATCTGTTGACCAAAACACTCCGCCCATCTTGACCAATTCTGTCCTGCCTGCCTACTTCCAGAAATGTAGCCTGTCATCCCTGTTTTGACCAGAATCTACCTGCAGAGCAACATACCTTCTCTTACCCAGAATATGTCCTCCTAGACACTAAAACTACACAAAACACACACGAAGACTCGATCTAGACTACCTAAAACAGACACAAAATATACACAAAATATGGACTCATCAGTCAAAAATAGATGTTTCTTTCACCTTCTGCCTCTTGTACTTCTCGGCCAAAACACGTCGGCGTCCACTTTGTGAAGAAGTTGTTTCCATATGACTTGATGGATCGGTCTCATGTGTTGCTGAATTTTGAGGTGCATAAATCTCCTTATATGCTGCATACAGCTCATGTAAGCTTGCGCAATACACTTTTTGCCACTTTTCTCCAGACTTCTTCTCCCCACTCTTCAACAAGTGTCCAAACAACAAAATTTATACGTATAAGCTGGATCAAGCAAAACACTCAAGAAGATGAGTTCGTTCATCTTAGTCGGATCCCCCCAATATTTTTTGAACTTGGCTATCATTCTTGTTTCCATTGATTTCAATTCACTATCATCACTAGTTATCCAATCTCTTAACATGGAACTAACCGAAGTAATCTCATGTAAGAAAGAATTACATGTGACATACTTGGATGCCGAGATTCTTGTAGTCAAATCAATAAAGGAGTTGACCAACTCACACATCCCTTTTTCCATTGTCCCAATCTGCACATAATGGAGGCCCATCATCAAGATCTGTCCTATGAAATGGATCTTTCTCACCATACACATCAAATGCTTTCTCGAACTTGCAAGCCGCGTCAAGCATTAGATAAGTGGAATTCCACCTAGTTTGAACATCAAACACAACCCACTCTTGGAAGAAACACCCTATTCTACACAACATTCCTTAAACTTAACCAATCTTGCAGGTGACTGCCTAATAAACTTCACAGCTTCTCGAATCTTATTCACAGCTGATCCTATCTCTTTCAATCCATCATTCACAACTAAAGCAATAATGTGTGCAACACATCTCATGTGAAGGAATTTCCCTTTCACCAAACAAGCACCCCGTGAAGCCAATCGGGGTTTAAGATAAGTCAAACATGTATTTTTAGAAGATATATTATCAATTGTGATAGAAATAATCCTAGAAATGCCCAATTCATGCAAACAACCATCAATTTGCCTCCCCAGATCCTCCCTCTTATGTCTCTCAATGGTGCCAAAATTGATGATTCGTTTATAAAATTTCCAATCCTTGTTAATTAAGTGTGTAGTAATGTAAATATTGTTAAATCTTTGCAAAGAAGTCCAAGTGTCTGTAGTAATACAGACACTTTGACCAGTTGCAATGAAAAAATCACGAAGTTTCAGCTTTTTATTGAGATACAACTAATAACAATCACATGAGATAGTCCACCTAGAAACTGGCCTAAACTTAGGCTGTAATGCTTTAACAAACTCTTGAAACCCCTCACTATCAACAAGTTTGAATGCGAGTTCATCTTTTATTATCATCTCTATTAATTTTCTCCTACACAACTCCGCATCAAATCTCCAAGTAGTAAGAGAGGATGCATTAGACTCTTGACCCTCATAGATTGTTTGCAAAGACAACTGAGTTTGCTTAGCATCAAGCCCATCTATAGGAAAATTCTTGCACTTTTCCATATGATTTAAAAGATTAGACAAACCATTTCTTTTTGTATTAGCCATATATTCTTGAGGACAATAATTGCACTTAGCTTTCGATTTCCCGTTCAGAGCCACAAACGGAGTAAAGTGATCCCATACACCTCCCAATCCCAGTATCTTTGCACTCAGCATCACACTGAACATTTTTCGTGGTCATGGCGCCGGTTGCAGAAGCTGCTGGTGGCAGCGATGGATTCTCAATTTCAGCAGTAGCAGCACCTTCATTAGTCGGTGGAACTTCAGACATCTATATGAACAAAATCACAAATACAATTAAATTGTCAATTAAGAGAATCAAAATCAGAAAGAATTAAAAAAAAAAACAATTATCATTGAAAAAAAAAAACCCAGCAAAATGCCAAAATCCAAAACAACAAAACCTACTGCTGCATTTACGTTACAAAATCCAATTCAAGAATCTAAGTTAATGTAATCTAATAACCCTATAAATAGTAGAATTAAAAGTTCAAAATATTACCTTGAATCCTCGAGGACAAAGTCGCAGTCGTCAAATTTGCTCGAGCGGTGGGGACGAGGGTCGCGTGGCCGTATGGGAGAGTCGGGCGACAACGTCAAATTTGCTCAGGCGCAGTCGGGGAGGGGAGGCGCCGAAGCGGGATGGTGAAAGAGTGAGTGAGAGAGAGAGTGACTTGTGTGAATTGAGGCGGAGCGGGATAGTGAATCTGTCTATGAGTGTGTTGTGTGTATATTCTAGGGTTACTTTTATACTAAAATAATTAAATGAATATATGAATTAATTTTTTGGTCGATTCGGGTCCGTTCAGCTGAGCAACACCACAAGCCGAAGCCGATCGAAAAAAATTCGCGTTGGGGTTTTTAAATCGAGACCGACCGACTAGCTCTTCGGCTTGGTTCGGTTCAAATCGATTGGCTCAGGTTCAGGTCGGGTCGGCGGTTGTGGGTCGGTTATACACACCCCTACTTGTTGGTCCCCACAAGTCAGAATAAGCATAATCCAGAGATTGGAGAGATTTGTGTTTACCTTCACCAAATGGTTGTGCAGTGCTCTTGCCAAGGATGCATTGCTCACACTGCTCATGCCTGAATGCTCCACCATTGATTATAATTCCTTGTTTCCTCAACTGATTCAAACTCTTCTCACTTGCATGACCCAATCTCTTATGCCAAAGCACTGAATCATCCATGGCTACTGCATTAATATCTCCAATCACAGTATCTCTCATCAGGTAGTACAAGCCATTCCTTCTTTCACCCTTCATGATGATCCTTTCTTCTTTCTTGACAATAACTCCTCCTCGGATTGAATACCAATCATATCCTTTCTCCTCCAGCTGTCTAAGAGAGATGAGATTTCTCTTCAAGGATGGTATAAAATCTCATATCAAGAAGAATTTACAAGATCCATCATACATTCTGAACTTCACACTACCCATTCCTTTAGCTGCACAAGATGAATCATTACCAAGGAGAACATAACCAACTTTTTCAAAATCCAACTTATGAAACCAACTTTGATTTGGACACATGTGAAATGAGCATCCTGTATCCAAAATCCAGTGACTGCTAACATGATAATCTATCACGTTTAGAACCTCTGCAACATCACATTGATCATTTTCGTTGTTATCTGGCTTCCCTCCCTTGTTGGATTGTTTTTGACTTTTCTTTCATAAAGAACAGTCTCTCTTCCATGGCTTAGCTTCTTGCAATGATAGCAATTATTATCATCATGTGCAAATTCCTTAGAAGGTTTCTTGAACTTATTTTTCTTGAAATCTTTCTTTGATTTCTTGAATTTTCCCTTTTTTGGTTTCTGTTTCACAGACAAACCTTCACCAACAACTTCTTGTTTCTATGATGTAGAAGATGATTTCTGCAACTCCTTGGCATTCACAACTAATTGAACTTCATCCACAGATATATCATTCTCTCTTCTATAAAACATTGCATCCTTTAAATGATCATAGGTTGAGATAAGAGCATTTAATAGAATTATAGCCCGATCCTCATCTTCTACCTTCACATCAACATTCTCAAGATCATCAATAATCTTGTTGAACAACTCCAACTGATCCTCCAAAGACTTTCCATCCACAATGTTGAACAAATACAGTCGTTACATTAAAACATGTTTGCAATGATTTATTCAGGTAAATCGACTCAAGCTTCGCCCAAATTGCTACTACACTCTTTTTCTTTACTACCTCTCTCAAGACTTTATCCCCTAAACACAAGATGATCAAATTGTGTGCCTTCTCGCGCATTTCTATTTTCTTAAGTTCGGCCTCTACTACAGCCTCCATGGACTTATCTTTGGATTCACCACCCTTCGTTGGAGCTGATGATGATGAAAACACCTCATCTTCCTTTAATGCTGCTGCCAAGCCTTGATGAGTTAGCAGGGCACGCATCTTGATTCTCCACAATCCGAAATCATTCTTGCCTATGAATTTCTCCATTTCCATTTTTATTGTCGTCATCAAAAATATCGCGATCTACATCCTCCAATCAAAACTCCGATGAGGAATTCAAATAAAGAATTCCTCACACCCCGCAACGAATTGCCTCAATCTTCGAATAATCCAGCTACAGAAAACCACCGTAGATTCGCTTCCGGCAGACGGCGCCACTTGTTAGGATTAATCGCAAAAACAAAACAAAAACATGAAATTGCACAAGATTTACGCGGTTCGGTTAATGTGACCTACATCCACAGGACTGATGAACCCATATTTATGTCCATTTTTCGTGTCTTTTTGTTGTGTCTTGTGTGTCGTTTTTTAGTGTTTTTGTGTCTGGGGGGACACAAGTTGGAGGAAATGGGTGCAGGGCAGAACAGGTGCGATTGTGGGCACAATCTGGTGAAAAACTGCTTTTCTGGCGTTGGGCAACGATACCAAGCAATATGGACATAGGGCTGAAGTCTGTAGCTGGGAATGCAAAGGCGTATCTTGAGCAAGTTACAGGTGAAGGAGTATCTCCCCATCATTTTGGCCAAAGCAGCAGAGTACCCAAAATTTTGCGCATCATGGCCAAGACTGACGCATTCGTAACCAAGACATAAGGAATGTGGGTCGTGGGCAGTAGACGTTACTTCATCTCCAAGGAAGAAGATGAGGAAGGAAACTTTTATCCTTATCTTGAAGAGTCCGATCAGCACCAAATCCTCCATGGAGAAGGAAAGTCAGTCCAAATCTATCCTAACAAGAAAAGGAGGCCTAACAAGGAAAGAAGTTCAAGCCCATAAGGAAACTGACTTCAACCCTAATTCATGCCTATATATATGGCCCCATTCTCTTTTGTAAAAAATCTTTTTCAGCACTCTTTATTTGATTCTTTAGTTAGGTTTTTCGTTCTGCAATTTATTTCGAGTTTTAGTAGGAGTAGATAGGTCCTACGGGCAACACCCTTTACTTTTCTGCACTACTTTCTGCTGGCCATCTTGGCCAAGACGTTTTTAGTTTTGCTTGGGGACAGTTTATATTTCAGATTTACTTCAAAGTATGTTTTCATTTATATCTTTTGCGTTGATCTCAATTTATATTATGTCTAGCTAAATTCCTAAGCCTGGATTGGTGAGATGATTTGAGCATAAACCGAAACACTCGTGAGGTCTAATTTGAACTAAATTCTTGCATGTTTTTCTTCCCGAAATACTAGGTTTGTTGACCAATGCTTTTGTTGAACTTGAGTAGTTAATAGGTCGTTAATTACTTGGGCAAGATAAAAGTACAAATAGTAATCAGAAGTTCACATAGAGAGTCTCTTGTGCCTGAAAAGTATAACGAGTATTGGAGAGTAGTCGATGTCTTGGGCATCTCTTGGCTGATTTGGATCGAAAAGAAATTAATTGTGATACCCCGAGTTCTTATATCTTTAGAGAGCGTCTAATTAACCGAGTAAGTTCAAAGATGAGAATTTAGGAGTAAAATGTTTCTTTTCTAATCGATAAGTTTTGAATAAAACGTTTAATTTGCCTTGTGAATCTTGTGTGAATTTATCTGTTCTAATTATCTGAGATGATAATGATGTGATACGATGATAATGATGTGATATGTTTGTTGAGTCGTTTATATGAAAATGAGTATGAGAATAAATTCCGAAAAAATCCCGAAAAGTTTGTTTAATTAAGATAACATAACGTTAATCGCCGAGAAATATGTTTACGCCGATGAACCTAGAATAGAGTTAAATTAGAACCTTCGAACTTAGAATTTCTTTTAAGATCACTGAAATAGGGTAAGAACTTATCCGAGCATTGAGAAGAGAAATGAGGCATTAGTCTTGAAAAAGATTAATAAACGGATTAATAAGCCGATTAAATTCTTTTAAGAATTAAAGGACTAAAATGATCGAAACCTTTAATCTTTTAATTTGAGACGTGACATAGGATTGAGATGAGTTAGTGTCAAAAGTGAAACGAGAAGAGGTTAGACCCGTTAATAGAACAAAACGGAATTAATACGAATCGTTTTACCCGGAAAACCTTTACGACCGGATAATTAATACCCGTAACGACACGACGACGACACATGTCATCCACATCTCTCCCTCTCTCGCCACCTCACAACTCCTCTCCCATCATCCCTCAATTTCCAAGACCAACACACCATGATGATGTCTTATGCATGGATTGCTTAAAGTGTGCATACAAGTTAAGTTCACATCAACTATCAAGTCTTGTCTTTTACAATTTCCAACAAGTATATCTTTTTCTCTTTGTTGAATTTTAATCTTATTCATCTAAGACAAGTAGGAAAGACCACAATTCATTTATCAAACTCCATCTCTCTCTCTCCATTCGATCTCTCTCTCTCTTGCAAGAAAAGAAAAACAACCTCTCAAACCCTCCCAAGCTCTCTCTCCCTCACGGCATTCTCTCTCTCTCCCTCATACTTGATTTTTCTTCACATGCAACCATAGATTCAAGCTCTCCATCCATGGAAATGAAGTAGAAGTTATCAATCTCCATCCATTTCATCCATATTTTCAAAGAAAGGTAAGAATTTTCCAAGTTCTTGAAGTTGAATTCAAGAATTATCCAACACTTTTCTTTATTTTGATTCCTAAAACCTATGGATGATTAATCCCATATTATTTCTTTTTCTTTGAGGATTCAAGAAGACATCCTTCTTTCTTTCAAGATTCAAGCTTTGAAACTACCATTTCCATCCATTTCAATCCCAAGAGCCAAGAGAAGGATTCCCATTTAATTAAGTATGAATTCATTTGATTAGTTGTAAAAATGTATGTCTATAAGTCCTAAAGGAAAGATCTATGCATGTATGTTATTTAATTTATGTTTAGGCAAACTTAGGATATGCATGTGCTAATCAAGTGAGAAGAATTCGTTAGGAGAATTGAGCACTAGATATTAATCGATGAATTAAGAGAAGAAAAAGAAACTAAAACCCTAAAAATTTAATAAGTGCCGAAAATTTAGTAAAAATAGGAAAAATATAAATTCTTTGAGTTATTGTTATTATGATGCTTGATTTGTTATTTTTATCATGTTAGTAATGAGATTATATGCATGAAAAATTGAGAAATAAAATGCACAAAATGTGTATGTGTGTGCCGTGATTTTTGAGAAAAAAATAGAGATTTTATATTGTTAATTTTGTTGATGAATTGAATGTTGTTTTGATCAATGGAATGATTGTATGTTATGTTAATATGATTATACATGTGTGTAAATTAAGAAAATAAGTTTGCATGCTAAAGTTTTGAAAGAAATTAATTGTAGAAATAAAAAAAAGGATTGGATGTTTAAGTATGTATTAATGTTAATTTGAATATGGAATAGAGATAGAAGTGTTGATAAAAAGACTTAAAATTGAAAAGCTTTTAATTAAATAAAAGATGAAAAAAAAAATGTATAAAAAGATTTATTAATTAGATGTCTTACATTAAAATTTAAGACTTGAAATTTTACAAAAAAATACAACAAAAAGATCTTTTATAATTAATAAAATGAGTTAATTCATAAAAAGGTGTATCAAAAGATAAGGAAATTATTTAGTAAGAAATAGCTTAAGCTAAAGACAAATAAAGAAGAAATTATTAAAGAAATAAACAAAATAGAGAAAACCGAGTTTAAGAAGAATTAATCGATAAGAAATAAAAAGGAAGTTAATTTGAGTAAAGAAAAGATGCTAGACGAGTTAAGATAGATACTCGTATAAGTTGATCGAGAAAATGAGAATAAAATAAGATGTCAAGAATTAAATAGAAAGAAGATTAATTGAATAATTAATTGAATACATTGTTTCTAACCAGACGAATAAAAAAAGTAAAACCGAGATAATAGTTAGATGAACAATAGTCGAGAATGAGGATTGAATTAAAGAAGAATAAGAAAATCCTAATTTTATAAGAGTTAATAATGATTAAGGAGAAATTTTGTTAATTGAATAAAAGTTATAAAATACCTTATAAGACAACGGATGTAAAATAAAGCATTGTCTATATAAGTAAGAAAAATAGAATGAATAGTTTGAAGCCTTCATAAAAAGAAATGCATAATCGAGCTAGACTTTAAGGTCCAAATGGAATGCATGTTAATGTGTCTTGAAGTATGTTCGATTTATTTGAATTTATTATATGTTTGAATAAGTGTTTAAATACATGATAGTATTATAATGTGAAAGATGATTGAATTTGTATGCTAAATGATTGTTTGTTAATTTGAGAATGAACTAAAGTCTTTGAAAGAAAGCTCAAGTAATAGAACGATAACAATGAAGTTATAAATTAAAACGAGAAAAGTGTACGATATTGGGTAGTAAGTTAACCAATTCGAATAGAGTTAATAAAATAAAGACGAGAACGTGAGATCTTTTAGAAAAGTTAGAACGAAGAGAGCGACGACTCAAATAGAAGTCCGCCAGTTTAAGTCCAACGCCTTTGTGTCCGTCTTTCATATATCTTACCTATCGATGTCGAACTATGAAGGATCGAGCCGGACGGATCGTTAAGCGAGGACAAATAGCCCTAGACCACCTAGCTAGTTCTTCGGAAGTCAGGTGGGCTTTTCTGAACCAAAACTATTGATGAAAATTAGTATGCTACTGAATATTATGATATGTTTTTCAAATGTGATTGACTTGCCATTTTATTGAAGTTAGTATGTGTTATCACCTATTTATATGAAGATGTGATTATCCTGTGAAAGCAGGAACCCACGTGTGGTATATGTTGAGGTAACTGTGAGCCTTGCTTCGGTTGGGCCGGTCACAGTGTTTGAGAAGGAGGCCTACTTCTCGGCACAGTGAAGTTATTGGTGATAGATGATACATGCTGTTATATTATGTTATTTGACTGCGCAGTCTGTTTTAAATAAAAATGTTTTGACATGCACAAGTAAAACCGTTTTTAAAACTGCTTATATACTTGTGATGTTTGGCAAGGCAAGTTCAATTAATATAGCTTTAAAAAGCATCTTTATTCAAATGTTTTGGCTTGTGTTCACTGAGTACGAAGTACTCAGCCCTACGTGTGTTTCTAAACATGCAGGTTGACTGGATGGCGATGGCGTGGATACTTGGTGGTGTGGTTTGGTTTTGTTGGTTAAGTTTAGTAGAATTTCGGACTGGCATTTGTACGTCTTTATACGTGCAAGTGTTGGGAGTTGATGCTAATTTCCGCTGCAATCTTTTTGATTCAATGTCTGTTGATGCTAGTACTCTAATATTCATGTTTTTGATTCCGAGCGTTGTGCTCGAAGACTTTGAATGCTTGTTGAATTCGTAAACCCTTTAACTTGTAATCCTGAGCGATGGTCTCGTAACTTGATTTGTTGTTGAACATGATCCCTTTTTCTTGATGTATATATTCGTATGTTTCCCCTTTTATTGGAATTTCTTTCCCATCAGCATGAATTACTTGTTTGAATTCCTGTTAAAAGTGAAGTTAAGATGCTCGGTTATTAATTCTTTATGCCTTTGAAAACCAAATTCGATTGCCTTATATTCCATCTTTGTTTTCCCCGAGCATGTTCCCTTTATTTGAGTTAGTTGTTAGTTGTTTAGGTTTGTTATTATTCGCAAGTCGCACCTCGAGAGTCGGGGCGTGACATTAATACTTCTTAGGCAAGATAGTTGCTGACGAGTCTTCGTGGCTATCTTGATCAAGGAAGGGGTTTTGTCTAGAGTGTCTCTGGCATAATCTAAGTTAAAAGGATAGATGAAGAGTAGAGTATTCTAGTCGTGACTTCGTGACCATAGGGCTAGAATTAATCTGCTTGGAAACCAAATAGTAATTGCAAGTGACCAAAATCTTTGCACCAATGACCGAGTGAGTGTTTATCATTAATGATTCGATCCCAATCCCGATATCTTTTAGTTTTCAATACTTGTTGACCATGATGAGTGCAGTCCAGACCAAAGCCTTATTTTGCAACACCGATTACGTGGAAGAGAGACTACACCAATTCCCTTGGGTTCGATCCTGCTTATCGTTGGCTACTGCCTACTGTGGGCATAGGAGTTATAAATTTTATTTGTGCGAAGTACAAATGACAACTTCATCAAATTGGCATCGTTGCCGGGGAATCGACAATACGATAGTTTTCTCTTCAAGAAAAGAGCTTTGAGCAAGACGATTCTTACTCTGACCAAGAGAGTGAAGGATCTGAACAAGAAAAGATGGCGGAGAAGACCATAAGGGAGATCATGTTCCCTGAAGACAAGGGTATTAAGCCCTCGAGCATCAAGCTGCCCGAGATCACCAAAAATTGGGAGCTTAAACATTCATTGATCCAGATCTTGCCCAAGTTCAGCAATCATCCCGGGGAGATCCACAAATCCACCTTCAAAATTTTGAGATGTCATGCAGCACCATCCGGGTCAATAACCCTCATGAGAGATTTGAGGATTATGTAAGGTTGCCTGCATTCCTCTTTTCACTACTTGATTTGACACAAGAGTGGCTTTATACCTTGCCCAAGGGAAGTATGGATACATGGAAGAAGTTACAACAGGCATTCCTCGACAAATGTTTTCCAGTTGGCCACATGCAAAACGTGAGGAATGCAATTTCATCAGTCAAGATGGGCACACATGAGTCGTTATATGAGTACTATGAGAGGTTCAAGAAGATATTGTCGTGATGCCCACAACACCGGATTGAGGAGATAGATCTTGTTGAGTATTTCATGCGTGGATTGTGAGCTTCGGAAAGAAAGTGGATTATAGCTGCTTGTGGAGGAGGAATTATTGATCAATCACCATCGGAAGTGTTCAAGAAGATAGCTGCTATGACCGAGCAATCAAGAGATGAAGATGACATCCCTAGAGGCAGTTCTCATGACCATAGTGGAAATAAAGATACTCTGGTCAATACCATGAAAGAGTTTATGGCCAAAATGGATGATAGAATCGAGGCTTTGAGCAGAAAGATTGATAAAGAAGAAGTCAAGGCGATATGGCAGAATCAACAAGGTGTCCCTGGGCAACAGAGATTCGGTTATGGGCAAAACAACAACTTCGGGTACCACTAGAATGAGAATCTGAGATATGGCAATAATTATTACCAAGTGCCACCTCCATATTAGCAACCTCATCAACCTGCCCAACAGCAGCAGCCATATGTTATCCCCCATCATGACCAGAACAGAGGAGAATTCATGAGGGACAACATGGATCGCTTTTGGAAGGATTTTGAGAACTTTCAAATGGAAAGTCGAGGCACATCTAACAACCTCCAAGCTCAATTAACTCACATTACTCAACCATTGTCTAAGCTTGTTGAAGAGAAGAGCGGGCGATTTCCTGCCCAAGTGGAGATCAATAAGGAGCAGGTCAATGCTATGACCATGCGGAGTGGAAGGACATTACCTGAACCAGTGCCCAAGGCACCACCTAAAGAAAACCATTGACACAATTGCCCAAAGGAATCAGAAGCTACGTAAAGACTTTGAGTGTTTCCAGACCGAGACCAGGGACAACACGGCCAATATTAGTGCTCAACTATCACATATCCTCCAAGCCATAACAAAGTTGGTGGAAGATAAAAATGGGAAACTTCCTGGTCAAGTTGAGATTAATAGGGAGCCAACGAAAGAAAAGGTGGAAATTGAGGAAGTGAGCATGGGTTCAGCTGATGCGGAGGAATTATATGATGAACTTAAGGCCAAAAGAGATGCCACCATCTTGGCCAAGAAGAATCCCGTCTTTAGTTCAAAGGAGGATGGTGAGTTGTTCGAGTCTTTGAAAGCTGAAAGAGAAGAAATGCTGTGGGCCAAGAGGACCAGTTCCAAGTCTGGACCTTATCCAAGGAGATTTGCCTAAGACAGGAAGAAGCAAGAGATGGCCGACATGCTCAATACTTTTAGGAAAGTGGAAATCAACCTTCCTTTGCTCACTACTCTAAAGTCCATTCCCAAACGTGCTTAGTTCTTGAGAGAGTTGTGCACTAAGAAGACAAAGTACCCCGACAATGCCAATATCCATATGGTGGTGAATGTATCAGCCATAATGTATCCAAATTTGCCCATAAAATGCAAGGATCCGGGCATGTTCTCTATACCATGCATAATTGGAAACACGAAAATTCCAAAAGCGATGCTTGATTTGGGCGCCTTCATCAATGTTATGCCCAAGTCAATGTACGATGAGATGATGATAGGATCATTATCCCTCACTCGAGTTGAGATCCAATTGGCAGATTCATCGACAATATGGCCCGAGGGACTTTTGGAGGACGTATTGGTCAAAGTTGGAGACCTCATATTTCCGGCTGACTTTTATGTCTTAGATACAGGCAAAGCCTCGACCGAGGTACCGGTAATGCTCTTGGGACAACCATTCTTGAAGACTTTTAGGACCAAGATTGATTGTGAGACGGGCAGGTTAACATGCATGATCGCATGCGAAGTAGTTACTTTCGATGCCTATAACACATATAGGCAATCCCATAATGTTGAGATGGTCAAGAGCATTGGCACTATTGATGCAACTACGGAAGATTCTGGGAAACAGATTGGTATTGATGATCCTATTGAAAAAGGCAAAACTGAGGACCGTGCCCAAGAAAATAGTTTGAAGATCATCCAAGCGCTCAACTACCTAAGTGTTGAGGTTGATGGGCAACACAAAATGAAGTTACCTACTTACTTCAAGATGATTAAAAAGCATGGATGTTGAGCAATCTGCTCAAGATGATGAATTGGAGATCAACCATAAGGGCGAGAGACCCTTAGAAATGGAACAGCTTGACCATGCTATGAAGAAATTGGGCAAACAACTGGTCGAGAACGAGAAGAATGAGATGAAGGCAAAGATGTTCCAAAAGAGATGGAGAGTATGCATCGATCAACAGAAGAAAAATCGTACAAAGCCTTTGCCATTCATTGATAAGATCTTGGCCGAGAAAAACTGTTGTTGCTTTGGATGGGAATTCGGGTTGCAAGCATGGCTCTACAAGAATAAGAAGAAGAAGAAGAAGAAGAAGAAGAAGAAGAAGAAGAAGAAAGCTCGCAACCGAATCATCAAGGAAAATAATTCCTACTATGGGCTTGATGTTGGTCAAAAGGAGGCTTTTGTTGGTCAAAAAGAGGCTTTAGATCTTCTTGACCATGAGCAACACTGATCAAGGTAACTTGACGTCATGCCCACGATGTTAACCAAGGCGCTGACCAGGAGACAACCCGGTACGTTTTTAAATTTTATGTTTTTATTTTATTTTCGTAATTTCTTTTAAGTAATTTTATTTAAGTGCTAACCTAAGGAAGTATAGATTTGTTTCTTGCAAGAGGTGTTTTGTTGGTCATGATTGTAAGAATTCAAGGAAACCATGTTCCCATTCATTTTTGTGGTCAAAGAAGGAGAAGTTGATGGCAAACAACTTGACATAAAAGGATGAGGAGCTTGGGCAACGAAGTAAGATTTGAATGACATTCAAAAGCGAGTGCACTACCATTAGTAAGGCCTTCATGCCCAGAATAATTAACAATGGGCAAGAGGAAGGTTGCTACCTCTGAACTATAAGGGATCAAGGTCAGCAGCCTGGGATAACTAAAGGGGCCTTTTTGCCTAGAATCGTTGACATGGGGCAAGAGGAAGGCTGCTACCTTTGAACTGTAGGACATCGAGGTCAGCGGTCTGGGCTAACTGAAGGAGAATGTTTTCGCATACTATGAGAGCTTACTTCCTCAACAACACACCAGAAGAGGGCACAACATGCTTGCAAAAACTTTCTTTCAAAACCATTGGTGGTGGACAGAACGTATACCTGCCTTACTTGAGTAACAAGGAGTTGCAAACCTTGAGATCTTAACCAGATTGGAAGAAGTTGATGAAATACATATGAAGACCGTCTAAGCCACTCATTTTGCCCTCAATGCGTACTTTGCCCACAACACATCCAGGTGTTTGCTATATCTTTCTCTTAAATTTGTTTTCTCCCTATTTGTGCTTAGATTAGGTTGTTTTTAATTTTTGTCGTTCGTATTGTCGTTTTTGTTCTTTGTTGTTGGTCACGACTTCACCCGCTTTGCCCAAAGCAAAGTGTGTGGGTGGGGTCGTTGTTATTTGTTTGAGTCTGTTGTGTTTGTGTCTTGACCACCTACCCACTTTTCTCAAAGCAAAGTGTGTAGGTGGGGGTCGTTATTGTCAAAATGTTTTGTTTAAATTGAGTCTGTTGATCAGCATGATTAGAGTCTAGGTCAAGGTCAAATATTAATTTATGTTATGATTGAGTATGTTGTAAGAAGATAGGTAGGACGGAATGAATCTATGAGCTACCTTGTGAGGATTTGAGCTTTTAATTGTTGTACATGTCATATGCAGTATAATTTTGTTTCTTGTGTGAGATGTGACCATGAGACTTGACGATCTAGAACTTGCCTGCATTCTCTTTGAAGCTTAGTTAACTTGATCAACACACTTAGATCATTTAGGCATATTTTTGTTCATTTAGCCCAAAGCCTAAAAAGACTTACCCTATGTTTATCCTTTGACTAGCCCCCTTGAGCTTGCAATGATTTATTTCTATGCACTTAAAATTTAGACAAAAAATTATAGCCGTCCCGGTCATGAGAACTCATGTAATACCCCGTCTTTTTAGTTAGCTTATTTTTTTTATCCTCCATGATGTGATTATGTGCTTAATATTTTTCTTCCTATGTGTTAAGTTTGAGTAGAAAAGATACGGGAGAAGAAATTCTCCCGGTAGCCCAAAAATGTCGTGTTTGAGTTCTATGTGATTTTCTCGTCTTGGTTAACCCGAAGCGAGTTGAAGTTGAAGTTTATGAGCATGAGAGTATGTGTTTTAAGAGGTGTGGAAGTTGTATGTTTAGTTTGCAAAAGTTTGATTTTGATGAATGGTAAAATTCGTCGTAAATTTCACTATCTACCCGGTTGTCCGATTTTCCATCGGAAAAGTGTTTCTGAGGTGTGGGAATTATTTTTGAAACCATTAAAATATATTTGGGATCATTTGAGGATAATGTTATGTGGCTATTTGATTAATTAAGCTAATATGGTTAATGAAATGAAATATAATGTTATCCACTTGGCATTTAAGGACTAGCATTTCATTTATGTCCTCAAACTCCACTCAAACCCTAGTATTTAAGCCTCCCTCTCTCCCTCCTTCTTGGCAGCAGCCCTCCCCCCCCCCCCTTCTCTCCCTCTCATGACCGAACACACACTAGCATGCACACACCATTGTTGTTCTTCAATCAAGCTTCAAGATCGAGCAAGAAATCGACTTCCAATCCAAGCATAACTCTAAACAAGGTTAGATCTATCATCCCCACGGTTTTAATCTTAATTTTGAGCATGAAAAACTCTTCTTCTTCTGTCCTTCATTTCGTGCACTATGCTAAGACAAAGGGGAAATGTTTCAATCTTCATATATCATGCTAGATCAACGATCTAAACCCCATTGCTTGTATGAAAAATCGAACCAAGTTTGAGCATGAAAAACTCTCTTTTCTCCCTCCTCCATTTCGTGCTCTATGCTAAGACAAAGGGGAAGTGTTTTAACCTTCATATCTCATGCTAAATCTGCTTTTTAGGCCCCATTTCTTGTATGAAAATCGAAAGAAAAGAACCCTAACTCTATTGCTACCCTTGACCGAAAATTATGGCTCATTTGGGGGTTTTTGATTCTTGTATTGCATGTTTAAATTGATTTTAAAAATGTGTTCATATGATGATTATAAGCATGTTTATACTTGGAATAAATGGGTTTGAAAAATCCTCTTGTACTTGTGCCTAAATTCGAAAATTTGAAAGCCAAGTTATAGTGTTTCTTCTTTCGCAGAAAATCTGCAGATCTGCTACCCTTCACCAAATCTGTTATAACTCTTTGCTCGTTTAACATTTTTGAAATCTGCAAATTGGGTTGAAAAGCAGACATCCATAGCTTTCTAATGGTATAAAGTAATCACCCAAATTCGTTGTGAGCAGTTCCAGAACTGCATTTGTATTCAGTGCATGTGTACAAAATATCTGTTTTGCTTGAGGAAAGTGCTAAGCATGTGATCTTTGTTGTTGATTGAAATGATTTTTGAACGCAAGTCCCCATGTCTTCATAAAGTATTTGATATATATATTTACTCGAAGTCTTGATTGTGTGAAATGTTGTTATTGCTTGAAATTGAAGTTGATGTTGAGATAAGTGTTGTGAATTGTTTGTTTGGTAATTGTTGGAGCTAAGTTGGGTAAGAGTTCGAGTTTTAGGTTAGATGTTTAGAAACCGAGAAAAGCCCTAAGAGCCACTTAGAATAGAAGTGAGAGGCTTCGAGGATTAAAACCTCTTGTCGTTATAGTTATTCTCTCGTCCTTATCGCCGCTCTAATTCCTTGAAGGGTCAAGTGGAAGCTTGAAGTAAGGAAGCGAGAGAGGAGAAGAAAGTAAGTGAAGAAGGAAAGCAAGCAAGGTGGGCTTTCTAACTTATGAAATGAGAATGTGATTATACTATGATATTACTATATGTGTTTTCAAATGATTAACTTGCCACATTTTGAGTTTTTGTATGATACCATCTACTTGAGGAAAGACGAATTTGGTCCTACGTGAGGTAGGATTGTGTGTACACGTATTAGTGATCGCGAGCCTTCCTTAGGTGGGCCGGTCACGGTGTTCGAGAAGGAGGCCTACTTCTCAACACTCAATGTTTGTTGTAGATGTGGTTTCATACTTATATGTTATTGACTGCGCAGTACTCAGCCCTGCATGTGTTCACTGAGTACGAAGTACTCAGCCCTGCATGTTGTTTTTAAAATGTGCAGGTTAGCTCAGATGGCGATGAAGTGTGCTTGGCGGCTTTTGTTGTTTAAAACACTCTAAAGATGTTTAAGCTAGGATTATATGTCTTCATACATATAATTCGGGCTATGTTTCCGCTGCAACACTTTGATGTTCTTGTTCTAATTGCTATACTTTTGTCTTCAATACTTTAAGCCTTGAACTCGAGACACTCATGTTATATTTTGGATGAACTACTCTCGTTGATGTTATGATAGTATTCTGTTAAAGCATGTTGGTAACGTTGGTAATTCTTGTTTATGCCCTGTCAGTACAACATATATCTCTTGTTAGTAATACCTTTAACTTCTGTTATTAAGTATGTGAGCATTATCTCATATCAACTGTTTCCACAGCATGTTAGTAACTTTTATACTTCGGTTACTAAAGAATGTCAGTACCAACACATATTAAAGTATTCCAATCTATGTCAGTAGCAACATATATCTTTCTCCGAGCATGTTTCTTGTTCTGTTCTCTATTATTTGTGTGATTCATTAGTCACGGCCCTCCCCCGGCCTAGTCATCTTCATTCTAGGAAGGTCGGGCTATGCCAGGAGTGGTCTAGAGAAGATGAGGGATGAAAGGAGGGCAAAGGGGTACACTATCTTGGGCTAAACACCTGACTCTTGAAGGATACTTTATATGTCAAGTATAGAGGTGTTGTTAAAAAAAAAGAAAAAAAAAAGAAGTAAAAGAAGAAAAAAAATTCAAATAAAAGTCCTAGAACATGAGTGTGTGCCAAGGCACGAAGACATTGGAAAGAAATGAAGAATCTGCAGCAGACTGTGCCCAGAACTGAGTTCGTATTGACCATAGCCAGTTCCTAAATATTTCCTACCTTATGCCTTAAGCCATATTATAACCCAATAAAAGACCTATTGATAGGTATTTTGATCATGAGATAGAAGGCAGACAAGCCTATGAAAAGTCAAGTTAATGTTGGTCACGAGCGTAAACACTTAGCCCAATACACTGTGAGACGAGTACTGTGAGGAATATTCTATCTTGCTCATTGATTCTATCGTGTCCTATTTGATGGCAATACTTGATTTGTATTTATGATTGTTTGCTTTGACCAATGACCATGATACGCTGAACTTGTGTTAAGTCTGTGTTTTAGTTTTGTCTTTTCCGTGTTTTGAGTCTTGGGCAAGTTGTAACTACACACTTGAGGACAAGCGTGATTAAAGTGTGTGGGTATGATGAATCCATATTTGTGTCTATTTTTCGTGTCTTTTTGTTGTGTCTTGTGTGTTGTTTTAGAGTCTTTTTGTGTCTGGGAGGACACAAGTTGGAGGAAGTGGGTGCAGGGCAGAACAGGTGCAACTGTGGGCATAATCTGGTGAAAAAACTGCTTTTCTGGCATTGGGCAACGATACTATGCAATATGGGCATAGCGCTGAAGTCTGTAGCTGGGAATGAAAAGGCGTATCTTGAGCAAGTTACAAGTGAAGGAGTATCACCCCATATCATTTTGGCCAGAGTAGCAGAGTACCCAAAATTATGCACGTCATGGGCAAGACTGACACAGCCGTGACCAAGACAAAAAGAATGTGGGCCGTGGGCAGCGGACGTTACTTCATCTCCAAGGAAGAAGATGAGGAAGGAAACTTCCATCCTTCCAAATCTATCCTAACAAGGAAATGAGGCCTAACAAAGGAAGAAGTTCAAGTCCATAAGGAAACCGACTTCAACCCTAGTTCATGCATATATATATGGCCCCATTCTCTTTTGTAAAAAATCTTTTTCAGCACCTTTAATTCAATTCTTTAGTTAGATTTTTCGTTCTACAATTTATTTTGAGTTTTGGTAGGAGTAGATAGGTCCAACGGACAACACCCTTTACTTTTTTGCACTACTTTCTGCTAGCCATCTTGGCCAAGACGTTTTATGTTTTGCTGGAGGACAGTTTATATTTCAGAATTAATTTCAAGTATGTTTTCCTTTATTTCTTTTGCGTTGATTTCAATTTATATTATGTCTAGCTAAATTCCTAAGCCTGGATTGGTGAGATGATTTGAGCATAAACCGAAACACTCGTGAGGTCTAATTTGAGTTAAATTCTTGCATGTTTTTATTTCTGAAATACTAGGTTTGTTTACCAATGCTTTTGTTGAACTTGAGTAGTTAATAGGTCCTTAATTACTTGGGCAAGATAAAAGTAGAAATAGTAATCAGGAGTTTACATATAGAGTCTCTTGTGCCTGAAAAGTATAACGAGTATTGGAGAACAGTCAATGTCTTGGGCATCTCGTGGCTGATTTGGATCTAAAAGAAATTAATGCTTCTTGGGCAAGATAGTTGTTGAAGAGTCTTCGTGGCTGTTTTGATCAGGGAAGGGGTTTTGTCTAGAGTGTCTCTGGCATAATATAAGTTAAAAGGATAGATGAAGAGTAGAGTATTCTAGTCGTGATTTCGTGACCATAGGGCTAGATCTGCTTAGAAACTGAATAGTAATTGCATGTGACCAAAATCTTTGCACCAATGACCGGGTGAGTGTTTATGTTTAATGATTTGATCCCAATCCAGGTATTTTTTTATTATTGATCAAGTTCTTGTTTAGTTTTCAGTACTTGTTGACCAAGACGAGTGCAGTCCAGACCAAAGCCCTATTTTGCAACACTGGTTACGTGGAAGAGAGACTACACCAATTTCCTTGGGTTCGACCTTGCTTACCACTGGCTACCACCTACTGTGGGCATAAGAGTTATAAATTTTATTTGTGCGAAGTGCAAACGACAACTTCGTCAGGCACAAGGAGCTTGCTTCTTTATTATTCATGAACACAACTTCGATTACAATAGAAATAGAAGAACGAACTCACTGCATCTACAATCTAGGAAATTACAGTAGTTCTCAATTCTCTCTAACATCTCTCTAGCTACTCTAACTGCGAATCTTTTTCTATGAAAAAGATGAGCTCGTTTAGGAGGTTATAACTAACTCTCCCCAAATTCAATCCTAGCCACTCGTTTCGGCGGCCAAGATCAATCTTTCAGCTCACTTAACTAATTGTCATTAAGTCCCTCCGTATTTGCAATTAAGCCTCTCCATGACTTTTGCAATTTAGTCCTTCTTCTCCTTCAGCATGCATGCATTTTTCTGCAGATTAAATCAACATTCCATAACTGCCAAACAACAACCTCCGAAATCCAAACCTTTTCTATATTTCCAGATTCTCACACTTTTGTCTGAAGACCCACTTATCAAGAAATCATCCACCCACACTAAACTAAAAAATGCCTCTTTATGCCCTTTCAAACAACAAGCATTAAAGAAACCATCATCATCCCTTCTTTCCCAAACAACAATAACATCGTCGCCGCCGCCGGATATTAAAACCGACCCCTCCGCCATTAATGTGAAAGCATTAACACTAGAATCATGCTTCGACAGAGTTGTAGGTGAACTACATTTTTTTTCGTCTTCGGATGATCTCCACACTTTTATCTGCCTGGTGATGGAGCCCCTGTAGACTGTATTATCGGGGGGGTTAAAGGCGACGGTATTAACGGCGTCAGAATGCGCGGCGGTAATGGAGTCGATGCATTGCATATCTGACGCTATTTTCCATGTCTTGAAGCTCTTATCCCATGAAACCGAGTAGAGTTGGCTAAGGTCATCATTAATGGCTAGTGCGACAACGACATCGGCATGCTGGATCTATAGCTTCTGCTTGTGACAACGGAATTGAACGTAGTTTTTCGCAGAGAGACATTTGAGAAAACAATCTTTCAACGTCAAAAGCATCGAAATTAGTTGGTGTTTTCCGTTTGGTCGGCGACGATGACGTCACCTGCTGCCAAACCCTAATCTTGGAGTCTTAGTGGGCCGTGAAGATTTTCTTGTTGCTAAAGGCAATGGACTTGGCCCTGCCCGAGCCTGACCCGAATGTCTCGATGAGGGCGAGCATCATCAGATCGAAGACGTTGATTTCCTTGATGGTCGTGGCGTACATGAGGTTGTTGTGCACCGTGAGGCAGCTGATCTGTGCCACCGTTGCCTTGATGGACGCAATACTGACGTGGGAGATTAAGGGTTTTCCGGTTGGGTAGTTAATATCACACGAAAGGAGATTGCCAAGGAATTTTGGGAGGCTCTTGATCAGAAGTACCGTGTTGACGAAGCCATCACAAAGAAGTTTGTAGTATCCAAAGTTATGGACTACAAAATGGTGGATTCTAGACCTGTGATGCAACAAGTGCAAGAATTCCAAACGGTTAGTGCATGATATCCATACCGAGGGAATGCCCTTGCCGGATGCATTCACCGTTGCGGTCATGATCTACAAGTTACTACCAAGCTGGAAAGAGTTCAAGGGCTACTGATGAACCCATATTTGTGTCCATCTTTTCTTGTTTCTTTCTTGTGTTTTTAGTCTTTATCGAGTCATTATGTGTCTGGGAGGACACACAAGTCGAGAGATAGTGTGCAGGGGAAGAACAGGTGGATGCTGGGTAAATCCGATGGAAAATCTGTTGTTGAGATGGTGATACGATG
Source organism: Schizonepeta tenuifolia (assembly GCA_029490685.1). Taxonomy (NCBI): domain Eukaryota; kingdom Viridiplantae; phylum Streptophyta; class Magnoliopsida; order Lamiales; family Lamiaceae; genus Schizonepeta; species Schizonepeta tenuifolia. The sequence continues at coordinate 67,748,789 of CM055958.1, read as the reverse complement.
CGAATGGGCATAGGGCTAGAAGCTTATAGCTGGGCAACATCGAAACATCCTTTCTACAAGTCAGGAAGCACCTCCCCATATCCTTAAGCCAACAGACAGAGTACTCGGAGGAGCCAGGATCGTGGTCAAGACCGGAGGCAATTCAGGATGCAGACGATAAAGGGCAGGATGCGAGTCGGACCAGAAGTAGCAGCAGATTTTTTTTCCTTCAAGGAAGAGGATAAGGATTGGATGTTTACTTCCTTATCCTAGTCGAGCCAAATCATGGAAGATATCTACCACGCAAGGAAAGAAGGATCGTGCATGCGAAGGAAAGAGAGAGAGGCGGAGGTTATGATATGCATGGGAAGAATCCTCATTCAACAAGGAAACTTCCCTAAACCTTAGAATCTCATCGCCTATATATATATGGTCGATTCTATCATGTAAAGGAGCTCTTCGAATTCAGTAGTTTTTAGATTAGTTTGCATCCTAGTTTGAGTGGAAGTAAGGAAGAACAAGTCCTACAGGCGATTTACAGTTTATTACGTTCGTTTATATTTTCTGCACTTTAGTTTTAGTTGCTGGCATGAAGCCAAGACCCTGGTTGCTGACTACGCTTTTGGGCAGCAACCCCTTTCCAGATTTATGCTAAGTATGCTTTTCTTTATTTGTTTTGTGTTCTTATTTAATATTATGTCTAGCTAAGTTTATTGTTTGGGTTGGATGTAGATGAAGTGATTCTAAATTACTCGTTCAAACTTGTGAGGTCTAATTGTGTTAGTTCGTTAATTGATTTTGTTCCCAAAATACTTAGGATTAATTCTAGACTTAATTGATATTGAAGTTAATTGATCACCATCTAGATATTGAGATTAAGTCATCAACAGAAATTGGGATCAACACGAGAGTGTCTTTCGTGCCCAAGAAGGTAAAGGGTGTTGGAGAGCAGTCGGTATTGACCTGTCTCTTGGCTGTCTTGGGTCTATTTATTCTTAATGCCTCTTGGGCAGCATCGTTACTGAAGTGTCTTCGTGACTTTGCTGAACAAGAGAGAAGATCTTTCCTGATGGTCAAGATCTGTAAAATTGATTAGACATAGGTTAAGTGTGTTAGCATCGTGACTTCGTGACCTTAGGGTGTTAACTAATCTTTGCCTTAAACCGAGTGATAAAATTAGTTAATTGAATATCTTTGCACCGATGAACGAGTAAAGAGTAATTAGGACCATGGATTCGAAACCCAATCCAAACTCTTTTGTTATTTGATATTGTTATTTGTTGAGTACAGGTTATTAAGATACTTTGTGACCAAAACCCTTTTGTTGAGCAACATCTGAAGAGCAAATTACGCCGAGTCCCTTGGGTACGATCCCGCTTGCCGCTGACTACTACCTTGTTGGGCAAGAGGTGTTATAAATATTATTTGTGTGAAGTGTGTGACGACAGCGCTCCGTCAGCTACCTTAAGCACAAAAAGGAGATGAATCATGAATCCTTGGTTGCTAGACTTCAAGTCAAAACTCAAGTCAAAGACCAACAGTTAAAGGCCAAGGCTCCAATGGAAGCCAAAGTGAATCTGACCGAGGGAGCAGCTAGACCTTCTAGGAAGCGCCCATGCCAAACCTCGAACAAAGGCAAAGGGAAAGAGGTAGCTGCTCTACCAAAGTTTAATGGAACCTGCTACAACTGTGACAAAGCCATCCACATGGCAAAGAACTACCGTAAGCCGAAGAAAAATAAGACGAAGAACAATGTCAACAATGTCGAGAAGGACTTCGACAAGTGGGATAAGGAGGACCTCGTGGCGATGATCACCGTGGTGAATCAAGTCTTGACCCCTACACCTATGTCTTGGTTCATGGACACGGGTGCTATTGTCCATATCTGTGTGAACCGAGACCTGTTCTACACCTACAAGAAAGTGGAGGATAGGTTCGTTACTGAGGCAAGTGATCAAACTTCCAAAGTTCTTGGAGTTGGTACTGTGATACTTCAACTCACCTCTAGAGTGGAAATCACCTTGAAAGATGTGTTGCAGCTCTATCTATTCGAAAGAATTTGATTTCTGGGATCAAGTTGACTAGGGCAACTTTTGATGTAGACCTTCATGGTGAACATGTAATAATACGAAAGTGGGGAAAGACTCTCGGTAGAGGTTATGCCTCTGAGGATCTTTTCAAACTTGGTGTGAGAGCTTGTAAGTCTCCTAAGGCAGTTGCTAATAAAAATGCTTCTACTTCTGCTTACTTGCTTGAGTGCTCTGATTTATGGCATTGTAGACTTGGTCACATAAATCTAAATGCTATAAAAAGACTAGTAAACATGGATTTACTAAAGATAAATGAATTCAATTCACAAGACAAATGTGAAGTCTGTGTGAAAGCTAAAATGGCTAAGTTACCGTTTAAGTCGGTTGAACGAAACACTAAACCTCTAGAACTAATTTACACTAATATTTGTGACTTAAAGTTTGTGCAAACTAGAGGTGGTAAAAAGTATTTTATTACTTTTATTGACGATTACACACGATATTGTTACCTTTATTTGCTAAGAAGTAAAGACGAGTCTATTGAAGCTTTTAGAAACTTCAAGAATGAAGCTAAAAATCAACTTGGTTGTCGAATCAAGATGGTTCGGAGTGATAGAGGTGGAGAATATGTTGCTCCATTTGCTGAATTATGCAACGAAAGTGGTATAATCCATCTGCTCCTTATTTACTACAATCAAACGACGTTTCTAAATGTAAAAATCGAACTCTTAAAGAGATGATGAAAGCCTTGTGGATTAGTTCGGGATTACCCTAGAACATGTGGGGAGAAGCTGTATTAACAACTAACTATATCCTGAACAAGATTCCACTCAAAGAGAAGGACGTGACTCCCTATGAGCTTTGGAAATGAAGAAAACCTTTGTATAAATACCTCAAAGTGTGGGGGTGTTTAGCTAAGGTGGAAGTGCCTTTACCAAAACAAGTTACAGTTGGACCTAAAACGGTAGATTGTATTGGTTATGCACTCAACAATAGCGCTTATCGGTTTGTAGTACACAAATCGTAGATACCCGATGTTCATGTGGGTACAACAATCGAATCAAGGAATGCTATGTTCTTTGAGAATATCTATCCTAATAAGGATAAGATTGATCCTAACTCTAGCAAGAGAGTTGAGGATGAAGCTACAAGTTCTAAACTTGTAGATGAGCCTACGAGTTCTAAACCAGTAGATGGAGATGAGGCGACCGCTGAATAGAAAACGACCTAGGTCTACTCCTGTAAATGTAGAACCTAGACGTGGTACTAGAGTTCAAAAAGTAAAGATTTATGGATTGGACTACGTCTTTTTAATGTTAAACAGTAAACCGGTGATGATAAGAAAAGCCTTATCTGGTTCGGATGCGGCTTTGTGGAAAGAAGTAATAGACATCGAGATTGAGTCTATTATGTAGAATCACACTTGAGTGTTAGTTGATCTACCACCGGGTTGAAAAGCTTTAGGATGTAAGTGGATCCTAAAGAAAAAATACAAGTTTGACGGGACTATTGATAAATACAAAGCCCGACTTGTAGTTCAAGGGTTTAAACAAAAGTAAGGATATGATTTCTTCGATACCTACTCACTCGTGACAAGGCTTACTTCCATTAGGACGCTTCTCGATATTACTGCTTTGCACAATCTCGACATTCATCAAATGGATGTAAAGACTGCATTCTTGTACGGGGAGCTAGATGATGAATCTATATGAAATAACCGGAAGGGTTTGTAGTACCTGGGCAAGAGCACAAGATATGCAAATTTCAGCGGTCTTTATATGGATTGAAACAAGCGCCTCTACAATGGCACTTGAAATTTGACGAAGTAATGTTGTCAATGGTTTTAAGACCAACGAGAGTGACAAATGTGTCTACATTAAGAAAACGGGTGACGATTACATTATCGTTTGTCTTTATGTAGATAACATGTCGATAATATGTAGCAACTCTCGTGTGATTGGAGAAACAAAGAGGATGCTAAGTAAAAACTTTAGGAATTGCTTTGACGCAATCTCACTATGTTGAAAAAGTGTTGAATACGATAAACCTATAGCTAAAACTCCATGAGAACCTAATGTTCATCTAGATGAGCATAAGGGTGAACCAGTTGGTCAAGATGAATATGCTAAGATCATTGGGAATTTGATGTATCTTACAAACTGCACCCGACCTGATTTAGTTTGTTCGATACGCAAATTGAGTAGCTACACGGCAAATCTGGGTAAAGAACATTGGAAAGCCCTCGAACGTGTTTTGAGATACTTGAAATATACTTAGAATTTTGCAATTCATTATTCAAGAGAATCTGCTATACTTGAAGGGTACAATGATTATAATTGGATATTTGAATCGAAAGATTTGTTTTCGACTAGTGGATATGCATCCTATCGAGGGTGGTGTTGTATCTTGAAAGTTCAAGAAATAGACTTGTATAACAAGAGTCTACCATGGAATTTGAGTTCATAGCTTTGGATAAAGCTGGTGAAGAAGCTGAATGGCTTAAGAATTTTCTTGAGGATATTCCATGTTGGCCGAGGCTTGTGTCCTCAGTGTTAAGTCACTGTGATAGCCAATCTGCAATTGGACAGACACAAAATATATTTTATAATGGCAAGTCTCGACATATTCATCGATGACACAATACCGTGAGACATCTGATCACGAATGGAGTTATCTCGATTAACTATGTGAGGTCAATAGATAATCTAGCGGATTCGCTAACGAAAAGCATAAGTCGAGATCAAATGTATAAACTGTTAGAGGGAATGGGTGTAAAATCCACATCTTAAGGATGATTATAGTGGAAACCCAACCATGATGACTGGAGGATCCCAAGAACTTGGTTCAAAGAGACAAGAAGCTATAAGAATCTGTGTGATAAGCACTCGAACTTGTCTATTCTCTTAGAATAATGGACACAAAACGTTAGCACGAATGAGGATTGAGATAATATTGTATCAATTTTATTGTCTTGGAATACACCAAGTAGGACTAGTTCAAGGCAATATGACCAATAGGCCGCCAGTATACTCGATGATGTTGACTATGGAAAGGTTCAAGGCCACGAGCCAACTAACCAAATGTAATAGTGTCTCTTGAGAACTGAGCTAAGTATCTGCATACATTTGCATATGGCTTTCTCACTCATGTGGGGGTTGTTAGAAATAATGGTTCGATAATCATTATTTATGGTGGTTAATTATTTAATTGTTGAGAATTAAATAATAGAGGATTATTCTACTTATCATATAGATAATCTAAATATTTCCATGTTCTCAAAACTATTATTTGGTGAGTGAGAAATGACAAATTTGAGTTGTGTGTAGGATATGAATTTGTTGTAGGCAAATTCGTATATTGAAGAAACGAGTTCGAGCTCAAGACGATAATTTGCTGTAGACAAATTTGTATAATCGTATATTGAAGAAACGAATTCGAGCTTAAGACATTGATATTGGGCTTGGCCCAATTATCTAAACTACAAATAAATTAAACATTTGTATTGTTTAAACATCGTGGATGTTGTTGCTCCTTTTCTCTTTTATTAAGGCAACATTCTTGCTCCTTTATACATCTAACTTCAAATTTTGCTCATTTTTTCCAATTAATTTGATTCCAAAAGAGAAAAGAATTTAAAATTTCATTTTGCCTATCCTTGAACATTTACACATTTGCGTAAAGCTTCTCTTGTGGGCCAAAATATTCGGGCCTCTGAAGGTCTAATGTGATAGAGCTTTGGGCTTAATTCAACAGTCCATTATCATCTTATTTATTTCCATCTATTTTTTCTTTTACTTAGTAGTATTGTAAATATTATTATATATTATTATTGTACATTAATTATTCATATATCTATATATATATATATATGATGGGACAGATTTTCTACGGTTACAGAATCTGATTTTCTCTCTATTTTCTTTTCTTCTCATCTTTCTGCATCTTTTATTTTTACCATTGGAATTTCTTGTTCAAGGAAATATTACAACACGTTATTAGCACGAGTCTCTAGTCAATTGAGTGGAATTGGAAGTAAGCCACAAGAATGCCAAACTCAAACATGCAACTCATGGAGAATGAAAGTACATTGTGTCTAGTGGATAGTGCCACAACACATACTATACTTACTGATAAAAAAACATTTCCAAACTCTTATTGAAAAAAGGGGGAGTGTCACTACAATTGCGAATGACAATATCCTTATTGTCGACCCCAGAAGAGCTTCTCTGATACTCTCTATGGGTACAGAAGTAATTATCAATGATGCACTTTTGTATCCACAATCAAAACGTACCCATCTTAGTTTTAAAGACATCTGATAACGATTTTACATTGTGTAATTCCCCTAAATTTCCTAATAAGTTTAATAACTTAAAAAAGTCCTTTATAATAGAAAATATATTGGATATTTCTAGAATCTAAAAAAAATAAGAAAGTAGCATCTCGTGAAAATCTTTTGAACTCCAACAAATTATATTTTCAAAAATCGAGCTTCTAATCTATTTTTCTTTTAGTAAAATTATTTTCAAAAAATATGAATCTTTATATATATATATATATATATATATATATATATATATATATATATATTTGAATTAATCCATATATTATTATTAATATCACAAGAATTTATTTATATATATGTATACGTAACATGTATGTATACTGAGTGTGCTAATAGTATGTAATATATTATTATATTGTTATTGAAGTCATTAGCGTATTATTATATATTATTATATGTGTTAATAATTAATAATAATTTTAGTTCGTAATATATATATATATATATATATATATATATATAATGAATTGGATTGTTAATTTTTAATTGGCCAACTTGCCTCTCACGTGTCCTCATTTGCTTAAAGTTTGATATATGACTATCGAACCCTATACCTATGGCCTATACTATTTCTTCTATAAATAGAAACCTCATGAAGTTTCATTCTTCATTTCTTCGTCCCATATATTTCAAAAGAAATGAAAATATAGAGTTTATTATTTTATAATCAAGAGTTTATTTAGTAGTCTTCTCGGAAGTAGTTAGATGGTTCGGATACCAGTCAAGGTTCTCCGATGCATTCCTAATTTGTCAGGTGGATTATATATTGAGAATATCATGTGATATAGCCAATATGAGTATTGAAATATAAATTATGGTCCACCCTCTTCATAAATATAAATTATAGCCATTTTTTTGAACTTAGGACCTAAATACCCCTTTCCCTCTTTTATTTGTGATCCATCACTCTTTGATCCATTTTATTGACACTTAATTTCCTTTTCAATTTTTTTTTTCTTTTTTTACTGTTTTTTTATTTTCCAGTTTTTTTTCTTTTCTTTTTCTAATTTTTTTCTTATTTTCCAGAATTTTTTTCTTATTTTTCTGTTTTATTTTTTGTTTTTCAGATTTTTTTCTTATTTTCCAGATTTCTTTTTCTTTTTTTCTGTTTTTTTAATTTTCCAGATTTTTTTCCTTTTTTCTGTTTTTTTTTTATTTTTCAATTTTGTTTTTAATTTCTAAATTTTTGTTTGACTCTTCGTTTTTTTGTTTGCCGCTTATTCTTTGGTCAAGATTCGAGCGAGGGGAGCCGAAGGCCTCGGAGCGAGCCGAAAAAATCTAAATTGTGGCCCGACGATTATCCTTATATTAGTAATTGGAGCGAAGGCGGAGCCGTATAATCGGAGCCGAAGGCGGAGCCGCAAAATCGGAGTAGTATAACTTGAAATAATTGGAATGTCCGTCCCAAGAGTACCATATCATAACTTGGAACATCTGAAACTAATTTGACAATTCGTCCCAGTTGTACCAAATCTGGAACAATTGGCACTAATAAGGCTAAATTCGTACCAGATGTACTAGAATAATTGGTACTAATAAGACTAAATTTGTACCAAAAGTACCAAATGCCTCATACCCGCCCGACCCGACCCGCGCCCGCCCGCGTCAAACCCGACCCGCTCCACATTTCATTAAGGGTATATTCGTCCCAAATTGAAAAAAATGGCCAAAATTTATATTTTTGAAGAAGGTGGGCCAAAATTTATATTTTAATGATCATTATGGCTATTTCAAAATATGTCTCTTATATATTTTTACAAAATTATTTTGAGTTAATAAATTCTGATATTTAAAAAAAAAATAGTTATCCATGATACTATTTTAGTGCGCTCTATGTGTTTAAGGTTCCTATGATACCGAACGGGGTCCTTTGTTGGTCTAACACACTAACAATGGGCTGTGTACACGTGGTTAGAAGTTCGGTGGGTTGATCACCATCGTTTTCTAACGAGAATATATGTTTTGGATCCAATGGGTTAAGACCGGGATGTTGTTGTTGTGGTTGAAACGGGAAATGTAACCGTACCACGAAATGATAGGAATAACACTAGAACGGCACTGTTGGCGCGCAAATGAAAAATGTTTGACGTATCTTAGAAGTGGCTTTATGTTTTGAAACCTTCTAAGTTTACGAGTAAAACTTGGATATACCAACTGCTTTGTTTTTACCAGAAATTGTTTACAAAATCTTACCCACTGGGTACACTAGTGCTCACGCTCAAAATCTTTTCAAAATATTTTCAGGTTGGGAGGCAGGTGATGGGATGCGAGGCTGAGGCAGGGGTTGTTGTATCTGTTTATGTGCTTCCGCTATGTTATTTAATTGTGCAACTCTGAATATGTTTTTCTTGTGTTATTTATTATTTTTATGGAGAGTGCCTTGTAATCAGCTTCTCTTGGACGCTCGAATTCCTACTTCCTCATGATAACATCATTTGGTGAAGTGGATGGTCGACTCCTTTTATTATGCTAGACGCAGGTTTACCCCATATTGTATTTTAATAAGTGTAGTGCGGTTTTGAAGTCTCACTTCATTAAGTTTGTGAATAAATTATTATATGTGCAAAAAGTAAGCCCCTTTCTTTCCCGCCTCTTTGTTCCCCTCTATCGCGTCTCGGTTTATGAGAACCGGGTTGTGACACATTGAAACTGAAACCGACAATAATAATGAATTTCTAATTATCACTCAGACTGTTGGATGTAGAAAACCAATTCTTGAGAAGTTCCCTTCTTTCTCCTCCGGATCGTATTATAATCATATTATACCCAACAATCATGTCGTATTAAAAATAAAATTTAAAGACCCAAAATCTTTTACGTTATGACATGAATGATTGCGTCATCCTGAGCAAAATATGATACGTCGGATTATTAATAATGCAATTGCGCACAATATACAAACAAAAGATCTATCATCTTCAAATGAATTTGTTTGTGAAGCATGTGCAAAAGGTAAGCTTATAGTACGACCTTCCCGTACCAAAGTTAAATTAGAGTCTCCTACTTTTCTCGAACGAATTCAAGGAGATATATGTGGGTCAATTCGCCCGGCATCAGGACCATTTCAATATTTTATGGTCTTGATGCTTCTTCTCGATGGACTTATGTATGCTTATTATCTACTCGCAATAAAGCATTTGCAAAGCTTATTGCCAAAATAATCGAATTAAGAGCTCAATTTCCTGATTACCCAATAAAGTTCATTCGAATGTACAACGCTGATGAATTCACATCAAAATCTTTTGATGAATATTGTATGTCATTGGGTATCAAAGTGGAACATCATGTTCCATATGTCCACACTCAAAATGGTCTAGCTGAATCCTTGATCAAACGTTTAAAACTAGTAGCTAGATCATTGTTACAAAATTAAACTTACCTATTGCTTGTTGGGGTCATGCGATTTCGCATGCTGCAAATTTGCTCCAAATCCGACCAACTGCATCATGAATATTCTCCAATATAATTAGTACGTGGTAAAGAACCAAATATTTCCCATCTGCGAATATTTAGTTGTGGAGTTTATACTCCAATAGCGCCACCAAAGCGTACTACAATAGGCCTTCAGCGTAAGTTACGTATAAATGTGGGTTATGAATCTCCATCTATAATTAAATTTCTTGAACCCATGACTAGGGATCAATTTACTGCCCGGTACGCTGACTGTATCTTTGATGAAGATCATTTTCCGACATTAAGGGAAGACAAAAGCCCAACTTCAACACAATGTCAAGAAATTTCATGGAATGAAAAGAATCTTCACTACTTAGATCCACGTACTAATGAATCTGAACTAATAGTTCAAAGAATAATTAACTTACAATATTTAGCAAGTAATTTGCCAGATGCATTTACTGATCACAAAGGAGTGACAAAATCTCATATTCCTGCTACGAACGCACCACAAAGAATTGAAATTTCATGTGGACAAAATAAATCAGCTGATAATCCCGAACGCCAGAAGCGTGGGAGACCTATTGGTGCTAACAATAAAAATTCCCGAAAAATAAAATCAAATAAGAATATGATATCACTCCAACAATCTCTTGAAGATGATCATCCTGTAGATGATAATCCTAGTACTTCTAAAGGGCACTAACTAATACTGGGATTGCGGAACAACTAGATCATAATATAATGAGAAATGACAAAAATCTGGTTTGTATCAATATTGAAGTTGCTATGAACTTTATAAATACGGGAGAAACTTATAACAGAAATGTTATTGTAATAGACGATGTATTTGCCTCAACAATTGCATGTACCGTTTCAAATAATAATCTGGATCCAGAACCAAAAAATAGTAGCAAGGTGCTGGAAGCGCTTTGATTGGTTGAAATGGAAGGAAGCAATTGAGGCAGAGTATAACTCGCTAAAGAAAAGAAAAGTTCTTGACTCTATAATACTTATACCCGACAATATTGAACCATTGGGATATAAATGAGTGTTTGTACGAAAGAGAAATGAGAACAATGAAGTGACAAGATATAAAGTGAGATTAATAGCTCAAGGGTTTTCGCAGAGACTTGGAATTGATTTTGATCAAACATACTCTCCTGTTTTAGATGACATAACATTCCGCTATTTGATATCTCTAGCATCATTAATGAATTTAAAAATGCAGTTAATGGACGTCGTGACTGCATATTTGTATGGGTCACTAGACGTTGATATCTATATGAAAATTCCTGAATGATTCAAAATTCCTCATATGAAGGAAAATGAAACTCGTGACATGTATTGTGTGAAATTAGAAAAATCATTGTACGGTTTAAAACAGTTGGGAAAGATGTGGTATGACCGACTTAGTGAATTCCTCTTGAAGAAGGAATATATGTGAACAATGATATATGCCCTTGTGTGTTCATTAAAAGATCACAAAATGATTTTTGTATCATTTTTGTTTATGTTGATGATATAAATATAATTGGAACACGCAAAGAGGTTGAAGAATCTAGTTCATGCTTAAAGATGGAGTTTGAAATGAAAGACTTGGGTAAAACCAAGTTTTGTCTCGACCTGCAGATCGAGCATCTCCTTGAAGGAATTTTCGTACACCAGTCAACTTATGTGAATAAGATTTTAGAGAAATTCTATATGGATAAATCACATCCACTTAGCACACCTATGATTGTCCGATCACCCGAAGTGAATAAGGACCCATTTAGACCGAAAGAAGATGATGAAGATATTTTAGGACCAGAAGTTCCTTACTTAAGTACAATTGGAGCACTATTTTATCTCGCAAATTGCACAAGACCTGACATTGCATTTGCGGTTAACTTGCTAGCAAGATTCAGTGTTCCTCCTACACGGAGGTATTGGAATGGTGTTAAACACATATTTCGTTATCTTCAAGGTACAAAAGATCTTGGCTTTGTTTTATCAAAGAAACCAAGACATGACATTGGTAGGCTATGCGGATGCTGGTTATTTATTCGATCCCCATAATGCTAAATTTCAGACTGGTTATATTTTCCTCTGTGGTGGTACAACTATTTTTTGGAGATATGTCAAACAGACTCTAGTTACTACATCTTCAAACCACTCAGAGATTATCGTTTTACGTAAAACCGCTAAAGTATGTGCATGATTAAGATCATTGATACAACACATTAGCGGATCTTGTGGTATTGTGAAAGATAAATCTCTCGCTGTTCTATATGAGGACAATGCTGCTTATGTTGCACAAATGGATAGCGGGTATATTACAGGAAATTTAACAAAACATATATTACCTAAATTCTTTTACCCGCATGAGCTCCAGAAGAGTGACAAAATTAAAATAAATAAAATTCGCTCTAGTGATAATCTCACAGATTTATTCACAAAATCCCTTCCTACGTCAACTTTTGAAAAATACATTCATAATATTGGAATGCGTGAGCTTACTAGATTATTAGCTTGGGGGGAGGGGAATTCATTATGCCTTGAAGGCTTATTTTTGTTGTACTCTTTTTCCTTACTAAGTTTTTCTCATTTGGTTTTCTTAATTAAGGTTTTTAATGAGGCAACAATGCAACACAAATTTATTCATATCACGTGTACTTTTTTCTTTGACTGTTATCTCCCATAGGATTTTTCATTGAGAAAGGCGTGAACATAATCACGTAATGTCCAAGGGGGAGTAAATAATATTATATATTGTACATTACATATTCATGTACTCCCTCCGTCCCATTCTTCTTGTCCCACTTTCTATTTTGGGTGCTGTATTCTACTTGTCTCACTTTTCATTTAAAGAATAATTAAGAAATTATTTTAGTCACTTTATATCACTTCAAAACTACTTTATGTCACTTCAAAATTACTTTATATCACTTTATTAATTAAAAAATACTTTATATCACTTTATTAACTATACTGAACACACCTTTTATTATTTAATCTCCTTCTTCTTAATCTCTGTGTCCGTCTCAAATGAGATAAGTAGAATAAAACGGAAGAAGTATATATGATGGAACATATTTTCTATGGTTACAGAAACAGAATTTGGTTTTCTTTCTATTTTCTTTTCTTCTATTTTTACTTTTACCATTGAAATTGATTGTTCAAGGAAATATTACAAAAAGTAGCAGTAATATTTAAGGGAATATTTCGTTTCATTAATAGATTTTTGTATTTGTATTGTACAGCAGCTTTGAATATGATTCTTGGTTGCCTCTTGCAATCAAGGGATTTCTTTATTACTCACCGCGTAAAGTTTGTACTAAACATTAGCCCCATTTTTCCGAAGCCCACTTCGGAAAATCTACAGCGTTCGATTAAGAATTAATTCATCACGGAAACCAAAATCAACTGCGACAAATTTCGTTGATTGAAGAATTCACCTCGAAAGAAATTTCCTCACATGATCTTCAATGGCGGAGAAGTCGAAACCTAGAAACTTGTCCGTTTACCTTTACGTTCCCAACATAATCGGTAAGCATTAATTTTTAGCCTGCTTACCACTATTGCACTTAATCAATGATTTGGCTACGTTTTTTCCTTTCGATTGATTCCGCGTTCTTCATTCCTGGGCAGGTTATGTAAGAATTATAATGAATTGCTATGCCTTTGCGATATGCTTTAAGAACAAGCATCTTTTCTCCCTTTTGTATTTTGTCAGGTAGAATTCGTTTCTGTATTTTGCTTGTTTTCTGTTTTTTGAACTATTTTGGTGAAGCATTATTGTGAATCTAACACAGAGAGAGTGTTTCTCTCAGCTTTGTATGTGATGCATTGGATGGATGGTTTGCACGCAAATTGAATCAAGGTTAGGGTTTATGATTTACCTTTCTTTTTGAAGAATTGTGGATCGATTGCCAGAACCTCCATACTTAATTGCAAATTGGCCATTCATAGCGTAGATTATTAGTTTCACCTGCTTATTACAGTGGATTATGGAATAACATCCTGAAAAACTTACTTGGTGTTTCCAGTTTCGACGTTTGGTGCAGTTCTTGACATGGTTACAGACAGGTACCATTTTGTTTGATGTTTATAATATGTTCTCTTAATGTTTACTGCATGTATTGTTCGTTTTTAATAAGCTTCCATTTTTTAATATCCTTGCTTCCTTTTGCCCATTCCTGAAAAAAGTTATCTTGGTTGATCAATTTTACATGCCAGGATAAGCACAGCTTGTCTCTTGGTTGTTCTTTCCCAAGTTTATAGGTAATTTTATTAAGTTTTATTATACTGAAATACCATAAATGCACCACAGTATTAGTCCTCATTTGCGGTATTTACCAGGCCTGGGTTGATGTTCTTGTCGTTGCTTGCTCTAGACATTGCCAGTCATTGGTTGCAAATGTATAGGTATTCGCTCTGTTACAAAACTTTCAATGTGTTGGTTCCTTCCTCATGATAGCTTCCATATTCACCTACTATTTTGTTTGCAGTACCTTTTTGGTTGGTAAGAGTAGTCATAAGGATGTTAAAGATTGCAGCAGCTGGCTTTTCAGGCTTTACTACAGGAATCGAAAGTTTATGGGTTACTGCTGTGTATCTTGTGAGGTAATTATTATTTGTAGCAGATGCTTCAAGTTTTGATATGTTACTAATGTGTTGGTTTGGCATACAGGTTCTTTATATCATATTGTTTCTTCTGGCAAAGAACGAGAAAGAGGATCTTACTGAAGTAAGTCTTATCTATTGGATTGCATTGTCTAGCATTAAATGAGACATATGCTTATGGCATCCTGTTTTTTTGTTATTTTCCTCTCAGGTTTTATTAAATTCTTCTACGCAAAATTGGCTCTACCTGACCTTACTCCCTCTGAGTCTAGTTGGATGGGCGATCAAGCAAGTAATTAATGTTATACAGGTAACGAATTAGTAATCCCAACACAAATGGTATTACTCAGTCAGTTTTGTAACTGTACATGTCCGTCGAACACATAACTTTCATTGTGATCATTCTATGGTGCTTAGTATTGTTTTCTAATGCTTATCAATTTTGCAACTCCGCTATCTCACTAAATATATGCTTGAATGCAGTGCTATGTGCGATCACTTTAGAAAGAGAGTTTAGGCTTAGATAATATGAATAGAATGTGAAGTCTCATCAACTACAAAAAGTAGTTATACAGCAAATATCATTAAGTTGAGGTTTTCTACTATGCATCATCTTGTTAAAATAAGCAAACTATAAAGTGATCCATTAATCTGATTAGTTGTAATATCTTCTGTTTCAAAGGATTTTCTCAAGTTCACATTTTCCCTATGGTGCATCATTGTGATTATAGAGTAGTCTTCCAAAAGGTTACAGATACTTCTCTTAAAAATTACTAGATGCATCTGAGGATCTTTCCTGCATTCTCCTGGGTCGTGTGTCTATCATCAATTCAAATTGCTCATCCATTTTCTGGTAGCAGATGAAAACAGCTGCAGATGCATGTATACTTTATGACATCAACAAAAAGCAGTAGGAGTAGGAGGGGTGACCAGGACTTGCTTCCTGCAAAAATCTAATTTCGTTTTGGTTTGACTGGTGAAGCTTATTCATGGATGGGCCGGCATTCTGGATTCCAACATGCGTTTTGTATGAGAAGTTGATCGTGTGCTTGTCAATGAATTTAAGCGAGATACAAGTGTCGACTGTACATCTTCTTCTCCTTGTCTGAAAAACACCATGTTGGTTCCCGTTGTGGAAATGCAAAGAATGGGTGTCGATTCAGATTAAATGAAGCGGAAAATTTTCGTCTTCTTTGGATTATCACATGCTGTGAAATTTGTTCTCTTTTTGCGGTTGCTGCCAAGTCTGCAACTGTTCTTGCTACACGTTTTTATTCTGTATATCTATTAAATATTGAGTGTTCCCATGCTCATATGCTTAATTTCATTATGTCGTTGAGGATTTTATTCTTAATTGTTAATGATAGATACAATGCCTGAATGAAAAGTTGCAATGCTATAATGTGGGTTTCTTTTGTTCATAGTTGCAGTATGATTACATTTGAAGGGAAGGAGTAATTTCACCTAATAAGTTGTAATCTTACAGAAAATGAGCTGAAGAACTATTAATCATATTCAGAAGAAAAAGATCTTTCTGAAATAGAAAAACCTGCTGCACTTTTGAATGTATACATATCCTTAAAACTTGCATAGAAAATGCAAAGCTACAAAGATTAGCTTTGGCTCTCAATTCACTAGATCAATTACTTTCAAGATCCTCAACTACATCTAAACATACAATAATTTAACTCAAGTAAAATCAATAAAGACTAAATCCGAAATATTGGCTGACTAGAAGAGCAAGCCCTAAAGTGATTGCTATGAGGGATGACGCCCATGTAAGCTTCTCTGTCATCCGGGGGACTCTCTCCTTCAGCGCCTCACTACATGAGCCTATAAAGACGATATAGCTTCTCATTGCAATAACCGTCCCAACTAGAAACATCAACAAGAACGCAACACCAGCTAGTCGAGAAGGCATAGCAAGTGCCAGCAATATCATCATCAGTGCATCGGGTTGAAGCCCATGGACAATTCCTGTCGCGCAAAGGTAGCAAATCCAATCTTCTTCTTCTTTCCAACTGGTTGGCTCGCAAGGGTTTCGTACTCACTAACATCACATTCACCATTTTCAAGGGCAACACAAGGTACAGGTTGTCAAAATGAACGCTGATAGAAGTATTACCTTCCCAACTTTAACTACCTGTAATAGGTTTTGGAACTAGTCAGTAGCCAACTAGTGCATTTGCTTTAACTTTTCTATATTCGAGCAACAATTAGTACTTTAACAAGGGACATGGATTGCATCTGTTCTTTGCTTTATTAAGCAACTATACCGTCAAAGAAACCGACCTCATATGTTGGATTTGGATGGAGGAAAAGAACGACGCCGTCCGTGAAACGGATCAAAAAGCCGAAAGGTATTGGGAGAGGGTCGTGGAGCGGTTCAACCTTGTTGAATCATAAGAGTAAACAATTTGGGACTAATTTTCTGCGTGTCATTCAACTAATAGAGGCACATATATATACAAGAGATATTAAGCTAATTAAGGAAAAAATTAAAACCCTATTGTATCATACTATAAATAACACAATCATTCTAACACTCCCCCTCAAGCGGCGCATAGATGTTAATCATGCCCAGCTTGTTACATAGATAATTAACCCTAACACCATTAAGAGCCTTGGTGAAGATATCTCCCAACTTTCCAATTTCTGATAGTAAATCAAGCACATACTTCCTTTGAGATAGGAAAATTCTTCCTTTCTTGCTTCTGATTACTTCAACTTCTAAGAAATACTTAAGCTCTCCCAAATCTTTAGTATCAAATCGAGTGGCAAAAAATGCTTTCAATGATGCAATTCCTTCAAAGTCACTACCCGTGATCACAATATCATCTACATAAACAACTAACAATATAATACCAGAATCAGAGTGTTTGTAGAAAACAGAGTCATCAGATTTACTCTGCTTCATGCTGAACTCCTCAAGAACACGAGTGAATGTGCCAAACCACGCACGGGGACTCTGCTTCAAACCATACAATGATTTACAAAGATAACAAACCTTATGAGACTCCCCCTGAGCAACAAAGCCAGGCGGTTGCTCTATATAGATGTTATCAAGGAGATCACCGTGAAGAAATGCATTCTTGATATCCAAGTGATGCAACGGCCAATTATTTGAGGCAGCTAGTGAAATCAAGAGCCGAATAAAAGTGAACTTAGCAACATGAGAGAAAGTCTCAGAATAATCAACACCATGAATCTGAGTATAACCTTTCGCCACAAGACGAGCTCTTAAGCGAGAAATTGTTCCATCAGGATTAACTTTAATCGTAAACACCCACTTACAGCCAATGGATCGTTTACCAGGAGGAAGCTCAACAAGAACCCAAGTCCTATTAGCTATCAAAGCATTCATCTCCTCAACCATAGCAGCGGTCCAACCAGAATGAGCCAAGGCTTCAGCAACAGTTTTAGGAATACGAACAAGAGAAGCAACAAGAGCACGAGTGGCCGGAGAAAAATGAGCATAAGAGACAAAAGCAGCAATGGGATAGGTACATGAGCGTTTACCTTTACGAAGAGAAATGGGAAGATCATCACTCGGAGTTGGATCTGATGACAAAATTATTGGCTCATCGGGACACGTAGAAGGTGCATCACGAGCCACCTCAGTAGTAGCAAGCACGGAAGGTGGGCGACGACGAGAGTATGTGTGGACGATGGGTGGCATAGCAGACTCGGATTGAGGAACAACTGGGGTGGAAACTGTATAACGGAGAAACTCTAGATCCTCATCCTTAGAAGGAGAAAGAGTAAAGTTAGGACTGAACGGAATATTTTCAAAAAATAAGACATCAATAGAGACGAGATATTTGTTTAGACTAGGACAAAAACACCGATAACCCTTTTGAACCCTAGAATAACCCAAAAATATACACTTTAGAGATTTTGGATCCTATTTTGTAACATGAGGCCGAACATCTCTAACAAAGCACATACTACCAAATATCTTGGGCTCAACAGGAAATGAAGGTTGGGATGTAAAAATAACATGAAAAGGAGACTCACCATAAAGAATAGAAGAAGGCATGCGATTGATAAGAAAACACGCAATAGAGACAACATCGGCCCAAAAATATTTAGGAACTTGCCGAGTAAATAATAAAGCTCTAGCAGTCTCAAGGAGATGCCTATTCTTCCTTTCGACAACACCATTTTGAGATGGTGTGTCCACACAAGAAGTTTAATGAAGAATACCATTGTGCATCATATAATTACGAAATGTATCACATAGATATTCCTTAGCATTATCACTTCGCAAAATTTTCACTGGCACATTAAATTGAGTCTTAATTTCAGCACAAAAGGAAGAAAAATGAGTAAATAACTCAGAACGAATCTTCATCAAATATAACCATGTCATACGAGAGTAGTCATCAACAAAAGTGACAAAATAACAAAAATCGAGTTTAGATGTAATGGAACAAGGTCCCCAAACATCAGAATGGACTAACTCAAAGGGAGCACTAGCTCGCTTATTGACTCCAGGACTTAAACTAACTCGATGAGATTTTGCAAACTAACAAGACTTACAATCTAAAGAGAAAAACTGAGAAAGTTGTGGACACAACTTCTTTAATTACAATAGAGAGGGGTGCCCCAACCGACAATGTGCTTCCATAGGAGTGACGGTTCCAGTGCATGCTAGTGATGAAGGTGGTTGTTCATCAAGAATGTAGAGACCTTCAGATCCGTGTCCCTTACCAATAATCTTTTTCGTTGCAAGATCCTGAAATAAATAATGATCAGGAAAGAATGAGACACTACAATTAAGATTGCGAGTAAGCTTACTCACAGAAACCAAATTGAACAAGAGTATATGGAGATTAAGGACAGAAGAGAGGGACAGAGGCGATGTAGGATTGACCGTGACTTAGAACCATCAACTAAAGTAACGGGAAAGTGAGTATTACTTGTCTCAAAGGTAGAAAAGAATTTGGAATTACATGTCATGTGATCGGTAGCTCCAGAATCTATGACCCATTTGGAAGGTGAGGAAACTAGACAAATATTAGGTTTACCTAACTCGACAAGAGCAGTGGCAGAAGTTGATTGCTGATGGTCCCGATACGAGTTCTGGTGTATGGGGGGGGGAGGATACACCAGTTAAGAATTTTAAAAACAACCCCCTGAAAATTAACACAACCGAGTAAGACGACTCAGCTGGAAACACAACTGAGTAAGAATACTCAGCTGGAAGAGTGGTGCTGTGCGGAATGTGGTGGAAACAAAAACTAACTCGTATAAAATAACTCACGCTCAGATGCAAGGTTGGTCAATAACCAAAACAGTTGAAGTGTAAAGATGCAGTTTTGAGTGGTGGTTAGTTGGTCAGTTGGATATGCAATAAATTAACTGAACTGAAAACACAAACACACAAAGGATTTACGTGGTTTGGAGAGAACTCCTACGTCCACGGGGAGTTGTGAGTCCACACAACTCAGTCCAAATTCTTTAGGACTGGAACCACAAAGCTTACGCGGGTTTTGCAACCGTTGAGATAAGTTTACGGGTACTTATCAACCTTACAGATAAGTTTACGAGTACTTATCAACCTATCTACTAAATTTCGGGAAGAGTAGGGTCCTAACAATCCTTTTGAGAGGATATGTAAAAGAGTGGGTTTTTCCAACTACTAGCTCGAACAATGAAGTGAGCTAGGATCTAAGCTTGAATGAATGAAAACTCAAACTAAGATAAAAAACACCAAGACAGAATCTAACACACTCTATGAACTCTCAACTAGTGATGTTCTTAGAGATTGAATGCAGTTTAGCTTGTGTAGAATAAAGTCGTTCTTTCGCTCGTTTAGACTCTTTTCGCACTTGTCTGTCTTATATATCTTGGTGAATGAATGAAGGCCTCTATTTATAGGCGGAGAGAATCAACTAGCCGTTGGATGAGCCGTTGGTCTCTGTCTTGTGAAAGCGATGACTTGTCTCTCATCTCTGCAGACTTTCCCGATTTGGCAACTGTGAACTTCTGCTTTCCATCTGAGACAGCCTTGTGTTGGGCCAAATGAGGTAATGACAGAACGTCAAACCTTCACGTTACTTCCTTTTTGAATTTCAAATTTCAACCTTAGTCCTTCAACCTTGTTTAGTCGGTTGAGAAGTTTTGGTCTTCATCCGAGTGGTCTTCAGCTGATGTTCCATCTGATCGATATCTTCATCCGACCTTCTGTCTGAATAGGAACAGTTGAACTCTCAGCTGCCTTGATCTTCATGTTGTCGATCTTATCAGTTCGAGTCCTGTAACTGATGTTCTGTCTCTTGAACGCTCAGTTGTCTTTCACATCTGATGTTTTGTCTCTTGAACGCTCAGTTGTCTTTCTCACATCTGATGTTCTCTTACATCTTCTTCCTTGAACGCTCAGTTGTCTTTCTTACAACTGATGTTCTATCCGAGTAACGCCATGTTGCCGTCTTCAACTGGAGACCTGTAAAGATAAAATCTCAACAGTGCTCAAACAGCGAGCCTAAATACTAACATTAGGATCTGGCAACATCTACTCGGTTGGGGTCAGTTGGTTTTGGAATCAATCAATACTTTACTTAAATTTCCCAACAATTTCCCCCTTTTTGATGATGCCAAAACCTTACTGATCTAAACCCTACTGACCTATCTAAAATCTCAGCTGAAATTCTAGACAGTCTATAAGATTAAAACATCAAAGGGTTAGCACAGTTATAACATGGTATTGAAATAACTTTGCGATTCAGAGCTTGGACAACGAGATATTGTACGTCAAGGTGAATCGGATAACTGATGAAAGTTTTCATTACAACTGATGGTTACAAAAATATGCACAAAAAGTCAAAAATACATCAGTTGCTCAAAAACTTTAACTTAGCTAATACTTTAGCCCATACTTCCCAAAAATTCTGACAAAGATTTCTCTTTTGGCTTCTGATTCTTTTGAGATGTCTACGCCATGTTCTTGACAGACTCTTCTTGCCTCAACTGCTATCTTTTGTCGGTTGGGATTTCTTGAGTCTGGGATGAATGGAGGAAGATAGGTGACTTTCTGAGGGACGGGGACAATGTTCATATCCAGTTTTGCATCAATCATTGCTCGCCTGAACTGGCTGAACATGCCCGGATCCCCAGAGTGTAACTCAGTCAAGGCTTCCTTGAAGGCTCTTCTTCCATCCTCAGTTGAGTACACCTTCCTATAGTAGAAATCATTCACAAACTCTTGTTTGAATGATTCCCAATCTTCATTCCATTCGGCTGGCATCCACTTGTCAACATGCCTGAAGCGACTTTGAAGCTTGATCTTCCCTGGCAGTCGTTGTTGCTTCATCCTTGCCTCAGCCTTCACTTGGTGTTTTTCAATTCGTCTTCGGCTGCGAGAGGCAATGTTCATGTCCAAGTTGTTGGTAACCTTGGCAAGCTCCTCCTCGAACTGATTGACTCTCGTCGCTTGGCTGGCTGCAAACTTCTTCACCCATTTCGGGTTCATGTAGTCCTTTTTCGGAACATCCATAGCCTTAGCAGCAGCAATACACTCTTCGGTTGTAATACTGTCGAGTTCAGCATCGAGCTCGGCTGTAATTTCGGCTATGGAGTTGTAGGAAACTCCATACTCCTCCGCCTGTTCCATGTCCTTCGCCATTTCATCTCCGCCGACAACAATGGATTTGAGTTGTTGTTGTTTCTTGTCGGTTGGCTTTGGAGTGGACTTCTTCTTCTGATCTTTCTTCTTCGGCTGAGATTTTTCGGCTGGAATCTCTTCTTCCCCAATCTCATCTTGCTGCATCACATCTTTTCCCTTTTTGGCATCAGCAACAAGGCTTGCGACTGAGCCATCCAGAGAGGTGAGTTGCTGTTCAGCTTGTTGGATTCGGTTGAAGAGCTCATCTACTGCACACTCCACTTCAACCTTCTTTTCCAGTTCATTGTCATGGCGCTCTTGTTCGGCTTTCTTCAGTCCAGCGAAGGTTTCATTTACCTCAGTTTGAAAAGTGACGAACTCAGCCCATCTTGATTCAAATCGAGAATCCCATTCTTCATCTTGAGTTTGTTGAGATTTGGCCAGGTTGGAGTCTGAGATGGACTTGAAGACGTTCAGATCTGATTTGAGTCCATGAACGGTTGTCTTCAGTGCATTGAGGTCTTGGCTGGTAGATGTTGAGAATTCATCCAGCTTCATCTTCAGCTCCTCATTCTCTTCTTGCAGCTTCCTGTGCTTTTCCGCTTGAGCTTCCATCATCCTCAGCTAATCTTCTTTGTTGAGCTGGATGTTGGCAAGCATCTCCTTTCGCAGCTGATTTACCCTCTCAGCGATCAGCTCACAAATTTCATCTGTGGAGGGAGCTGGCTGATCAGCTGGAGCTCGATGTTCAGAAGTTGCTGGCTGTTCAACAGTGACCATGGCTTGGCGATTGGCCAGGTACTGTTGAAGCTCTTCTTCTTCTTGCTTGGCTGCTGCTGCGGCTGCGTCAAGGTCATCGATGAACTCAGCAGACTTGATTAGCATGTTATCAAGGAAGGCGACACAGTCTTGTTCAGCTGTCTCCCTAGTGTCTCTTCCTTCAGCCTTGCTGATGTCCAGACGACGCGTCAGCAGTGCAACCTTGTTGTTGTAGGCAACCTCAAGGTTGGTGTAGTTGAAGTAATCCCTGATACCCGACTCATCGGCCTTGAGCTGGTTCCAACTGTGTATGCGGATGGTATCTTCCTTAACATACCAGTGGCTGAATATGATAACGAATTGATACAACAGCTCAGTTCCGAGAGTGGCAAAAGTTGGCATGTCGCGTGCTTCAGGGAACATCCCGATTAGCTTCCGAAAGCAATAGGCCAGTTTGCCTTCATGTTCCAGCGCGACAGCTCGTCGGTCAACCTCTTCGTCGATGGGGGAGGGAGAGAGATTTTCATAGGGGATCGGTTCAAGGGTTTCTTCAACGTTGGCCAAAGAACTGGTCTCAACGTTGGCATCGAGTGGGGAGCTCGGAATTTCGGACTGTGTGGGGATGATGGTATCAAGAGGTTCCTCAACATTGGCCGAAAAGATGGTCTCAATGTGGGCATCGAGCGAAGAGCTCGGAATGTCTGGCTGTGTGTCGGTTGGGATAACCTGTTCGGGCTGTACGGCATCAGCTCCTGCCGTGGGGGAGGTTGGAATATCTTCGGTTTCCTTTGATGAGGAAGAAGCATTCGAGGATATGGTTGGCTCGTCTTCCGGTTCGGACAATCTTGAATGCAGCTGCTTCAACTGAGTGACTCGACTCAGATGGCTCCTCAGCTGGTGCCTCTTCAGCTGGTCCATCCTTAGCTGGAGTCTCCTCAGCTGGTATATCCTCAGCTGGTACCTCCTCAGTTGGTTTGGCAACTGACTTCTTGAGGCGAAGCCTCAACTTCTTCTTAGCTGGTTCTTCCTCTTTCTCCTTCTCCGACTCAGCTCTATGTCGGCGTGCAGTTGTAGATTTGGAAGTGCGGCCAATAGCTGGAGGCATCTCCTCAGCTGTATCTTTTTCTTCAGCTGTTTTCACAGCTTCCCTCTTGTCTTTCGGAGTGTAGACACTCCTGATCACATCCTGAGCCTTCTTAGCTATTGGGAACAACATCTGTCTCTTGACTGGGGTCTCTTCACAGTCTTCCCAGACCATGTTCTAATCCTTGACACTCAACAACTTCTCTCCAGAGTCGGTTGTGGATTCGGAGATCTTCTGCTTCTCCAGTGTCAACTGGTGTTCAAAGTACTGGAACCAGTTGATATCGTGTTTGTGCTTGTGCTCCAAAGCAATCAGCTGCTTGAGCTTCGGTCGGCTGATGTCTCCAAAAGCACCACTGTATCCGAAGATGACCTTGGATACAACATCGAACAGAAGTCGATGCTCGGGCTTCAACTTCGTTCGCTGCATATTACTCCTTAATTTTTCTGGGGTGATGAGAGCACTCTCCAGAAATTGATCGGCTTCCGCATCGGTGATGTTCTCAACTGTGTCTGTGGCGGTCAGGTTCGGTGGGATGATGGAGCGAAGCAGATCGGAAACTGGAATGGGAACGGTGACACGGCGGATGGTTCTGGCCAGAACATCTCGCTGTCGACAAGAGATTTCTGAGACGAGGCTATCTCTGTTGTCGATTGGAGATTTCAGGTTCAAGTAAAACTCTCCGACTTGACGCCTGAGAAGGTGGCTGGGGAAGAGTGTCGCCCAATCCAAAAGGCCGTTCTCCTTGAGTAGATTGGCGAGGGGAGACAACACCGGCGAGTCCAGTGCTTCGTCCGATAGAATCTGCTCAAAATGAATCTTCGATAACAGCATATCGAAAGACTCCTCGTATGAAGAAGGGACTAGAGAAGGTCCTGAAGAAGCCATCTTCCTTCCTTGTGAAGCTTTAGGTGCCATTTAGTAATGCAGTGAGGATTATATATAGAGAGAAAAACTTGCAGAAAATGGTGAGACAAAATTGGAGACGAAGATGAACAGTTACTGCAGATAATCACAAATGTAGAAGGTAAGAGATCACTTCCTTATTTACCGCCTTTTATAGGTTAGTGGGTCGTTTGAAATCGACGGCTAGGGTTGAATGGTGTGAATCCATCAACGGCTGAGATCTTGCGACTGTTGACTAGCTTTGACTGATGTCAAATTTCGAGTTCCAACAGGCGCGTGAGAGAAGGTGAATTGGTATTATGTCAGCTCAATCGCACTATAAAGTAAGGCTATTGATGTTCAGCCGTACTTTACATTAAATGCGCTATGATGGCTATTTAATCTAACTGACGTGCTCAGGAATGTTTGAATTTAAGACACAAACACCTTCTGCAATAAATGATACCTGCCAGCTGATGTCGGAATCAGCTGTGTAATACCTCCCAGCTGATGTCGGAATCAGCTGTGTTCCAATGTTGCGGCATACCTTTAGCTGACTCAAGTTCGTCTGTTCAGCCGACGTCTGATTTCTTCGGTAGGCGATTCTAATGTTGCGGCATACCATCAGCTGACTCGAGTTCGTTTGTTCAGCTGACGTCTGATGTCTTCGGTTGGCGATCCGCATCTGAGATTCCCCCTTCATCTGAGCTTCCCCCTCAGATGGATATCTCTCTCTTCACCTCAGCTGGTTCCTCATCTGATGGATCCAACAATCCAAGGAGATCACATAACATCTTGAATCGTGCTTCGGCTAGAGGTTTGGTGAAGATATCAGCTCTCTGAATCTCAGTTGGAATCTTCTCCACAGATACATCCTTCTTCTCAATATGATCTCGAATAAAATGATGTCGGATGTCAATGTGCTTTGTCCGAGAATGGTGAACAGGATTCAAAGAGATAGCAATGGCACTTGAGCTATCACAATGGATGGGAACCTGTCAGTTGCAACTTCATAATCTCTCAGCTGTTGCTTGAGCCACAACACTTGCATGCAACAACTACCGGCAGCCATATACTCTGACTCGGTTGTAGAAGTGGCAACACATGCTTGTTTCTTGGAGAACCATGAAACTAACTTGCTTCCCATGAACTGAAAATGTCCAGATGTGGACTTCATGTCCAAGCGATCTCCGGCTAGATCCGTATCTGAGTATCCGGTCAGTTGGATATTGTCGTCGGTTGGATACCACAATCCAATATTAACAGTTCCCTTCAGATACTTGATGATGTTCTTTGCTGCCAACATGTGTGCTTCCCTTGGCTGAACTTGGAACCGAGCACACACTCCAACTGCGTAAGATATATCTGGCCGACTGGCGGTTAGATATAGCAAAGAACCGATAATCCCTCTGTACTTACTGGCATCCACGAGTTTTCCCTCAGATCCGGGTTCAATCTTCCAGTTAGTATTCATCGGGATCCTTGTGGTTTTACTTGACTGCAAACCGAACTTTGCGATGAGCTCCTTTGTATATTTGGACTGATTGATAAAAATTCCTTTTGATAACTGCTTCACCTGTAGCCCAAGAAAATAATTCATCTCGCCCATCATTGACATCTCAAATTTCTCCTTCATGAGAGTTGAGAATTTCTCGCACAGCTCCTCCGACTTGGAACCGAATATGATATCGTCAACATAGATTTGCACAACAAGTATATCTTCTCCAACTTTTATGGTGAACAGTGTTTTGTCAACTGACCCTCGTTTGAACCCCGAGTTCAGAAAAAAACCACGGAGAGTGTCATACCATGCCCTAAGTGCTTGCTTCAAGCCATAAATAACTTTCTTCAACTTATACACTCTTCCATCTTCAGTCTCAAAACCGGTAGGCTGTTCAACATAAACATCTTCCTTAATATCACCGTTGAGGAAGGCACACTTCACATCCATCTGATAGACCTTGAACTTGTGAAATGCGGCATAGGCTAGAAATATTCGGATGGCTTCCAACCTTGCAACTGGCGCGAAGGAATCCTCGAAATCAATTCCTTCTTGTTGGCAATATCCCTGAGCTACCAACCTTGCCTTATTTCTCACGATGAATCCAATGGCGTCTCTCTTGTTCTTGAAAATCCACTTTAATCCAATGACTTTGACACCATTTGGTCTTTCTACCAACTCCCATACACAGTTGCGTAGAAATTCATTCAGCTCTTCTTGCATAGCTGTTGTCCAATGAAACAGTTGAGAGCTTCCACAACATTCTTCAGTTCTGGCACATCAGCTACGAAACATGAAATCATGGCAACATCTCTTGCTTGTTCGAACTCTTCCAGAATTGCCAACTCCTCAGCATATTGAGCGTAAGTGTTGGAAACTTTCTCAGCTGAGTCTGGATTTGCAATTCTGCTCATAGTACTCACACCTTTGGCTGGATCTCCAATGATGTTGTCCTTGGAGTGATCTTCATACTATCTCTTGTTGCGTCTTCCTTCTTCTTCCAACAGTGGCTGTTCCGAGATTTCAACTGATAGGATAACCTGAGCTGTGGGAGATGCTGGGATCTTCAGAACTGGTGATTCATCAGTTGTGGAGTATGGATCCTCAATATGGACAATATTTTGAACTGAGCTCGGTTGGGCTTCGGATGCTGATGCAGTTGGAGTGACATCAGCTAAAGTTCCCCCTTGAGATGAGCTGGGATCCTCACATTCATCTTCAGAGGAACAAGGATCATCATCCTCAGTTGCCCATACCAATGGTTCAGCTAGATTCTTCTGCCTTAAAACCTGCGATCTGGTGAGAGCTGGTGGAACATGTGGATCAGCTTGTTGTCCTTTAGCCTATTCCCTGCACTCAAAAATAGATTCATCAAAATTAACATGAGGTGTTATCTCCACAATACGAGAACTGTTGTTAAAAACTCTATAAACCTTGATCCGAGTGGCATATCCGAAAAATATGCCCTTCGAAGCCTTGGCGTCAAAAGTTTTCAACTGAGTCTTTCCATTGTTGTGAATATAACACTTAGAACCAAAAACGCGAAAATATGAAATATCAGGCTTCCTGCGTCTCCATAGTTCATATGGAGTCTTTCCCAACCGCTTGGTTAGAAGAGACCAGTTCTAGGTGTAGCAGGCTGTGTTGATTGCCTCAGCCCAAAATCTCTTTGGCAGAGCTGAGCTTGTCAACATGGATGTAGCAGCATCCTTCAGCGTTCGGTTTCTTCGCTCGACTACTCCATTCCGTTGTGGAGTACGCGCAGCCGATGTTTGATGAGTGATTCCGTGCTTCTCACAGTATTCGATGATGGTTTCATTTAGGAACTCGGTTCCACGGTCTGATCGGATGGAAATAATTTTCATCTCTTGTTGGTTCGATATCCGATCCATTAGCTTGGGTAGCTCATCTCGGGTTTCACTCTTGTGTCGCATGAAAATGATCCACGTGTACCTAGAAAAATCATCAGTAACAACACATATACTCGTTACCATTCATGCTCTTGGGTGTAACTGGCCCGAAGAGATCCATATGGATCAGCTGCAATACTCGGTCGGTTGATGGAATTGTTTTCAATCGAAAGGAGGATCTAGTGAGCTTTCCCAACTGACATGCACTGCAGATATGTGTTGTTGAAAACACTCAGTTCGGAATGCCCTTTGCATGTTCCCGTCTCGCAAGTCGGTTCATTGTCTTGAAATTCAGATGGTTGAGCCTTTTGTGCCACAGCCAGCTCACATCTGAACTGCTCTTCGATAACAGACAGGTTTCGGGAGGACTACTGTTCCAATCTGCATAGTAGACATTCCCGGTTGGGGATCGATTTCCCAACAATATGACCTGCTTTGTTTCAACATTTTTAACCCTATAGCCCTGCGCATCAAACTTGACAGAGAAACCATTATCACAGAATTGGCTGATGGAGAGCAAGTTATGCTTCAATCCATCAACATATGAGACATTAGAAATAGATACATGATTGGTTTCAAGGGTACCGTAGCCTTTGGTGTGACCTTTTGAGTTGTCACCAAAGGTAACTGATGGTCCTTCCTTCTCCACGAAACTTCCAAGCAAATCCCTCAGATTTGTCATGTGTTTCGAGCATCCACTATCCATCACCCACATGGTATGTGATGCTTTATTCTTCCTCAGCTGTTCCTCCTGCTCCTGCACAGAGAAACACGCTTAGGTCCCCAATTTTAGTTGGGTCCTAGAGGGTTAGAACCAGTTCTCCCTTGAACTGTGAGTCATTTTTCCCTGTATATTCGGATAGATTTATCATTCCAAATTACTTTTCCTTCTCCATCAACTATAACAACACCTCGGTTATCCTTAGGCTTGTTGTTATTGTTGATGTTCTGTTTCTTGGGAGGAGATTGATTTCTCCCATTGTAGGCTTTAGGAGGAGAGGCGTTCCCCTTATTTTGTTGATGTTTCTGACCCATTTGATTTTGCCTGTGAGGTCGGATGCCAGTTTGGAATCTGTGTGGCTGAGTCTGATTCCATCTTCCTGACTGTTGACGACAGTTGTTCATGCCCTGTTGTTGATTCATGTTCTGGCATGAATATCCGCAGCTGTTGGAACTGTTCCACATCGGTTGACTCTGATGGAACCTCTGGGTGTTCTGGTGATGGAACTGATGTTGATTCAGTTGGTCGAATCCCTGTCGGTTCAGTTTGTTCCATCCCATCTGAGGTCGGTTCTGATGTCGGTTCAGAGGTTGGTTCTGTGGTCGGTTCTGATTATATCTCTGACGTCTCTGGTTCCTCTTTTGAGTCCTGGAACATTCCCCCTCGGTTGTTGTCCCAACTGATGGATTCTTCAGTTCTCCAACCACAGCTCCTTTTCCTTTCTCAGTTGCAATTTCCTTAGCTGGTTGTGCTTGCTGTGACGTGGAGGTTGGATTAATTTGGGGAGTTGCAGACTCAACTGGATTTGGTTTGTCAATCGTGACATCCACAGCCTTGACAAAGGTTGCGGGTGGAATTCCAGAGTCCTTGATCATGTCGTAACCGAGTCCAGACACGTCATCCATTTGTCTTTGGTAACTGATGAGATTCTCGATGATTTTGGATGATTGATATAGCTTTATCAGGTTGTCCTTCTCAGTTTGCAAATCCTTGATGAGAACAGCTATATGCTCGGTCTGTGCGTCTGACTTCTTCATCAGATGGTCGATCTGAGCTTCTTGCTTGTTCAACTGCTCATGCTGCTCCTGGATCTGCTTCTTCAACTCCTCATCGGTTGGAGCATTAGTTCGGTTGGCCACATTCAGTTGACTTTTGAGATCATCAATCTCTTCGGTTTGACTTTTAATCAGATCGTCCTTTCGGTTAAGGATTCTTCAAGTCTGGCAAACTGTTCTTGAAGACTCTTAAACTCAACCGATTGCTGATGCAATTCCTCACTGAGTTCTACGAAATCACCCTAAGAGGGTTCCAACTCTTCCTCTACTGTTTCCTGCATGTTAGTAGCAATAGAAGAATTTAAATTAACTGGACTAGAATGTACCTCAATATCATCCTGGTCAGTTCCAAATGCCATGAGACATTGATCCTGTCAGATAGCGTTGTTGGTGGAAGTCAGCTCGTCCTCATCTTCGGTGTCAGTGAAGATGTCCATGTCATCAGCTGCTTCTTCTGCAACCATGGCCTTGTTCTTTGCATTTTGTTTGGCCCTCAACGCTTCTCTATCTTTCTTCGACAGATCTGGATAGTCATCTTTAAAGTGTCCCTCTTTGCCGCATTCAAAGCAACTGTTGGTCACAGGCTTTGAGTTCTCTCGAGTTCGGTTGGATTTATAGAACCGCTTATATTTTCCAAACCGAGTATCCATGTCAGCTAGCTTCTTTGACAAGGCGGCTATACTCTGTTGCAGCTCTTCTCTGCTTGGCTCTTTCGAAGCTGTGTTCGCAGATCTTGTTGCCCTTGATGTTTGCGGCTTGGATTAGTCGTCTCGAAGTGCTACTGTCTTTGTTGCTGAACCAACATCCTCATGTCGACTCGTCTAAACTGAGGACTGAGTTGATCTTCGTCGGTTCACCTTGTACTCATTTCCTTTCAGAATTGAGAACAGTCTGTCAGTTCCCATCTCTCCAAGATCAGCTCGGCTTTCATGAATGTTGGTGAAGGTGTCCCACTCAGCTGGTAGGGCTTGTAATACTTTGAGGTTGATTTCTCTCAAAGTATATTTCCCTCGTCGGATAGACTGAATCCTTCGGATGATATCCATGAACCGAAGCTCCAACTGATCTATGGTTTCATCAACTCTTAGACAGAAGTTGTCAAAATCTTGACAAGCATGGGAGAACTTGTTCTCCTTGGTTTCATCACTCCCTTCACTAAGAGATGCCAAAATGTCCCACATCTCCTTAGCTGTGTTGCACTCTTCTATCCATGGAAGATAGTCTTGTCCAACTGTGGACATGATAGTGCTCTGAGCCCAGATATCCAGCTGGCTCACTATTGCTTCCTCAGGAGTGAAGTCTTCTGGCTTTTTCTCAACCATCACCTCAGTTGCATCCCCATCATTGGGATTTGTAGGAGTGCGAGTAACTTTTTCCATGATGGTGATCGGTCCGGAAGTAATCACTTGTTGCATTCGATGATGCTTGGACAGTAGGATCTTCTTCATCCGAGTCTTCCAAGATGTATAATTCACAACCGAGAACATGACGACAATCTTGTCTTTAACATCCATCTGCACACAACAAACATACAACAAATGCAAGCAGATATGCACTAGCGTGAAAAAGATCTATTCAATTGACCATTGAAGAAACACACCTCGATTCACACCTTGTGAAACAGAGTCAGCAGTCTTTTGAACCACTGCTCTGATACCACTTGATGGTCCCGATACGATTTCTGGTGTATGGAGGGGGGGGGGGGGGAATACACCAGTTAAGAATTTTAAAAATAACCCCCTGAAAATTAACACAACCGAGTAAGATGACTCAGCTGGAAACACAACTGAGTAAGAATACTCAGCTGGAAGAGTGGTGCTGTGCGGAATGTGGTGGAAACAAAAACTAACTCGTATAAAATAACTCACGCTCAGATGCAAGGTTGGTCAATAACCAAAACAGTTGAAGTGTAAAGATGCAGTTTTGAGTAGTGGTTAGTTGGTCAGTTGGATATGCAATAAATTAACTAAACTGAAAACACAAACACACAAAGGATTTACGTGGTTCGGAGAGAACTCCTACGTCCACGGGGAGTTGTGAGTCCACACAACTCAGTCCAAATTCTTTAGGACTGGAACCACAAAGCTTACGCGGGTTTTGCAACCGTTGAGATAAGTTTATGGGTACTTATCAACCTTACAGATAAGTTTACGAGTACTTATCAACCTATCTACTCAATTTCGGGAAGAGTAGGGTCCTAACAATCCTTTTGAGAGGATATGTAAAAGGGTGGGTTTTTCCAACTACTAGCTCGAACAATGAAGTGAGCTAGGATCTAAGCTTTAATGAATGAAAACTCAAACTAAGATAAAAAACACCAAGACAGAATCTAACACACTCTATGAACTCTCAACTAGTGATGTTCTTAGAGATTGAATGCAGTTTAGCTTGTGTAGAATAAAGTCGTTCTTTCGCTCGTTTAGACTCTTTTCGCACTTGTCTGTCTTCTATATCTTGGTGAATGAATGAAGGCCTCTATTTATAGGCGGAGAGAATCAACTAGCCGTTGGATGAGCCGTTGATCTCTGTCTTGTGAAAGCGATGGCTTGTCTCTCATCTCTGCAGACTTTCCCGATTTGGCAACTGTGAACTTCTGCTTTCAATCTGAGACAGCCTTGTGTTGGGCCAAATGAGGTAATGACAGACGTCAAACCTTCACATGACTTCCTTTTTGAATTTCAAATTTCAACCTTAGTCCTTCAACTTTGTTTAGTCGGTTGAGAAGTTTTGGTCTTCATCCGAGTGGTCTTCAGCTGATGTTCCATCTGATCGATATCTTCATCCGACCTTCTGTCTGAATAGAAACAGTTGAACTCTCAGCTGCCTTGATCTTCATGTTGTCGATCTTATCAGTTCGAGTCCTGTAACTGATGTTCTGTCTCTTGAACGCTCAGTTGTCTTTCACATCTGATGTTCTGTCTCTTGAACGCTCAGTTGTCTTTCACATATGATGTTCTGTCTCTTGAACGCTCAGTTGTCTTTCACATCTGATGTTCTGTCTCTTGAACGCTCAGTTGTCTTTCTCACATCTGATGTTCTCTTACATCTTCTTTCTTGAACGCTCAGTTGTCTTTCTTACAACTGATGTTCTATCCGAGTAACTCCATGTTGCCGTCTTCAGCTGGAGACCTGTAAAGATAAAATCTCAACAGTGCTCAAACAGCGAGCCTAAATACTAACATTAGGATCTGGAAACATCTACTCGGTTGGGGTCAGTTGGTTTTGGAATCAATCAAAACTTTACTTAAATTTCCCAACAATTGCGGCTGACTTAACTCTTGTTGCTGTAACAACTTGGCATATTCATTGGCTGAAATAGTGATAGAGTCACTAGAGGAGCTGCTATGATGGCTGCGTTCAGCCACATGCAAAGATGAATGAGGCTTTTTATTGCGCAGCTTCGGACAATCCCTCTTGATATGGCCAAATTTGTGACATATCGACACTTCATAGATGATGACCACTGCTCTCGAGACGCTGAATTATGTCCTTTGGTCCCAGTGTGCTTGTACTGAGGCTTCCCAGACTCATAGGCTGAAGTACGACTAACAAGAGCACTCCCGAGGTGAGGGACAGGGATAGAGGGTGAGCGCTCAGTCCGAAGAACCCTACTAAAGGCCTCTAGTAGAGAGGAAATCTTAGAGTCGGACAAAATCTATGATTTGCGGTCTCAAAATCATCTGGAAGACCTACCAAGAAACTCATCACCGCCATCTTCTCTCATTGGGTACGTTGTACACTGACATCATCACTGAAAGGAAGTAATGAATTCAATTCTTCATAAGTCTTCTTAAATGCCATGAAATACTTTGTAAGTGTCACGCCCCGACTCTCGAGGTGCGACTTACGAACAACAACACAACCTAATCAACTAACAATCTACTCAAACATAGGGAACATGCTCGGGGAAACATTAATGAAAAGCAATGCAATCGAATAAGGCTTTCAAAGACATAATGAAATAATAACCGAGCATTTCAAAATCAAATATACACAAGAATATGATAAGAAATTCATGTTGACGGGGGGTAAGATTTCAACAAAAACGAGAGTGCGAAATATACCAAGTCAAGAGAACCAGATTCAACAAAATGTTTAAAGTCAACAAGCCCATCGCTCGGAAGCACAAGTCAAGAAGTTAAGAATTCAACAAGTATTCAAAATCATCGAGCACAACACTCGGAATAAAAAACATGAGTATCAGAGTATAAGTATCAAAACCCAACATTTGCACGTATGAAAACGTACAAATGTCAGTCTGATATTCGACTCGACTCAACCAAAAGAACCACACCACACCACCAAGTATCCATGCCATCGCCATCCAGTCAACCTGCACGTTTAGAAATACACGCAGGGCTGAGTACTTCGTACTCAGTGAACACAAGCCAAAACATTTGGATAAAGATGCTTATAAAAACTATATCAATTGAACTTGCCTTCCGAACACCACAAGTACTTAAACAACTTAAAATGGTTTTACTTGTGCATGTTAAAAACATTTTCCTTTAAACAGACTGCGTAGTCAAACATAACATATAATAATAGTATGCATCATCTGTCACAATTAATCTTACTATGCCAAGAAGTAGGCCTCCTTCTCGAACACTGTGACCGACCTAACCGAAGCAAGGCTCACAGTCACCTCAATCATTCAACATACCTCACGTGGGTTTCCTGCCTTTCACAGGATAATAACATCTTAACTAAACAGATGATAACACATACCAAACTTCAATAAAAATGGCAAGTCAATCGCATTTAAAATCAATCATAATAATAATACTCCATAGCATAAATATATTCATCGGCATTTTTGGTTCAGAAAAGCCCACCTGACTTCCGAAGATTCTAGCTAGGCGGTTTAAGGGCTATTTGTTCTCGCTTAACGATCCTTCCGGCTCGATCCTTCACAGTTCGACATTGATAAAGAAATTAAGATACGTAAAGACGGACAAAAAGGTGTTGGACTCAACTGAAGGACTTCTATTTGAGTCGATTCTCTCTTTGCTTTGATTTTTCTAAAGGATCTCGCGCTCTCGTCTTTAAACCATTGACTCTACTCGATGATTGGTTAACATTACTAACCAACGTCTTACACTTCTCGCTTTAATTAGGAAACGTCGTCTATCTACATTCCATTACTCGAGCTTTCTTTTAAAAACTTAGTTACTTCCCGATTTAACAACTTATTAATTTAATCATCTTGCATACAAAATAATTTAGTAATTCTTTAAATCACAATTAATATCATGCATTTAAGTACTTATTCAATCACATAATAAATCCAAACAAATCGATCACACTTCAAGACACATTAACATTTATTCAATTTAAACATTAGAACTTAACTTGATTATGCAATTCCTTTTCATAAAGACTCAAACAATATGCTTTATTTCTTCTTAATTTATAGACATCGCTTTGTTCTAAATTCGTTATCTTATGAAGTATTTAATAAACTTTTTATTCATTTAGTAGAAATTCTCTTAATTTATTATTAATCTCTTATGAAATTGGAATTTTCTTTCCATTTCTAACTCGATTCTCACTTCTTAACTCAATTATTTTTTTTTTCTAATTATTAACTCGACAATTTTTCTCGGTTTATTTTTAATTCGCATGGTTTGAAAGCAACTTACTTAAATAATTAATTTCTTTCAAAACCATTATTTGAACTTTATTCCATTATTATTTTCTTAATTAACTATACGAGTATTTAATTTAACTCGTCTAGCATCTTTTCCTCGATTCGATTAAGACTTCTTTTAATTTCTTATTAATTAATTCTTTTTAACTCGATTTTCTCAATTCTTGTTTACTTATTTAGTAAATCTTTCTTCTTTGTTCTTAACTTAAAATTATTTTCTTACTTAACAATTTCCTTTATTTTTCAATAAACATTTTTATAAAACTAGTTTATTTTATTAGTTAAATTATAAAATTTCTTTTTGACTTAATTTATAAAGAAAAATTCAAATCTTTAAGTTTTAATACAAGAACACTTATTAGAAATATTTCTCTATATACTTTTCAATTTTTAACATCTTACAAGCTTTTAAACTTCATTCTTTTATTATAAAAATTTCCTTTTTCATCTATGATTTCAACTAATAATTATAAACACATTATAACATCAAAACATTCAATCTTCTATATTATCATAAATTGTTTTCTTCAAAAAACTTAACGTGCAATTTCATTTTCTTAAACTTAACAACATGTATGATTACATCAACATATCACATAATAATTTCATGATCAAAACATCACTCAAATCATCAACAAAATAATTCCTTCTTTTTCTCTTAAAACACACGGCATTTACTCTCTTTTTAGGGCATTTTATTTCTCAAATTTTCATGCATATAATCTCATTCTAAACATGATAAAAATCATAAATCAAGCATCAAAATAACAATAACTCAAGAATTCATATTTTCCTATTTTTCTCTATTAATTTCGGCTTTCATCAAATTTTTAGGGATTTAAATTCTTTTTCTTCTCTTAATTCACCGATTAAATCCTAGTGTTCGATTCTCCTAACGATTTCTTCTCACTTATTTCTCACATTAACAACCTAAGTTTGCCTAAACATAAATAAATACCATGCATGCATGTTTTCTTTCTTTTAGGGCTTAGAGATATACATATATACAACTAATCAAATGAATTAACATACTTTATAAATTAAAATTGGATCTCTTCTCTTGGCCTCTTGGGATCGAAAGATAGGGAGAATGAGCTTCAAACTTTAGCTTGGATGTATGGAAGAACTCTTCTTGAATCCTCAAAGAAAAGAATAACATAATGATTAATCATCCATCTCTTTAGGGCTTAAGAGCCAAAATGAAAGAAAAATGGGGATGATTATTTGATTTTTGAATCAAGAACTTTGATGGATTTTCACCTTTTTCTTGAAGATAAGGATGAACTAGATGGAAGATGATGTTCTTCACTTCATTTCCATGGATGTTAAGCTTGAATTCAATGTTTGCATGGAAGAAAATCAAATGTGTGTGTGTAGTGTGTGTGTTTGCCATGAGTGAGGGAGAATAGGGAGGGAGAGAGTTTTGTTTTTCTTGCTTGCTTGAGAGAGTTCGAAAGTGAGAGAGAGGTAGTGTGAATGAATGAACTCTTCTCTCTTTGATTAGGATGCATGAATTTGAATTCCAACATAAGGAATAAAGAATGATGACAATTAGTGTTGGAACTTGGTGTGATGTGAGTGATAGATGGAGTTGATGTGATAGTATTTGCATGTAATCTTTTGTTAAGATTGTGGTGAGACATAATCATTAGTTGCATAGGAAATTGGAGAGAAAGATGGGAGAGAGATGGTGGGGTGGCGTGAGAGGGAGAGAGGTGATCACACTTGTCCTCGTCGTGTCGTTACGGGTATTAATTATCCGGTCGTAAAGGTTTTTCGGATAAAATGATTCGTATTAATTTATTTATGCTATAAACGGGTCTAATCTCTCCTCGTCTCATTTCCGACACTAAAACATCTCAATCCTATTTCATATTTCAATTAAAAGATTAACGGTTCCGATCATTTTAGTCTTTTAAAACTTAAAAGAATTTAGTCGGCTTATCAATCCGTTATTAATCCTTTAAAGAATAAATCTTCGTAACTCTTCTCAATTTATCTCGGATAAGCTCTCACCTTATCTCAATGACCTTAGAAGAAATTCTAGGTTCAAAGATCTTAATTCAATTCTATTCTAAGTTCATCGGCGCATAGAATTTTCTCGGCGATTAACATTATTCTTTTTCAATTAAACAAACTCTTCGGGGTTTTTCTGGAAATTAATCTCATACTCATTTTCATATAAACAAACTCAACAAATATTTCACATCATCATCTCAAGAAATAGAACAGATAAATTCACACTAAACACACAAAGCATTCTAGACGTTTTACTCATTTCTCTTCAATTAGAAAGAAAATTTTTATTCCTCAAATCTTAACATTTAACTCACTCGGTTAGTTATAACGCTCTCAAAAGGTATAAAAGCTCGGGGTATCACAGTAAGCGATCGATCTCTTTTGTCCGGCCTGTAGAATGCTCGACACACATTATAGATATAAGAAATATTTTCTTTTCCTGAATACAAGAGGTCAAGATATGATATGAGAGTTTTGACCGTCTTGCAGTGAGTGACCATCCCAATAACATCGCTACTGATAAAATTACGAATCTATAGAAACAACCGAGCATCTTCTCGAAGCCACGAAAGTTTGGAAGCTTCAGAAAATGGTAGATCATTAGTCAAGTGTTTATCCATGGACGTACTCAAGAGGTAAAGCTCAATAGTCTGACGCCAGTCCATGTAATTGTGAGAGTCGAGTTTGTGTTCTGTGATTCTCGTCATCACAAGCACAATATCAATTGTCTTAGGCTCGGTGGTAGACATATTGTATTACAGCAAACCGAAGCAGAAAACAGAAACGAAGATAACAAACTTGAACCTGTACCGAAACGGATCCGAAAACACCCAGAGACTGATCCAAAAAAGCACCCAGATCGAGAGTAAATGTCGAGGCGAGCCGAACAGAACCAACCGGAAAGAATTCCGGCCATGGACGCGTCCTCACGTGCCGGCGGAGCGGCAGACAGCAGCGGCGCGTGTGACCCACACGCGCAGATTCCGGCGGCGAAATTCGGTGCAGAGGTGCACCAGATGGTTGCGCGTCTCCCTGTGCTAGAGGTGTCGACCGAAATGGCGTAGAACAAAAATGGGTGGCGGCTGACCGAAAAAAAAAAATTCTAATTCCCAAACCCTAAACCTTTTGCTCTGGTACCATGTTGAATCGTAAGAGTAAGCATTTTGGGACTAATTTTCTGTGTGTCATTCAACCAATAGAGGCACATATATATATACAAGAGATACTAAGCTAATTAAGGAAAAAATTAAAACCCTATTCTATGATACTATAAATAACACAATCATTCTAACAAACCTCTTGATGCCCACCTCTTTCACGGTCAAACAAGTGAAGAGCAACTAACAACGAGTGAACCACGAGGTGAAGTTATGGGAGAATGCTTGGGTGGAGAATCACGCCCAATGGCCAAGTTCAAGTCTACGACTAAACCACAAGTTCAAGTCTCAATATTTGGAGGGTGGCGTGCATGCAACAAAGAAGACAAAGATGTCGAGTGACAGTGCTTTCACGACTTCGGCTTCTATCGAGAAAAGTGTTGGCACTCGGCCAATTGGAAACAAGGCGGCGACAAAGGGAAAGGGGAATACAAGCTTGACGACGGCACCCACATCTGAGTTGTTGCAATTTATGGATGGTACGCAAAGTGATCTCGTAGCTCTTGCCGATGCCAAAATGAAGAAATTCCGTTTGAAGCGCGAGGTGATGGACAACAGGATCCTCTACATGGATACATGGAGGATGACGGAGGAGCAGCTCAAGCTACATTCGGAGCAAGTGGCCAAGATACTAGCTCGTTGTGCAAGAGACTAATTTTTTTTTCATTATGTCGTTTAAAATGTGTTATCTTATTATCGGTGTAATATTTAATTTTATTAATGAAATTTAAATATCATATTATTCTATTTGGCAAAAAAAAATTCAAAAATAAAAAAATGTTAAACTTGGAAACTAAGTGATATGAGCCTACGGATGAGACCGACCTGTGTAGGCAGGACCTTATCCGTGGACCAGAGCATTGTTGAGCATCTCTTACCATTTTTTCATTAATCTTTTCTGAACATATGTTGAGCCCCTCTTACCATTTTTTTCATTAATCTTTTCTTATATTTTGTACAGTAATGAATTTGTGATAATTTTAGAGAATAATTATTTTCTTGCATCAGAAATTGGCGGTGACACCTTTAGTTAACATGTGTCTCCTCTTATATTAAACGGCGTCATTTCTTTTTTTTTACATGAATTAACTAATTTTCAGTATAAAAAAATTATGTAATCCACAAATTATTTCAAAGTGGTATATTTTGACAAATTATTTCAAGTATTACGTAAATGATCATCTCCTTGCAAATAAGTGTTACATCAAAGATAATCTAGTGTAAAAATTGACGGAGAATCACTTTACGTTGTAATTTACAAATATAATCTTTAAAAATACTTTATATCGAAGTGGCTCGACAAATCATTGCAAGTGTTACATGAAGGATCACCTCATTGCAAATAAGTGTTACATGAATGATTGTCTTGTTGTAAATAAGTGTTACATTAAGGATCGCCTTGTTGCAAATACATGAAAGATTGTCTCGTTGCAAATAATTAAGTGTTACATAAAGGATCGTCTCATTGCAAATAAGTGTTACATGAAAGACCGCCTCAAGTAGAATTTATTAACAATGAGTCAATTTACGATGTAACTTATGAATATAATAAAAAATATTTCATTTTAAAGTGATATAATTTGAAGTATCAACAAATAAGTATTGTACGAAGGATTATCTTATTGTAAAATATAATTATATGCTTCCCTAATTAAATCAAGCAGTCATCATTAGTATTCAGTTATTAGCAACATAGCTATATAGATTCATCATGCCACAAGGATTCAAAATTCAAGTTTCCTCTCACAATTATCAAATGATTTAAAAAATTAATATATCATAAAAATCACATTTACAAACCAAAAATTATACACAAATTCACATTTAATGCATGACATTGATAATAAAATCTCGAAATGCACAGAAATAAAGCTAGGATATTAAACCGTTATTTTTTGTAAATTCAAGAGGATTATAATTGAAAGAATATTGTAACATATTAAAACAGTTGTAAAAATAATAACATTTAGAAACCAATGGACACAAATTCATTTAAGGGCCCATGAGTAGTGTCATCACTATCAATACAGATATCCTCAAAAGACTATATACAATTCTAAAATTCAGGAATTATAGACTTTGATTTGCTCATTCACGTAATTTTCATGTTGTTCATAATTAATATGTTTTAGTGTCATGCAATGTAGATGTAATTTGGAGATTGTCTGGATATTGTTTGGATGAGATTTGCATAATTGATAATGAAGATATTTTTCCAATTATAATAAACCAAAACACATAACAAAATCCAAAAGCAATTGAGATTTTGCTCTAATATAATTTCTATAAATGGTAGCACAAAAAAAAAAATCAATCAATCACTAACGCTATACAGTAAAAGCTACAAACTAGTGTCTGAGAACTAACGAACTTCAAATTTACTTACAATTATCACAATGTTTTAAAAGAATAATACTTAAATATCACAATAACCTAATACACAAGTAACGTAAGTACATGCATAACTGACAAAAAATGATGGTATTGACTAAAAAGTAGGAATAAAATTATTGTAATGACCAAAAAGTAGGAATTGTTTAATACGACGATGGAGTCAAGCGCCACAACTACACCGTCGAAGAAATCGACCTCATATGTCGGATTTGGAAGGAGGAAATGAACGATGCCGTCCTTGAAACGGATCAAAAAGCCGAAAGGTATTAGGAGAGGGTCGTGGAGCGATTCAACCTCTTGATGCCCACCTCTTTCACGGTCAAACAAGTGAAGAGCAACTGACAACGAGTGAACCATGAGGTGAAGTTATGGGAGAATGCTTGGGTGGAGACTCACGCTTAATGGTCAAGTTCAAGTCTACGACTAGACCAATCAAGTGGGAGAATTCATGAAGACTTCTACGACTAAACCACAAGTTCAAGTCTCAATATTTGGAGGGCGACGTGCATGCAGCAAAGAAGACAAAGATGTCGAGTGACGGCGCTATCACAATTTCGGTTTCTGCCGAGGAAGCGTTGGCACTCGGCCAATTGGAAACAAAGTGGTGAAGGCGGTGGCAAAAGGAAAGGGGAATACAAGCTCGACGACGGCACCCACATCTGAGTTGTAATTTATGGAGGGCACACAAAGTGGTCTCGTAGCTCTTGCATAGGCCAAAATGAAGAAAATCCATTTGAAGCACGATGCGATGGACAACAGGATCCTCTACATGGATACATCGAGGATGATGGAGGAGCAGCTTAAGCAACATTAGGAGCAAGTGGTCGAGATACTAGCTCGTTGTGCAAGAGACTAATTTTTTTATTTTTATTTTTCATGATGTCGTTTAAAATGTGTTATCTTATTATCGGTGTAATATTTAATTTTATTAATGACAATTAAATATCATATTATTCTATTTAGCAAAAAAATATAATTAAAAATTAAAAAAAAATTGTTAAACTTGGAAACTAAGTGATATGTATTTCACCGTCATTTGGTTGTGATTTGCCTAATTTAATTAGTACATTTCCGTTGGTTTTGTTGCGGAATGATTCATTTTTGTTTTGGAAATGGTACTAATTCTTTGAACCAAGTGTTGTGTGGATTTTGGTTGTTTTGGTATGGAATTGTAGGTATTTAGATCAAGAAAGGAAGAAGATAAAGTCGAGATGACAGGAGTCGAAATGAGTGTGATCGCGTGATGAACCATATTTGTGTCCATCTTTTCTTGTATTTTTCTTGTGTTTTTAGTCTTTATCGAGTCAAAGTGTGTCTGGGAGGACACAAAGTCGAGAGATGGTGTGCAGGGAAGAACAGAAAGGATGTCGGGCAAATTCGGTGGAAAATCTGTTGTTGAGATGCTGAAATGGCGATACGATGCAAATGGGCATAGGGCTGGAGGCTTGTAGTTGCGCAACAACGTTTTACATGCTCTACAAGTCAGGAAGTACCTCCCCATATCCTTGAAGCCAACAGACAGAGTACCCGAAGGAGCCAGGATCTTGGTCAACACAGGAAGCAAACCAGGATGCAGACATCGTGGGCAAGGAGTGAGTCGAGCTTGCAGTAAATTTCTTTTCCTTCAAGGAAGAGGATAAGGATTGGATCTTTGTTTCCTTATCCTAGCCAAACCTAATCAAAGGAGATATCTACCAAGCAAGGAAAGAGAATCGTGGCTGCATGCATGAGAGAGATAGGCGGATATGCATGGAAGAATCCTTCATCAACAAGGAAACTTCCCTAAACCCTAATTTCCATCGCCTATATATATGGCCGGCTCCTTTATGTAATGTGTGCCGTTTTTATTCTTAGTTCTGCATTCTTAATTGGAGAGGAAGGGAGAAAAAAAAAAACAAGTCATACGGGCAATTTACTTTTACATTAGTTTTATATTTTCTGCAGTAGTTTAGTTGTTGGTGTGAAGCCAAGATCTTGGTTGCTGACTACGTTTTTGGGCAGCTACCCGTTTTCTATTTTATGATAAGTATGTTTTCCTTTATATATTTTGTGCTTTCGTTTACTAATATGTCTAGCTAAATTTATTATTTGGGTTGGATATAGATCAAGTGATCGTAAATTACTCGTTCTAAACCGCGAGGTCGAATTGTGTTAGTTCGTTAATTGATTTTGTTCCCGAAACACTTAGGATTAA
Organism: Schizonepeta tenuifolia; assembly: GCA_029490685.1. Lineage (NCBI taxonomy): Eukaryota > Viridiplantae > Streptophyta > Magnoliopsida > Lamiales > Lamiaceae > Schizonepeta > Schizonepeta tenuifolia. The sequence continues at coordinate 67,705,502 of CM055958.1, read as the reverse complement.
TTCTAGACTTAATTGATTTTGACATTTGATTGATCATCATCTAGATATATTAAGATTAAGTCATAAACATGATTTGGGGATCAACTCGAGAGTGTCTCTCGTGCCCAAGAAGGTAAAGAGTGTTGGAGAGCAGTCGGTATTGACCTACCTCTTGATTGTCTTGGGTCTGTTTATTCTTAATGCGTTTTGGGCAGCATTGTTACTGAAGTGTCTTCGTGACTTTGTTGATCAAGAGAGGAGATCTTGCCTTCTAGTCAAGATCTGTAAATTTGGATAGACATAGGCTAAGTGTGTTTATATCGTGACTTCGTGACCTTTAAGGTATAAACTAATCTTTATCTTAAACCAAGTGATAAGATTAGTTAATTGAATGTCTTTTCACCAATGAACGACTGATGAGTAATTAGGATCATGGATTCAAAACCCAATTCAAACTCTTTTGTTATTTGATATTGTTACTTGTTGAGTTACATGATACATTGCAGTCAAAACCCTTTTTTGTTGAGTTCGACTTGAAGAGCAATTCTACGCCAAGTCCCTTGGAATCGACCCCACTTGCCACTAACTACTATCTTGTTAGGTAAGAGGTATTTATAAATTTATTTATGCGAAAAGTGTAACGACAGTGCTTCGTCAAATTGGCGCTGTTGCCGAGGACTTGGTTCTAAGCTAGTTTGCTCTTCTAGCTTGAGTTGAGCACGATCTATGCCCAAGCCACATCTGCGGAGTGACGGAGATCCACAAGATCCATGAACTTTCCCGGAGGTGATAGCAAGGAGAAATCGAGCAGAACAACGTAAGAAGAAGAAAAGGCTGGAGGAAGGCGTCAATGAACATTCAGAGTTGCCGAGCTTGATAGAAGATAAGGATATTGAGCAAGAAAACGATTCTTGCTCAACAGCGAGTACAGACAGCGATAAGTCAACATCCAGTTCAGAAGCAGAGACATCAACAATCATGGCAGGTCAACAAGAGAAAACCATCCATCAGATCATGTTCCCTGACGACAAGGGGATTAGACCTTCAAGTATCCAGTTGCCCACCATCAATGGCAACTGAGAGCTCAAACATTCGCTGATACAGATACTGCCCAAGTTCAGTGATCATCCTGGAGAAGACCCTCAGACCCATCTTCAAGACTTTGAGATGGCGATCAGCACTGTAAGGAACAATACCACTCCTACCCGAGATGCTGCCAGAGAACGAGATTCTGCCCAAGATACATTTCCAGGCTACATAAGGTTACTCACGTTTCCGTTCTCACTTCTTGATGGAGCACGTGAGTGGCTTTACACCTTGCCAGAGGGAAGCATCAACACCTGGAAGAAGCTGCAACAGGCTTTACTTGACAAATACATACCCGTTGCCCGGATACAAAGTAGAAGGAATGCCATTTTCTCGATCAAAATGAGTGGAAGTGAGTCGTTGTACGAATACTATGAGAGGTTCAAGAAGTTGATCGCGAGATGTCCTCAACATCGAATCGAGGACATTGATTTGATCGAGCATTTCTTAAAAGGACTGAGAGCATCAGAGAGGAAACACATAGTTGCAGCGTGTGGAGGAGCAATAGTCGATCAACTACCATCTGAAGTGTTCAAGAAAATAGCTGTCATGGCTGAGCAGTCACGAGATGAAGATGATATCCCAAGAGGGGGGTATGAAGGCAACAAGGAAATTTCAGACAACTTGGTCAGCACCATGAAAGACTTCATGACCAAGATGTCTGGCCAAATGGAGGATTTAAAGAAGAAGGTAGATGGCAAGGAAGTTCAAAGAGCTGTGAAGCGATGTGAAGTATGCCAAGAAACATCACATATCACCTCGAAATGTCCCAGTTGGTTCGTGGAAGAAGGAGAAGAGGTGAAGGCAATAGATCAGAACCAGCAAGGTGGTGGGCAACAAAGGTTCCAGTATAGCAATAATAGTAAATATGGCAACAACTATGGCTATAGGCAGAATCAGCACGAGAACCTGAGATATGGCAACAACCACTATCAAATGCCTCATGCCCACCAACAACCACAACAGCCTGTTCAGCAGCAATATGTGCCTCCACCTCAACAACAACCTCAACAGCAGCTTCAACAGCAACATAACTATGTTCATCCACATTGAGAACCAGCAAAGACGGAATTCATGAAGGAGACCATTGATAGGTTTGCAAATGAGAACAAAGGCTTAGGAGGGATTTTGAGAACTTTCAATTAGAAATTCAAGGTCAATCGAACAACCTTCAAGCTCAATTAACTCACATAAACCAAACTCTGTCAAAGCTTGTAGATGACAAGAGCGGAAGGCTTCCTGCCCAAGTGGAGGTCAACAATGAGCAAGTCAATGTTGTGACTTTGCGAAGTGGGAAGGATTTGTCAGAGGTGTTGTCCAAGACCCAACTCAAGGGACCTGCTCGAGTAGAAGAATCTAAAATGAGCTCAGGAGATATCAATGACCTCTATGTAGAATTGAAGGCAAAGTGTGAAAAAGGGATAAAAGCCAATAAGAACCTCGTCTTCGATAATGAGGAGGATGAAGCCTTGTTTGATTACGTGAAGATGAAGAGATCAAAGTTGGGGTTTGATAAAGATGACGCGTTGTTGGACTCTTTGAAGGCTGAAAGAGAAGCAGAGGCTTTGGCCAAGAGGACTATTTCTCGCTCTGCTAAGGCAAAGATCCCATATCCAAGACATTTTGCCCGTGATCGTGATCAGAAGGAGTTGGAGGACATGATGGAGGTGTTCAAGAAAGTGGAGATAAACCTTCCACTATTGATAGCATTGCAGTCCATGCCAAAGTGTGCAAAATATTTGCGAAAGATGTGCTTGAAGAAGACCAAGTACCCAGATAATGCTCGTTTCCATGTGGAGAACGTGTCAGCCTCATGAATTCTCACATTCCACTCAAGAAGAAGGATCCTGGCATGTTCGCTATCTCATGCACAATAGGAACTACGTCAATACCCAAGGCGATGCTTGATCTAGGAGCTTCGATAAATGTAATGCCGAGAGCTATGTTCGACGAGATGAGTGTTGGACCTTTATCTCTTACCCGTGTTGCCATTCAATTGGCGTTTTGGAGGATGTATTGGTCAAGGTTGGGGATCTTCTGTTTCCAGCCGACTTCTATGTTCTTGACATGGAAAAGAAAGCAATCAAGAACCCAGTGATCTTGCTCGGAAGGCCGTTCTTGAGGACGGCTTGTACCAAAATTGATTGTGACACTGGGAGGTTGACAGTCCAAGTAGCTGGAGAAGTCGTCGAGTTTGATGCTTATCGGCAAAATCAGGAGGATGCCCTAGAACACCTCAACACCCTCAATGCATTTGGTCGACGAATGGAGACATTGAATAGCTTAAGTTGTTTCTTAGAAGATAACGAAGACGCAGGTTAGGAGGAACTCAATTTAATACAGGGTCTTGACCTAGATCTCGACCAAGATGAGTATATTGAGGATGATGGTGTCTTGTTGGAGTTTTATGAAGGCGATGAGTACGAAAGTGATAAAGATTTCTGGGAGGAGTCAGTCCATGGACATAGTTTTGACTCCACCGATGAAGATTATGGGACGGATGAGGAGCTATAGGATAACAACACTCCTAAAAACTTCCATGAAGATGAAGAAGAGTTTGATGAGGAGCTCAAGGAACTACCCTATGATGAGACTGAGGAGTTGGTAGAAGAATTTTGGCAACAGACAGTTCTTGAGCAGGATGCCAGCTTGCAGACAGAAGAGGATCTTGCCCAGAACGATGAACCAGCAGATGTAGCAGAATGTAGTTATGTCGGGATTCCAGGCAACATGCAACCTCAGGGGTTTGAGCTACTCAATATCCCTAAATTGAAGCCAAAGGATAGGTTGGTGCCATCACTGCAAAAGGCCCCTACTTTGGAATTGAAACCTTTGCCCAAGCACCTGAAATACATATATCTTGGCAAGAACGAGACCTTGCCCATGATCATATCATCTGAGTTATCGAGCATGGAGGAGGTCAGAGTTGGAGAGGTGTTGAGCAAGTACAAGGAGGCAATAGGGTGGACCTTGGCCGACATCAAAGGCATTAACCCTGTGGACTGCGTGCATCACATCTTGCTTGAAGAGGATGCTGCCCCAGTAAGAGATCCACAAAGGAGATTGAACCCAGCCATAAAAGAAGTGGTAATGAAAGAGATACTCAAGCTTCTTGACTTGGGAATCATATATCCCGTGTCTGACAGCCGGTGGGTAAGTCCTGTACAAGTGGTGCCCAAGAAGTCAGGAATCCAAGTTATTGAGAACGAGAAGAACGAGATGGTGGCCATGAGATTGCAAACTGGATGGCGAGTGTGTATAGATTACCGAAAGCTCAACCAAAAGACGAAGAATGATCATTTTCCTTTGCCCTTCATCGATGAAATGCTTGAGAGGTTAGCTGGTAATGATTATTATTACTTTCTTGACGGTTATTCTGGTTACATGCAGATCTGGGTTGCTGACGAGGATCAAGACAAGACCACCTTCACGTGCCCGTTTGGCACATTTGCATATTGGAGGATGCCATTTGGATTGTGTAATGCATCTGGGACATTTCAAAGGTGTATGATGCACATTTTTTCAAACCTTCTTGAAGAGTGCATCGAAGTCTTTATGGACGACTTTACCGTCTATGGCAAGACCTTCGAATCATGCCTCAACAACCTGGATCGAGTCTTGAAGAGATGTGTTGAGAAGAGCCTTGTGTTGAATTATGAAAAATGCCATTTCATGGTAAAAGAAGGAATCGTCTTGGAGCATGTCATTTCAGGAAAAGGAATTGAGGTGGATAAAGCCAAGATCGACATTATTGCCAAGTTACCTTACCCAAGATCTGTGAAGGAATTGAGAGGATTTCTAGGGCATGCTGGGTTCTCTAGAAGATTTGTCAAGGATTTTGCTAAGATCGCACAACCAATGACAAGACTACTTCAAAATGATGTGCCATGGGAATTCAATGAAGATTGCAAGAAGGCGGTCCATGCCTTGAAGGAGAACTTGATCACAGCCCCCATTATCCAACCTTTAGATTAGGGGATGCCTTTTTCGAATTAATGTGTGATGCTAGTGGTTATGCCGTGGGAGCAGTTCTTGGACAAAAACGTGGAAAAGAAAGCTATGTTATCTATTATGCTTCCAAGACGTTGAACCCTGCCCAATGCAATTATGCCACCACGGAGAAGGAGTTGTTGGCTATTGTCTTCGCTTTTGAAAAGTTTAGATCTTATTTGCTTAGAGGCAAGACCATAGTGTACACGGATCACGCAACATTAAAATACTTGTTGAGCAAAAAGGAGTCCAAGCTAAGATTGATTAAATGGATCCTTTTGTTGCAGGAATTTGACATAGAGATCAAAGACAAGAGTGATGCCCAGAACCAAGTTACCGACCACCTAAGTCGAATCCTTCAGCCTGATGATGGGGTGCCGATCAAGGAGACCTTTCCCGACGAGCACCTGAGTCTTGCCCAAGATGAACCATGGTATGTTGATATCGTCAATTACTTGGTAACTGGAGAGATACCCTCCGACCTTGGGCGTTATCAAAGGAACAAGCTTAAACACGAGAGCCGTTTCTATATTTGGGACGAGCCATATTTATGGAGGGAGTGTGCGGACAAGATCATAAGGAGGTTTGTCGAGGATAAAGAGCAAAAGAGCATTCTTGAGCATTGTCACAACAAGGAATGCGGAGGACATTTTAGGTATCAACGGATTGCAAGGAAGATTTTAGAGTGTGGCTTTTATTGGCCAACATTGTTCAGAGATTGTTATGAGTGGGTTAAGATGTGCGAGAAGTGCCAAAGGGAAGGCAACATCACAGGAAGAAATGAAATGCCCATGATACCGATCTTGCCCGTGGAGGTGTTCGACATATGGGGCATAGATTTTATGGGACCCTTGCCGAGTTCTAAAGGCAATAAGTACATCATATTGGCAGTAGACTATGTCTCGAAGTGGGTAGAAGCGCGTGCGTCCTACAAGGATGATTCTATGGTGGTTTCCAGTTTTTTGAGAACACAAATTTTCAATAGGTTTGGTGTACCTCGAGCTATAATTAGTGATCAAAGGTCTCATTTTTGCAACGCCACGGTGACCGCCTTGTTCAAGAAGTATGGAGTTACTTATCGTGTGTCAACAGCCTACCACCCACAAGCCAATGGACAAGCGGAATTGTCTAATAGAAATAATCAAGATGATCTTGAGGAAGACTGTGGGCACTACAAGGAAGGATTGGAGTATGTGCCTCGATGATGCCTTATGGGAGTATAAGAATGCCTTTAAGACACCTTTTGGCATGTCCCCTTATCACATGGTCTATGGCAAGAGATGCCACTTGCCCGTGGAGCTGGAACATTGAGCACATTGGGTTGTTGCCCAACTCAACCTCGATTGGAACGAGGCAGGTGAATCAATGAAACTCGAGATCTAAGAACTCGAAGAGATAAGACTCCAAGCATATGACAATGCTGGTTTGTACAAGGAAATGATGAAGAAGACCCACGATCTTTTGATTAAAGAGAAGGAGTTCCATTTTAGGCAGCAAGTGTTGCTGTATCAAACGCGATTTAGGCTTTCTTCGGGTAAGCTCTCGACCAAGTGGGCAGGACCCTATGAAGTTCAAGCTCAATTTCCAAATGGAGCTGTTGAGATCAAGGATCCCAAGAATGAGAAGAATTTTAAAGTCAATGGCCAGCGCCTGAAGGCCTATCTTGGGCAAGAACAGTTTGTTGAGGGGGAACCATCTGGGTTTCCTGTCGAGGAGGACCTCTGACTTCTAAAGAGGGGGGTGTCGTGCCCAAAACTTTAAACGGGGCACTGTCCAAGAGGCAACCTGGTTAGTTTTTAAATGTTTCGTTATTTCTTTTTCTTTTATTCTTTATTTTCGTGCAAAAATTATGAAAATCCAAAAAAAATTAGTTAGTTTATATTTTAAGTATTTTATTTCATAGTGTTTTAGTTTGAAGCATCATATGATCGAGTCTAACCAGAGGAGAGAGTTGTTTCGGAGTGTGTTTGTATTTTTAATTGTGCAGGAGATGTTGAGCAAGATGCAGGTTGTAGATTAGGGACCAAGATTAAGAAGGAAGCAGGGTGTCGAGCAGAAGACGTGATCAAGAACCAAGTTGTTGGTCAAAGACTTTCCAAGGCGGTTACTGTTGCCCTTAAAAACTGCGCCCTATATACCTATTACATCACGTCATCTCCACCACACCCACTACCAATTTGAAACTCTGCAACTTCTCATCTTCCCTCTTCTCTCTCTATCAAAACTCCCAAACCCCTACTATGGTGTCCACTCGGCCAAGAAATAGAAAACTCAACAAAATCCCCACCGGAACTAACATCGATCTCACCACCGATACTATCACCACCAGCGCCACAAAACCTAAAACCACCACTAAAAGGAAACTTCCCATGGAACCCGCCAAACCCTCTGCCGACCAAAACCCTTCTGTCACCATCGGGTTGAGCGTGCCCAAAAGCCCGCTGATCGACGCTGCACTCATGATGAGTGACGAGAACCCTAATCTGATAGACGAGATGGCGAAGCAGCCGGAGGAGGAGACCCAGTCGAAGCCTGTGTTTGAGAAGAAAGATCTGGAAGAAGAAGCAGAGGAGGAAGAAGACGACGTGGAGGAAGAGGACGAGAAAGATGGTGAAGGAGAAGGTGAAAATGTGGAAGATAAAGAGAATAAGGAAGAAGTCCTAGATGAGGCGATTAAAGAAGTGGTTGCAGGGCTGGCGGCGGAGGCAAAGACCAAGGCCAAGGAAAGGCCGGCGATGAAGAGTGGGCGGACTGCCATGAAGCGCCCTCACGGTGGCGAAGAAGCACAAATCTGCTGCTTCAAACGCCGGGTCTGTCCAGCCGTCGATTTCGAAGGGGACAGCTGTCGGAACCCCGTCAAGGGTTAGCGAGGAAGAAGCAGGGGATGATGTTGAGAAAGAAGAAGATGATGACCAGTATACTCCAGCAAGCGGTAGGAACAGGAAGAAGAAGAAGGGCGCCACTATGGTGACTTGTAGGAAGCCCAGGGATTGGAAGGTGACTGCACCTAGGGTTCTCGACTTCAAACTATACGAGAACCTAGGTGTTGCCTAAGAAGTGAGGAATTTGTTTGAGAAGATAGGTTGGAGCAAGTTTTTGGAGTGGCCTGTGGAGGTTTATGAGGAGAAAGTCAAAGAAGTATAGAGTACGGCGACAATGACCAGTGATCCCGAGAACGGGGTGAGCATGATCTCCTTCTCGCTGTTGGGCGAGAAGTATGATTTCCATGTAAGCGCCCTTAACCAGATTCTGGAGACGGTGAGCTTGAGGGATTTTGGCCAAGAAGGAATTCATGGAGGCCAAGACCATGGTGCAACCCCCGGGAGATGCAGCTTACCAGAAGCAATGGAAGGAGATCGGCAATGGAGCACCATACAACGGGGCCAACAACAAGGGAACCGAGCTGAAGACTCATGCCCTCAGGCTTTGCCATCGCATTCTTGCTTACAACTTGTACGGCAAGAACGATAGTGGCAACAGCCTGAGCAACAAGTTGAGGTACTTGTTGTGGTGTATGCACACCAAGACTAAGGTGAATTTCGCGGCCTTCCTTGGTGAGCAGCTCAAGACGGTGCTGGCAAAGCAGGCTTTGGGATGCACTTGTGGCCACTTTGTGACAGCCTTTGCGAATGGAATTGGGGTCTACGATGAGTTGAGGGGGAAGCCGGTGATGGCGGTCAACAAGTTAGGAGAAGCTGCCTTGAAGAAGATGAACGATATTGAGTTGAGAAATGGCAGATACGTGTTCATCGACTACGGCAGGACAAAATCCATCAAGCGACCACCCCTGGGCAAGAAGGAGGAGGCAAGCACCAGCGCAACGGTGCTGCCCAACAATGAAGTCGAGACCAGACTAATCAACATGGAGAAGATGTTGATCGAGATCAGGGATGCCCAGTTGGCATTCTTTGCACACCAAGGATTCAGGTACCCGCCTGAATCTTCTCTTTGATTTTATGTTCCTCCCACTTTTATGTTAGTGATGGTTTTTGTTTTTTTTGTGTGTGTTTTTTGTGTTTTATTTTTGTGTTATGTCTTGTTGATCGAGAAGGTACACTTACTGCCTTCACCCACAATTTGCCCAGAAAATTGTGTGGTGAAGGCCTTAGAATTTCCTTCTTGGCTTAGTCGGTAAATATTTGTTGAGTCAGTTTTTTTGTTCTGTGTTTGTAGTCGCCCAACATTGTACCCACTTTGCCTAAGACAAAGTGTGTGGGTGTTGGGAAGTTGGTCAGTGTTGTGTTTTAAAAGTTTATTTTAGTTGTTGATCAGCATGTGGCATGATAGGTCAGAATAGGTATGTTGATGTAGATGATGCCGTATGTAGATAGGTAGGACGGAATGAGATATTGGGCATGAACTGTGAGGTTTTTGAGCTTTAACTGCTATATACATGTGCAACACTATTCTTTTATGTGTGATGAAGACCAGTTGACACTTGTTGATCTAGAACTTGTCTGCATTTCTTAATTAAAACTTCGTGTGACTTAGTTGAATTACTTAGATGAATTAGGCGTTTTTGTTCTAATTAGCCCATGGCCAAAATTCCTACCTTGACATTTACCCTTCATTTAGCCCTTTAAGCTTGATGATAATTCTTTCAAATTACTTAAAGTAGCCTGAATTTACAAGCCGTCCCGGTCAAGAACTCAGGTCTAGAAGTATGAGGGGTGTAAGGGAAATATTGGGTAGCACATGCTGGGCAATATCCTTTATTCATAAAAAAATAATAATAAATAAATAAATAAATAAAATAAAAAAGAAAAGAAAAAAATGAGTCCAGAAAGAAATAATAAGTGTGCTGGGGAGGAGTGATAATGAGGAGTGAGGAATTGAGGGCAATCTGTTGCTCAAGACCCGAGTTCTTGACTTAGCCAGTTCCTATACATTCTCTACCTTTTGCCTTAAGCCACGTTACAACCCAATAAAGACCTAAGGATAAGTGATTTTGATTTTGTTCAAAGAAGTAGAGATGTAGAAGGCAGGCAAGCCTATGGAAAAATATTGTTGATTTTGGTCAAGAGCGTATATATTTAACCATATACACTTGAGAGTTGAGTGCTGGTGAGGATACCCATGTTGCCCGATAACTCTATCTTGACCTGTTTGATGGCAATATCTGCTTACCTGTTCTGTTGGACTAACATGTTGTTGTGCTGATCTTTTGAGTCTTTGTTTTTGTTTTGTCTTTTCTGTGTTTGAGTCTTGGGTGGAGTTGCAACCGTACACTTGAGGGCAAGTGTAATTCAAGTGTGTGAGTGTGATGAACCCATATTTGTGTCCATCTTTTCTTGTGTTTTTCTTGTATTTTTAGTCTTTATCGAGTCAAAGTGTGTCTGGGAGGACACAAAGTCGAGAGATGGTGTGCAGGGAAGAACATGGGGGATGTCGGGCAAATTATGTGGAAAATCTGCTGTTGAGATGCTGAAATGGCGATATGATGCAAATGGGCATAGGGCTGGAGGCTTGTAGCTGGGCAACAACATTTTACATGCTCTACAAGTCAGGAAGTACCTCCCCATATCCTTGAAGCCAACAGACAGAGTACCCGAAGGAGCCAAGATCTTGGTCAACACAGGAAGCAAACCAGGATGCAGACATCGTGGGCAAGGAGTGAGTCGAGCCAGCAGCAGATTTCTTTTCCTTAAAGGAAGAGGATAAGGATTGGATATTTCTTTCCTTATCCTAGCCGGACCTAATCAAAGGAGATATCTACCAAGCAAGGAAAAAGAATCGTGGCTGTATGCATGAGAAAGAGAGGCGGATGTGCATAGAAGAGTCCTTCATCAATAAGGAAACTTCCCTAAACCCTAATTTCCATTGCCTATATATATGGCCGGCTCCTTTATGTAATGTGTGCCGTTTTTATTCTTAGTTCTGCATTCTTAGTTTGAGAGGAAGGGAGGAAAAAAAACAAGTCCTACGGGCAATTTACTTTTACGTTGGTTTTATATTTTCTGCAGTAATTTAGTTGTTGGCATGAAGCAAAGACCTTGGTTGCTGACTAGGTTTTTGGGCAGCAACCCATTTTCTGTTTTATGATAAGTATGTTTTCCTTTATATATTTTGTGCTTTCGTTTACTAATATGTCTAGCTAAATTTATTGTTTGGGTTGGATGTAGATGAAGTGATCGTAAATTACTCGTTCTAAACTCGTGAGGTCGAATTGTGTTAGTTCGTTAATTAGTTTTGTTCCCGAAACACTTAGGATTAATTCTAGACTTAATTGATTTTGACATTTGATTGATCACCATCTAGATATTGAGATTAAGTCATAAACATGATTTGGGGATCAACTCGAGAGTGTCTCTCGTGCCCAAGAAGGTAAAGAGTGTTGGAGAGCAGTCGGTATTGACCTACCTCTTGGCTGTCTTAGGTCTGTTTATTCTTAATGTCTTTTGGGCAGCATCGTTACTGAAGTGTCTTCGTGACTTTGTTGATCAAGAGAGGGTATCTTGCCTTCTGGTCAAGATCTGTAAAATTGAATAGACATAGGCTAAGTGTGTTTATATCGTGACTTCGTGACCTTTAGAGTACAAACTAATCTTTGTCTTAAACCATGTGATAAGATTAGTTAATTGAATATTTTTGCACCAATGAACGAGCGATGAGTAATTAGGATCATGGATTCAAAACTCAATCCAAACTATTTTGTTATTTGATATTGTTACTTGTTGAGTTACAGGATACATTGCAGTCAAAACCCTTTTTGTTGAGTTCGACTTGAAGAGCAAATCTACGCCAAGTCCCTTGGGATCGACCCCAATTGCCACCAACTACTATCTTGTTGGGAAAGAGGTATTTATAAATTTATTTGTGCGAAGAGTGTAACAACAGCGCTTCGTCATAGCATGCCAGGCGATCGCTCAGCAGGCTAGACAATCGCTTGGCGAGAGGTGCCGAGGGACTAGGGCGACAACCAAGCGATCGCCTCCATCCCAAGCGATCGCTTGGCCAAGAGTTGTGCGGGACAGAGGCGACGGCCAAGCGATCGTCTCCATTCCGAGCGATCGCTTGGCCGGCTGCGACTGTGGACAGAGATGGGGACCATGCGATCGCCTGGCACCCCAAGCAATCGCCTGGCCCATGGCGGCTAGAATTTTTAGAAACTCTATAAATAGGATTATTTTATTTCCTTTCACCGGAACTCTTCTTGTGTGCGATTTTACCTAGTTTTTGAGCATCCAAGACACTTTTTCTTTAGTTCTTAGTTCTTAGTTTATTGCTTTCATAGATTAGTAATTCGTACGGATTTGTGACAGATTTCCACCACGGATTCATCTTTAATTATCGTAAGTTTCTTATTTCGTTCTTAAATTATGTTTATGAATTTAATTGTGTTCTTAGTTTTAGGGTTTTATATTTCCGCCTAAATTAATTTGTTTTTCAAATTTCTTTAGATTAGAAAAACCCACAATCAATCTTTATTGCTTTCGTTTTTTTTTCTTTTCGCAATACGAACGTTGCTCTGTTAAGTCTTCCTCGAGAGATACGATAGTCGGGTTTAACTTAATCCATCTAAACGTCTACGTTAATTTACGTGCAACTTAGGATTAATTTAGTTGAACAAATTTGGCGTCGTTGCCGGGGAAGGCATTAGGCGATTTTTGTATTGCATTTTTATTTTTACTTTTGTTTGGTTATTTTTCTCCCTCCAGTGCGTGTAATCCGTTTGTTAGTGTTGTGTATGCAAGGTCGCAGAAGTTTGAATCAACCAGTGGCACCGTACATTGAAAACATTAACCGGAAGAGTACAGTGTTGGAAAAAGCTAGGAAGGTAACCGAACCGAGCCTTAAAGAAGTTGAAGATGAAACTTTGTTGAGGCATACTTTTAGTGATCAATCAGACAATTCTGAGAGGGATCTGCCCAAAGAAGAAGTGGTGATTGTCGAGATGGCAAAGAAAGTAATGGAAGATTATGCTAGACTGATCTTTGAGACTACTACTTCCACCATTATCCTCCCAGCTGCAGCAAGGAACTATGATCTGAAACATAATCTGCTTAATCTATTGCCGATATATTACGGAATAGCGAATGAGGATGCTCTGCAGTTTATCAGAGAATTTTGTACTGTGGTTCAGTCCTTTCCACTTGGAGACATTACAGAGGATCAACTGAAGCTTAAGTGTTTCCTGCATACCTTGAAGGACAAGGCTAAATCGTGGTATCTCTCATTGTCACCAAATTATCTTGCAACTTGGAAGGATGTCTGTGAGAAGTTCATGCTTAAGTATTATCCAAACCATAAGACACAAGAAGTGAGAACAAAGATTATACATTTCAGTCAAGCTGGAGATGAACCTTTCCATGAGGCATGAGAGAGATTTAGAGAATTGCTTCAGCAGTGTCCCCACCATCAGATGGTACCTGAGATGCTTTGGCAGTTCTTTTATGACGAACTGCAGCATACCTCTCAATTCATGGTAGATAGCACAGCTGGAGGTAACATAGCAGTCAAGACTGCTGACGAACTTAAGGATATCTTTGACACCCTTACAGCTAGTTCCTAGCAAAAATCCACCCGTGCACGTCGTGTCGATGTGAATGTTGTTGCTGAGAGCCTAGATATGAAGAAGCAACTAGCTAATATGATGAGGGAGTTACAAGAACTAAAGATGAGCAAGTAAGTTGCTTCACCACCACGACAAGGACCTACAAGACAAGATATGGTTGTTGAGTCGTGTGGTATTTGTGGAGAGATGGGCCACACTCCTGAAGAGTGCCAGAGAATGGGGAGTTAACATATGAAGGAAGAGCAGAAGTGTATGCTGTACAGGGGATATCCTCCACGACAACAGTTAGATCAAGACCAAGGATCCAATCAGAATCAGCGACAGCAGAACTCGGGATGGCAGAATCAGTCTAACTCTGGATGGAGGAATCAAAACCAAGGCCAGGGATATGGAGGAAATGTTGAAAATCGTCGTCCTCCACAGCAGTTCACTCAGTATCCTCCCCAATAATATAATCAGTTTCCTATCCAGCAACAGTGGTACCTACACCAACAGCAGTGGTACCCACAACAACAGTAGAATTTCAATTCTCAGTGGGCAGAATCCAGCTCAGTCAAATCAGTTCCAATAGGGGCCATCCCAATTTCAACGCCCATCGCCGCCACCTGCTCAAAAGAACCAGTTTGAAGATAATTTCAATGCATTTATGCAAGAAAGCAGGCAGGCGAGAGAAGCTCAAGATGCAACCATCAAGTGTCTCGAGACGGTTGTGGGACAAGTTTCTGGTACTGTTAATCAGATGCAGCAACAGCAACAGACTGGGAAGATTCCGAGCCAAGGTCAACAATCACATCAAGCTCAAGTTGTAACGGTACTGAGGTATGGAAAGATTGTGGATAATAAGGTGGGGGATACACCTATTGTGGATACACAGTCGCCGAGTGAGGTAGAAAAGGAACAGCCAGAGATCAGATTGCACAAGGCTGAATAGCCTTACCGTCCACCGGTGCCATTTCCTAGTCGGTTGAGGAATGAAAAACAGGACCAGCAATTCTTAGAATTCTACAAGAATGCTAGTCGGTTGAGGAATGAAAAACAGGATCAGAAACGTGCCTGCATATGTGAAGTTTTTCAAGGAGCTGGCATCCAAGAAGAGGAAGTTTGATGAGCTTGAACAAGTCTTTGTATCTGAAAGTGCTAACTCAATTATGCAGCAACCTCTACCTAAAAAGCAACGAGACCTTGGGAGTTTCATGATCAAAATTGCCATGGGGAACGGAAAGGAATCTTCTGGGATGCTGGATTTAGGAGCAGGGATCAATCTGATGCCCTACTCTATTTTCACAGAGTTGGAAAAGGGAGAGTTAAAGCCGACAAGGATGTGTTTGCAACTAGTAGACAGGTCGATTCGCCACCCTCGAGGAGTTATTGAGGATGTTTTGGTTCGAGTGGGGAAACTTATCGTGTCGGTGGATTTTGTTGTGTTGGAAATCAGAGACGTCAAGGAAGATGGACGAGAGCACACATTGTTATTGGAGAGGCCATTTATGGCCACAACTAATACTCTTATCGACGTCAAAAATGGCATAATTAAGATGTCAGTCTTGCGTGAATCAGTTTCATACAACGTCCGAGCTAATAAGGGGATTTCGTCTGCCAACAACATAGATAATTGTTCTTACATTGATGCTATTGACACACTCGCCGACGTCTGTTTTATGGAAGAGCAGCAGATTGAAGAGATTTTCGAAGGCTCAGCCGACTTGGATGAGCGGCTCAGAAAAAAAGTAGCTATGGAAGCAATGCTGCCAACCAATCTACCTGTTGATGAGCCAGTGATAATCGAGACTCCTAAAGAAGAGAAGGAGGTAGAACTTGAGCTCAAGGAGCTTCCTACCAACTTGAAATATGTTTTCCTCGAAAAAGGAAGGAAGAAGCCGGTCATAATTTTCTCGAGCTCAAGGTAGACGAAGAAGAAGCATTAGTCGAGGTGCTCAAAAAGTTCAAGGCAGCTTTTGGGTGGTGTTTGTCCGATATTAAGGGGATCAGCCCTGCCACGGGTATGCTTAGATATAACTTAGAAGAATGAGCTACTCCGAAGAGGGATGGTCAAAGGCGATTGAACCCCGTACTGATGGAGGTTGTGAGAAAGGTGTCACAACCCTAGAATAATTCCGAGGGACGGCAAAGCCGGGGTGCGACTAGGGGTTGGATTAAAGAGGCGGGGAAGAAGGGGGAATAAATAAATAAACAAACATTTAAAATAGAATAATTACTATGAACCTTACTTCATTATAAAAAAAGGAGTCGACCTTGAAGGATCGCTCGACAAGTTGTTTCTCAAAAGTAAACTAAGTTCAAAGCACGGAACTTAGACCGATAGGTTTATACATTGACATAAAAGTAGTTTAGCAGCGGAAAACGTAGAACTAGAAACCTACTGTTCTTCTCTATTCACAACCTTTACTCAACCTCCGCCGCTCCCATCACTCAACCTGCACATTTTATAAAACATATGCAGGGCTAAGTATAAACATACTTAGTGGGCACATTGTCGAAAATATATCATAAAGTATTGATTAATCAGGCATCTTGACAAATAGCGCATCGGGGTTTTTCATCAAATGCCCGTACCTACTAAACATTTTCTTTCTCTTTTCACAATATAACTTGGCCAAGCCTTTACAGATGTTACGTTCAACTTGCCCAACTTCTGTTTCAACGCCGGAGAAGAGTTAACTTCTTCCGTGCACGTTCTATTCACCGTGGCTGGCTACCCCTCAACAGAGTACCACACACAATGGCTACTGTGTACACTAAACCCTGGAAAACTCTTCCGGTTAACTCAGCGGTCCGATCGATTAGTTAAACCCCTTTTGGCTAACTCAGAAAGGTACAAGAGAACTCACATAAAACAAAGTATTTCATGCCATGATAATCACTTTAAAACACAGTTATAAAGCGATAAGTAAACATTTTCGAGCATCGCTCATTTGATTTGATATATAGAAAAGCCCACCTTAGGCGATTACAGAACTAAACACGAGCTTCCGTCTTTGGTCTTCCGTCCTATCTTTAACCTCGACCTCCTCTTTTTATCGCAAATAATCACACTTTAGTAAACGGTTGCAACGATAAAAGAAAAGAAATTGAATTTGGTTAAGACTTTTAGGCCTTCTCTCGACACTTAGGTCAGTTAATAACGAAATTCGATAACTCATAACGACTTAGAAGTTCTCAAAGAACGAAGTTAAAAAGAATTCAACTTGAGAAAACGAGTTTCGAAAAGTTTCTGCACAAGGCAGTAACTCTGGAGCATCTACAGAATAGAATTCTGCGAAACAGGGGATGTACTTGGAACCAAAAGAAAGATACGGATGTCTAGTTTTCTGTCCAATTTACGGATCTTGATTTCGTTAAGCGAGTAGACAGTTATGACAGTTTCCGTAAAGGGTCGCAAAATAGTCCGTGATTAACCCTAATGCTCGATAAAACTCGACGCACAATTCCCTAGGTTCGATCACTGTTATACAACCTTTATGCTCACGTAATTACTATCATATTACAGTTAAGATACACGATCATTTATCGTGAATACTTTCTCCTTCCTCGATTAATAATACGACGAGCACTTTCTCGTCTTTTTCACTAACCGTTTACTAAACCATTTTCATTTCAAATCCAACTTTAATCTTCTAACTTCTATATTCATAATCTATAAGAAATTATCATCAACTACATTCTTGTTCATTATTCGACAACAAACACTAATATCCGATTAGTTTCCTCGTTCGACTTTCTTATCAATGATTAAGCTCGACTATTCGTCTCTTACCAAATATTCGATATTCTTAGAATTCGTTCAATCTTTCCAATTATGTTCATTAACTACTAGGATTAACTAGTATGAAAACCATAAACTTATATCATAATCGAATCTTAACTTATCGATGATTCTTCGTCTCTTACGATTTTATTTTTATTTTTAGAAAAATCTAATTAAATTATATGATGAACCTTATACTTACTACATCTCAAGTACATCATTACATCATCCAAATCATTTCAATTTCCCATCCCACTACTCACTTCTTCCTCTCTTACATCATTATTTCTATTTTTTAAAAATTCCCAATTAATTCCTCCACTCATCTACTAATACATAGAGTACTAAACCACAAATCAATCATCTAAAATCAACTTAATCTTCAACTACAAATTTATATAAATTTTCGGTCATAGCAAAATAATTAAGGAGGATGATATCTACTTGATTCCAACCATAGGAATCCATTCCCAAGCATTAAATAACATGAATTAAACTTAGAACATCATTCCTAATTTTCATGAAATTTTCTATCATGACATAAACTAAAGGAATGAAATTTTGTATGGATGGAAAGGAAGCTAAGATCATTACCTTAACAAATATGAACTCGGATTTGAGATTGAATGGAAGATGAACTAGTTGTGATGTTTGAATCCTTGAAGAACTTGAAGAGTTTCAATGGAGGAAAATGAAGAACAAGAGAGAGAAGAGAGAGAGGGGAGAGAGGCGGCATTGAGTGGGGAGAGAAGAAGAAATGGTGAGGTGTTACTTGATATTATGCATAAAGTAGAAAAAAATCTAACAAGGATGACTCATAGGGGAGGGAGGCGGTTTAGGGTAGGATTTTTAATTGAAAATATCTCGTTTACGGGTCTAACACTGCGTATATAAATCGAGAAATTAATTTCCTAGACGGTCATATTTTTGACGAAATCTAATTCGACCATTAGTTTGGAAATAAATTACTTAGTCGGAAAGCATTATTCGATTTCCGAAATTCAAAGAAAAGTCGGGACATGACAGTTCAAATTTCGCCCGAAATAATAATAAAAACTGACTTTCTCCAGTAGACTCGTATAGCAGAAAAATTAAATGTAAAGTCAGACGGTTTTTCGATCTGAGTTTTCGAACGAAAATTCTATTGGACACAAAATAATGGGATAATTGTCTATAAATCCTCAACCTTTCCTCAAATTCGGGAATTGTATATGACTTTTTAATTTTCGCACAGATAACCTTAATCGGCCATTTTCTTCTGATTTTGCAACTCCGATCGAATTTCCCCATTTTTTTTCTGACGTGGCTTCTCGGAATTCCACGCTGGAGGCCGAAAATGACACGTTGGACACCGGAGTAGACAAAACGACGTCGTTTTGATAACTTCAACTTAAAATAAAAAAAAATATGCCAACTCATTTTATAAAAATAAAAAACAAAAAACAAAAAACAAAAAACAAAAAACAAAAAAAAAAAAAAAAGCTTCTTCTCTCTCTCCCTATCTCTCTCTCCTGTTCTTCTTCTATCTCTCCTTCTGCCGCCGTCGCCACCGGTTGCCGCCGCCGCCAATGGTGGTGCAGCGCATCTCTCCTTCTTCCTCCCCTTTTCTGCACAGCAACCACCACTGAAAAGAATGAGTAACCTAGTCCCTCACGATGCTCATCACAATCGCTCCAATCATCCCTCCAACTTCTCCGACCACCGCCAAAATTAAAGCTCATCAAAATCCCTCTCGTCGACACTCTCTTCTACCGACCACCACCACGTCACCGCCACTCCTCCCCCACCCCTCTCTTACTCACCCACTCCACCATCTCTGACCGGACATATCGAAATCGAACACGACCACTTCCTTCCCCGCCCCCAACAACTTCTCCTTCTCTTCCGCCGCCGCCTGTTCAACGCCTCTCCTCTTCAGCTCCGTCATAATCGATAAAGGGGTCGTCGCAGCAGCGCCTCTCTTCTTCTTCCTCCCTTTTTCTGCAATAGAAACCACCGCCTCTCCCCCACCCTATTTCCGACTTCAACGGCGCCATCCCTTTCATCGACCGCGACCCCGACCTCTTCTCTCTCTTCCTCTCTCTCCTCGGCACCGGAAACCTCCCCTCCAAAGCCAAATCCTTCGATATACAGGTCCTAATCTTCTACGGCGTCGAGAATCTCCTCTCAACTCCCAATCAAACCATACCCAATTTGACGCCTTCAACCTCGACAAATCCCTAATCCTCCCCCTCAACGGCCGCGATTCGTCGTCGGCGATCTCCACCATGCCCTACGGCTCGCTCCACGTCGCCCACGGCAGCAAAATCACCTCCTTCGACTGGGGATGGAGAGAAAGAAAAGATGGGTTGTGGATTGAATCTGTGTACTTGCGAGAGAGAGAGAAAAGTGTGGATTTCAATTTTTTTTTAAATGGGTGTAAAACGACGTCATTTTATGTTAAGGGGACGACGTCGTTTAGTTTGCCCGCACGGTGTGTCCAGCGTGGAATTCTGAGAAGCCACGTCTGAAAAAAATTGGGGGAATTCGATCGGAGTTGCAAAATCAGAAGAAAATGGCCGATTAAGGTTATCTGTGCGAAAATTAAAAAGTCATATACAATTCCCGAATTTGAGGAAAGGTTGAGGATTTACAGACAATTATCCCCAAAATAATACAGTAGTCGGTTGAACGACTTCTGGAATTTATTTTCAGAAACGGATTTCACCGTTAGTCTTAGAATTGGAAATCTTTAACTTAGGCGTGCAAAGCCATAATAAATTAATAACCTTTTATTTTAGTGACGGAAGAAAATATCTGGGGTATTACATCCTACCCCTCTAACAAAAAATTTCGTCTCGAAATTTGCATACCTTCTTCAAAAAGATAAGGGTATTTCTCTTTCATCTTGTCTTCGAGCTCCCACGTGGCTTCTTCTTGCCCGTGGTGATTCCATAACACTTTAACCAAAGGTATCGACTTATTTCAAAATTCGTGCTCTTTTCGATCCAAGATCGATAATGGTTTTTCTTCATAACTTAAATCGGACTCAAGAACAACGTCTTGCTTGTTAATTACGTGCTTAGGGTCAAAGACATACTTTCGTAATTGAGATATGTGAAACACGTTATGGACACTTCCTAGACTTGGCGGTAAGGCCAATCTATAAGCAACAGGTCCTACTTTCTCCAAAATCTCATAAGGTCCTATAAACCTTGGTCTGAGTTTACCCTTAACACTAAATCTAATGATTCCTTTGGATGGTGAAATCTTTAGGAAAACCTTATCCCCAACTTCAAAGCTAAGATCAGTTCGACGATCATCGCCGTAAGACTTCTGTCGGCTCTGGGCTTCTTTCATTCTAACTCGAATCTGTTGAATGATCTCGATCATTTCACTGATCGTATCCGGTCCTAGATTTTTCCTTTCACCTACTTCATGACCTACATTTCCTTCCATACAATGCCTCGTAAGGCGCCATTCCTATCGTTGCTTGATAACTGTTGTTGTACGCGAATTCGACTAATGGCAAGATCTTTTCCCAATTCTCACTTCTATCCAATACTACCGTTCTTAACATATCAACGAGTATCTGAATCGTTCTCTCGGATTGTCTATCCATCTGGGGGTGAAAAGCGGTACTAAAATTAAGTTCGGTACCTAACTCCTTCTGCATAGTGATCTAAAATCTAGAAGTAAATTTGGCATCTCTATCAAACATTATTGACTTTGGTATTCCGTGCAGACGTACAATCTCACGGACATACAACTGTGCCAACTTCTCTAATCCATAGGTAATTGGGATTGGTAAAAAGTGAGCTGATTTTGTGAGCCTATCGATAACTACCCAGATGGCAATATTTCCTTTCTTAGACTTGGGCAAACCTGTCACAAAATCCATAGCTATATCTTCCCACTTTCATGTTGGAATACTTAATGGCTGTAACAACCCGTATGGTCGTTGGTGTAGAGCTTTCACTTGTTGACAAGCCAAACATCTTTCTACAAACGAGGAACATCTCGTTTCAAACCATTCCACTAGAAATTCCTTCTTAAATCTAGATACATCTTCGTACTCCCTGGGTGTGCTGTATACGGCGTATCGTGAGCCTCACTCATGATATCGTTCTTCAATTTGTCGTCTTCATGGATACAAAGTTTGCCTTCAAATAAAATGGCATTATCTGGTGCTTCGGAATAACCGTTCGGTTTATCCGTTCTTATCCTTAGTCGAAGCTTTTCAATCGACTCGTCCTTTCTCTGAGCACTTATGATCTTTTCTCGTAAGTCCGGTGTAGCTACTAGTGCCGCTATTTGGGTCGTTATCGTTTCAGGTGTATCCAGCACTTCTAAATCCATTTTCTCAAAT
This sequence comes from Schizonepeta tenuifolia, assembly GCA_029490685.1. Classification (NCBI taxonomy): domain Eukaryota; kingdom Viridiplantae; phylum Streptophyta; class Magnoliopsida; order Lamiales; family Lamiaceae; genus Schizonepeta; species Schizonepeta tenuifolia. The sequence goes on along the minus strand of CM055958.1, from coordinate 67,683,818 downwards.
TCTTGCACAAGTGTTTCTTCTTCGATAAAGAGACCCTAACTTGGTTGGAGTCTTGCGACTCAGCGCATCAGCTACAACGTTTGCTTTTCCTGGATGGTAGTTGATACCACAATCATAATTCTTGACTAATTCGAGCCATCGTCTTTGTCTCATATTCAATTCATTTTGCTCGAAAAAGTACTTCAAACTCTTGTGATCCGTAAAAATCTCAACCCTAACACCATAGAGGTGATGTCTCCAAATTTTCAATGCATGCACAACGGCTACTAGTTCTAAATCGTAGGTTGGATACTCAACTTCATGAGGTCGAAGTTGTCATGAAGCATAAGCTATCACCTTTCCGTCTTGCATCAACACACACCCTAATCCGTTCTTTGAAGCATCTGTATAGACTACGTATTCCTTATTCGGTTCGGGAAGCGCTAACACTGGTGTTGTGGTTAACTTTTTCTTGAGTGTCTGAAAACTCTTCTCACATTCGTCAGTCCATTTGTACTTGTTTTCCTTCCGTAGTAGTTGCGTCACAGGTCTAGCAATTGTAGAAAATCCCTCGATGAATCTTCTATAATAGCCAGCTAAATCTAAGAAACTCCTAATTTCGTTTGGACTTGTTGGTGATTTCCAATTGTGCACTGTCTCTATCTTGGCAGGGTCTACCTTGATGCCTTCTACTGATACGATGTGTCCAAGGAACATCACTTCTTTCAGCCAAAACTCGCACTTACTGAATTTGGCGTAAAGTTTCTCAGTTCTAAGCGTTTCTAAAACTATTCTCAAGTGTTCTTCGTGCTCCTTCTCATTTTTGGAGTAAATGAGAATGTCGTCGATGAATACTAAGACGAATTTGTCTAAGTACGGGTGAAAAACTCGATTCATGAGATCCATGAATACTGCGGTAGTGTTAGTCAAACCAAATGGCATAACTAGGAATTCGTAATGGCCATATCTGGTTCAGAATGTAGTCTTAGGTATATCCTCGGGTTTGATTTTCAATTGATGATACCCAGATCTTAAGTCTATTTTCGAAAAGACACCTGCGCTCTTAAGCTGATCAAAGAGGTCTTCTATCCTTGGCAAAGAATATTTATTCTTAAGGGTGATCTTATTTAGCTCTCGATAGTCTATGCACATCCTCATAGAACCATCCTTCTTTCTAACGAACAAAACAGGTGCTCCCCAAGGTGAAACACTCGATCTAATGAAACCAAGATCTAACAACTCTTGCAGTTGGATTTTAAGCTCTTCTAACTCTTTCGGTGCCATTCTATATGGGGCTTTTGATTTGGGGGCCGATCCTGGTTCTAAGTCGATTGTGAAATCTACGTGACGGTCGGGTGGTAAACCAGGTAATATTTCTGGAAAGACGTCTTCATATTCGTTAACAACTTTTACATCTTGAATGGTCCTCTTGGCTCCTGGTTCTCCAACTAAGTACACAAGATAAGCTGGGCGGATATTATCGGTATCCTCCTGCCCATTGTAATCCCATGAAATTCTGTCGGCTCTTTTCCCGGGGGTTGGAAAGAGATTTTTCTCTCATTGCAAAGAATCATGGCATAATTCTCAGACAACCAGTCCATTCCTAGGATTATATCTACATCCCACATTATCATAATGTTCAAGTTGTTCGCTTTAACCTTAAGAGTTCCAATTTCTAATTCTAGGTTAGAGAAAACATGCGTAGAAGTAGTGATCTCTCCTGAAGGTGTAGCTACTCTCATAGCGTGCTCAGCTCGTACAGGTCTGATATTTAAGTTATCCGCACATGAACCAGCAATAAAAGAATGCGATGCGCCAGTATCAAACAGCATCTTAATAGGGGTATTATGAAGTTTACCCATACCTGCTAGGTTTCCCTTGCCCTTATTCTACGCACTCTGTTTGATTGCACATGCCCTGGCATTCTGTTGCTGTTGAGCGTGCTGCTGGAACTGCTACTGCGGCTGTGCCTGAATTGCCCTCAAAGGTTGGGGCTGTCCATACTGATTTTGTCCTATCGCTTGCAACGGTTTCGGGCAATCCTTCTTAATGTGTCCCTTCTGCCCACAGTTGAAGCAACTTCCAGAGTTTGCTTGACAGATCCCATAGTGTACCCTATTACACTTAGGACAGGCAGGAACGGTAGCTCTTCCTTGGTTATTTCCTTCCTTGGTTATTTCCTCCTTGGTTGTTCCTTTGTTGCCCTTGTGGCTGACCTTGCTGGTTATTTCCTTTCCATGGTCTTGCTATTATTTCCTTGTATATACAGTCCCGACTGACTGTTTCCTTGCCATGACCTTTTACCATAGTTGTTATCTTTATTAGGCTGCTGAAAGCCTTGCTGATTTCCATTCCTCTGGTTTCCTTGATTATTATAGCTCTGATAGTAGCCACAGTTATTTCCCCTTCCCATTTCCTTTTCCCTTGATAGTTGTTATTATTGTTGTAATAGCCTCGAGTCTGAGTCTAGGTTGGGGTTGGTGCGGGTGTTATGACTTTCTTATCATCAGGCACTACTGCCTCCATCTCTAGAGCTCGCCCTAGTACCTCAGTGTAGCTCAATCCTCCATGACTGGCTAGCGCTATACCTAACTCATGCTTAAGTCCCCCACGGAACTTCTTTGCGATCTTATCCTCGGTATCCACCTGAGCAGGTGCATACCTTGACAACTCACAGAACTTCGCATCGTACCCGATCACTGTCATCTTTCCTTGTTTCCAATTATAGAACTCAGCCTCTTTCTGCGCTCTATAGGTCTTAAGCACGTATTTATCGTACAAAGCCTCCTTAAATTCCTCCCAAGTAAAACGAGCCAAGTGTTCCGCAGGTATAACCTTCTGCCTAGCCTCCCACCAGTAGTCAGCTGGTCCGGAAAGCTGAAATGTAATGCACAACAGACGCTCCTCATCAGTACATCTGAGGAGTTTGAAGATTCTCTCAATGATTCGTACCCAAAGCTCACCATCGCTTAGGTTACCAGATCCATTAAACACAGGTGGGTTTCGTTTGAGGAATAAGTCCTCAATATCACGACGGGGTAGTGGTGGAGGTGGTGATGGTGATGGTGGTGGAGAGGTATCTTGACATTCTTGTTCCTCTTCTCTATCATTTTGTGCTTGACGTCTACCACGTCCCCTGGGCCTACCAGGTCCTCTTCTGTTGTTAACTACTCTTGGCGGCATTCTTGAACTATAGGAAACAAGAATTCTCATTAGCATTTTGATTTTAAGCTTTCATTTACTTACTAAACATTTTTTCAACTTAAACAAGTTCATGGAAAAGAAATAGATAATAACTTCGGTACTAGCTCTTTAAACTTTTAACTTCCCAAGTTAAACCAGAATATTCATCTAAATTTTTCTTCTAGTCGCGTTTAGAAGAAACTTTTCATAAGATCAAAGCCCACTCACGGGTCATAAATATATATACACGTCAAAAAGAGTACTGATTTTGCCTCTAATGGGACTTATACAAAAAGTTAGACTACAACTAGTCTGAACTAGGCTAACTGCCTATCTATGTACCGGGTGTACTAACAGGTTGCATCTTCGTATCTACTGGAAGTACTAGAACGGAAACGATCCATAAAATTTCGTATCTGCATAGAGTACTACAAAAAGAAGTCTATTGATCCAGCTATGTACAAGACAAAGAGAACTTCTACTACTATGTGTCTAAGACGCTCTGCTCAACAAGCTGCGGTCGAGTCACTGCTGCCCTCTACGGCCTGAAACTCCTCGGGGTCCTCCTCCGGGTCCTCTTCCGGATCCTCTTCCATTGGATCCTCCTCTGGATCCTCCTCTGAATCCGTACCAAAGACGAGCTGAAGTGCCTCGTCAACCCTCAATGTGGTGCCGTCTAAAAGTACAAGTGGTGGTGGCGAAGGCATGTCCGAAACAGTTCTCTCTGAGTCGTCCAAACTAGTCACTACTGTACGCTTCTTCAGGGGAAGAAGGTGCTCAGGGGGTGGACTAGGCACTTATGTCTCTGCAGAATGGGCCCTGGATGGTCCCGCCTCGAACTGTCCTCGGACCCTCGTCCACTCCGCACAAATCTCCTCAAGTGGTGTAAGTGGAGATGGTAACTCTAGCATCGCAGCAAGCACTGCTTCTATCTCTAATTATCCTACTCCGGGAACTAACTCCTCACTGGGTGCAAGTACTGGTGGCAACTCTAACAGTGCGGCCATCTCTGGATCCATGGCAAACGGCTCAGGCTCAAAATCTGTTGGAATGTGGAGGTAGGGAAGGTGCTCCTGAACCGGAACAGTCCACATGAACCTACTCTCAAAGAAACGCCCGTGTACGGCTAGAGCGAATCCAGAAAAGTTGCCTGTCAGCTCAGTGTCGTCACCGATCAGTGCAAGGTGGTACCAGGCGATGTCGTGTGCCCAACCGTGCCACTCGTCGGGCAGCCGTATGATCAAATCGGCTATTGCCTGACGCTCCGAAACAAAGTGCTGAGCTGCGTAGAAACGTGCAGCGAAGTCACTGACTATCTGCCCTATATCATGGTTTGGGTCTACCTCGTAGTCGTGGTACTCGTCCAAGATCTCGTCTACCAAAGTACGCTGTCTCAGGGGTTGGCTCTTCCGAGCCGTGACACGTGTAGCGGGCATCCTACAAAGATTTTTAAGAGAATACAGATCAGTAACTGGTAGGATAATTAACATATCTTAATGAATTCTTAAATTACAATTAGAATATTCCATTATTCAAATTGCAATACTTAACCACTTAACCACAACTTATCTTAATCATCTAGCAATTTCAAGAAATTGCACTCAAACAATACACGTAACAAAAACATTTCCCGCGATTTCTTTCCATCTTTTTTTTAATCTTATTATCTTATTATCCTTTATTTTATTTCCTTAAAAGGAAACTCTTACGGCTTTCAGTTATATAAAAAAAAAGTCGGCTCCAACGAGTCTGTTGTTCATGTCACTTTACGCATGTGACATTCGTTTATTCACTTTGATTTCCTTTATTCTATCCTTTCTAATCCGATCGTTTTTTTTTTTTGAATATCTTGGAACCAACGCTTCTTAGAATGTCTATGTTCTCAAAGAATCGGGAAGGCCTTAGATTTAGTCTAGATTCTCATGCCAACAAAACATCTCAATTTAAAGAAATTATAACTCACATAATTTCACATAATGTCACAAAATATAACTCTTATACTTCAATCAAATTCATACTTGGCACTTTTATTCTCAATTTACTTGCATATTTAATCAAGAATTCTTTTTAAAGGAAATCACACTTCTGAAACTCTTTCCTTTCTTTCCTTCTTTGGTTGAGTCGACGTAGCGGGAGGTTGAGTTATCGTCTACACTCTTAAACTTAGTGTTACGACCTAACTTTACTTGAAAGAAGACTTAGGTGTAGAGTATATACAAATACTCCATCTTACTACTGAAAGGAACTTGTATGCAGAGCAGAAACGATTGCTTTGATACCACTCTGTCACAGCCCCAAATCACGAAGGACGGCAAAGTCGGGGTGCGACTGGGGGTTGGATTAAAGAGGCGGGGAAGAAGGGGGAATAAATAAATAAACAGACATTTAAAACAGAATAATTACTATGAACCTTACTTCATTATAAAAAAAGGAGTCGACCTTGAAGGATCGCTAGACAAGTTGTTTCTCAAAATTAAACTAAGTTCAAAGCACGGAACTTAGACCGATAGGTTTATACATTGACATAAAAGTAGTTTAGCAGCGGAAACCGTAGAACTAGAACCCTACTGTTCTTCTCTATTCACAACCTTTACTCAACCTCCGCCGCTCCCGTCACTCAACCTGCACATTTTATAAAACATGTGCAGGGCTAAGTATAAACATACTTAGTGGGCACATTGCCGAAAACATATCATAAAGTATAGATTAATCAGGCATCTTGATAAATAGCGCATCGGGGTTTTTCATCAAATGCCCGTGCCTACTAAACATTTTCTTTCTCTTTTCACAATATGGCTTGGCCAAGCCTTTACAGATGTTACGTTCAACTTGCCCAACTTCTGTTTCAACGCCGGAGAAGAGTTAACTTCTTCCGTGCACGTTCTATTCGCCGTGGCTGGCTACCCCTCAACAGAGTACCACACACAACGGCTACCTTATACACTAAACCCTGGAAAACCCTTCCGGTTAACTCAGCGGTCCGATCGATTAGTTAGGCCCCTTTTGGCTAATTCAGAAAGGCACCAGAGAACTCACATAAAACAAAGTATTTCATGCCATGATAATCACTTTAAAACACAGTTATAAAGCGATAAGTAAACATTTTCGAGCATTGCTCATTTGATTTGATATATAGAAAAGCCCACCTTAGGCGATTACAGAACTAAACACGAGCTTCCGTCTTTGGTCTTCCATCCTATCTTTAACCTCGACCTCCTCCTTTTATCGCAAATAATCACACTTTAGTAAACGGTTGCAACGATAAAAGAAAAGAAATTGAATTTGGTTAAGACTTTTAGGCCTTTTCTCGACACTTAGGTCAGTTAATAACGAAATTCGATAAATCATAACGACTTAGAAGTTCTCAAAGAACGAAGTTAAAAAGAATTCAACTTGAGAAAATGAGTTTCGAAAAGTTTCTGCACAAGGCAGTAACTCTGGAGCATCTACAGAATAGAATTCTGCGAAACAGGGGATGTACTTGGTACCAAAAGAAAGATACGGATGTCTAGTTTGCTGTCCAATTTACGGATCTTGATTTCATTAAGCGGGTAGAGAGTTATGACAGTTTCCGTAAAGGATCGCAAAACAGTCCGCGATTAACCCTAATGCTCATAAAACTCGACGCACAATTCCCTAGGTTCGATCACTGCTATACAACCTTTATGCTCACGTAATTACTATCATATTACAGTTAAGACACACGATCATTTATCGTGAATACTTTCTCCTTCCTCGATTAATAATACGACGAGCACTTTCTCGTCTTTTTCAACTAACCATTTACTAAACCATTTTCATTTCAAATCCAACTTTAATCTTCTAACTTCTATATTCATAATCTATATGAAATTATCATCAACTACATTCTTGTTCATTAATCGACAACAAACACTAATATTTGATTAGTTTCCTCGTTCGACTTTCTTATCAATGATTAAGCTCGACTACTCGTCTCTTACCAAATATTCGATATTCTTAGAATTCGTTCAATCTTTCCAATTATGTTCATTAACTACTAGGATTAACTAGTATGAAAACCATAAACTTATATCATAATCGAATCTTAACTTATCGATGATTCTTCGTCTCTTACGATTTTATTTTTATTTTTAGAAAAATCTAATTAAATTATATGATGAACCTTATACTTACTACATCTCAAGTACATCATTACATCATCCAAATCATTTCAATTTCCCATCCCACTACTCACTTCTTCCTCTCTTACATCATTATTTCTATTTTTAGAAAATTCCCAATTAATTCCTCCACTCATCTACTAATACATAGAGTACTAAACCACAAATCAATCATCTAAAATCAACTTAATCTTCAACTATAAATTAATATAAATTTTCGGTCATAGCAAAATAATTAAGGAGGATGATTTCTACTTGATTCCAACCGTAGGAATCCATTCCTAAGCATGAAATAACATGAATTAAACTTATGACATCATTTCTAATTTTCATGAAATTTTCGGTCATGACATAAACTAAAGGAATGAAATTTTGTATGGATGGAAAGGAAGCTAAGATCATTACCTTAACAAATATGAACTCGGATTTGAGAAGTAATGGAAGATGAACTAGTTGTGATGTTTGAATCCTTGAAGAACTTGAATAGTTTCAATGGAAGAAAATGAAGAACAAGAGAGAGAAGAGAGAGAGGGGAGAGAGGCGGCAATGAGGGGGGAGAGAGAAGAAGAAATGGAGAGGTGTTACTTGATATTATGCATAAAGTAGAAAAAAATCTAACAAGGATGACTCATAGGGGAGGAGGCGGTTTAGGGTAGGATTTTTAATTGAAAATATCTCGTTTACGGGTCTAACACTGCGTATATAAATCGAGAAATTAATTTCCTAGACGGTTATATTTTTGACGAAATCTAATTCGACCATTAGTTAGGAAATAAATTACTTAGTCGGAAAGCATAATTCGATTTCCGAAATTAAAAGAAAAGACAGGAAAAATAATAAAAACTAACTTTCTCCAGTAGACTCGTATCGCAGAAAAAGTGAATGTAAAGTCAGACGGTTTTTCGATCTGAGTTTTCGAACGAAAATTCTATCGGACGCGAAAACCCTAATACAATAGTCGGTTAACGACTTCTGGAATTTATTTTCAGAAACGGATTTCACCGTTAGTCTTAGAATTGGAAATCCTTAACTTAGGCGTGTAAAGCCTTAATAAATTAATAACTTTTTATTTTAGTGACGGAAGAAAATATCTGGAGTATTACAAATGGAGATTTCTAAACTGTTAGCAGAGGGGATTATTTTTCCCTTTGCTAATAGTGAATGGCTCAGCCCCGTGCACGTGGTCTCCAAAAAAGGGGCATCACAGTGGTTCTGAATGATAATGATGAGTTGGTGCTCACTAGACCTATTACTGGTTGGCGAATGTGCATAGATTATAGGAAGCTTAATGCTGCTACAAAAAAGGACCACTTCCTATTGCCCTTCATTGATCAGATGCTCGATCGTTTAGCCGGCCACGAGTTCTACTGCTTTCTAGATGGATTGTCGGGCTACTATTAGATTGCCATTGCACCAGAGGATCAAGCTAAGACAGTCTTCACGTGCCCCTTTGGCACTTATGCATGCAAGAGGATGCCCTTCGGACTCTGCAACGCCCCAGGTACGTTCCAGAGATGCATGATGTCTATATTTTCTGAGATGATCAATGATTTTGTTGAGATTTTCATGGATGACTTCTCTGTGTTTGGGTCCTCTTTTGATGATTGTCTTAGGAAAATTGAACGAGTCCTAGAAAGGTGTGTGCAAAGTGGTCTGACTCTTAGTTGGGAAAAGAGCCATTTTATGGTGCGTCATAGGAATGTGCTAGGTCATATTGTCTCTAAGAGAGGTGTAGAGGTCGACAAAGCAAAGGTGGATGTGATCGAAAGATTGCCCCTACCTCGTGATGTCAAAGGTATTAGGAGTTTTCTTGGTCATGCCGGTTTTTATCGGTGATTTATCAAGGATTTTTCAAAAATTAGTCAACCTCTATGCCGTTTGCTTGCTCAAGGTGTTCCCTTTCTATTTGATGATGACTGTTTGTCTGCTTTTAATTTGCTTAAGCAGAAGCTGAGTACTGCTCCTGTTGTCATGGGTCTTATTTGGTCTGAGCCTTTTGAGATTATGTGTGATGCATCTAACTCTGCTGTTGGTGCTGTTTTGGGCCAACGTATTGACAAGATGCTTCGTGTGATTTATTATGCGAGTCTGACCCTAACTTCTGCTCAAGTGAACTATACCACTACTGAAAAAGAGATGTTTGCTGTTGTGTTTACCTTAGATAAATTTCATGCATACATTATAGGGTCTAAGGTCATCATTTATAGTGATCATGCTGCATTGCGTTATTTGTTGACCAAATCTCAGGCTAAGCCGAGACTTATTCGTTGGGTTCTTTTATTACAAGAGTTCGATTTGGAGATACATGATAGGAAAGGTAGTGAAAATGCTGTAGCTGACCATTTGTCTCGTCTTGATAATCTACCTTCTTCTACGATCTGTGATAATTTGCTTAAGTCGTTTCCATTTGAACAAGCTTTGAGTGCAAGCATTGTCCCGTGGTATGCTGACATTGTGAATTTTCTCGCTTGTGATGAATTGAGATCTAACCTTACTTCCCAAGAAAGGAAGCGTTTTTTATCTGTGTGCAGGCAATACTTTTGGGAAGATCCTTACCTATTCAAGATTGGTAAGGATGGTGTGATCTGAAGGTGTGTGCTGGAGGATGAGCAAGCCAAGGTCTTGCAATTTTGCCATGAGACTCACTGCGGGGGCCATTTTGGAGGACAAAAAACAGCACACAAGTGCTCCAATCAGGTTTATTCTAGCCTACATTATTTAAGGATGCCCATGCTTTTTCTCTTGCTTGTGATTGTTGCCAAAAGGGTCGGGTCCATTGGTCGTAGGAATGAGATGCCCCTTAACAATATTCTCGTGGTTGAAATCTTTGATGTTTGGGGCATTGATGTTTGGGGCATTGATTTCATGGGGCCGTTTCCCAAATCTTTTGGTTATGAATACATTCTCATAGCCGTTGATTATGTGTCCAAGTGGGTTGAGGAAATCCCCACTAGGACTTGTGATTCTCATGTCGTGCTAAGGTTTGTGCAGGAAAATATTCTCTGTAGGTTCAGATTTCCAAAGGAAATAATTAGTGATGGTGGGAAGCACTTTTGCAACAAGCTTTTCGAGAAGCTTATGAAGAAGAACGGGATAACGCATAAGGTTGCTACTCCCTATCATCCACAAATGTCGGGACAAGTAGAGACGAACAACAAGCAAATCAAGGGAATTTTAGAGAATACTGTGCAGCCATCTCGTAAGGATTGGTCTTCAAAGTTGAATGACGCATTATGGGCGTACTGTACGACTTACAAGAGTATTTTGGGGATGAGCCCGTATCGTTTGGTGTTTAGGAAGAATTGTCATTTCCTATTGAAATCGAGCACAAGGCTTATTGGACAATCCGGGCAGCAAATCTCGATCTTGATGCCGCGGGAAAGCAACGGATGTTGCAAATGTCAGAGTTGGATGAGCTTCGTAATGAGGCGTACGAAAATGCCAAAATTTACAAGGATCGAGTGAAGCGGTTGCATGACAGCCGGATTTTGTTCAAGGAGTTGAAGCCCGGGATGAAAGTCCTTTTGTTCAACTCGAGGTTGAAATTGTTTCCGGGCAAATTAAAGTCCCGTTGGACTGGTCCATACCTCATTGAAGAAATTCTTCCCTTTAGTGTTGTCCGTTTGCTCAATGAATAGACTCAAGAATCTTTCCAAGCCAACGGCCATCGAGTGTAATCGTACCATAAAGGCGAACATATCGTTAAAGAAGTGAAGTCAATTTGGCTCGTGGATTCGGAATGAAGGCATCGTTTTTGTATGTTAAGCTAATGACGTTAAACAAGCGCTTTGTGGGAGGCAACCCACTGTTTTGTTAAAAAGAAGAAAAAAAAAAAAACAAGTCGAAGACACCCAGACGATCGCCTCCCTTCCAAGCGATCGTCTGGCCATCAATGTCGAGTTTCAGAGGCGACCTTAAGACGATCGCCTCTCTTCTGCGCGATCGTTTGGCCCTCCGTGACGACTTTCAGAGGGCACCCCCAGGCGATCGCCTCTACTCTACACAATCGCCTGGCCGTCACTTTTCTATTTCAAAGATGCCACCCAGGCGATCGCCTCACTCCCACGCGATCGCCTGGCCACCACTGCCGATTCTCAGAGCCGATCCCAAGGCGATCGCCTATGCTCCAAGCGATCGCTTGGCTGTCCGCTTCCACTTTTCCACCCATCCTGAACGATCGCCTTGGGCCCCACGCAATCGTCTCCATACGCGTGTCCCCTTTCTTTTAAAACTTCCCACACCGAACCCTACTCTTATTCAACCGCCGCCTCCCACTATTTTTTTCCCCATTCCAAATCGGCTTCCCCATCTTTTCCTTTTTCTCTCACGCCCTAACCTTTATCCTTCTTTCTATCCACCGCCCCCTACATTTTGCCGCCGACGCTCACAATTCCGGCAACGTGGTCGCCTCAGTTTGGTACGCGTTCGCTCAGAACCGCTACTCGGGCACACGTGTTCACTCAGGCCGCCTCATCCCGCCCACGCGCACCAAGAAAACCAAGCGCTCCGAGGAGTCGTCGGAACCGTCGGAGGAACCCGTGAATATCAGTGCCACTTATAGCGCCCCATTTCCGATCTATTCGCCGGAGGAAGGTCAGCTTTATTCTCTGTAATACTCCAGAAATTTCGTACTGACTTAAAATTTTAAAGTTATTAATAAAAATGGCTTTGCACGCCTAAGTTCATGAAATTTAATTCTAAGACTAACGGTGAAATCTGTTTCCGAAAATAAATTACGGAAGTCAGTTAGATGACTACTGTATTTAGGGTTATCGCGTACGATAACTTTTTAGTTCTAGAACTCAGATCGGAAAACCGTCTGATTTTTACATTCACAAAATCGCGATACGAACTCGCCCGAGAAAGTTCGTTTTTATGATTTTCCGGACGAAACTCGGACTGTGATGTCCCGAGATTTTGTCAGATTTTAATTTTCAAATATTACTTTCCGAGTAAGTAAAATATATCGGAATTTATGGTAGAATCGGATTTTGACGATAATGTGCCGAGATACGTTTTTCGTCTTTTGATTTTCGTAACGTCGTATCGCGCCGGAAAAATGCGTATTTTCCTAATTTTTTTGAAGGTGCAGCCGACATCACACACACATATTACATAGATATTTGATTTTTAAAAAGTATTTCCTTATGACTCATTTCTTCTACCTTTGTTCTAATTATATTTAATTGGACACCTAGTAGTATACTATTCCATTACTTATTAGTCATCACCATTTCATCTCCTTCCCTAGCCAAAACCGCCACCCCCCCTCCCCCCCCCCCCCCCCCCCCAAAATCCCTCTCTCTCAATTTCTTTCATCACCATTGAAGGAGTTCAAGTTCTACAAGGAAGAAATCTTCACAAGTCATTCATCTTCCATCATTTTCATTTCCTTTCTTCATTAAAGTTTAAGGTAATCTTCTCCTCTACACTTCCATCCATTTAGAATTTAATTCTTTCCATTTTCTATGATGACCGAATTCTAGTAGTTGAAATAGGATGATTCAATCCTTAATTTTATGCTTTTAGATGGTTAATAATTGATATTCTAAGGTTTAATTGATGAGAAAACAAAAGCCCTAAATCTTATGCTTGGACCGAAAATTAGGGGTTTAGGTTAGGATGGATTAATTCTAAAATTGATTACACAATTGAGCTTGGGAGATGATTAATTGAGGATTAGTGAAAGAACAAATGAAATCCCCTAACATTGATGAATGCCGATTTTAGGGTTTAGGGTTTCACTTGAATTTCCAAATTAATGTTGTAATAGTATTGATCATTGATTAATTGGTGTTGTAGTAGGTTAATAAATGGATAAATGGAGTTAATTAAAGAAGAAAATCACCCCTAATTATTCTAGGCTAAAACCGAAAATTACAAGGGTTTAGGGGTTTCATGTAGGTTTGATTCTAATGATGAATTAATGATAGATTGAGGCTCTATATGATTGTAGTTGATGTTATGGATTAATTGGAATTAATCTAAAATTATATTAGAAATTGTAAGAGATGAAGTTTGGGAAATAAGTTGAATTTTATTAATGATATGAGATGATGACATAGATAATGATGAATCTCGATAGATGAGGATTGATAATGTAGAATTTGATCGAAATCCGATAACTTTGGAAATTTCTTAAGAGACGAACAAATGTACGTAATTAATGATAGGAAAGTCGAGTAGGAAAGATATTTGGTTATTAATGATCTTTAATGTTGAGGGAACGAAATTTTAGTTGACGACTCGTTGATCCGAGTTATGAAATGTTGAGTTTCTTTTATAATCGAGAAGTTGGAACGAGATTTGTTAACTTGTTTGGTATAGTAATTGTTTAGTTGAAACGACGAGGTTTTGATCGTCGTGTCTATAGACGAGTTTTGGAAAGGAGTTCTTCACGTACAAGAGTACGTGTTGACTGCCTTGACGTGATAATTTCGTGAGAATGTAGGTTCGATAACTTAGAACGAATCTAGGAAGTCATACGTCGATTCTATCGATCAATTAGGGTTAACCTCGGCAGTTTTGCGACCCTTTCCGGAAACTGTAATATCTCTTAGCTCGTTTATCGGATTTTTGATCCGTAAATTGGAGCGTAAACTAGACTTCCATGGCTTTCTAACGGTACAGGGCTCTACCCCTGTTTCCAGATACTCTGTTCTGGGCAGTCCCCAGAACTACAACATTGCGCAGTGAATTTTCAGAACTTAGTTTCCTAAGTTGTTTTCTTCTCAACTTAGTTTCTTTCGATCTTTTAAGTCGTAATGAGTTAACGACTATCTATTCTACTGACCTAAGAGTCAAGTACAGAGTTTGAGTGTTAAAACGAGATATGATCGTATCTCGTTTCCGATTAAATAAAAGAAATTAGTTAAGTGTGCAAATGTCTAAAAGTTGAAACGTAAAAGACTAAATCGATCTTGTTTTCGATTTCCATTTTCTTTTGTCGTCTCAATGACTCATCGAGGTTATGTTTCATGTACGATGAAGGAGGAAGTCAGCACAAGAAAAGGACGGAAGACTAAAGACGAGAAGCTCGTTTAGTAGTTCTGTAAAACGAGGTGGGCTTTTATCTATAACAAATAAAATGTGGATTTTGCCACAACTCGAAAGTGAGCTTTATGAGCTTTGATAACTATGTTTTTAAAGTGATATCAGGCATAAATGAAATGTTTTATGTTTATGTGAGTTCTCTTGTACCATCTGAGTTAGCCGTTGTGCTTTCCAGAATTGTATGTTAACCATTTAGGTGTTAACTACTTAACGATCGGCTCTGAGTTAGTCAATTAGGTGCTTTCCAGAGTTAGTGCACTATAGCCTGTGGTGTATGTCGTATCCTGTTGAGGGGTAACCAGCCACGGTAATAATGACTGGTCAAGATTTGAACGTAACATCTATGGAAAAATGCTCGCGCGAGCTACTCTTACTTTGAATGAGATAAAAATGTTTAATAGGCACGGGATCTTTTAAATGAAAACCCCGATGCGCTATAAAATGAGATGCCTGATTTTCAATACTTATGATTATGTTTTCGGCAACGTGCCCATTAAGTACTATCGTACTTAGCCCTGCATATGTTTCTAAATGTGCAGGTTGAAGCGACGAGAGCGGAGGAGGGTTGAGTTAGGAGTTGAAGTTGTCTTTAGGAGAAGACTTGTATTATGTCTCACTTTTTCGCTGCTAAACTTTGATCACTTTTGGATGTTATGTAATTATATCACTGTAGTCTAAGTTCCGTCAATAACTTAGATTTCTTTTTGAATACTTTGTTGAGTGATCTTCCGAGATCAACTCTTTTCTTATATATATTATAATTGAGGTCTTTGATGCGTCTTCGACTTTTGGGCTGTTTGGCCCTATTTTTCATGTCTTTTTGTGTCATTAGAGTCTGTCCAGGGGAAGAAAACTGTTGTTCGAAGGAAGGAAGCTCAGTCCAGGTCAAACAGAGGAAAGGTGGTCAGAATGAGCAGTACTGGATGCGAATCCAGTCGGTTGCAAGGACTACGCAAAGGAGTATGCAGAGCAGGAGATGAATTGAAGCAAGAGACGAGATTGAAAGGAGGATTCCATGTGAACCCTGAAGCTAAGTTGCTGTTCATCATTCGCATTCGTGGTATTAACGCAATGCACCCAACAACAAAGAAGAATCTTGCAGCTGCTGTGCCTACGAGGAATCCAATCATGAAGCATGCAACCAGTTTGACCACTACAAGGATTTCCGGTCCGTCGCCAAAGCTCAAGAAGGAAAGACGCATGGAGAAGATTCGCCCAAAGTCTGCCAAGCATCCATGAAAGGAAGGATTTGGAGGTCGTGCCCTACCCTAAATAAACAAATCAATCGGAGATCGCCAATCATCCATCCAACCAATCGCAGATATTCAGAATCTCGCTCAACATGGAAACTGCCAATCATGCCATTTCAATCCACCCGCCTAGGGTTTTGCCCGCTGCCACTACAGCTATAGAAGTCCAGCCAAAGCAGCTGGCACAATGTTGGAGAATTTATCAGTCTACATTTCTTAGTCCGAAGAAAACACTTTTATATTTTCTGTTCAAAACAATCTTTATCTGCTTTCACTTTACATTCCACTGTGAAGAACAAATTCAAGGCTGCTGCCTTAGGTACTTTTAATCCGAGTATTTCATATTTCTTTTATTAATGTGTTCTCTTTCGCTTATCATTATATATTTAATTATGTGTAAGTAATTTACTTGGTGAGATTTGGGTACGGGAAATGATTGACTGTTGACATGTGAAATATTCGTGAGGCACTTGTGCCATCGGTTGAGTCCAGTAGTTCCGGAAGGACTGGTGCTGAACTCATGGGCAGTTATAACCTAACGGGTGATCTCCATTCGGTTGGAGCTGTACCATGTCAAGCAAAGGCAGGGCATGACAAACGACAGCGTTTAAGGTGCCCAGGACCGAGTAGCTAAACAGCACCTGGCATGGTGCTGTAGATCTGGATGGTGAGGATTGGATAAGGGGATACTGAGTCCTTCTTCAGTTTTGGGCTTCTCTAACAATCACCCATCAACTGTGACGAGGCATCAAGCCATGGTTATCGACCAAAGGACTCATCTCGCGTATCGTAGGCATTGCAATGACTGGTTGGACGTGGTCCCGGAAATGAGTATCCCGCGAGTGATGTCTACTCTGTAGGTGCGGACATGGGAAGTTTGGAAGAAAAGGTTGGTGAGGGTCACACTTGGAGAGATCGGGTATGACTACTATCTAAGGAGGAGTGAAGCACGGCCTTGTGACCGGGGTGAAGCGTGACCTTCGGACCAGGACGACAACAAGGGATTCAACCATCCCAAGTGTGGAGTATGAACTCTTGAAACGCCCCAATATCTTTGGGCCACGCCTTGAGTTTATACGAAGCATGGACGGATTCTTAGTGTGCCCATGACCGAATTAACATGTCAACAATGATCATGACCTACCCCAAATCTTACCCCCTTTTATATTTGATTTCCGCCTATTTTATTGTGCAGATACGCAGATTGAGATCGTGACAACTCGATTTGTATACTAAAGAGTAAGGTGGTTCATCACTCTCCGTGGGATCGACCCTAGCTTGCCGCTAAGACTAACTAGTCCGGTAGTGGGCATAGGAGCGTGTACTGTCCGTCTGGGGCATACACAGGTATTTTGATCGTACCATACGACGGGTGCGTGTCAGTCTTGTTCATAGAAATTATGTAGTCATGTATGTATGTTTATTCAGTCAGTCTCCCTTCTTCCCCGCTTCTTTAATCCAACCCCAGTCGCTCCCCGGCTTCTGCCGTCCCTCGGGATTTGGGGCTGTGACATTCTCGCTCCTATATAAATGTAAGCCTGTTGCTCATTACATTGATTGGGAAAAGATTGCTAAGTATGGTGTTGTGGATGAGTTAGATAATTACCTTAGGGTGTTGGGTTTATATAAGTATGCTTATTCTTAATGGGATTGTTATATGTCATTATGCTTTGAGTTTATTGCTACCATGTCGTTTGAGGATGACCTTTGCGGTATTTCTTTTCGTCTTTTGGGGAAGGAATGTCGGGCTGGACCGACTGTTATGTATCAGGTGTTTGGGTTTCGAATGGAAGGGGGCAAGATGGCTGTACCTACGAATTTTGATGCATCTGCTACTTGGTGGAATTTAACTGGGTTGGGTAATTGGAAACCTGGGGGCGTTTCTTGTGGATTCATTCGTAGTCCGGCATTTTGCATATTGCACAAATATCTTGTGTATAATGTGATTGGTCGGGAGGATTTTAGCAAAGTTCACATCACGGAGCTGTTTCTCTTAGATTGCACTGCGCGGACAGTGCCGGTGTGCCCGGCTCAATTCATTTATGCTGCCTTACAAAATATCAAGTTCAAGTCCACTGCCGCAGCTGCTTTTCCTCAGCTCGCCACTGCTTTAGCTCTCAAGTTTAAGCTTTTCCAGGGTCCTTATCCTCCCCGACCATATTATGAGGTGGATGTGAAGTATTTGGGTTACTCTGAGCTCAAACACGGTTTTCTTGTGTCCAATGAGACCTCTTTTGTTCGGACCGGCTTGTTGGCAATGTTGATGCCCCTGATGCCGACCGTCAGGAGGCTGATAGAATTGGAGAACAACAGGCACACGGCCACCCACAGCCTGTTGGGCCTTCTCAACCATCGAGTTCTTCTCAGCCGTTTGGGTCAGATTCTTTTGATTTTGGTGGTTTTCAGTCCGATTTTGCTGCTTTTCGGGCTAACTTGGGGGCGCAGTTAGGCCAGTTACAACAGAGTATTACTACTTATGGCGTCCAGTTGCACACTCAAACAGAGTATTTGCAGCGTAATGAGCAGCATTGGGTCGAGAATGAGCAACGTTGGGTTGCTAATGATCAGCGTTGGGATGTGGCGGAGCAATATTGGCAAGGGGTCTCTCAGTTTCACAATGCTAGTAGCCAGTATTAGACCGAGCAGGCTCAGCAGTCGACGCTTAATGCGCAGCATTGGGAGGAGCAACGACAGCATAATGCTTTGGTGTATGGATGCTTTCGAGCTCCAGTTTGCTCGTTGGCGCCTTCCCCCTGGTGATCCTTCTCAGTCCCCAACTGATGATCAACAGTGAGCTTCATTGTTGATGAGTACGTTATTTCTTTCCTTCCTTTTGAACTGTGGTGTTGTTTTATTATTCTGTTTTCTTTATTATTGGTGTCTCAGTTGTATTTGTTTCTTTCGTGTTTTGTGCTGGATGCTTGAATTTGGTGGTTGCGGGTGTCTCGTATCTTCTCTCTGATTTGCAGTTCTTTATCCCCCTTTCTTTTTCTCCGTTTCTTTTTGTCTGTGTGAGACAATGGGGACATTGTTTATTTCTGTCGGAAGGGGGGGTGTTTTCTTGATGATCTAGCTTTGTTTGTCCTTGATTTATTTTGTTTCACAATTGAATTGCGGAAGTAAGACTTGAAGTTTATAGTTCATATTTCGATTTGTTTGACTGATGGGGGTAGTTTGTCATGATTTGATTGATATGGTTGTTGCATTTCAATTGTGGGGCATTTCATGCTTGGATGATTGAAGCTTGATGTTTGAGTGTGGGTGAAGGGTGAGAAAATCTTTATTTTAAGAATCGTATCCTGAATGATGAGTTGTTAATTGTATATTTTGTTAAGTTAAGTTGGGAGGCTTCTGCTCTTCTGGGAACCATGAGCATGAGAAACCACATGAGGATACTTTAAATGATCTCTAAATGTTCACAACTCATGAATTTTGGCCATATAACCCGACTTGGCTTGAGAATTTAATGTGTCGTCGTTGTTTAAAATGGTTGTGATTTGAAGGGCTCTACCCCTCTTTCTTGTCTATTCAATAATGAATATATATTATATGAGAAATGGGTATGGAAAATCACGCTAGGTGGCCAGAATTTTTCCGTGAGTAAACCTAGTGAATATTGTCCGGAATTCACTTAATATTTATGAGTTAAGAATTGGCATACATTGGGATTCTTAATCGTGGTTCAAGTTTTCTCGCCTAGATCTTGCAGTTGAATGTTGAGTTGATAGAGTTATTGTGTGAAGGGCAACTCATTATTTTGTGGTGACTGTATTTGATTGATGAGTGATGAATTTGTCTTGAAATTGAAAGCTTGTTGGAGTATGAACCGTCTAGTTCAATTCTTTACTTTTTCATTTTTTATTGGAAATAAAATTTGCTTGAGGACAAGCAAAGTTTTGTGCGTGGAGGGATGTTTCACCGTCATTTGGTTGTGATTTGCCTAGTTTAATTAGTACATTTCCGTTGGTTTTGTTGCGGAATGATTTATTTTTGTTTTGGAAATGGTACTAATTCTTTGAACCAAGTGTTGTGTATATTTTGGTTGTTTTGGTATGGAATTGTAGGTATTTAGATCAAGAAAGGAAGAAGATGAAGTCGAGATGACAGGAGTCGAAAATAGTGTGATCGTGTAGCATGCCAGGCGATCGCTCAGCAGGCTAGACGATCGCTTGGCGAGAGGTGACGAGGGACAGAGGCGACGGTCAAGCGATCGCTTGGCCAAGAGTTGTGCGGAACAGAGGCGGCGGCCAAGCGATCGCCTCCATTTCGAGCGATCGCTTGGCCGGCTGCGACTATGGACAAAGACGGGGACCAGGCGATCACCTGGCACCCCAAGCGATCGCCTGGCCCATGACGGCAAGAATTTTAAGAAATTCTATAAATAGGGTTATTTTATTTCCTTTCGTCGGAACTCTCCTTGTGCGCGATTTTACCTAGTTTTTTAGCATCCAGGACACTTTTTCTTTAGTTCTTAGTTCTTAGTTTATTGCTTTCATAGATTGGTGATTCGTACGGATTTGTGACAGATTTCCACCACGGATTCATCTTTAATTATCGTAAGTTTCTTATTTCGTTCTTAAATTATGCTTATGAATTTAATTGTTTTCTTAGTTTTAGGGTTTTATGTTTCCGCCTAGATTAATTTGTTCTTCAAATTTCTTTAGATTAGAAAAACCCACAATCAATCTTTGTTGCTTTTGTTTTATTTTCTTTTTTTTTTCTTTTCGCAATACGGACGTTGCCCTGTTAAGTCTTCCTCGAGAGATACGATATTCGGATTTAACTTAATCCATCTAAACGACCACATTAATTTGCGTGCAACTTAGGATTAATTTAGTTGAACAATATGAGCATGCGAATGAGCTCGACCTGTGTAGGCAGGAACTTATCCGTGAACCAAAGCATTTGTTGAGCCCCTCTTACCATTTTTTCATTAATCTTTTCTTATATTCTGTACGGTGGATTTTTTTTTTCTGAACGCATAGCTTCTTAGTTTTTTTCAATTTTCAACAAGAGATTTAAAAGTGTGGACCAACCATATTAAAAATAATAATCTTTTGTTAACTTTCATTTTCTCGTGACAAACTTACAACCAAATCTTGTGATGTCCTGACTTCGACATACTCAATGTCATGTGAACGTAATTCTTCTATACTCTAACTGAATGAGAGGTATTTATATTAAGAGCTACTCCTGTACGGTTGACCTTATTGTATCGATTGGTAAGGTCAATTCAAAAATTTTATATATGTTTGATTTTAATTTACTAGTTAATTTATAAGTTATCGTTAACTATGAATTAATAAATTCTAATATAAATTAATAGATTATTATTGACAATTATTAAATTTAAATTAATGAATAATAGTTTCGCATTGTTGCTTAATTATATCCCTAAAAGACTAAGTAGAAATTAGTAAACTGTAATTGTATTTAAGTATTAATTAATTAATTAATTAATTAAAAAGAATATGATAGACTACATGACCGACAGTATATGGTACGGTCAACCGCACAGAAATCTCTATTGTAATGTCTTGAAGCTACTTGTCGGCCAAAGTATTAATTTTAAATTAGTATGCATCGGGTATAGTATATATTTATAACTAGTGTATAATCCGTCCAAAATCGATCATAAATCACATTATATCATTATTTAGAAGTATGTCACAGTAAAAATAATACTCCAATATTATTTATATGCATGGGATTAATATTATTTCAACAATTCACTATAAAAGTCTTACAAAAGTAATAAAATTATAATAAAAGTTATCAACAATAATGTTTCTCTCATTTTATTCTGCATCCCTTATCTGCAAGAAAAATTAATAAATAGTAGGCAAAATATTAAATATGTCACCAATTTTCGAATAATTATTTGAGATAAATTTAGAAATAGCCAGAATGACCATTAAAACATAAATTTTGGTCCACCTTTTTCAAAAATATAATTTTAACCATTTATTTCAATTTGGGACAAAAATACCCTTAATGAAACGCAGAGCGGGTCGTGTCCGACGCGGGCGGGCGCGGGTCGGTTCGGGCCGGGTATCAGGTATCTGGTACAAATTTAGCCTTATTAGTGTCAACTGTTGTGGTACATCTAGTACAAATTTAGCTTGATTAGTGTTAATTGTCCAGATTTGGTACAATTGGGAAGAATTAGTTCCAGATGTTCCAACTTATAACATGGTACTCTTGAGACGAATATTCTAATTTGTTCCATTTGTTCCAAATTATAGCTTGTTGCAATGTGGTAACAATTGGCACAAACGGTCCAATTAGTTCCAATTGTGCCATGATATTGGTACAAGTTATACTGCTCCGATTTTGCGATTCCGCCTTCGCCTTCAATTTTACGACTTCGCCTCCGCTCCAATTACTAATATAAAGATAATCGGCGGGCAACAATTTAGATTTCTTCGGCTCGCTTCGAGGCTTTCGACTCCCCCTCTCTTGAATCTTGACCAAAGATGAAACGGCAAACAAAAAAACAAAGAGACAAACAAAAATTTGGAAGTTTAAATAAATCTGGAAAAAAAAACGAAAATAAAAAGAAAAATTAGAAAATAAAAAAAAAAGAAATCTAGAAAATGAAAATGAAAACAGAAAAAAAGAAAAAGAAATCTGGAAAATAAAAAAAATAAACAGAAAAAAATGGAAAAAAGAAAGAAAGAAAAAACTTGGAAAGGAAAACAAGTGTCAAGAAAATGGGTCAAGGAGTGATGGATATGGATAAAAGAGGAAAAAGGGTATTTAGGTCCTAAGTTCAAAAAAATGGTCATAATTTATATTTATGAAGAGGGTGAGCCAAAATTTATACTTTAATGTTCATAATCGTTGTATCACATGATATTCTCTAATTATATTGCGTATATTTCTTATATATTTCAAAATATCATTATCAGTTATTTTGTGTATATTTCTCATAAATTTCAAAATCTCATCATTAGCTTCATCTCCCGCAGCCTCTACTGTTACAGTAACTCAATTTGTTAAAGATTTCATCATATATGATGTTAATTATTATGTACGTGTAATCATCTTGTCACAAATTAAAAAATTTTAAGACCTCTTTGATATTGCAATGTACTTAGCTTTGATCATCTCGTCCCACAATAATTATTGTAATACTTGTAGAAACTTATTTATGTGGTTATAATTAAATTTTATAAAAAAACTATTGCTCATTTTATACAAGGTCTCCGATTACTGAAAACTACAATAAAATC
Source organism: Schizonepeta tenuifolia (assembly GCA_029490685.1). Classification (NCBI taxonomy): domain Eukaryota; kingdom Viridiplantae; phylum Streptophyta; class Magnoliopsida; order Lamiales; family Lamiaceae; genus Schizonepeta; species Schizonepeta tenuifolia. The sequence goes on along the minus strand of CM055958.1, from coordinate 67,660,976 downwards.
TCTATAAAGGAATACTCTATTAAGGAATAAACTCTATTTAAGAATAATAATTTATAGTCCCAACTTGCGACAAGTTATAAATAGAAATAAACTCTCCATTTAAATTTATAGTCCTACGGTATTTTTTTTTTTTTTTTTTAGTCTCGTCTTAACAATATACTGTAACAGCCTGTACCCGGGCCTATGCGGATGCGGACCGCTACTAAAGGGAAAAGGGGAAGGGAATGAAACCATTAGCCAACATGCATTGATTCATTAATAACTTGTGAGGTAGAGCAAGAATAATCAAGTTGGTTTTTCAAAGAAGATTTGAGAAAAATGAATAAGTTTCCAAAAGACATTTTGAGAAGAATAAATGTTGAGTTTTCAAAAAGAGTGATAATTAACCGATGTGGTTTCAAAAATGGATTGCCCGATCGGCAGGACTTTCGCATTTAACTTAGGGTCAAGTGTGAGGATTTCACCCCGTTGCAGCAGATAGAGTTTGTCATCGACTAACTTCGAGCGGTTAGTCGGCGTAGCATGAAAAGAAATAGAGTAGAGTTCGGAGTTTGTTTAGTTATTATAGACCAACTATGAATCCTCGATAGTAACAAAATGAAAATGAGATGACGGATCGAACAACTGTCACCCTTGAGCCTTGAATACCCCGTCTCACACCACCGTCGCCCGTTGCTCAACCTGTGTTTAAAACAAAATATTTTTGGCTGAGTATAAAATACTGTAATACCCGGCGTTTCTTTTCCTTCGAAAAAAAATCTTCTAAGAAAATTAAGGCTTTACACGCCTAAGTTAAGAATTTTCAATTCTAAGACTAACGGTGAAATCCGTTAATGAAAATAAATTCCAGAAGTCAGTTGAATGACTACTGTATTAGGGTTTTCGCGTAGGAAAACTTTTTAGTTCGAGAACTTAGATTGAGAAACCGTCTGACTTTACATTCACTTATTTCGCGATGCGAGTAAGTTAGTAAAAATCAGTTTTTATTATTTTTCTGGACGAAATTTGGACTGCGATGTCCCGAGTTTTTATCGGTTTTTGAAAAATGAACCGTCCTTTCCGACTAAGTAAAATATTCCGGAACTAATGGTAGTATCCATTTTTGTCAATAATATGTCCGTCTAATAAAGTAATTGTTCGTTTTAGTTTACAGTGTTAGATCCGGAAAGAAATTAGATTTATAATTAATATCTAGATATTTACCAACTTAAACCTCCTTACTATTCTATAAATAGCAAGTTGTCTTCCATTTTTTCTTCCCCTTTCTCCCCAAAACACCATTTCCTCTCTCTCTCTCACCATTGAAGAGTTCTTCAAGTTCTTCAAGCTTTCAAGCTTCATATCGTGTTCGTTTACAAATCGATTTCAATTCCGATTGCATATTTATTAAGGTAAGAGCTTCCTCTTCATTTCTATCCGAACAAAAATTCATTCATTTAATTCTTGCAAATTTCGAATTTCATAAGAGGCATAGGAATGATGTTCTAAGTTTTATTTCATATTATTTTGATGTTAGAAGTAAGAATCCATGGTGGAAATCGAGTTAGAATCGTGATAAGTATTTATTTGGAATTTTCGAAGATTATGAGGAATATTTCGAAATTTGCTGCACTCTTGAAGAGTTTTGGATGTTATTTTGATGTATTTGAGATGTAGAAAGTATGTAGTTGATCATATGTTTATGATAGATTTTGAGTATAAGATGATTAAGTGAAGAAAATGAGGTTTTAATGTGAAAATCGATGGAAATGAGTTCATAAAGGTTTAGTATGTGTTCTAGGTGTTCTTGGCCAAGAACATGAAGATTTGAATATGAATAAAATTATTTATAAAATAAATAAATTAATTAATTATTAATTTTTGAAAATAATAAAATAATAAAAAAAATAATATTAATAAAATAAAATAAAAAGAAAATTTATAATTTATTCATGGAGATATAGAATTAAATTTAATAAGTTAAGATGTTCTTTATTAAGTAAGAAGAGGATAGAAATTAATTTGGTTTGAATCGGTTTAGTAGAAATTCAAGAATCGAAGAAAGTAATGTTGGGAAATTTATTAAAGTTTTGATTGATTCCAAAACCAACTGACCCCAACCGAGTAGATGTTGCCAGATCCTAATGTTAGTAGTTAGGCTCGCTGTTTGAGCAGTGTTAAGATTTTATCTTCACAGGACTCCAGCTGAAGACGGCAACAAGGCCTCATTCGGATAGAACATCAGTTGTGAGGAAGACAACTAAGCATTCATAAGATGAGCATTCAAAGTGGAAGATGCAAAAGTCATCTAAGCATTGAAAAATGGGGAAGTTACGTTCAAGAGAAGTTGCAATTGAACATCAGTTGTAAGGAAGACAACTGAGCGTTCATCAGATGAGAAGTAGATAGGGGAAGAGAACATCAGATGAAAGAAAGTCTTTCATCTGAGCGTTCAAACCCAACTGATCAGACACAAGGAAGACAACTGAGCATTCAGTTTCAGAACATCAGTTGTAGGACCTGAACCAAGAAGATCAACAGCTTGAAGTTCAAAGTCAGCTGAGAGTTCACACGTTCAGATAGAACATCAGCTGAAGACCAATCAGATGAAGATCAGACGACTCAACCAACTATCAAGTGTTGGAGGTCAAAGGTTAAGATTTGAATTTCAAATTAGGAAGTCACGTGAAGGTTTGATTCTCTGTCATTACCTCATTTGGCCCAACACAAGGCTGTCTCAGATGGAAAACAGAAGCATGCAGTTGCCAAATCCGGAAAGTCTGCAGAGATGAGAGACAAGCCATCGCTATCAAAGAACAGCGATCAACAGCTCTTCCAAGGGCTAGTTGATTCTCTCCGCCTATAAATAGAGGCATTCATTCACTCACCAAGATTAAAAAGACACATACAAGACGAGACAGACAATTGCCAAGAGCGAAAGAAAGAACTAAATTCCTTACTCGAGCTGAACTAGATTCATTCTCTTAGAACATCATTAGTTGAGAGTTCTAGAATGTTAGATTTTGTCTGAGTGTCTTTAGATCCAACCTTGAGAACATCACCTCGTGAGAGTTCGTATAGTGTTAGATCTTAGCTCACTTCTTGTTCGAGCTATTTAGTTGGAACCCCACCCTTTCTTTCACCTGAAAAGGTTTTAGGATCCTAATCTTCCCGTAACTGAGTAGATAGGTTGATTAGTACCCGAAAACTAATCTGTAAGGTTGATAAGTACCCGTAAACTTATCTCAACAGTTGCAAAGCCCGCTTAAGCTTTGTGGTTTGTCCAGAAGAACTTGGACTGAGTTGTGTGGACTCACAACTCCTTAAGGAGGACAGAATGTTCCATCGGTTGGGACATCAACCGAGGGGGAATGTTCCAAAAGTCAGAAGAGGAATCAGAGGCGTCGAAGACACAATCGCAACTGAACTCAGAATCAGAACCGACCTCTGCATCAACCTCAGAGTCAACATCAGAAAGAATGGAACCGACCGCAGAACCGACAAGGATCCAACCATCTGAATCAACAGCAGTTCCATCATCAGTTCGACCAAAGGTTCCAACCGAGTCAACCGATAAGGAACAGGTCAAACCGCTGGAGATATTCATGCCACAACATGAACCACCAATAGGGCATGAACAGCTATAGACAAGATTCAGGGAGTTGGAATCAGAATCAACCACAAAGATTCCAACATGGCGTCCGACCTCAACAACGAATCCAACAGGATAAAAACCGCCATCAAAACAGGGGGAAAGCCTATCCTCCGAAAGCTCACAATGGGAGAAATCCAACTCCTCCCAGGAAACAGAACATCACTGCTAACAACAAGGCTAAGGATAACCGAGGCGTTGTTATAGTTGATGATGAAGGAAAAGTGATCTGGAATGATAAATCTATCCGAGTATACAGGGAAAAACAACCCACAGTTCAAGGGGGAATTGGTTCTAACCCTCCAGGACCCAACTGAAATTGGGGACCTAAGCGAGTTTCTCCTTGCAGGTACAGGAGAAACAACTGAGGAAGAATAAAGCATCACGAACTCTGTGGGTGATGGATAGTGGATGTTCGAAACACATGACAAATCTGAAGGATTTGCTTGGGAGTTTCGTGGAGAAAGAAGGACCTTCAGTTACCTTTGGTGACAACTCAAAAGGTCACACCAGAGGTTACGGTACCCTTGAAACCAATCATGTTTCGATTTCTAATGTTTCTTACGTTGATGGATTGAAGCATAACTTGCTCTCCATCAGCCAATTCTGTGATAATGGTTTCTCTGTCAAGTTTGATGCACAGGGTTGCAGGGTTAAAAATGTCGGATCAAAGCAGGTCATATTGTTGGGAAATCGATCGCCAACCGAAAATGTCTACTATGCTGACTAGAACAGTAGTCTTCCTGACACCTGCTTGTTATCAAAGAGCAGTTCAGATGTGAGCTGGCTGTGGCACAAAAGGCTCAACCATCTGAATTTCAAGACTATGAACCGACTTGTCAGACAAGAACATGCAAAAGGCATACCTAACCGAGTGTTTTCAACAACACATATCTGCAGTGCATGCCAGTTGGGAAAGCTCGCTAGATCCTTCTTCCGGTTGAAGACAACACCCTCAACCGACCGAGTGTTACAGCTGATCCACATGGATCTCTTCGGACCAGTCACATCAAAGAGCATGAATGGCAACGAGTATACCCTTGTTGTAACAGATGATTATTCCAGATACACGTGGACCATTTTCATGCGACACAAGAGTGAGACCCGAGATGAGCTACCCAAGCTGATGGATCGGATATCGAACCAACAAGAAATGAAAATCATCTCCATCCGATCAGATCGTGGAACTGAGTTTCTAAATGAAACCATCATCGAGTACTGCGAGAAACATGGAATTACTCACCAAACATCAGCTGCGCGTACTCCGCAACAAAATGGAGTAGCTGAGTGAAGAAACCGAACACTGAAAGATGCAGCTACATCCATGTTGACAAGCTCAGCTCTGCCAAAGAGATTTTGGGCTGAGGCCATCAACACAGCATGCTACACCCAGAACCGGTCTCTTCTAACCAAGCGGTTGGAAAAGACACCATACGAGCTATGGAGACGCAGGAAGCCAGATATTTCATATTTTCGCATTTTTTGTTCTTAGTGTTATATTCACAACAATGGGAAGACTCAGTTGAAAACTTTTGATGCCAAGGCTTCGAAAGCCATATTTCTTGGATATGCTGCTCGGATCAAGGCCTATAGAGTTTTCAACAATAGCTCTCGTATTGTGGAGATAACACCTCATGTTAGTTTTGATGAATCTACTTTTGAGTGCAGGGAACAGGCAAAAGGACAACAGACTGATTCACAAGTTCCACCTGTTATCACCAGATCGCAAGCAATAAGGGAAAAGAATCTAGCTGAACCATTGGTATGGGCAACTGAGGATGATGATCCATACTCCTCTGAAGATGAATGCGAGGACCCCAGCTCATCTCAAGGGGGAACTCCAGCTGATGCCTCTCCAACTGCATCAGCATCTGAAGCCCAACCAAGCCCAGTTCAAAATGTTATCAATGTTGAGGATCCAGACTCAACAACTGATAAATCACCAGCTCAGAAGAGTCCAGCATCTCCCACAGCTCAGATCACGGAACAGCCACAGTTGGAAGAAGAAGGAAGACGCAACAGAAGATGGTATGAAGATCATTCCACTGACAACATCATCGGAGATCCAACCGAAAGTGTGCGTACAAGGAGCAGAGTTGCAATTCCAAATTCAACTGAGGAAGATTCCAACACTTATGCCCAATATGCTGAGGAGTTGGCAGTTCTTGAGGAGTTCGAGCAAGCTGGAGATGTTGCCATGATTTCTTGCTTCGTAGTTGATGTACCAGAACTAAAGAATGTTGTGGAAGCTCTCAACTGTGTTCACTGGACAACAGCCATGCAAGAAGAACTGAATGAATTTCTACGCAACTGTGTATGGGAGTTGGTAGAAAGACCAAATGGTGTCAAAGTCATTGGATTAAAATGGATTTTCAAGAACAAGAGAGACGCCATTGGATTCATCGTGAGGAATAAAGCAAGGTTGGTAGCTCAGGGATATTGCCAACAAGAAGGAATCGATTTCGAGGACTCCTTCATGCCGGTTGCAAGGCTGGAAGGCATCCGAATCTTTCTAGCCTATGCTGCATTTCACAAGTTCAAGGTCTATCAGATGGATGTGAAGTGTGCCTTCCTCAACGGTGATATCAAGGAAGATGTATATGTTGAACAGCCTCCCGATTTTGAAACTGGAGATGGAAGAGTGTACAAGTTGAAGAAAGCAATTTATGGCTTGAAACAAGCACCCAGGGCTTGGTATGACACTCTTTGTGGTTTTCTTCTGAACTCGGGATTCAAATGAGGGTCAGTTGACAAAACCCTGTTCACCATCAAAGTTAGAGAAGATATACTTGTTGTGCAAATCTACGTCGACGACATCATATTCGGTTCCAAGTCGGAGGAGCTGTGTGAAAAATTCTCAAATCTCATGAAGGAGAAGTTCGAGATGTCGATGATGGGCGAGATGAACTACTTTCTTGGACTTCAAGTGAAGCAGTCACCAGAAGGGATATTCATCAATCAGTTCAAGTATACAAAGGAGCTCATCACCAAGTTCGGATTGCAGATAAGTAAGACTACAAGGATCCCGATGAATACTAACTGGAAGATTGAACCTGGAACCGAGGGAAAGCTTGTGGATGCCAGTAAGTACAGAGGGATCATCGATTTTTTGCTATATCTAACCGCCAGTCGGCCAGACATATCTTACGCGGTTGGAGTGTGTGCACGGTTTCAAGTTCAACCAAGGGAAGCTCACATGTTGGCAGCAAAGAACATCATCAAGTATCTGAAGGGAACTGTAAATGTTGGGTTGTGGTATCCAACTGACCGGATACTCAGATGCAGATCTAGTCGGAGATAGGTTGGACAGGAAGTCCACATCTGGACACTGTCAGTTCATGGAAAGCAAGCTAGTTTCGTGGTTTTCCAAGAAACAAGCATGTGTTGCCACTTCTACAACCGAGTCAGAGTATATGGCTGCCGGTAGTTGCTGCATGCAAGTGTTGTGGCTCAAGCAACAGCTGAGAGACTATGAAGTTGCAACTGGACAGGTTCCCATTCATTGCGATAGCTCAAGTGCCATTGCTATCTCTTTGAATCCTGTTCATCACTCTCGGACGAAGCACATTGACATCCGACATCATTTCATCTGAGACCATATTGAGAAGAAGGACGTATCCATGGAGAAGATTCCAACTGAGATTCAGAGAGCTGATATCTTCACCAAACCTCTAGCCGAAGCACGGTTCAAAATGTTATGTGATTTACTTGGATTGTTGGATCCATCAGATGAGGAACCAGCTGAGGTGAAGAGATAGATATCCATCTGAGGGGGAAGATGAAGGGGGAATCTCAGATGCGGATTGCCAACCGAAGACATCAAACGTCAACTGAACAGACGAATTCGAGTCAGCTGATGGTATGCTGCTACGTTGGATCACACGTAGCTGGACAGACGAACTCGAGTCAGCTGATGGTATGCCGCAACATTGGAACACAACTGATTCCGACATCAGCTGGCAGGTAACATTTATGGCTGAAGGTGTTATGTTCTTAAATGAGAATGTTTGAAATAAATTCAAACATTCCTGAGCAAGTCAGTTACATTAAAATAGCCATCATGTCGCATTAAATGTAAAGTACGGCTGAACATCTATAGCCTACTTTATAGTGCGACTGGGCTGACAAGAAAAACTGAACACCTTCTCACGCGCGGGTTGGAACTCGGTGCATGACGTCAAGTCAAAGATAGTCAACAGTCGCATGATCTCAGCCGTTGATGGATTCGCGCCATTTAACCCCAGCCGTCGATCTCTACCGAGTCAAAAACCTATATATAGCGGAAAATCAGGAAGTGATCTCTTACCTTCCACATTCGTATCTATCTACAATAACTGTTCATCGTCTTCTCAGAAATTGTCTAACTATTTTCTGCAAAGATTTTACTTTCTTCCTATATATACCTTCGCAGTGATCCTAAATGGCTCCCAAAGGCAAGAAAATGGCGTCTTCCGGACCATCTCTAGTCCCCACCTCTTACGAAGAATCGTTCGACCTGCTGGTGTCGAAGATTCACTTTGAACAGATCCTCTCCGACGAGGAATTGGAGTCGCCTGTGTTGGCTCCCCTCACAAGCATCCTCCAAGATAATGGCCTCTTGGAATGGGCGAAGCTCTGCCCCACCCACCTGCTCAGGTGCCAGGTCGGCGAATTCTACGTGAATCTACAGTTGTCCATCGACAGCAGAGAAGGAGTTACAACGGAGGTTTCCTGTTGCCAACGCGATGTTCCGGCCAGGAATATTCGCCGTGTTTCCTTCCCCATAGCAGTTTTCGACGTTCTCCGCCACGTCATTCCAGTGAACCACGCCGCCACAGAATCTCTTGAAAATATAACCGACGAGCAAGCAGATGAGTTCCTGGAGAATGCTCTGATCTCGCCGGAGAAGTTGAGGAGCAACATGCAAAGGATGAAATTGAAGCCAGAACATCGACTCTTGTTCGATGTTGTGTCGAAAGTCGTGTTCGGCTACAGCGGAGCATTCGACGACATCAGCCGACCAAAGTTGAAGCAGTTGATGGCATTGGAGCACAAGCACAAGATCAACTGGTTCCAATATTTTCTGAACCAGCTAATCTAGGGGAAGCAGAAGATCTCCGAGACAACAACTGACTCCGGAGAGAAACTGTTGAATGTGAAGGGGACGCTCAACTTCGGGTGCAAGATCTCAGCTCTGATCCTGATCGCAACTGAGGGTCGGAACATGGTATGGGAAGATTGCGAAGAGACCCCAGTCAAGAAGTTGATGTTGTTCCCAAGAGCGAAGAAGGCACAGGAGGTGCTTAGGAGTGTCTACACTCCTAAGGAGAAGAAGGAGGCTGCGAAATCTGCCGAGCCCACAGCTGAGGGGGAACCAGCTGTCGTTCGACCCACAAAATCCAAAGCTGCACGCCGACGACAAGCTGAGTCAGTGCAAGAGAAGGAGGAGGAGCCTGCCAAGAAAAGGCTAAGGGTAAAATTCAAGAAGACGGTTGAAGCACCAGCCGAGGTTATTCCAGCTGAGGAGATGTCAGCTGAGGAGCCGGCTGAGGAGCATGGTGAGGAAATTCCAGCTGAGGTACCAGCTGCTGATGCACCAGCTGAGGAGGAGGCGCCAGTTGAGTCGACACCAGCTGAGGAGCCATCAGAGTCGAGCCGCTCAGTTGAGGCCGCCACTTTCGAGATCGTCCCTCGCGCCACCGGAGCTGATAAAGCGGAAGGGATGGAATTAGACGTGACGTCGGATGCATCTTCCTCCTCTGAGGAAATCGAACACACTCCAACCTCCCCCACGGCAGGAGTTGATGCCGTACCACCCCCAGAGCCTCTTTCTCAATCAACCGAACCAGAGCCAAATGTTCCGAGCTCATTGCTCGATGCCAACATTGTGACCGCTCTTTCGGCCAATGTTGAGGAATCCTTTGAAACTCCCCTCCCAACTGAATCTGGTATTCCGAGCTCCCAGCTCGATGCCGATGTTGTGACCGATTCCTTGGCCAACATTGATGAAACACTTGAATCGTTGCCTTATGATCTATTCCCTTCCCCAATAGACGATGAAGCTGACCGACAGGCAATCGCGATGGAACATGAAGGCAAGGTTGCCTATTGTTTCCAGAAGCTGATAAGCATGTTCCCTGAAGCTCGTGACATGCCGGTCTTCGCCACTCTCGGAATTGAGCTGCTGTACCAGTTCAACCTGATCTTCAGTCACTGGTACGTGACGGAAGACACAATCAGGGTGCACAGCTGGGACAGACTGAAGGCGGACGAGTCCCGCATCCGCGACTACTTCAACTACACTAAATTGGAAGTGGCGTACAACAACAAGGTGGCCCTGCTGACGCGTCGTCTGGACCTCAGCAAGGCTGAAGGCACTGATACAAGAGAAACAGCTAGACAAGACTGCGTTGAATTTCTTAACAACATGCTCGTCAAGTCAGCTGACTTTCTAGATGATATGGATGCAGCCGCCACCGCAGCGAAGGATGAAGAAGAAAAGCTGCAACTGTACCTAGCCAACCGACAAGCCATGGTCACAGTTGACCCACCAGCTTTGATTGAACAAGCCCCTCCAGCTGATCAGCCAGCTCCCACATCTGAAGAAATCTGTGAGCTGATAGCTGAGAGGGTGAACCAGCTAAGAACATAATTGCTTGCCAACTTCCAGAAACACAAAGTCGATCAGCTGAGGATGTTGGAAGCACGAGAAGAGAAGCACAAGGAGCTGGTGGAGGAGAATGCTTCACTAAAGATAAAGCTGGACGAACTCACCTCCTCCACCAGTCAAGAAATTTCTGATTTAAAGTCAACTGTGCTGGGATTCAAGTCTGAGCTGAACGTCATCAAATCCTTGTCCGACTCCAATCTCGCCAAGTCCCAATAGACTCAAGATGCTGAATGGGAGTCTCGGTTCGAGTCGCGATGGGCTGAGTTCGCTGCTTTTCAAACTGAGGTCATTGAAAACCTCTCTGAGGTAAAGAAAGCCGAACAAGAGCGCCAGGACTCCGAACTGGCGAAGAAGATGGAGATCGAGTGCGCGGTCGATGAACTCTTCAACCTCATTCAACTCGCCGAACAACAGCTCACCTCTCTCGATGGTTCAGTAGCAAGCCTTGTTGCTGATGCCAAAAAGGGGGAAGATAAAGAGGCGGATGTTGAGATGCAGGAAGAAGAAGAGACCCAAGCCGAGGAAGAAGTGCCAGCTGCAGCAAAATCTCAGCTGAGGAAGAAGACGAAGAAGGCCGCTCCCAAGTCAACCGAAGTCGGTGGAGCTGAAATGTCAAAAGACTTGGAGCTGGCGGAGAAGTTTGGAGTTTCGTACAACTCCATAGCCGAGATCGCAGCCGAGCTTGATTCGGAACTCGACGGTATCACAACCGAAGAGTGCATTGCAGCTGCCAAGGCTATGGATGTTGAGGAGAAAGATTACTTGAACCCGAGCTGGATCAGGAAGTTTGCTGCCAGCCAAGCTCGAAGGGTCAACCAATTTGAAGAGGAGCTGGATAAGATAACCAAGAACTTGGATCGAAATATTGCCTCCCGCAGCCGTCGCCGAATCGATAAATATCAAGTCAAGGCTGAAGCTCGGCTAAGACAGCAGAGGTTGCCAGGGAAGACTAAGCTCCAAATTCGTTTAGGCATGTCGACAAATGGATGCCAACTGAGTGGAATGAGGAATGAGAGTTGTTCAAGAAGGAGTTCATAAACGACTTCTACTACAGGAAGGTTTACGCAACTGACGATCCAAGGAAAGCTTTCAAGGAGGCGCTAATCGAGCTGCACACTGGGGACCCAGGGATGTTCAGCCAGTTCAGGCGTGCGATGATTGAAGCAAAACTGGATCTAAACACTGGTAAGAGCTTCCTCTTCATTTCTATCTGAATAAAAATTCATTCCTTTAATTCTTGCAAATTTCAAATTTCATAAGAGGCATAGGAATGATGTTCTAAGTTTTATTTCATATTATTTTGATGTTAGAAGTAAGAATCCATGGTGGAAATCGAGTTAGAATCGTGATAAGTATTTATTTGGAATTTTCGAAGATTATGAGGAACATTTCGAAATTTGCTGCACTTTTGAAGAGTTTTGGATGTTATTTTGATGTATTTGAGATGTAGAGAGTATGTAGTTGATCATATGTTTATGATAGATTTTGAGTATAAGATGATTAAGTGAAGAAAATGAGGTTTTAATGTGAAAATCGATGGAAATGAGTTCATAAAGGTTTAGTGTGTGTTCTAGGTGTTCTTAGCCAAGAACATGAAGATTTGAATATGAATAAAATTATTTATAAAATAAATAAATTAATTAATTATTAAATTAATTAATTATTAATTTTTTAAAATAATAAAAAAATAAAAAAATAATATTAATAAAATAAAATAAAATAAAAAGAAAATTTATAATTTATTCATGGAGATATAGAATTAAATTTAATAAGTTAAGATGTTCTTTATTAAGTAAGAAGAGGATAGAAATTAATTTGGTTTGAATCGGTTTAGTAGAAATTCAAGAATCGAAGAAAGTAAGTAAGTATGTAAAAGAATAAACGAGAAAACGAGGGCTTATAGGTTCTCGATTGATTGAGTATAGTTGATGATGATTTCATATAAGATATGAATTAGAAGTGGAGAAATGAAAATGAATTGAATTTGAAATGGAAATTGGTTTAGTAAATGGTTAGTGAAAAGACGAGAAAGTACTCGTCGTATTGTTAATCGAGAGACATGAAGGTACTCACGATAAATGATAGAGTGTGTTGACTGTAAAATAATGAAAAATTCGTGCATACAAAGGTTGTATAGCATTGATCGAACCTAGGGAACCGTGCGTCGAGTTTTAGTACATCTAGGGTTTCGCGGACTGTTTTGCGACCCTTTACGGAAAATAACATAACTTTTAGCTCGCTTAACCAAATCGAGATCCGTAAATTGGAGAGTGAACTAGACATCCGTGGCTTTCTTTTGGTATAATATACATCCCCTGTTTCGAAAAACTCTGTTCTGGGTGGACTTACTAATCTGTGCAGTAATTTCAAGAACCTAGTTTCTTAAGTTGAATTCTTTTCAACTTGATTCCTTTTGATCTTCTAAGTCGTTATAAGTTATCGACTTCCGTTATTAACCGACCTAAGTATCGAGTAAGGAACAGAGTTAGTTCTAGACGAGAAGTGTTCGAGTCTCGTTTCTTTAATCACAAAGAGATTAGTTAAAGTGCAAAGGCCTAAAAGTCATTAACCGATTCCGATTTCCTGTTTCTTTTAACGTCTCGACCGAATACTAAAATGTGATTATTTGCGTTCAAAGAAGGAGGACGTCGAGATTAGAAGACAGGATGGAAGATCATAGACGGAAGCACGTGTTATAGTTCTGTAATTGTTCGAGGTGGGCTTTCTAAAACCAAAACTCCGATGAATGTCATTACTTACTGAGTAATATTATGTGGGATTTTCTATCAAAATAAGATGAGCATTGGTCGAAAGTGTTTACTCATTGCTTTAATAAGTATGTATTAAAGTATTATCAGTGCATAAATGAATTGTTTTATGCGAATTCTCTTGTGCCTCTCTGAGATAGCCCACAGAGTGCTATCCAGAGTATTGGAATCTGAGTTAGCCCACAGAGGGCTATCCAGAGATTCCAACTAAACGATCAGATTCTGAGATAGCCCACAAAGTACTATCCAGAGGGACAGATTCTGAGTTAGCCTATAGAGTGCTAACCAGACGATCGGATTCTGAGTTAACCTTCAGTGTGTTATCCAGAATTAAGTGTACAACAGTATAAGTCTTACGAGTGTTTATGAAAAGATGCATGATTAATCTATACTCTTGTGAGTTGTTTTCGGAAATGTGCCCACTAAGTGCTTTATGTACTTAGCCCTGCATGTTTGTTTTTAAATGTGCAGGTTGAGTGACGAAGGCGAAGGAGGTTGAGTAAAGGTTGTACTTAAGGAAGTAAAGTTTAGTTGAGCCTCGATTTCACATTTGATATGTGATATCATTCTATGTTTTTCCGCTGCAAATAACTCTCTTATTGTTATTATTCTTTTCGGTTTAAGTTGTTCATATTTTAAACCTAGTCTTCTCAGATCACAACTTTGTCGAGCAATCTTTCGAGATTGACTCTCTTTTGTCTAATAAAAATCAGTTCATAGTATTTTTATCTCGGTTATAGATGTTAATTTATTCATTTATTCAGTAATTACCCTTTCTTCCCCGCCTCTTTAATCCAACCCCTAGTCGCACCCCGGCTTGGCCGTCCCTCGGGATTTGGGGCTGTGACAAATACTCAGTGGATTCTTTTGCCCTTTTTGGAAAACATTTTATAAAGATACTTTGAAAGAAATTTGCATGCTCATTTCATATATATATATATATATAAAGGGGGTTTTAAAAGAAAGCATTTTTACCCTTTATATACGTAAAATCATTTGACATAGATTATCGTGCACGAAACATAAATCTCAATTAGTGTGTTACCTTTACCCTGGTTCATCAAGTGGGGAGCCACTCCCACTCTCCGAACCGTCATACTTCCCTTGTGCGCACTACCTTGATTTGATCAAAGTCCAAGGCCGATCGTTATTATTGGAAAAAGAGCCAATCATAAAAGAGGTAAACACAAGCAGAGACGAAGCCAGGATTTCAACATAGGGGGTCCAACCTAAATATTTCACAAATAATCAATTATAATATATAAAAATTCTTCATAACATCATAATGTTTAATTTAACTATATTACAATTTACAATGCTAAAAAACAAGCAAACTCCATAACCTCATAACATTTCTCTTCTATTCTTCATGTTCAGAAACCGCTTCATAATAGCCTCATTAGTAACATTTACAAAAATATCTTTTTCATGTAAGGTACCAAACAATCATTCAATAGTTGGTCTCCCATACGATTTCGTAGAGTACTCTTGATGATGCTCATTGCGGAAAAAGCTCTTTCAACTATAGCAGTGGCAACAGGTAGAGTCAATGACAACTTAATCAACAAATAAACCAATGGAAAAACATCATGCTTCCTTGTAGAAACCATCTTCTGAGCAAGATCACTAATCCCTGATAATCATGTGAACTGCTCATCTATTCGCACATCAAATATAAAGTTCTCAAGTTGACTTTCAAGCTCATACAAAGCAACTCCACAAAATTCGGATGGATAAAATTGTGCAAGGCGAAGTAGCTTCTTAGCATCAAATTTGGAAAATGAATCTTTCGGATCGAAGCATGACATGCACAAAAGTAATTTTGTATTGACTCCATCAAAACGTTGACTCAATTCTAGAATTTGCATGTCAATCACAGAATAAAATATTTCAACTCGATAGCGGTGGAGATTTGTCATTTTCTCACTTCTACGTCTTCCTCTTCTTCGGGAAACATATTCATCCTCCATATCTAGCACATCCATCTCATTTGTGCTACAAAACTTACATACTTCATCTACCAATGTTTCCCAACCATTATCCCTCATTGATTGCAAATGCATTTTTGCTACATTAACAAGACTTAAAGCATTAACAATATCTTGATCCTTTTTTCTGTAGCACTTGAGATAATTCGTGTGTGATTCCTAAGATTTGTTTCATAAGATGTAACAGAAAAACAAACTCAAATTGATTCATAACATCTAACAAATCAATAGCTTCACCTCTATGTGCATCTTCAATAGTATTCTTCTCGACAAACTCAAGAAGCTCAACAACAGAAGCAAATAGATGCATCAAGTTCATGAGAGTACCATAATGAGAACTCCAACGAGTATCCCCAGGTCGCTTTAATGACATTTCTTGATTCAATCCTCTGTCGGTCTTGATTTCATCACTTGCAATGCCTGCAATAATCTTCTCGCTTTGGCTCTCTCGAAATATATCTCTGCGCTTACAAGAACCTCCATTAACATTACATAAGCGTGACACAGTATTAAAAAAGGGACACGACAAGTGAATGTTTTTTAGTAACAACAACAATTGTGAGTTGAAGCTGATGAGCAAAACAATGGACATAGTAAGCATTGGGATTCCTCTTAAGAATCAAACTTTTCAGCCCGTTGAATTGACCTCGCATGTTGCTTGCACCATCATATCCTTGCCCTCTCAAACTGGAAATGCTTAATCCATAAGTAGAGAAAATTGAGTCGATAGCCTTTTCAAGTGAAGCTGCAGCCATGTCACTAACATGCACAACACCGAGAAACCGTTCTATGACACATCACTTCTTATTCACATAACGCAAAACAATACCCATTTGTTCTTTGACATATACATCTCGACAATCATCAACTAATATGGAGAAAAACTCATTTCCAATATCATTAATGATAAGATTAGTTGTCTCGACTGCAGCTGCATTAATGATATCTTTCTGATATCTGATGATGTAAGTTTGAAGTTTTGTGGAGCATTTTTCAGTACAACATTAGATATATCCTCATTGCAAGAAGCCAAAACATTCAAAAGCTGAATAAAGTTACCTTGATTCATTGATTCATTTGACTCATTATTTCCCCGGAAAGGTAATCCTTGCATAATAAGATAGTGAAGGCTGACATTTAATCTACAACGAATCCAACTTGGACTGTTTTGATACTTTAGCAAGAGACGGTTCAAGATGTTGAGCTTGATTCATCAAATTTTCACATGCCAACCTACATCTATTATGATCACTATTATGATCTCCAACATGCAACCTCAACTTATCCTTCTTACGCCGTGTACTAAACCTTTTAGATACAAAAGCATCACGTCCTTTTCCACTACTCCCCGATGAGAAAAGATAATAGTATAAACAAAAAACTGCATCTTTAGCAACACTATACTCCAACCACGTCTTATAATCATTAAACCACAAAGTAGAAAACTTGCACTTTCGTGATCCTTCTTTTCTTTGAGGAAAATTATGATTATATGGTTGACAAGGACCTTTTAATAAGTAAGCTCTACACAGCTTTTCAATTGAGTTTGGTGGATAGCTCATTATAGTAGGTCGTAGTCCTGGATCACTTGGAAGATTTTCTAAATCAACTTCAACATTCGGTGATAGTTGGGGTTACCCATCAAGTTCTATATCCACCTTCTTTGATGTTGTTTGAGATTGCACAAGCACAGCTGTTGAAGATGAACCACACACAATTGGAGACACCTTGTCCCGTTCCTCTATTTATTTCTCAGACATAGGCTTCAAAAATTGATCCATTTTATGTTGGATCAATGTAGGTTGCTAGCTACTGAAAATATAAAAATAAAATCGACATTAATAATAAATTAACAATCAGAATATAACTTTAAGTACAAGGTTGTTCCTTAATTACATGAATGAAACTACAGTTCACTATCCACAATTTAATTTCGTGAAGTGCTAAAAATTATAACACAAAAAAATTATTGAAAAATACCTAGATTGAAATTTGAAAAGAAGAAGAACATCAGACCTGGGGGCTGGGGGCGCGACGGAGTTCGATATTCCTGGACGGCGGCAATGAGGTGTTGGCCGGCAAGTTCCAACGGCAAAATTCATATTTGTGTAGCAGCGAGGTGGTGGCCAGCAGCAACAAAGCGGTGGAGCAGCGTTGCAAAATTGAGATTTGTGGAGATGTTTGGCTGTTGCATATTGTTCAATTAAAAATTGAAATCCAATTAATTGTCTAATTAAAATTTATTTTATTAATTAATTAATTTAAATTATGAAATTACTAAAATACCCCTGGACTTTTCTAAAATCCTCCCCCTCCCTTCGTCTCTGAACACAAGTAAAGAGTATATAAAACATTTAGCATGCAAATTCATATTTTAAAAGCAGTCGTTCAGGGCTTATTAATCCAAAAGTTGCCTCTGTGGGATTTATAACCCACAGTTTTGAACATAGGAATCCACCTTGAGTTGTCGACGATAAACGGGTCATCGATCTACTGCTTCGCGTATCCTACAACATCATCTAAACACTAAGGAACTATTTGCGTAGGAGGTTAACATTTAATTTCTAAGTGTCGTTAGTCTTAGGTCAAATCATATTCCCGATCTTAATCTTGAAGTTTTAACTTAATCGTCGGATCAAAGATCCAAAATCATTTGAATGCATTTTTAGAAATCATGCATCACTTTATTTAAATTCATGCATCAATGATCAATTAAATCTTGTCGATGCAATGATATGTAACGAGGGAACTCAAGTCATGTACATGCATACACATTAAACATGTAGTATGCATTCTTAATAATTAATTAATTAATTAACTTAAGGTCAAAGACCTTTGATCAATTTAACTTAGTCAAATTAATTGGACACAAATATCACACATGGCTCAAAGGCCCATTTAACAAGTCCAAACATTTTAATGGATCTCACTTGGACAAATAAGAGCACACATAACCAAACAAGCATATGGGCTTATGGCTTAGACTTAACACATTTAATCAAATAATAAATTAGACCCAACACTCAAATCCTACTCCCCAATCCAAAATGAAATTCTAGTTGGACAAAAGATAAGAAGGCCCAAGTCCAATTATTTAGAAAATACACAATTAACTTATAAAACTTCTTTTTATAATTTATTAACTTATAAATAATTTATAAACAAACATTTGAGGAGTAATAAATATATAAAATTTTAAGAAATACATTTTTATAAATTAGTAATAATAAGGAAATCCTTTGAAAATTATTTTAGTGCACCAAAAACACAATCGGACTTCATAAAAATAGCTAACCACCTTTACTCGATTTCTCTTTTGAACTAACATCCTAAACTGATCAAATTACTACTTTCAAGTGGTAAAAATCATTTTAGAGATAATTAAATTAAACAAAACATGTTTTTTGGGCAGATTGCAAAATACTAGTTTTTTCTAGAAAATTTCTGAAAATTTCTGCACAAAGGCTTCACAAGGAAATTCACGGAGAACGCATCTCTTGATGAAAAACATGACTTCTATATATCATTGGAAACCTTGAGATGTCTACTTTATGATTCTAAAAAAAACGTACACATCACAAGGGATCAAAGAGATAATTGCTAAACAAGGGAAACTGTCCGGTTGAAAGAGGTCAGTGGATAGTTGGGCGTGTGGAAGGAGTTTGGCTCAAAGAAAACTTCTGATTTTTGTATATGTTATAGAAGACATATGGGGCTACAACATATTAAAATATTAGCTCAATAAAAGATTATTTGCTAGGGTTTCTAGGGCTGCATTTCTTCGAAGATGATAAAGTATTTGAGCAGAAAATTTCTAACTCTTAAGGATCTAGCATATACACACATAAGGACCCACAAACCAGCCACATAAACCCTAGATCTACACATATATCATGTTAATAGCATAGATTCTTCAAATAAAAAAAAATAAAAAAAATCCTAACATGCAATGTCTCTAGAACACACGCAGAGCATGGAAATGCATAAATCTCATGGATTTGGACAAAAATAGCAAAATAGCTTGAGGATCCAAGAGCTAAACCTTTCTCTTGGCCCTAATCACACCTTATAACTAACATGCAAACATATTCTCACCACCTATCATGGATTTTCAAAGAAAAGAGGGAAGAAGAAAGCATAAAAATAAGTTTAGACATTTTTACCCAACTCTCCTTCTTCCTTCCCTCTCACTTTCCCCTCTCTCTTTTGTGAGCTTGTAGAGTTCTTCTTGAGCTCCTCTTCCCTTCTTGAGATCTCCTTGGTGGTGGGGAAATTGTGGCAAGAGATGGGGGTAGGAGATGAAGAAGAAGAAGATAAAAGTTTGGAGCTAGAACAACAATGGAGATGGTGGATGAATGAAAGGAATGAAGTGTGTGTGTGGGAGTGTGGTTGCTGCCAAGAGGGTATAAGGAGGTGAAGAGATGGTTTGTTTGTGGAGGGGAGAAGGGTGTAAGAAATAAGTGCATGCATTGGTGAAATTCAAATGAGAGTTGAAAAATGGTGTTATGGCAATGATGGTGGGAATAAAATAATGATAAGCTCTCTTCATCTCTCTCTCATTTTTCTACTTCTTTTATTTTATTCATCCCACTTGCAAGCTTCTAACATGTATTATTTTATCTAGTACTTACTTATATTAATATATCCACTTACAAATAATTACTTACACACCCAAGCACATAGTCACGTATTATTCATCTTGTTAATTTATTCGGGTACGACTCCTTTGAACAACTCGTATTCTACTTTATCGAGCTTAATAAATTATCTTGCAAATATTCTCATGCTCAAATAAATTGCAATGTATAAGATGCAACTCCACATTTATTCAGGTAACGTGACATGCTCATACTTGCGTGATAATATGATGTTCGAAACATACTCCCTCCGTCCACGAAATGGTTGTCACAATGTAAACGACACGGGTTTAAGAAAATGGTAGGTAATAGTTGATAATAGTGGGTATTGTTGTGAATGGAGTAAGGGTCTCACTATAAATGTGAGTGAAATAGTGAGAAATATAAGATTAAATATAATGTATTATGTGGGTTCCACTTTTATAAATGGAAGTGCCAACCATTTCGTGGACGGACTTAAATGACAAAAGTGACAACCATTTCGTGGACAGAGCGAGTATAAAATTTCATGCTTTTTTCGAAACTAGTTCTTATAAATAAAGTCATCTTTTTGAGAGAGAGGCTTTTCCTTTTTAAACTTCAGAGACCTATTTATCTTGTTAGGGAAATTTTTATTAATCATGTTTTTCCTAGGGTCGGATTTGCGGAGTGTTACATATACACCTCCATTTAAAAATAAATAACAGTAAATATAAATAAATAAATAAATATTTTTTTTATATGTCCTATGAAATTATATTTAAGTTGGTTTAATATACTTGTCTAAAGTTTTACGTGACAATGACTTAATATTTTGTCTTATAACCACATCCTTAACTGTTTGTGTATTTAATTGTTCTTCTATATGACCACCTTCTTGTTGAACCCTTAATATTTTCAACTTGTCAAGCAGAATTAAAGCTTCATCACATGAAACTTTCTGCTATCAAACAAAATATATGCATATACAACAACACTACAAGAAAAACGGCTTTTAGTGACAACACTTCTTGTCACTACATGTGTAAAAATCGTCACTATAAATACTTAGTGATGAATTTTTTGTTTGTCACCATGTTGCGACTATAGGTCTTGACACTAAAAGTATTAATGACAACGAACAAATATCGTCACTGCAGGTTAAATTATAGCGACAGATCTTGTCACTGAAGATGATAATTTTGTGAAGGTAATTTGTTGTCACTATATTCACTCTTCATAGCCACGAGGAGTGTTTGTCACTATATTTCGTGGTTTCAGCGACATGAATTATTTGTCACTAAAACTCCTTTATGTAGTCACCAATTTAAATCGTCACTAAATAAATCATTATATAATCACATATGTTTATAGTCACTAAATAATTTTTTTTTAATTAGCACATGCAATAGATATAAAACCCTCTTGAGATGAGTCGGACTCATCTGTCCTCGGCGCGTTATTGGTGAGGCTCATCGAAAAGTCGGCTCAAGCAGGTGATGAGCCTCACTGATGTTGATGCTTTTAGTATTTCATTCCAACTCATAGTGGACTCAAACTTCATTTAATTAGCCCTCTTGTGACACACTAATTATTTTCTTATTTTGACTAAGACCTTGCTATGGAATGTCCGTAAAAGTAAAACGAGACCTTACAATTAAGACGAATGGAGTAATATATGGTACAAAAAGTGAAATAAAGTTAAATTGTTGAAATAGTGAAATAAAGTGGGTAGAGCTAGTGAATAGTGAACGTCACAGAAAATAAGGGAAATAATAGTGAAATGTGGAATAGTTAGAAAAAATAAGAGCCAAATTTGCAATTTAAATAGGACTTTAATTATCCTTAATTTTAACCCAAAAAAACATGACAAGAATAATGAGGAATCCTAAAAGAGAATACAAAACAAAAAGAACGAGAAAGAGATGAGCATGAGCGAAACCAAATGAAACTCTAGTGGAGGCTCGCAGCGATCGTGACGGGCAAATCTTTCGTCTGACTTGGGTATAATTGTACCATCTAGTAGCAGGTTCCCTTCGAAGTTTCCCTCGTGATTGTTGAAGCATAAGTGTGAGTTCTATCACGTAAAGCCAATGATTAGAGACATCGGAGCACAACACCCTCGACCTATTCTCATACTTTAAATGGATAGTACGGTGTCCAACTACACGCAAACCTAGATCCCACAAAGGGTGTTGGTCGATTAAGACACTACGATGGTGGTCATGAAAGTCGAAATCCGCTGAGTGTGAAGCAATGCACTTGCCGAATCAAATACTGTCGAAAATGGATTGCGCAAAAGCACGTGACCTATACCCGGCCGTCAGGACAAGAGCTAGGCCTATATGAGTAGGAGGGAGTTGTATTCGCTGCAAAACCCTCTGTGCGAGAGGGAAGGTGGAGCAGAAAAGCATTGCAAAACGTTAGAAGGCAAACCTGCCGTTTTTTTCCCTAAAATCCACAAATAGAAATGCCAAAAATCTTATAATGTAGGTGGAAATTAACACACTTGCTAATTTAGAAGGCTTGGCAACAACAGCTCTTTTAAGTTAAAAATTCCTCTACATGCCAATACGAGAATTTGCGAGAGATTTTCACTTGAAGGAATGCGATTAAAATTCAGAATGCTCAACACAAGCGTATGCATCCTCCTCATTCAAAAAAGCGTGTCACGTCCCTCCATACACACTTTACATGTGAAACTAAGGGGGTGTATTGGATGTGGAATCTGATGAATTTTAATGGACTTTAAAAGTTTGGGTATTCAATCCAGACTTTTAAAAGTCCATTAAAATAGAGGTGTATTCAATATAGATTTCAATCAGGATTTCAAAAGTCCATTAAAATCCAGGTGTATTGAACATGAATTTTAAAAAGCCTACGACAATCCGGATTTATTGAACATTCCATAAACTTCAAAATCCATGAATTTCAATGAATTTAATTTCAAAAATACACATAACCAAATTCACTCGGTCTCCACCAAATTTTCAAAATTCATTTGACCTCAACGTCTGGTGAGCAACAACAGTCGTTGAGGCGTTCCCAGTGCTGGCTAGGAGCCAGCAGGCACTGGATGTCACACCAGCGGTGGGGTATTCATAATAGTTTTTCCAGCGGCCACTGGAGGGGTATTCATAATAGTTTTTTCCTGCGGCCACTGGAGTATAGTTTTTCTAAGTAAAGTTTCCAATATCTTCAAGCAAGTGGGGTCATCATCAACAGCAAGAGCACGCATCCCCGTCGGAAAATTCTCAGCCCCTAATTTCTTCCACAATCATTTTTCACAGCTCAAATTTTCAATTCAAGAACAATTCCAAGAAACCCAAAATGCCCGGATAGTGGGAACCAACCAACACCAAAATCAGAGGCTAAAAATCAAATATTTGATACTAAAAGTCGCTTTCTTGAAATGTACAAGGAGCTTCTTCAAATGTAACTGAAGATAGCAAGAGAGAGAAATGCTTGATTGAAGTAGATGCAAACTGTACGAGTGGACAATGATGGTGATGGGCAGTGCAAAGTGAATGGTTTCAACCCAACAGAAGACCAAATCGCATCGTTTTCTCTCACTTTTTAGTAGTCTCTTTCTCTCTCTATCTCTGGCCTGTGAGTGAACATTTGGTTTATTTTTCTGTATGTTATAGAATATCAACATAGATGCACATAGATGTATGTATATGGATGTGTGCGTTGTACGTGAATAATGAAGCTTTATCACTTTAATTCTTTGTGGATTGCTCCGAGTTGGTCAATGAATATTTGATCACATTTGGGATGGCAATGGGTCGAGTACCCACCTATGAAAATTTTCAACACCCAAATCCGTCCCAAACTCGATTAAAAAATAATTTTAAAACTCATACCCAACTCGAACCCGTTGGATAATACCCGTTTATTATCTGCTAAGAACCCGAATACTAAAAAGTAAACATCAAATAACAAAATATTATAAATATGATTAAAACATAAACATCAGGAGAAAATTTCACTAAAATTAATCTCGAAGCAAAGTACTACGAACTTACAAAATCTTAAAATATAACTAGAAGTATAAATTATTGATGTTACGTTGTCGTTGTGTCGTCATATTTCAAAAGTAGAAGAGAAACATTAAAGACTTGACTCTTACGGAATGTATGTGTGGATTAAGAAAATCAGATAAAACTCTAAATCTACTAATATTTATACTAATATTTATAATTATATAATAAATTATACATATAATAATATCTTTTATCTTATATATATAAATGGATTTGGATAACGGATACCCAGAGATAATTATCCA
Organism: Schizonepeta tenuifolia; assembly: GCA_029490685.1. Classification (NCBI taxonomy): domain Eukaryota; kingdom Viridiplantae; phylum Streptophyta; class Magnoliopsida; order Lamiales; family Lamiaceae; genus Schizonepeta; species Schizonepeta tenuifolia. Next base: position 67,637,054 of record CM055958.1, on the reverse strand, counting down.
AATCCGACCCAAACTCGTGACGGGTTTGCATGTTTCGACCCAAACCCATTCCAAAACCATTTAATATTTCTCAAATCCATCCCATCAGGGTTTGGAAAGTGCAGATACCCACGAAAACCCAACCCGTTGCCATCCCTAAATCACATGCTTTCAATGATCGTTGGGGAGGCCCAGTGTCCATCCCAACGGTCGCCCGCTTCCATCGATCGTTGGAGCTTCTTCAACAATGACTGAACTCCAACAGTCATTGGAGTACATTGGATGCTCGCTAGAGTGCAACAAGCGCTAGGATAATAAATTTTAAATCCAATAAAATCCATAAAAATCCACCCCAAATTCCACAAACTCCACTCCCAAAATCCCACAAAATCCATCTAAAATCCTTAGACTTTTCAAATCCATAGACTTTTTAAAGTCCATTAAAATCCATCAGAATCCACATCCAACACACCCCCTAAAATAGTCAAATTTATGCAAACAATAAACAGGTATTTTGGCAAACAGAGGACGAAGAAAAGCAAAAGTTCAACTTTAATATAAATGGCGAAACTTAACATCAACTGTCAGAGCGAAATACCATCCTAATTCTTAATATCTCAACAAAACAACTAATAATATAAAGTTCTCATCACACGAGTAGAGTAAAACTCATCAATCCTGCTTCCAAAGAACATTATCAACTTAGTGAATCTACACTTCACTCCTCATCATCCTCGTCTCCATCTCCACCACCAGAAGCCTTCTTTGCAGCTGCCTTCTGGTTCCTTCGCTTCACTCTGCCAGGGCGACCACCACCAAACGGACTTGTAAGAGAGAAGTCGATATGCTTCTGTGAGTCCATTCTCACAAGGAATGACGGAACATTGACAACCTGCCTCCCAACCCTGAAATTGTATGCAATTAGTCTAATAATCAAGTTTATACTGCCTAGAGCAGTGAAAGATGCTAGAACTGTAGATGGAAAGATGGAAGTTACTAGATAGAAGCTTAAGCAAGGCCTCATTTAGGATCAAATGGGTAATCCTGTTATGCAAGTAAAAAAACAAAGATATACAAATTGTAATATGAGTGCTTATGCTGAACTGTAATAAGATCTCCCAATAAATAAACGCAGAGTGACAAGACTATAATAAGTAAATTATATGAACTATTCGAGAAAAATAACTAAGCAAATATTTAACACAGGGAGCATTATTGCAGGTTTCAAATAATTAACCATCCATCCTCATAGAACACGCAAAGGAAATATTGAATTGAAAGAGAAAAATATGCAAGCCAAGCCTTCCCAAATTAACATTGCATGTTGACATAAAAAACTAATCACATTATAGTAGTATCTTTGAAGGTATCCTCAACTACCCATAAAGTACAAAATCAAATATGTAAGACATGCATTTGGCAAAGGTTGACAATCAATTACATAGTCCACTACATAATTATAGTTTAATCCAATGAAATGGGAAACACATCTCCTGATTAGCTGCAGACAGAAAAATTGATAGCAAAAGCAAGTGTCACGTGATTCAATCTTACATGAGTTCCACGAGAGCAAATGATGTTAACTTCAAGCAAAATCAAAACTGATTTATTAAGAAGCTACAAACGAAGACACACACATACACACACACACACACACACACATATATATATTAATAAATATCTAATTACCTAATGTGTCTTTGTCTGATGAGCACTCTAGCATGGTGAATAGACTTAGCCATGCCTGCCTTGAAGACTAAAGTTTGGAGGCGACGCTCAAGAAAGTTCTCCACGGTAAGGGACAAGACATAATCGAGCTTGTTCTGGCTCTCATCCAGTAGACCATACCTGTTCATCCTCCTGAGAAGGGCCTCACCCTCAAATATACGCCTCGGATCCTTTTCATCAAGGGTCAAAAGATTTCTGGCATTATTCCTGATGCGGCTCAAGGCATACTGCACCCTCCACAGCTCTCTCTTGCACCTCAGACCATACTCCCCAACAAGCTTGAGCTCAGAATCAAGTCGTTCCTTCTCATAAGGACGACGAGGCTTCTTGAACGTTTTCCCATCTGGAACAATTATATGTTAATATTGTTTAGCATAATATCTTGTATGTATACTGTTTCTTCCACACTGTAACCACATTACTGAGTCAAATGCTCTTCTAATTACAATAGGACTTTTGTATACTATTTAAACCCAAGAATGTCTCAATATCCCAAAAGTATTTGCTAATCCCAAATCTCACATTATCCAAGTGACCTAAAGAAAGAAATAAAGGAAAAGAATAACGGAAAAGCCATAGTGTTTTTATTCGATCCTGCATTTTAGCAACCACTTAATCAGCATTCACTAACAAAAAAAAAATATTACATAAGAGTTTTTTGCAACCTAGAATATAATTATCCATCCAGAAACACAAACTCAATCTCTCACATACGAAGTTTGACATACGAAGTTAGCTAAAACAGGACAGGGGGAGAATATAACGATATAGCAGTATCGGACATAGAAGAATATGACGAAATAGCAGAATTCAACATCGCTATACAACAATCAGGAAAACGAAAAACAATAAATAATACTCCAATTCATATAAATGGCAACGGAAACTTTAAGATTAATACGGACTAAAATCACGACAAATATAGTGTACGCATGTATATACAGTTCGATGGAGAAGAGCAGGCGTGGCTTACAGTTCCGGTAAAACGAGACGTGCACCATAGTTGTTTCCCTCCTCCACCGCCGCAGCCGTGAGTCCGACGATCTGCTCTCTGCTCTGGCTGAACGCGGTTACAATGGAGGATTTTCGGAAATTTCAGAAAGCATTTTATAGTCGTCTACTTAGAGGACAAAACCCTAATGGGCCAGAGTTTGGGCTGTAGTCTTGAGGCCTTTTCTAGAACAGCCCAAATTCAGCATATCACATATTCAAATGACGTGGCTAGAACCGATGACGTAGACATCGGTACGGGTGTTTGGCGAGATGAAATCTGCACGATGTTTTAAGGATGAGAGTACTCCTTAACTCCAAAATTATGTGTACTTTGGGCGGCGCAAATGTTAAGAAAATTTTGAAAAGCATGAGTTGAGAAAAAAAGTACTTAATAAAGAAAAATTAAAATTAAAGATAAAAAATGATAGAAAACGATGGATCATTATAGTAGAAAGTATAAATATGTGGAAGTAATAATAATAATTATTAATTATTTTTAAAATGAACTGTGTATAAAATTGTGGACAGACAAAAAAAGAAAATTATACATAATTTTAGAAATTTAAAGGAGTTATTTTTAGCATAATAGTTGGAGTTTTTTTTTTCTTTAGTGGAATTTGAAATGCACCTTTCAAATTGGATACAAAAATTGTAAAATGAAAGACTTAATAAGTGTGTATATAAAATATTACTCTCTCCGTCCACGAAAAATTGTCCTATTTACCACATTTTTCTTGTCCACAAAGAATTGTCCCACTCTGATTTTTGTAAAATAATACCCTTCCTCCTTTCCTATTTTTTCTACCATTTGCCATTATGGACTCATCCCAAATAATTAACCCATCTCACTTAAACACTAATCCTAACTCTAATTACCCAACCCAAAAAAAACAGCCCAATTACTTTATCTCTCATTATCCAACCCACTATCTATCCTCTATCTCTCACTCTCTCTCTCTCATCATACTCACAGAAATCCTAGATCACTATCTTCTCGTCATCTCCGTCGTTTCTCTCTTCTTCAATGGCTACCTCTAAATCTCTGCCTCTCTCTGAAAATCTCTATGGCTCGAATTCGCCATTATTCCTCCCCGATCTATCTACTCCAGTAGCCACCCACTTTTCCCCGATTCCAACTTACTCGTGGGAATTGGAATCGGAGTCTGACTCTGTAAAAACGGTGTCAGAAACACCATTTCTTAGTTCGGATTTTGAACCACCAAGTTTTCCACTCTCTCAATCGGAAAACGTCACTTATCTATTTCACTCCAGTGTCGTTGGCGATAATGCTATGGAGATCTTTCCATCTGCGGATCTGATCTCTTCCATGAAGATCTCCCTCGAAGTTGTGGAATCCGACTCCATGGTGCCAGAAACACCTTTGATGGACCAAGAGCTGATTTCGGAATTTGCTGAATATGAATCCGCAAAATATAAACGGTGGGTTGGGCTTGCAAAATCTTTGAACCCCGAATCTGGCTATGATGCATGGGTGGCCAACGGTGAAGTCTTTGTGGATGAGATACCTCCACCACCTCTGTGAAGGAGAGAGAAAACTGAAGAGAAGCAAATTGAGTATCTTCAGACACTAGGGATGTTCTTCCCTGTTGTGTTATCTTTGATATGATGAGGTGATTGCGTTCTAAATTTTTTTTTAGAATTGAGTTGGGGGCTGGTGATGCCATATTTGAAATTGTCTGTGATGAGAAATTGTTGCTATTTTCTGAGGTGATTGCATTCTAAATTTTTTTTAGAATTAAGTTGGGGGCTGGTGATGCCATAATTGAAATTGCATGTGATGAGAAATTATTGCTATTTTATGAGGTTATGTGCCTTTGCACTTGTTCTGTGCTTCTTATGCGCTTGTTTAGTGCTTGTTTATATGAGCAACCATTAGATTTGCCTAAAAGTTATCTAATTTTGGATGCTCTGTGTTTGTGATGAGAAATTGATATGTGCTTCTTCTATGGTTGATGTGTGCTTGTTTATATAAGCAACCATTAGATTTGCCCAAAAGCTATCTAATTTTGGATGTTTGATGCCTTTGTCACTGAAATTGATATTGCACTTGATGATGATGCATCTGATTAGAATTGATACTGCACTTGATGATGCACCCTATGATTGAGAACTTGTTTCAATTTTCTGAGGGTATGTGCTGTGAATGATGTTGTGTTATGCAAATCTGATTACATTTAAAAAAAGCTGACACAAAAGTAGCTGGTTTACATTCCAAACAACACTAAAAACTGTCTTGCTTTGTTTGTCCCTGTAAACTGTTGCAAAAACAGTGATCTTCCCAGAATCTAATCTGTTAGAATCACATGAGTCAGTCCCTCCACTATGTTATGTACATTGTTCTCTAAATTGTGGCTTGAGCTTGGTTGAGTCCCTTGCATCTTCAGATACTCTAAGTTGTCTCTCAAAAGCTCCTCCTCTACTTCTAGGCATTCTGGAAGTTCTCCAAGCCTCATAAGTCTTGCCTTGTTCATATGAGGAATTCTGTAGTTATTGTTGCCTCTTACTTTGATTATCTCATGATAGCAACCCTGTAGGGTGAGAAACACATTGTTCAACTTCCATGCTGGAAACTCATCAAATGCATCCCTCACATTCTTCAACATGTCTTCCACAGTTGTTGCCATTTTCTGAGCTTCCAGTGTTTGAATGGCTCTAAAAAATCCCAATCGTTAACATTAGTGTCAGGGGAGTTAGATGGTTGGCAAACCAATTGAATGTTAAATCCATCAGATTGTGCAGCCTTTAGGAAATTTGGATCATTAATCTTGATATGGGGTTTGGTATTGTCCTATTGTATGATTATGTTCAGGCTTGCATGCCTAGGCCACTTTGCTTTAATTCTTGGAACAAGCTGCAGAACAATTTTAATACTCAGGGTTGTAGCAATTTGGAAGAATTCGATTCGGCTTGGGATTTGAATGCGACCTATTAAATCAAGTTCCAACCGATATATTTGTGTAGCTGGAATTGAGTTCGGATTTCCATCTCCTAAGTACTCCCCTATTATTTACATAGTTTAACATCTTAAACTTTGACACACACATGAAACAATAAACAAAATTGTACGACTTAATCTTAATTAACTAAATGTTACTCCCTCTAATGCAAATTAATTCTTGGATTAATTAATGAAGAAGAGAACGGAAAAGGGCAAATTTGGTTTGCCTAGTTAATATGATAATTAAAATAGAAAGAATTAAAAAGTTAATAATAATTTGTTAAAACGAATATATGGAATATCATTTTAATGTTTTAAGTGTCCATTCTTTTTTTATACAAAAGTGATGGAAAACATTTATGTACTAAGAGCACCCACATCGGGTGGCTCGACGGGCTCGAGCCACATGGAAGGATGAGCCGCCCAATGTTGAGCCTATCGTGGATGAACCGGCTCGATGGCGCGTGCAATGCACGCGTTCGCCTTAAAAAATAAAAAATAAATAAAATTTGGATTTTCAATGGCCAATGGTTAGCTCTGGTCGGACTCTGCCGCCAACGGCTCGCCGGCCACCGCAAAGGGTCGCCGGCAACTATCAAATTTTTATATTTTATTTTTTAAATTTTTTTTCTCTTCTTCCTACCCTATAAATACACTCCACTTTTACTCATTTTTTCACTATTTCTCACTCTCTTGTCTCTCATTTCCTCTCCCTCACATTTTACACCATTTCTCAACTCTCTCCAATTCTCAATCTCTCAAATGGCCAGCAACAATGACATGTATTCATCCAATTGGGACATCGACATCCCTCCATGAACATCGGGCCTTGAACAAATCAATTTCCAATAGGGCGGTGATGACGATGGAAGTTCCGTGACCGCCACCTCCACGCCAGTCAAAGCCAAGGCGACTGCCAAGACGAGGAGGCTGGCGAAGTCCAAATCCCAGGCTCCGGTGATGACGACGACGGCTGACACGGCAGCAGGGAAAGAGGAATACGACGACGGAGTCAAGCGCCACAACTACACTGTCGAAGAAACCGACCTCACATGTTGGATTTGGATGGAGGAAACGAACGACGCCGTCTGTGAAACGGATCAAAAAGCCAAAAGGTATTGGGAGAAGGTCGTGGAGCGGTTCAACCTCTTAATGCCCACCTCTTTCACGGTCAAACAAGTGAAGAACAACTGGCAACGAGTGAACCACGAGGTGAAGTTACAGGAGAATGCTTGAGTGGAGACTCACGCCGAATGACCAAGTTCAAGTCTACGACTAAACCAGTCAAGTGGTGAAGACTTCTACGACTAAACCACAAGTTTAAGTCTTAATATTTGGAGGGCGACATGCGTGCAACAAAGAAGACAAAGACATCGAGTGATGGCGCTTTCACGACTTCGGCTTCTGTCGAGGAAAGCGTTGGCACTCGGCCAATTGGAAACAAGGTGGCGAAGGTGGCGGCAAAGGGAAAGGGGAATACAAGCTTGACGAAGGCACCCACATCTGAGTTATTGCAATTTATGGAGGGCACTCAAAGTGGTCTCGCAGCTCTTGCCGATGCCAAAATGAAGAAAATCTGTTTGAAGCGCGAGGCAATGGACAATAGGATCCTCTACATGGATACATCGAGGATGACGAAGCAGCAGCTCAAGCTACATTCGGAGCAAATGGCCTAGATACTAGCTTGTTGTGCAAGAGACTAATTTTTTATTTTTTTTCATGATGTCGTTTAAAAGTTATCTTATTATCGGCGTAATATTTAATTTTATTAATAAAATTTAAATCAGATAGAAGGAGACGGCTAAACGGGGAAGCCACCTCCGACTATTTCCGAGTCATCGAAGGAAATAGAATAAAGGAGTGGCTACATGGATTGATCTAATGGCGCAGTGAGACGTAGCTAATAAGTAGTTGGTGAGTGGACGGACTGACCGGATATGCAATTTACAAATTGATATTTTAATTATTAGTTCTAATTTTAGACTAACGCTTAAGAGATACTTCATCCGTCTCATTCAACTTGGCTCGTATTTATTTTTGGACGTCCCATTCAATTTGATTCGTTTTCATTTTGGGCAAAAATTATTTTATTATCAACAATAAAATATTTTATACCAACTACACTAAATACATCTTTTATAGATAATTATGAAATAACACTATCTCAACTTTATTATGAACAATAAAATATTCTATACCAACTTTATTTTAAGAAGTTAAAGGTTTCAAATTACAGTCTAATGTATCGCATATTTTAAAAATTTTCTTACGGATTTAGAAACAATATCAAAATTTTGTGGAAATTCATCTTTATGAATTTCGAAAAAGTTAATAGTTCTTGTGAAAAGCAAAATTTTGGAATTATTTATGAATATATACCAAATTAGCCTTTAAATAAATTGAAATTCCTAACCTTTGCCAAAATCTTTTCGTTTAAAATACTAATTTATTTTTCAAAATTTGTTTGTTGTTCAAAAAATGTTTGATATTTAATTATTAACAATAATTATAGACTAATTAACTTAGACAAATAATTTTACTTTTCGTATCTAAATTTATAAGTTGGATTGGCTGTGAGTCGAGCATAAATTCATGAGAGGAAAATTTGATAGTAGCCATTCTTTGGTTATGTTTTTAAATTTTAATCCTTCCCAATTTTTTTTTAAATTCTGGCCATCTATGACTTTTATACCCTTACATTAGGGTAACAAAAAAGAGACTTACTATTAACCCTTTTTTTGGTTTTCACCTTCCATCTTCCATCTATTAACCTTTGGTTTTAATTCCGGCGAATTCCATCCTCCTTTCTTTGGTTTTAATTCCGGCGATAGAAAGTCGAAGACTAAGCACAATGATCGGCGATAAATTGTCACAGCCCCAAATCCCGAGGGACGACAAAGCCGGGGTGCAACTAGGGGTTGGATTAAAGAAGCGGGGAAGAAGGGGAAAGAATAAGAATGAATGAATAAATAGAAATTAATAACAGAATAATCTACTATGAACAAGACTTCATTATATAAAAGGAAGAGTTGATCTCGAAGGATCACTCGACAAGGTTCTCAAAAAGAAACTGAGTTCATTGTACGGGTTTAGACTCAATATATAGATACATTATCTCAAAAAGATTGGTAGCGGAAAGCGTAAAGCTGAATACAAGTTCTTATTCTAATTACGACTTCTTAACTCAACATCAACCACCCCCGCTCCCGTCGCTCAACCTGCACATTTTATAAAACATATGCAGGGCTAAGTACAAAAGCACTTAGTGGGCACATTGCCGAAAATATATAATAAGTAAAGATAAATCAGGCATCTTACAAATAGCGCATCGGGGTTTTTCATCAAATGCCCGTGCCTATTTAAACATTTTCTTTCACTTTTCACAAAATAGCTTGCAAGCATTTTTCTGACAGATGTTACGTTCGATTTGCCCAACATTCCTCACTGTGGCTGGCTACCCCTCAACAGGGTACCACACACACCGGCTACCGTGTACACAAACTCTAGAAAGTCCCCCTTGTATACTAACTCAGAGTACGATCGATTTAGTTAGCCTCATTGTATCTAACTCATAATTTCTGGAAAGCAGTCGGCTAACTGAGAATGGCACAAATGAACTCACATAAAACAAATATTTCATGCCCTGATTATCACTTTGAAAACACAATTATCAAAGCTGTAAATAAAGATTTTCGAGCATAGCTCATTTTATTTCGTATATAGAAAAGTCCACCTCAATCGTTTACAGAACAAACTTTAACCTTCGGTCTTCCGTCCTGTCTTCAACTCCGACTTCCTTCTTTTATCGCAAATATTCAAACTTTAGTAATCGATCAAGACGATTAAAGAAAAGAAATTGAATTCGATTTAGACTTTTAGGCCTTTGCACTTAACTACATTCTTTTGATTAACTAATAAACGAGACTTCGATCAATTCTCGTCTACAAACTGACTCGGCTCATTACTCAACACTTAGGTCAGTAGATAATGGATGTCGATAACTTATAACGACTTAAAAGTTCACAAGGAACGAAGTTGAAAAGGATTCAACTTAAGAAACTTAAGCTTTGGAAATTTCTGCACAGGTCAGTAAGTTCATACAGAATAGGGTACTTCGAAAGAGGGGATGAATTTTATACCAACGGAACGCCATGGGTGTCTAGTTTACTCTCCAATTTACGGATCTTGATTTTGTTGAGCGAGCTAGAAGTTATGACAGTTTTTGTGAAACATCACAAAACAGTCGCGCGAAACCCTAATGCTCGACAAATCTCGACGCACGATTCCCTAGGTTCGATCAATATTATTCCACTTTTATTTTCACGAAATTTTCATCTTAATACAGTCTATATGAAGAATCCCTTAATCGGGTTCACATTCACGCCTTTTGATTAAACAAACGACGAGCATTTCCTCGTCATTTCCAACTAACAAATTACTATACCAAATCAACTTTCAAATTCAATTCCTATTTCGTTTTCGTTCATCAACTTCTCGTTTCTCAACTATAACTCATAACATCTCGTATCTCGGATGGAAAAGTCGTCAACTACAAACTCGTTCATCAACTAATAACAATCATTATTATTAAAAAGGATTTCCTTATTCGACTTTTCTACCGACTTTTAAACTCGTTTCTTCGTCTCTTAACGAAATTTCAAACTTCTTAGAATTTGTTCAAACTTTACGGTTACGATCATTAATTAACAAGATTATCAAAGGTTCGAATCACAATCCTAAATTATTATCTATTCTCGACTTATCGTCGATTGTTCGTCTCTTAACGAAAATCTTACGTTCTCCGTTTTCGTTCAAATTTTACAACAACGATCATCATCTATCAAGCATTACTATTATGCAAACCATATTCTAATATCATTAACGAGCTTCAACTTATCGATAGATTTCCGTCTCTTACGTTTTTCGTTTTATTTTTAGAAAAATCCCAAATAAATATATATTCATCCTCAATCATCTTATATCTCATTTCCATTAACCAATCATGCATATCATATCATTTACTACACCAAATCATGCATTCTTTATCTCTTATATTTCAACTTTTATTTTTAGAAAAATCTAAATTAATTCATATAGTCAATTCACAACATGTAGAACACTATTCTATCAATCGAACATCAAAGAAATCGAACTAGAAAAAACCCATAAAACTACTAAAAATTTCGGTATTAACAAGATTAAGGGGAGGGATGATTTTCTTCATGATTTGATCCATAGAATCTATTCCTAAGCATACTAGAACATGAATTAAACAAGGGATCATCATGCTTCTTTATCCTCTTAATTTCGAAAAAAATGAAGATGATGGAATCAAGCTTTTGTTCGGTTCATATCGTAGACGATGTTCTTACCTTGCGAAATATGAACTCGGAAATGAATTTAATCGGTAGACAGGAGACTTGTGAGCTTTGAGAAAGCTTGGATGATGAACTCTAATGGAGGAAATGAGAAGAAAAATGATAGAGAGGGATTGAAGGAGGGGCGGGGGGCGGTAATGAGGTGTCGGAGAGAGAGGGTGATGACAAGGTGTATACTTACATAAAGGTGGTAAATATCTAACAAATAAAGTTGTGAGTAGTTAAGGCGCGTTTGGTTGCAAAAATTTGACGGAAATATCTCGTTTCCGGATTTTAAACGACGTTATAAAAGTCGAGAAATAATTTCTTATATAGTTACGAATTCGACGAAATATAATTCGTCCGTTAGATTAGAAATAAATCACATACTCGGAAAACCTAATTCATTTTTCAAAATCCGAAAAAAGTCGGGATTAGACAGTCTAAAATTCGCCCGGAAAAATCATAAAAACTAAGTTTCTCCGGTGAACTCATATCAAAGAAAAAGTGTAAAGTTCGACGGTTTTTCAATCTGAGTTTTCGGACGATAAATTTGTCGGACACGAAAACCCTAATACAGTAGTCGTTCGAACGACTTCTGGAATTAATTTTTTGAAACGGATTTCACCGTAAATCTTAGAATCAAAAATCCTTAACTTAGGCGTGCAAAGCCTTAATTATTAATTAACTTTTTATTTTACGTCGGAAGAAAATATCCGGGGTATTACATCCTACCCTTCTAACAAAAAATTTCGTCCTGAAATTTGCATATCTTCTTTTAAGTTGTTCGGGGTACTTCTTTCTCATCTCTTCTTCGAGTTCTCACGTGGCTTTTTCTTGCCCGTGGTGACTTCATGTCATTTTTACTACTCGTACAAACTTGCTTCTTAACTCTCGCACTTTTCGATCCAAGATCGATTGCGGCCTTTCTTCATAACTTATCCTACTCAAGAACAACGTCTTGCTGGAGGATTACGTGTTTAAGATCGAACACGTACTTTCTCAAACGAGATACACAAGTATAAATAAACATTCCATAGACTTGGCAACACGGCCAATCTATACACATTAAAACTATCTTTTTCAAGATATCGATAATCACATAAATCTTTGTCTAAGCTTATACTTGTCATGAAATTAATGATTCTTTTCAACGGAGAAATCTGAAGAAAACTTTATCTCCCTTTTCGAATTTAAGTTCTGATCGGTGTATATCACATAAGGCTTTTGTCCTTTCTAAACTCCTTTTATTCAGACTCGAGTCTATCAAATGATCTCGATCATTTCACTGACCGTATCTGGTCCTAGGTTCTTTTCTTTCACCTACCTTATTACAATAAGGTAGTTATCTAAACTTCTTTCTATACAAGACCTCATAAGGTGCAATACTTATCGTAGCCTGATAACCATTGTTATGAGCGAAATCGTCCAACGGCAAAACATTCTTCCATTTTGCACTTCAATCTAATACTATCGTTCTCAACACATCTATGAGTATTCGTATCGTTCTTTCGGATTGTCCATCCGTTTAGGGGTGAAAAGAGGTATTAAAATTAAGGTTGGTACTCGGCTTCTTCTGCATAGTAGTCCAAAACCTTGAAGTAAATCTGGCATCTCTATCAAACCTTATCGACTTTTGTATTCCGTGCAGACGTACAGTCTCACAAATATACCACTGAGCTAACTTTCTGATCCGAAGGTAATTGGAATTGGTAGGAAGTGAATTGATTTTGTGAACCTAGCCATAACCACCTAGGTGGCAGTATCTCCTTTTCTAGGCTTTGGGCAAACCCGTCATAAAATCCATGGCTATATTTTCCCACTTCTACGTTGGAATACTTAATGGTTGTAACAATCCGTATGGTCTTTGGTGTAAAACTTTCACTTGTTGATAAGCCAAACATTGTTCTATAAACGAGGCAACATCTTGTTTCAATCCGTTTTACCGAAAATTCTTTCTTAAATCTTAATATATCTTCGTATTCTGTAGGTATGCTGTTTATGGCGTATCGTGAGCCTCACCCATGATATCATTCTTCTATTTGTCGTTATTAGGGATATAAGGTCTACTTTTAAATAAAAAAATTACATTATCTAGTGCTTCGAAATAACCGTCTGGTTTATCCGTTCTTATCTTAAGCCGAAGCTTTTCGATCGACTCGTCCTTTCTCTGGGCATTAATGATTCTTTCTCGTAAGTCTGGTATAGCTACTAGTGCTGCTATATGGTCTATTATCGTTTCAGGTGCATCGAGCATTTCTAAGTCTATTTTCTCAAATTCTCATACAAGAATTTCTTTTTCAACAAAGAGACATCCTAACTTAGTTGGAGTCTTGCGACTCAGTGCGTCGGCTACACGTTTGCTTTTACTGGATGGTAATTGATACCACAATCATAATCTTTGACTAATTCGAGCCATCGTTTTTGCCTTATGTTCTATTCATTTTTCTCGAAAAAGTACTTCAACCTCTTATGGTCCGTAAAAATCTCAACCCTAACACCATAGAGATGGTGTCTCCAAATCTTCAGCGCATGCACAACGGCTGCTAGTTCTAAGTCATGGGTTGGATATTCAACTTCATGAGGTCGAAGTTGTCGTGAAGCATAAGCTATTACCTTTCCATCTTGCATCAAAACACAACCTAATCCATTCTTCGAAGCATCTGTATAGACCACGTATTCCTTATTCGCTTCTGGCAGAGCCAACACTGGTGCTGTGGTTAACTTCTCCTTGAGTGTCTGAAAACTCTTCTCGCATTCATCCGTCCGTTTATATTTTTTTTTCCTTCCGAAGTAGTTGCGTCATAGGTCTAGCAATTGTTGAAAATCCTTCAATGAATCTTCTGTAATAACCGGCTAAACCTAAGAAACTCCTAATTTCGTTCGGACTTGTTGGCGATTTCCAATCACGTATTGCCTCTACCTTGGCAGGATCCACCTTGATGCCTTCTACTGATACTATGTGTCCAAGGAACATTACTTCCTTCAGTCAAAACTCGCACTTACTGAATTTGGCATAAAGCTCCTCAGCTCTAAGCGTTTTCTAAAACTATTCTCAAGTGTTCCTTGTGTTCTTCCTCATTCTTGGAGTAAATGAGAATGTCGTCAATGAATACTAAGATGAATTTATCTAAGTATGGGTAAAAAAATAAAATTGATTCATGAAATCCATGAATACTGCAGGCACGTTAGTTAAACCGAATGGTCATAACTAGGAATTCGTAATGGCCATATCTGGTTCGGAATGCAGTTTTAGGTATGTCCTCGGGTTTTATTTTCAATTGATGGTACCCAGATCTTAAATCTATTTTTGAAAAGACTCCTGCGCCCTTAAGTTGATCAAAGAGGTCTTCTATCCTTGGCAAAGGATACTTATTCTTAAGGGTAATCTTATTTAGCTCTCGATTGTCTATACACATCCTCATAGAACCATTCTTCTTTCTAATGAACAAAGCAGGTGTTCCCACGGTGAAACATTCGTTCTAATGTATCCAAGGTCTAACAACTCTTGCAGTTGTATTTTAAGCTCTTCTAACTCTTTCGGCGCATGCTCCTTATAGAATGGCGCAGTTAATAGATAATCAATCCATCTCATGGATTTTATCTATGTCGAACATTTTATTACGTTCCGATTGCTTGTTATGATCTTAAAAAGACCCTAAGTTAAATTCTATGTCCGAGAAAAACTAAGGAAGTGACGATAATTTCTCCTAAGGCGTGGTTATTCTTATTTTATGATTAGCGCACTCTGGTCCTACTCTTATAGTGTCGACAGGCACTAGAAATAACGAATGTAAGGTTCTGATATGAGGTAGAATAATGACAAGGTAATTAAGAAGTTCATCATATACCTGCCAATTTTCCTTTGCCCTTATTGCGCGCATCTTGTTCGATCACGAATGCCCTAATGTTCTGTTGCTGTTGGTCGTATTGTTGAAGCTGCTGCCGCGGCTGAGCCTGAATTGTCCTCAAAGGTTGGGGCTGTCCATACTGATTTTGTCTTGCCGCTTGCAATGGTTTCGGGCATTCTCTCCTAAAGTGCCCCTTCTGGCCATAGTTGAAGCAACTTTCAGAGTTTGCTTGACAGATCCCGAAGTGTACCCTATTACACTTGGGACAGGCAGGAACGACAGCTCTTCCTCGGTTGTTTCCTCCTTGGTTATTCCTTTATTGCCCTTGTGGCTAACCTTGCTGATTATTTCCTTTCCATGGTCCCCTTTGATTATTTCCTTGTAAGTACAGTCCCGACTGACTGTTTCCTTGCCATGGTTTCTTGCCATAATTGTTATTCGGGTTAGGCTGCTGATAGCCTTGCTGATTTCTAATCCTCGGGTTCCCTTGATTATTGGAGTGCTGATAGTAGCCATTGTTGTTTCCTTCTTCCCATTTTCGTTTTCCTTGGTAGTTATTATTATTGTTATTGTAATAGCCTCGATTCTAGGTTGGAGTTGGTGCGGGTGTTATAGCTTTCCTTTCATCAGGCATTACGACCTCCATCTTTAGGGCTCGTCCTAAAACCTTGGTGTAGCTCAGTCCTCCATGACTAGCTAATGCTATTCCATACTCATGATTAAGTCCCCCACGGAACTTCTTCGCTATCTTTTCTTCGGTATCAACCTGAGCAAGTGCATACCTTGACAATTCGCAAAACTTGGCATCGTACTCAGTTACTGTCATTTTTCCTTGTTTTAAATTATAGAACTCAGCCTCCTTCTGAGCTCTATAGGTCTTAAGTACGTACTTATCGTACAATGCTTCCTTAAATTCTTCCCATGTAAAATGAGCCAGATGCTCCGCAGGTACAACTTTCTGCCTAGCCTCCCACCAGTAGTCAGCTGGTCCAGAAAGTTGGTATACGACATACGACAAACGCTCCTCATCAGTACATCTGAGGAGTTTAAAGATTTTCTCTATAGTTCGCACCTAAAGCTCAGCATCGCTTGGGTTACCGGTTCCCTTAAACACAGGTGGGTTTCATTTGAGGAATAAGTTCTCAATATCACGACGGGGTGGTGGTGGAGATGGTGATGGTGATGGTGGTAGAGGGGTTTCATGATATTCCTGTTCCCCTTCTCTTTCAACTCGGGCTTGACATCTACCACGTCCCCTAGGTCTACCAAGTCCTCTTCGGTTTACTACTCTTGGAGGCATTTCGAAGCTATTGAAAATAGAAATTCTCATTAGCACTTTTGCTTTTAATCATTTACTTACTTACTTAACCTTCTTTTACTTACTAACCCTTTTTCCTGACTTAAACAAGTTCAAGGAAAAGAAAACTGATAAAAAATAGCTTCGATTCTTAACTCTTTTAAACTTTTAACTTCTCGGTTTAAACCAGAATATTCATCTAAACTTTTTCTTCTAATCGTACTTAGAAGACACTTTCACAAGATTTAAGCCCACTCTCGGGTCATCATATATATGATATATACACGTCAAAAAGAATATTAGTTTTGTCTCCAACGAGGACTTATACAAAAAGTTAGACTATGACCAGTCTAAACTAGGCTAACTGCCTATCTATATACCAGGTGCACTAACAAGTTGCATCTCTGTACTTACTGGAAGTACTAGATTGGAAACGATCCCAAAACTTCGTATCCGCTTAGAGTACTACAAAACGATGGTTACTGATCCGACTATTTATAAGACGAAACGAAACTTCTACTACTACTACGCGTCTAAGACGCTCTGCTCAACAAGCTGTAGTCGAGTCACTACTGCCCTCTACGGCCTGAAACTCCTCCGGATCCTCGTCCGGATCCTCCTCAGAATCTGTACCAAAGACGAGCTGAAGTGCCTCGTCAACCCTTAAAGTAGTGCCGTCCAAAAGTGTAAGTGGTGGTGGTGAAGGCACGTCTGAAACTGTCTTCCCGGAGTCTGAAACTAAGTAGTCCAAACTGGTCTCTACTGTCCTCTTCTTTGGAGGCAGCATGTGCTCGGGAGGTGAACTAGACTCGTATTCCTCTGTAGAACGGACCCTGGATGGTCCTGCCTCAAACTCTCCTCGGACCCTCGCCAACTCTGCACAAATATCCTCAAGTGGTCTAAATGGGAATGGAAATTCTATCATAGTAGCAAGCTCCGTGCCGATCTCCAGGTATCCTGTCTCTGGAACTAACTCCTCACTGGGTGAAAGGACTAGTGGCAATTCTAACTGTGCGACCATCTCTGGATCCATGTTCAAAGATTCTGGCTCTAGCTCTGAAAAATGACGGTAGGGGTGGTGCTCCTGAATGGGAACTGATACTATGAATCTGTTCTGAAAGAAACGCTCGTGTACGGCGAGAGCGAATCCTGAGAAATCTCCTATCAGCTCAGTGTCATCGCTGAACAGTGCAAGGAAGTACCAAGACACATCATGTGCCCATTTGCGCCACTCATCTGGTAGTTGAACAATCAAATCTGCTATAGCCTGACGCTCTGTAACACTGTGTCGGGCTGCATGGTAAACTGCTGAAAAGTTAAAAACTATCTGTCCAATGTCGTTATTTGGGTCTGTCTCGAAATCTCGATACTCATCCAGTATCTCATCTGCCCAAGTACGCTGTGGCGGGGATTGATTCTCCTGAGTCATGTCACTACTAGAAGCCATCTTTATAAGGTTTTAAAACTGGTAGGATAATAACTTATCTTAAGAAAATTCCTTGAATTTACAATTAGAATACTCCATTATTCAAATTGCAATACTTAAATCACCTAATCCCAGCTTCTCTTAATCATCTAGCAATTTCAAGAAATTGCACTGAAACAATACATATATATAAAAAAAAAAAAATTCACGATTTTATTTTCATCCTTTTGCTTATTATTCTTTTACTTTCTT
This sequence comes from Schizonepeta tenuifolia, assembly GCA_029490685.1. Taxonomy (NCBI): domain Eukaryota; kingdom Viridiplantae; phylum Streptophyta; class Magnoliopsida; order Lamiales; family Lamiaceae; genus Schizonepeta; species Schizonepeta tenuifolia. Next base: position 67,619,212 of record CM055958.1, on the reverse strand, counting down.
ACTTTATTTCTTCCTCGAAGAAAATTTCTTAACGATTTCTTTCCTTTCTTTTAACTCATCAACTTATTTGTCCTTATTCTTCTTTTTATTCTTTATTTTATTTCCTCAAAAGGGAATTCTTACGGCTTTCATTTAAAAAAAGAACAAGTCGACTCCAACGAGTCTGTTGTTCATGTCACTTTACGCAGGTGACATTCGTTTATTTGCTTTGATTCTCTTCATTCTGTCCTTTCCGATCCGATCGCCTCTCTCGAAATCATTTGGAACCAACGCTTCTTAAAATGTCTATGTTTTTAGGGAATCGGAAGAATCCTTAGAGCAACAGTCTAAGTTCTCAGAGAATCGGGAGAAATCTTAGAACAACGGTCTAAGTTCTCTTATCAACATACTTTTCAATAATAAAGAATTTAACTCAATAATTTTACGTATTTTCACATAGTACAGCATTCATACTTTCACATAGTTCACGTAATATCACAAAGTATAACTCTTATACTTTAATCAAATCATACTTGGCATACTTAATCTCATCATACTTTCATATTTAATCAAAATTTCTTGCATACTTTAATCAAAAATTTCTTCTTAAAAGAAATCATACTTCTGAAATTCTTTCCTTACTTTCCTTTCTTCAGTTGAGTTGACATAGCGGGAGGTTGAGTTGTCGTCTACACTCTTAAACTTAGTGTTACGACTTAACTTTACTTGAAAGAAAACTCGGGTGTAGAGTATATACAAATACTCTATCTTACTTACTCGAAAGAAATTCGTATGCAGAGCAGAAACGATTGCTCTGATATCACTCTGTCACAGCCCCAAATCCCGAGGGACGGCAAAGCCGGGGTGCAACTAGGGGTTGGATTAAAGAAGCGGGGAAGAAGGGGGAAATAATAAGAATGAATGAATAAATAGACATTAATAACAGAATAAAATACTATGAACAAGACTTCATTATATAAAAGGAAGAGTTGATGCAGAGCAGAAACGATTGCTCTGATATCACTCTGTCACAGCCCCAAATCCCGAGGGACGGCAAAGCCGGGGTGCAACTAGGGGTTGGATTAAAGAAGCGGGGAAGAAGGGGGAAATAATAAGAATGAATGAATAAATAGACATTAATAACAGAATAAAATACTATGAACAAGACTTCATTATATAAAAGGAAGAGTTGATCTCGAAGGATCACTCGACAAGGTTCTCAAAAAGAAACTGAGTTCATTGTACAGTGTTGGGAAATTTATTAGTATAAGTTTTGATGAATTCCAAAACCGGCTGACCCCAACCGAGTAGATGTTGCCAATACCTAATGCTAGAATTTAGGCTCGCTGTTTGAGCAAAGTTAAGATTTTATCTTTACAGGTCTCCAGCTGAAGATGGCAACAAGGCGTCACTCAGACAGAACATCAGTTGTGAAGAAAGACAACTGAGAGTTCATTTGTTCAGATGCAAACAAGGGGAAGTCTTCAGAACATCAGTTGAAGGAAACCAACTGAGCGTTCATCAGATGAGAAACAGTTGAGAGGAAGAGAACATCAGATGAAAAGGAAATCATCTGAGGGTTCAAACCCAATTGAGTAAAGAAGTGGAAGACAACTGAGGGTTCAGTTTCAGAACCTCAGTTATAGAATCTGAACAAGGAGTTCAACTGTTTTGAAGTTCAAAGTCAGCTGAGAACTCGACAGATCGGAACATCAGCTGAAGATCACTCAGATGAAGGTCAAGACTTTCAACCGACAAACTGAAGTTGACTGTCAAAGATTTGAGTTTCAAAAGGAAGTCACATGAGGGTTTGACCGTTCAGTCATTACCCCATCTGGCCCAACACAAGGCTGTCTCAGATGGAAAGCAGAAGAGCACAGATGCCATATCGGGAAAGTCTGCAAGGATGAGAGACAAGCCATCGCTTTCAATCGATCAGAGATCAACTGCTCCTCCAACGGCTAGTTAATTCTCTCCGCCTATAAATAGAGGGATCCTCTCATTCGAGAGATAGAGTGAGATATGCAGATAGACACATAGACAACGAAAAATTCAAGAGCTTTCTCGAGAGAAATCAAAGCAAATCTGCAACATCATCATCTAAGAGCATCAGCAGCTGAGAGTTCCATTTTGAGAGAACATTAGTAGCTGAGGGTTCCTAGAATTCGAAACTGTTTTTGATCTTAGGTTGAGTGTTTATTCGTTCAAGCCTTAGATCCAGCTCTCATTCTTGATCGAGCAGTAGTTGGAAATCCTACCCTTTCTCACACCCTAAAAAGTATGCTAGGACCTTACTCTTCCTGTAATTGAGTAGTCAGGTCGTCAAGTACCTGCAAACTTGACTTAGGCTGTTTAGTGCCCGGAAACTAAACTGTAACGGTTGCTCAGCCCGCGTAAGCTGAGTGGTTCTGTCCAGAAGAACTTGGACTGAGGTGTGTGGACTCACATCTCCCCGTGGACGTAGGAGTTCTCTCCGAACCACGTAAATCTTGTGTGTAGTGTTTTCTTTTGTGTTTAGTCTTTATTATCATATCTTAACTGACAAACAAACCGCATACAATCTGCATTCTTTCACAACAACAATTTTGGTTTTGACCAACCGTGCATAAAAGCGTGAGTTTGATTTTACGAGTTTATTTTCCACCACATTCCGCACAGCACCAACCTTCCAGCTGAGGTTGCTTACTCAGCTGTGAGATCCCAACTGAGTCCTCTCACTCAGTTGAAGTTGATTTCAAGTGTTAAGTTTTTGAAAGCTCAAAAATCCTAACTGGTGTATTCCCCCCCCCATACACCAGTAACTCGTATCGGGACCATCAAGTGGTATCAGAGCAGTGGTTCAAAAGATTGCTGACTCTGTTTCACGAGGTGTGAATTCGAGAATTCTCTTCAGTGGTCAACTGAACAGATCTTTTCACGCTAGTGCATTCTTGCTCGCATTTTTGTTGTCCTGCTTTTGTTTGTGCAGATGGACGTCAAGGACAAGATCACGGTCATGTTCTCTGTTGTCAACTATACATCATGGAGAACTCGAATGAAGAAGATCCTTTTGTCCAAGCATCATAGGATGCAACAAGTTCTCACATCTGGACCAATCGTCATACGAGACAGAATACTTCGCACTCCCACAAATCCCAACGATGGAGACGCAGTGGTGGAGTATGTGGAGAAACAGCCAGAGGACTACACTCCGGAGGAGGCCAAGGTGAGCCAGCTGGATATCTGGGCTCAGAGCATAATAATGTCCACGGTTGGACAAGATTATCTGCCCTGGATAGAGGAGTGTGAGACCACAAAAGAGATGTGGGACATCCTTGCCTCGCTAAGTGAAGGAAGCGACGAGACAAAGGAAAACAAGTTCTCGCATGCATGTCAAGATTTTGACAATTTCAGTCTGCGACCTGATGAGACTATAGATCAGCTAGAGCTTCGGTTTATGGACATCATCAGAAGAATCCAATCCATCCGGAAAGGAAAATACACTCTAAGAGAAATAAACCTCAAAGTGTTGCAAGCTCTACCGGCTGAGTGGGATACTTTCACAAATATCCACGAGAGCCGAGCTGACCTAGGTGAAATGGGAACTGAAAGATTATTCTCAATCTTGAAAGGAAATGAGTATAAGGTCAACAGAAGGAGGTCGCAGCCCTCGAGTCAGAAAAATAGAATTGAGGATGTCGGCTCAGCATCAAAGTCAGTTGCCCTCCGAGCTGACTACTCAAAGTCGAGATCGTCAAGGCCAACCAGGTCGGCTGACATGACTGCAAAGGAGCCGAGAAGAGAAGAACTACAACAGAACATTGCAGCGTTGTCAAAGAAGTTAGCCGATATGGATACTCGGTTCGGCAAATATAAACGTTTCTATAAATCAAACCGAACTCGAGACAGTTCGAAGCCAGTCACCAATGGTTGCTTCGAATGCGGCAAGGAAGGACACTTCAAAGCCGATTGCCCAGACCTATCAAAGAAGGAAAGAGAAGCACTGAGGGCGAAGCAAACTGCAAAGAACAAGGCCATGGTAGCTGAAGAGGCAGCTGATGATATGGATATCTTCACAGACACTGAAGATGAGGATGACCTGACCTCTACCAACAAAGTCATCAGTCCGGATCAATGCCTCATGGCACTTGGAACCGACCAAGATGATATTGAGGTACAATCTAATCCTGCTTGCTTAAATTCTTCCAATACTTCTAACATGCAGGAATCTATGAACGATGAGTTGGAACCCTCCTAGAATGATTTTCAAGAACTCAGTGAGGAACTGCATCAGCAGTCGGTTGAGTTTAAGAGTCTTCAATCCCAGTTCGCCAAGCTTGAAGATTCCTTAACCGAAAAGGACGATCTAATCAAGAGACAAGCTGAAGAAATTGACCAGCTGAAAAGTCAACTGAGTATAGCCAACCAAACTGAGGCTTCAATCGATGAACAGTTGAAGGAACAGATCAAGGCACAGAACGAACAGTTGAACAAGAAAGAGGCTCAGATCGACCAGCTGATAAAGACATCAGATGCCCAGACCGAGCATATAGCTATTCTTCTCAAGGATCTTCAGACTGAGAAGGACAACCTGACAAAGCTATATCAGTCATCCGAGATCATCGATAATCTCATCAAATACAGACGGCAAACGGATGATGTGTCTGGACTCGGATACGACATGGCAAAGGACACTGGAATTCCACCAGCTACCTTCACCAGGGCTGAGGAAGTCATGGTTGCCAAACCTAACACAGTTGAGTATGCAACTGAACAAACACCCTCACAACCGATAAAGGTAACTACGGCTGAGAAAGGCAAAGGAGCTGCAGATGGAGCATCAACGAAACAGTCCCTGGAGTCTACAACTGAGGAGGAATGTTCCAAGACTCAACGGAGGAACCGGAGACGTTGGAGTCGCAATCAAGCTCAAAATCGACAACATATCCAAGCTCAGAACCGACGTGATAACCGACCAACAAACCAATCACAGCAGAGATGGAACCAACAGAACCGACCAAGCTTCAACCGACATAATCAACAACGGTTCCATCACCACAACAATCAGAGGTTCCAACAGAGTCAACCTATGTGGAAAAGTTACGACAGCTATGGTTACTCATGCCACAACATGAATCAACATCCGGGCATGAACAACTATCGTCAACAGCCAAGGCAATGGAATCAGAATCAGCCAAGAAGATTCCACAATGGCGTCCGACCTCACAGACAAACTCAACAGGATAAGAATCGCCATCAAAACAGGGGGAAAGCCTCACCTCCTAAAGCCCAACATGGGAGAAATCCAACTCCTCCCAAGAAACAGAGCATCATTTCAAACAACAAGCCTAAGGATAACCGGGGTGTTGTTATAATTGATGAAAATGGGCAAATCATTTGGAATGACAAGGCTATTCGAGTGTACAGAGAAAAGCGACGCACGGTTCCAGCGGGAACTGGTTCTAACCCTCCAGGACCCAACTGAAATTGGGGACCTAAGCGAGTTTCTCCTTGCAGGTACAGGAGAAACAACTGAGGAAGAAGAAGGTGTCTACAACAATGTGGGTGATGGATAGTGGATGCTCGAAACACATGACAAATCTGAAGGATTTGCTTGGAAGTTTCGTGGAGAAAGAAGGTCCATCAGTTACTTTTGGTGATAACTCAAAAGGTTATACCAGAGGTTACGGTACCCTTGAAACCAATCATGTTTCAATTTCTAATGTCTCTTTTGTTGATGGATTGAAGCATAACCTGCTCTCCATCAGCCAATTCTGTGATAATGGGTTCTCTGTCAAGTTTGATGCACAGGGTTGCAGAGTTAAAGATGTCGGATCAAAGCAGGTGATATTGTTGGGAAATCGATCTCCAACAGGGAATGTATACTACGCTGACTGGAACAGCAGCCTCCCTGACACTTGCCTGTTGTCAAAGAGCAGTTCGGATGTGAGCTGGCTATGGCACAAAAGGCTCAACCATCTGAACTTCAAGACGATGAACCGACTTGCCAGACAAGAACATGCAAGAGGCATACCTAACCGAGTGTTTTCAACAACACACATCTGCAGTGCATGCCAGCTGGGAAAGCTCGCTAGAACCTCCTTCCAGTTGAAGTCAACTCCTTCAACTGACCGAGTGTTACAGCTGATCCACATGGATCTCTTCGGGCCAGTTACACCAAAAAGCATTAATGGAAATGAATATACATTGGTTGTAACTGATGACTACTCAAGATATACGTGGACCATCTTCATGTGCCACAAAAGTGAGACCCGAGATGAGCTGCCCAAGCTGATGGATCGAATATCGAACCAACAAGAGATGAAGATCATATCTATCAGATCAGATCGTGGAACGGAGTTTCTAAATGAAACCATCATTGAGTATTGCGAAAAGAATGGCATAACCCATCAGACATCAGCCGCGCGTACTCCACAACAGAATGGCGTACCTGAGCGAAGAAATAGAACTCTGAAGGATGCAACCACATCCATGTTAGCGAGCTCAGCACTGCCTAAGAGATTTTGGGCTGAAGCGATCAACACAGCATGCTACACATAGAATCGATCTCTTCTCACCAAGCGGTTGGGAAAGAAGCCCTACGAGCTGTGGAGACGTAGAAAGCCAGATATTTCTTATTTTCGTGTTTTTGGATCTAAGTGTTATATTCACAACAATGGGAAGACTCAGTTGAAAACCTTTGATGCCAAAGCTTCGAAGGGCATATTTCTTGGATATGCAGCTCGGATCAAGGCATATAGAGTTTTCAACAACAGCTCTCGTGTTGTGGAAATAACACCTCATGTTAGTTTTGATGAATCTACCTTCGAGTGCAGGGAACAGATAAAGGAACAACACGCGGATCCAGCTGTTCTACCAATTCTCACCAGATCGCAAGCTCTTCGGGAAAAGAACCGAGCTGAACCACTGGTATGGGCAAGTGAGGATGAGGACCCATACTCCTCTGAAGATGAATGCGAAGACCTCAGCTCGTCCCTAGGGGGAACTTCAGCTGATGTCCCTCCAACTGCATCAGCATCCGATGCCCAACCGAACTCGGTTCAATCTATTGTAAATGTTGAGGATCCAGACTCAACAGCTGATCAATCACCAGCTCTGAAGACTCCAACTCAGATGTCTGAACAGCCACTGTTGGAAGAAGAAGGAAGACGCAACCGAAGATGGTATGAAGTTCATTCCACCAACGACATCATCGGAGATCCAACCGAGGGTGTGCGCACACGGAGCAGAGTTGCAAATCCAGAATCAACCGAGGAAGAATCCAACACTTATGCCCAATATGCTGAGGAATTGGCAGTTCTAGAGGAGTTCGAGCAAGCTGGAGATGTTGCCATGATTTCTTGCTATGTAGCTGATGTTCCAGAACCGAAAAATGTTGGGGAAGCTCTCAATTGTGTCCACTGGACAACAGCCATGCAAGAAGAATTGAATGAGTTTCTACGCAACTGTGTATGGGAGTTGGTAGAAAGACCAAATGGTGTCAAGGTGATTGGACTAAAGTGGATTTTCAAAAACAAGAGAGACGCCATTGGATTCATTGTGAGGAATAAAGCAAGGTTGGTAGCTCAAGGATACTGCCAACAAGAAGGAATTGACTTTGAAGATTCCTTTGCACCAGTTGCAAGGCTGGAAGCAATCCGGATCTTTCTAGCTTATGCCGCACATCACAAGTTCAAAGTATATCAGATGGATGTGAAGTGTGCATTCCTCAATGGAGATATAAAAGAAGATGTATATGTTGAACAGCCTCCTGGTTTTGAGACTGGAGATGGAAGAGTGTACAAACTGAAGAAAGCTATCTATGGTCTAAAGCAAGCACCAAGAGCATGGTATGACACTCTTTGTGGATTTCTACTGGACTCGGGGTTCAAACGAGGTTCAGTTGATAAAACTCTGTTCACCATCAAAGTTGAAGAAGATATACTTGTCGTGCAAATTTATGTCGATGATATCATTTTTGGGTCCAAGTCGGAGGAGCTGTGCAAGAAATTCTCCGATCTTATGAAGGAAAAGTTCGAGATGTCAATGATGGGCGAGATGAATTATTTCCTTGGATTACAAGTGAAGCAGTCACCTGAAGGGATTTTCATCAACCAGTCCAAATATACAAGGGAGCTCATCACCAAGTTCGGATTGCAGACAAGTAAGACAACCAAGATCCCTATGAACACGAACTGGAAGATCGAACCAGGAGCTGAGGGAAAGCTCATTGATGCCAGCCAGTATAGAGGGATCATCGGTTCGCTGCTCTACCTAACTGCCAGCCGACCAGACATTTCATACGCAGTTGGAGTGTGTGCTCGTTTTCAAGTCCAACCAAGAGAAGCACACATGTTGGCAGCAAAGAACATCATTAAGTATCTGAAGGGAACTGTCAATGTTGGATTGTGGTACCCAACTGATGACAATATCCAGCTGACTGGATACTCAGATGCCGACCTAGCAGGAGATCGGCTGGACAGAAAATCTACTTCTGGACACTGTCAATTCATGGGAAGCAAGCTGGTTTCATGGTTCTCCAAGAAACAAGCGTGTGTTGCTACTTCGACAACCGAGTCAGAGTACATGGCTGCCGGAAGCTGTTGCATGCAAGTATTGTGGCTGAAGCAGCAGCTGAGAGATTATGAAGTCTCAACTGGACAGGTTCCCATACATTGTGATAGCTCGAGTGCCATAGCTATCTCTCTAAACCCTGTTCATCACTCTCGGACTAAGCATATCGATATTCGTCATCACTTCATCCGAGATCATATTGAGAAGAAGGATGTGTCCATGGAGAAGATCCCAACTGAGATTCAGAGAGCTGACATCCTCACCAAACCTCTTCCTGAAGCCCGGTTCAAGATGTTGTGTGATCTTCTAGGACTTTTGGATCCGAGCTAAAAACTCATCGGAGCAGAAGAGTCATCCGAGCTGATAAGGATTCATCTGAGCTGAAGAATCGGATATCGACTTAAGGAGGAAGCTCAGATGAAGGGGGAAGCTCAGATGAAGGGGGAAGCTCAGCTGAAAGGGGAATATCAGATACTGATTGCCAACTGAAGACGTCAAACGTCAGCTGAACAGACGAACTCGAGTCAGCTGATGGTAAGCGGCAACTGAGGAACTCGACTAATGAACACAGCTGATTCAGACATCAGCTGGCAGGTATCATTTATGACTGAAGGTGTTATATTCTTAAATGAGAATGTTTGAAATAAATTCAAACATTCCTGTGCTAGTCAGTTATATTAAAATAGCCATCATGTCGCATTAAATGTAAAGTACGGCTGAGCATCCATAGCCTACTTTATAGTGCGACTGGACTGACATGAAACTGTACACCTTCTCACGCGCTGGTTGGAACTCGGATCAAAACGTCGAGTCAAAGATAGTCAACAGTCGCGTAATCCCAGCCGTTGATGGATTCGCGCCATTTAACCCCAGCCGTTGATCTCATCCAAGTCAAATACCTATATAAGGCGAAAAATCAGGAAGATATCTCCTACTTTCCACATTCGTGCTTATCAATCATACTACTCATCGTCTTCCAGTTTTTCTGCCTAACCCTTTTCTGCAAATAGATTTCTTCCTTCCCTATATATTTTACCTTTGCAGTGATTTAATGGCACCCAAAAGCAAAAGAATGGCATCATCCGGACCTTCCCTCGTGCCTACAACGTATGACGAGTCGTTTGATATGTTAGTATCGAAGATTCACTTCGAGCAGATCCTCTCCGACGAGGATCTAGAGTCGCCGGTCCTAGCCCCTCTCCCCAACACTCTCCGTGAGAATGGACTTCTGGAATGGGCCAAGCTCTGTCCCTCTCACTTGCTCAAGCGTCAAGTCGGAGAATTCTACGTCAATCTTCTTCACCCCCTTGACGGTTCAGAGGGAGTTTCTACAACGGTGTCCTGCCGACAAAGGGATGTTCCGGCAAGGACAATACGTTGTGTTTCCTTCTCCATTGACGTGTCCGATGTCCTACGATACATCATACCAATCAACCACACCGCCACCGAGTTCCTGGAGAATATTACCGACGAACAGGCGGATGAATTTCTACAGGATGCTCTGATCGAGCCAGAGCAGTTGAGGAGCAACATGCAAAAGACTAAGCTGAAGCCTGAACACCGCCTGCTGTTCGACGCCGTGTCGAAGTTCGTGTTCGGATACAGTGGCGCGTTCGGCGACATCAGCCGACCCAAGTTGAAACAGCTGTTGGCCCTGGAGCACCAACACCAAATCAACTGGTTCCAATATTTTCTGAACCAGTTGATGATGGAGAAGTCAAAGATCTCTGAGACTACGACTGAGTCTGGAGAGAAGCTGCTGAGTGTGAAGGGCACGCTCAACTTCGGATGCAAAATCTCCGCCCTCATACTCCTCGCAACAAAGGACCGCAACATGGTCTGGGCTGACTGCGAGGAGACGCCGCTGAAGAAGCTGTTGCTGTTCCCGACGGCCAAGAAAGCACAGGAGGTGCTGAGGAGTGTCTACACTCCCAAGGACAAGAGGGAGTCGGGAAGGCCAGCTAAGTCAACAGCTGAGGGAGAACAAGCTGCTGCTCGCCCCAAAAAATCCAAAGCCCCACGTCGCCGAGCTGACGTTGAGACGGAGTCGACTGATGAACCTGCCCAGAAAAAGTTAAGGGTAAGGTTCAAGAAGACAATCAAGAAGGCAGCTGAGGTGCCAGCTGATGGCTGACGAGTCAGCTGATGAGCCAGTTGAAGTTCCAGCTGAGGAGCCAGCTGAGGAACAAGCTCCAGACGAGGAGGGAGCGCAGGTCGAGTCCACACCTGCTGAGGAGTGTTCCGAATCCAGCCGCTCAGCTGAGGCCGCATCATTCGAGATCGCACCTCGAGGCCCCGGAGCTGATGAGGCTGAGGGCATGGAGACGTCGGATGCATCCTCCTTATCTGAGGACCTCGAAGATGCTACCACCTCCCCCACAGCTGGAGCAAATGCTGTACTGCCCCTAGAGCCTCTTGCTCTCTCTACCCAAACCGAGCCAGAAATTCCGAGCTCTCAGCTCGATGCCAACATCGTGACCTCTCCTTCGGCCGATGTTGAGGAAACCATTCCACCCTCTTCCCCAACTGAATCCCAAATTCCGAGCTCTCAGCTCGATGCCGGTGTTGTGACCGACTCTTTGGCCAACATCGATGAACCTCTTGAACCCGAACCATACAATCTCACCCCCTCCCCGATCAATGAAGCGGAGGACCTGCAGGCTGTTGCTGACGAGCACGAAGGCAGGGTGGCCTACTGCTTTCAAAAGCTGTTGGGTCTATTCCCTGCGGCTCGCGACATGCCCATCTTCGCCACACTGGGAACCGAGCTACTGTACCAGTTCCACCTGATCTTCAGCCAGTGGTATGTCAAGGAAGACACGATCAGGGTACTGAGCTGGGACAGGCTGAAATCTGATGAGTCCCGCATCCGAGCCTACTTCAACTATTCCAACTTGGAGGTGGCGTACAACAACCGGATCGCGTTGCTCACTAGACGGTTGGACCAGAGTCTGGCTGAAGGGAAGGACACCAGGGAGGCAGCTGAAAAGGAGTGTGTCGACTTCCTTGACAGCATGTTGGTAAAATCAGCCGACTTCCTTGAAGATGTCGATGCAGCAGCCGTCGCCGCAAAAGAAGAGGAGGAGAACCTGAAGTTGTACCTGGCAAACCGTCAAGCCATGGTCACAGCTGAGCCTCTAGCTCAGTCTGCTCAAGCCTCTCCAGCTGATCAGCTCGCTCCTTCAACAGAACAAATCTGCGAGCTAATGGCTGAGAGGGTAAACCAGTTGAGGACCGAGCTGCTCGCCAACCTCCAGCACCAACACGATGACCAGCTGAGGGAGTTGGCAGCTCAAGAAGTGAAGTATCAACAACTGATGGAGGAGAATGCCGAGCTGAAGATGAAGATGAATGATCTCTCCTCCTCCACCAGTCAGGACGTGTCGGAACTGAAATCCACTCTGTTGGGCTTGAAGTCGGAAGTGAATGTCTTCAAGTTGACTCAAATCTGGCCAAGTCCCAACAGACGCGGGATGCTGAATGGGAGTCCCGGTTCGAGTCGCGTTGGGCTGAGTTCGTTGCATTTCAGACAGAGGTCAACGACAACCTCTCTGTCTTGAAGAAGGCAGAATAAGAGCGCCAGGACTCCGAACTGGCAAAGAAGATCGAACTAGAGTGTGCGGTCGATGAACTCTTTAACCGTGTTCAATCCACCGAGGCCAAACTCAACTCTCTGGACGGTTCAGTAGCAAGCCTTGTTGCTGATGCCAAAAAGGGGGAAGAGAAGGAGAAGGAGGGTGAAGCACAGGAAGAAGAAGAGACCCAAGAAGAAGGAGTGCCAGCTGCTCAACCATCCAAATCTCAGCTGAGGAGAAGGAAGTCTGCTGCTGCCAAGACAACCGAAGTCGGTGGAGCCGAAATGTCTAAGGACTTGGAGCAGGCAAAGAAGATTGGAGTTTCCTACAGCTCCATAGCCGAGATCGCAGCCGAGCTGGATTCTGAACTCGACGGGATAACAACCGAAGAGTGCATTGCAGCGGCCAAGGCTATGGATGTAGAGGAGAAGGACTACATGAACCCGAGCTGGATCAGAAAGTTTGCCGCCAGCCAGGCGAGGAGGGTGAACCAGTTCGAGGTTGAGCTGAAGAAGGTTTCTCAAAACCTGGACCGCAACGTTGCCTCCCGCAGCCGACGCCGCATCAACAGAATCCAATCAAAGGCGGAAGCTCGGTTGAAGCAACAAAGGTTGCCTCTAAAGTCCAAGGTTGAGAGTCGGTTCAGGCATACTGACAAGTGGATGCCGACCGAGTGGAATGAGGATTGGGAGATGTTCAAGCAGGAGTTCGTGAACGACTTCTATTACAGGAAGGTTTACGCAACTGACGACCCAAGGAGAGCGTTCAAAGAGGCGCTGACTGAGTTGCACTCAGGTGACCCGGGCATGTTCAGTCAATTCAGGAGGGCCATGATTGACGCCAACCTGGACTTGAACACTGTTCCAGTTCCCAAGAGGGTTACTTATCGGCCACCTCTTCTCTCGGATTCCAGCAACCCGAACCGTCAGAAGATTGCATCTGAGGCGAGGCAGGTCTGCAAGGAGCATGGAGTGGACATCTCTAAGGAGTCACCTGCTAAGAGGGAAATTTTTGTAAGGATTTTTGGCAAGTATGGGCTACAATACTAGCTCAGTTAGTTTTCTAGCAACTGTTGTAATTTTTTTTTTGATTTTTGAGTCTATCTTTTGTAACAATCAGTTGTAATGAAAACTATTCCGTTATAAGATTCACCTTGATGAACAATCCCTCATTGTCCAAGCTCTGAATCACAAAGTCTTTTAAATACCATGTTATGACTGTGCTAACCCTTTGATATTTTATCTTATAGACTGTCTAGAATTTCAGCTGAGATTTTAGATAAGTTAGTGAGGTTTAGATCAGTAGTGGTTTCAAGTTGTAAGTGGTTTTGGCATCATCAAAAAGGGGGAAATTGTTGGGAAATTTATTAGTAAGAGTTTTGATGAACTCCTCCGGATCCTCGTCCGGATCCTCCTCATAATCTGTACCAAAGACGAGCTGAAGTGCCTCGTCAACCCTTAAAGTAGTGCCGTCCAAAAGTGTAAGTGGTGGTGGTGAAGGCACGTCTGAAACTGTCTTCCCCGAGTCTGAAACTAAGTAGTCCAAACTGGTCTCTACTGTCCTCTTCTTTGGAGGCAGCATGTGCTCGGGAGGTGAACTAGACTCGTATTCCTCTGTAGAACGGACCCTGGATGGTCCTGCCTCAAACTCTCCACGGGCCCTCGCCAACTCTGCACAAATATCCTCAAGTGGTCTAAATGGGAATGGAAATTCTATCATAGTAGCAAGCTCCGTGCCGATCTCCAGGTATCCTGTCTATGGAACTAACTCCTCACTGGGTGAAAGGACTAGTGGCAATTCTAACTGTGCGACCATCTCTGGATCCATGTTCAAAGATTCTGGCTCTGGCTCTGAAAAATGACGGTAAGGGTGGTGCTCCTGAATGGGAACTGATACTATGAATCTGTTCTGAAAGAAACGCTCGTGTACGACGAGAGCGAATCCTGAGAAATCTCCTATCAGCTCAGTGTCATCGCTGAACAGTGCAAGGAAGTACCAAGACACATCATGTGCCCATTTACGCCACTCATCTGGTAGTCGAACAATCAAATCTGCTATAGCTTGACGCTCTGTAACACTGTGTCGGGCTGCATGGTAAACTGCTGAAAAGTTAAAAACTATCTGTCCAATGTCGTTATTTGGGTCTGCCTCGAAATCTCGATACTCATCCAGTATCTCATCTGCCCAAGTACGCTGTGGCGGGGATTGATTCTCCTGAGTCATGTCACTACTAGAAGCCATCTTTATAAGGTTTTAAGAAACCCGGATCAGTAACTGGTAGGATAATAACTTATCTTAAGAAAATTCCTTGAATTTACAATTAGAATACTCCATTATTCAAATTGCAATACTTAAATCACCTAATCCCAGCTTCTCTTAATCATCTAGCAATTTCAAGAAATTGCACTGAAACAATACATATATATAAAAAAAAAAAAAATTCACGATTTTATTTTCATCCTTTTGCTTATTATTCTTTTACTTTCTTACTTTATTTCTTCCTCGAAGAAAATTTCTTAACGATTTCTTTCCTTTCTTTTAACTCATCAACTTATTTGTCCTTATTCTTCTTTTTATTCTTTATTTTATTTCCTCAAAAGGGAATTCTTACGGCTTTCATTTAAAAAAAGAACAAGTCGACTCCAACGAGTCTGTTGTTCATGTCACTTTACGCAGGTGACATTCATTTATTTGCTTTGATTCTCTTCATTCTGTCCTTTCCGATCCGATCGCCTCTCTCGAAATCATTTGGAACCAACGCTTCTTAAAATGTCTATGTTTTTAGGGAATCGGAAGAATCCTTAGAGCAACAGTCTAAGTTCTCAGAGAATCGGGAGAAATCTTAGAACAACGGTCTAAGTTCTCTTATCAACATACTTTTCAATAATAAAGAATTTAACTCAATAATTTTACGTATTTTCACATAGTACAGCATTCATACTTTCACATAGTTCACGTAATATCACAAAGTATAACTCTTATACTTTAATCAAATCATACTTGGCATACTTAATCTCATCATACTTTCATATTTAATCAAAATTTCTTGCATAGTTTAATCAAAAATT
The DNA here is from genome assembly GCA_029490685.1 of Schizonepeta tenuifolia. Classification (NCBI taxonomy): domain Eukaryota; kingdom Viridiplantae; phylum Streptophyta; class Magnoliopsida; order Lamiales; family Lamiaceae; genus Schizonepeta; species Schizonepeta tenuifolia. The sequence continues at coordinate 67,604,037 of CM055958.1, read as the reverse complement.
TCTTCTTAAAAGAAATCATACTTCTGAAATTCTTTCCTTACTTTCCTTTCTTCAGTTGAGTTGACATAGCGGGAGGTTGAGTTGTCGTCTACACTCTTAAACTTAGTGTTACGACTTAACTTTACTTGAAAGAAAACTCGGGTGTAGAGTATATACAAATACTCTATCTTACTTACTCGAAAGAAATTCGTATGCAGAGCAGAAACGATTGCTCTGATATCACTCTGTCACAGCCCCAAATCCCGAGGGACGGCAAAGCCGGGGTGCAACTAGGGGTTGGATTAAAGAAGCGGGGAAGAAGGGGGAAATAATAAGAATGAATGAATAAATAGACATTAATAACAGAATAAAATACTATGAACAAGACTTCATTATATAAAAGGAAGAGTTGATCTCGAAGGATCACTCGACAAGGTTCTCAAAAAGAAACTGAGTTCATTGTACAGGTATAGACTCAATAGATAAATACATTATCTCAAAAAGATTGGCAGCGGAAAGCGTAAAGCTGAATACAAGTTCTTATTCTAATTACGACTTCTTAACTCAACATCAACCGCCGCCGCTCCCGTCGCTCAACCTGCACATTTTATAAAACATATGCAGGGCTAAGTACAAAAGTACTTAGTGGGCACATTGCCGAAAACATATAATAAGTATAGATAAATCAAGCATCTTACAAATAGCGCATCGGGGTTTTTCATCAAATGCCCGTGCCTATTTAAACATTTTCTTTCACTTTTCACAAAATAGCTTGCAAGTATTTTTCTGACAGATGTTACGTTTGATTTGCCCAACATTCCTCACTGTGGCTGGCTACCCCTCAACAGGGTACCACACACACTGACTACCGTGTACACAAACTCTGGAAAGTCCCCCTTATATACTAACTCAGAGTACGATCGATTTAGTTAGCCTCATTGTATCTAACTCATAATTTCTGGAAATCAGTCGGCTAACTGAGAATGGCACAAATGAACTAACATAAAACAAATATTTCATGCCCTGATTATCACTTTGAAAATACAATTATCAAAGCTGTAAATAAAGATTTTCGAGCATAGCTCATTTTATTTCGTATATAGAAAAGCCCACCTCAATCGTTTACAGAACAAACTTTAACTTTCGGTCTTCCGTCCTGTCTTCAACTCCGACTTCCTTCTTTTATCACAAATATTCAAACTTTAGTAATCGATCAAGACGATTAAAGAAAAGAAATTGAATTCGTTTTAGACTTTTAGGCCTTTGCACTTAACTACATTCTTTTGATTAACTAATAAATGAGACTTCGATCAATTCTCGTCTACAAACTGACTCGGCTCATTACTCAACACTTAGGTCAGTAGATAATGGATGTCGATAACTTATAACGACTTAAAAGTTCACAAGGAACGAAGTTGAAAAGGATTCAACTTAAGAAACTTAAGCTTTGGAAATTTCTGCACAGGTTAGTAAGTTCATACAGAACAGGGTACTTCGAAATAGGGGATGAATTTTAAACCAAAGGAACGCCATGGGTGTCTAGTTTACTCTCCAATTTACGGATCTTGATTTCGTTGAGCGAGCTAGAAGTTATGACAGTTTCCGTGAAACGTCGCAAAACAGTCGCGCGAAACCCTAATGCTCGACAAATCTCGACGCACGATTCCCTAGGTTCGATCAATATTATTCCACTTTTATTTTCACGAAATTTTCATCTTAATAAAGTCTATATGCAGAATCCCATAATCGGGTTTGCATTCACGCCTTTTGATTAAACAAACGACGAGCATTTCCTCGTCATTTCCAACTAACAAATTACTATACCAAATCAACTTTCAAATTCAATTCCTATTTCGTTTTCGTTTATCAACTTCTCGTTTCTCAACTATAACTCATAACATCTCGTATCTCGGATGGAAAAGTCGTCAACTACAAACTCGTTCATCAACTAATAACAATCATTATTATTAAAAAGGATTTCTTTATTCGACTTTTTTACCGGCTTTTAAACTCGTTTCTTCGTCTCTTAACGAAATTTCAAACTTCTTAGAATTTGTTCAAACTTTACGGTTACGATCATTAATTAACAAGATTATCAAAGGTTCGAATCACAATCCTAAATTATTATCTATTCTCGACTTATCGTTGATTGTTCGTCTCTTAACGAAAATCTTACGATCTCCGTTTTGGTTCAAATTTTACAACAACGATCATCATCTATCAAGCATTACTATTATGCAAACCATATTCTTATATCATTAACGAGCTTCAACTTATCGATAGATTTCCGTCTCTTACGTTTTTTGTTTTATTTTTAGAAAAATCTCAAATAAATATATATTCATCCTCAATCATCCGATATCTCATTTCCATTAACCAATCATGCATATCATATCATTTACTCCACCAAATCATGCATTCTTTATCTCTTATATTTCAACTTTTATTTTTAGAAAAATCTAAATTAATTCATATAGTCAATTAACAACATGTAGAACATTATTCTATCAATCAAACATCAAAGAAATCGAACTAGGAAAAACCCCTAAAACTACTAAAAATTTCGGTATTAACAAGATTAAGGGGAGGGATGATTTTTTTCATGATTCGATCCATAGAATCTATTCCTAAGCATACTAGAACATGAATTAAACAAGGGATCATCATGCTTCTTTATCCTCTTAATTTCAAAAAAAATGAAGATGATGGAATCAAGCTTTTGTTCGGTTCATATCGTAGACGATGTTCTTACCTTGCGAAATATGAACTCGAAAATGAATTTAATCGGTAGACGGGAGACTTGTGAGCTTTGAGAAAGCTTGGATGATGAACTCTAATGGAGGAGATGAGAAGAAAAATGAGAGAGAGGGATTGAAGGGGGGGGGGGGGGGGGAGGTAATGAGGTGTGGGAGAGGGAGGGTGATGACAAGGTGTATACTTACATAAAGGTGGTAAATATCTAACAAAGAAAGTGGTGAGTCGTTAAAGCGCGTTTGGTTGCAAAAATTTGACGGAAATATCTCGTTTCTGGATTTTAAACGACGTTATAAAAGTCGAGAAATAATTTCTTAGATAGTTACGAATTCGTCGATTAGATTGGAAATAAATCACATACTCGGAAAACCTAATTCGTTTTTCAAAATCCGAAAAAAGTCGGGATTAGACAGTCTAAAATTCGCCTGGAAAAATCATAAAAACTAACTTTCTCCGGTGAACTCGTATCGAAGAAAAAGTAAATGTAAAGTTCGACGGTATTTCAATCTGAGTTTTCGGACGATAAATTTGTCGGACGCAAAAACCCTAATACAGTAGTCGTTCGATCGACTTCTGGAATTTATTTTCTGAAACGGATTTCACCGTAAATCTTAGAATCGAAAATCCTTAACTTAGGCGTGCAAAGCCTTAATTTTTAATTAACTTTTTATTTTACGTCGGAAGAAAATATCCGGGGTATTACATAAATACTCGGGTTCTAGTGATTAGTGCCATATCTCCGTTTAGATTTCCGGCTACAACTCTAAGGTAATCTCTGTTACAAATCTTGTTTTCATTTTCGTACTTATCGTATAAAATAATTGGTAGTTTTCGTATTCTTAATGATGAAGCACTTATTAAGTTCAAACTTTTTGGACTTTCTCATGTGTCATCAACGGTTGAAGCAAAGAAGAAAAATGAGTGAAAAAATTGTAGATCCGGCGACGTTGGTGCTGACCAACCCAACAGAGACGCAACTTAGTGTTGAGGAAGAAGAACTCCCTGTGAGTGTAATCACATATTTGTGGGATTCGTTTTGTCCAATACTTTATATGGTCCCATATTTTTCAGATTTGGAATATACATACTTCATTCTTTGGTTGGATTGTATTTTAAAAGTGAAAATTAGTGGATAAGAGAGTAGTTCAGGGTTTTTGTGATGTTGACAATGCACAGCAAATTCATGAAAGAACCAAAACGCTGAAAAAGTGAAAGCACAAAATTAATCTTTACTACGGAAATTTGTTTGTGCTTTCACACAATTGTATTGTATGAATTCACTGTTTTTTGTATTTTGTGAATCCACAAATTTTACTTCAACAACTTTTAACAAGATTTAGTGCTTTCACAAAATTTATTTATGTGATTTAATTTTTTTTGGGTATTCACCAATTCAGAATTCGTGAAACGTCCAACAAGCAGAAAATGTGAAATCACAAAATTATCTTGTAATACCGAAGTTTTTTGATGCTTTCACACATGTGTATTTTGTGAATTCCCTGATTATTATATTTCATGAACCCACAAATTTAGCTTCACCAACTTCTTTAATAATTAAGTGAAATAATTTTTTTTTGTAAAGTAGAATATATGTGCTTTCACGAAATTTAATTTGTAATTTAAGTATATTTGGACAGTCACAAATTCATATTTTGTGACTACTCTAAATTAAACTTGTGATTTAAATATTTTTGGGCAGTCACAAATTCAGATTTTGGGACTACTCTAAATTAAATTTGTGATTTAAATATTTTTGGGCAGACACAAATTCAGATTTTGTGCGTACACTAGAGTGGTGCATCACAAATTCAAAATTTGTGTAAACACAAATTAAAAAATGATCTTTAATAAATTTGAATTTTGTTACTACTCTATCTGAAATTACTTGTGCTTACACACCTTTTGTAGTTGTTGTTTTGGTATTTTGTGTATCAACAAATTTAAGTTCTTAGTGTTTAAGAAGTAAGTTTAGTAACTAAGTTCAAAGTAATCAACTAACGACAATAATAACTATGGTTTCTGACAAAGATTAATCTTTACAAAATATGAGAAGTAACCAAAATCTCAAAATGCAGGTGGGGTGGAGATTTAAACGTCCTACATTACAAGGTGTTACTTACAAGGTGAACCATTACTGTAAGGAAGAAGTGTTAGGCAGTATTAGGACTATTTTAAATCAACACGGTGCTGATTTGTTTAGTAAGTTTGAAAATTCGTGCTTTGGGAAGTTCTATGATTTCCCTGGGAAATTAAGTAAGTCGATGACCACAGTACATGATCTTATGAGTTATCAGATTGAGCTTCGAAAGGAACAACCTTACAATGTTCACGAGCTCTGCTTCTTTGTTAAGGGTAAGGTTGTTAAATTCCGCAGAGAGGAATTTGCCTTGGTGACAGGTCTTAATTTTGGTGGTTCAGACTTTGATCCACACCAAAATCCTCTGGTCATCCCACATAATTCTATGTATGCAGATTGGTATGTTGCCAATATGCCAAGCCATGCAACATTGTTGGAAGACTTTAAAGCCAATAGGTTTAACACAAGAGAAGAATATTTGAAAGCGGCAAAGATTTTGTTTGTGTACAATGTGTTGTTAGGTGTTCCTAAGACCCAAAAAATTTGTGAGTGGATTTGGGTTTTGGCTGAGGATGAACAAGCATGGGAAGCCTTTTCTTGGGGCAGCTATTCTTTTCAATTCCTCATTCACAATTTGAATGCAATTAAGACAAATCGGATTGGTGAGGGCAAAACAAGATCGTATCATCTGAATGGTTTTGTGACAGCTTTCTTGGTAGGAATTTTTTTTGGTAAATATATGCTTGGTTGTTTAATATTATTTATAAATTTATAATTTTCTAATTACTTATATCATTTTTGTAAGGGTTGGATTTATTCTGCTTTCCCCGAAGTTGGAATGGAATTAGGTTTGAGGAATGAAGGCTGCATTCCTAGAATGTTGAGATATGAATACTTTGCCATAATTGGAGAATTGATGGACATAATATGCGTGGTAAGGTATCATTTATATGATCTTTCTATTATTGAATTTAATATTTATTAAAATTTGGAATAATTGTTATTTTGATTGGTAAAATAACTTTGCATGTGAATATAGGTTGAAGAAATGTTGAAACCTTCGGACGATGAACAAGACTCCACTTTCTGGGAAACAATTGAAGCGGAGAATGAACCTTTCAAAGTACTTGTATTGCGTGAACGCAATGGGAAGAAGCAAATTCTAATGAAAGTGAATGAAGTTGAAGATCGTTATAAAAGAGATTGCTTAATTGTTTCAGACTGACTTGATAACCAAAATCCTCATGTCTGAAGAAGTTCTTAAACAGTTTGCAAATGCAACAGTGACTTTGCTAATCAATTGAATGGAAACAGCAGCAGTTATGGCAGTAAGGATTGTTGAGATGTGTTAACAGTTGAGAGATAATTCATATAATATATTGTTTTGTATAAATTGTTTCAGGAACCAAGAAGCACAACAAATGGAAAGCAGAGCAATGAGGGTGCGGAAGGTAGCAGAGGATGTGAAGATAATCAAAATTTGGGAGATCTAACAATAGAAGATAATCAGCAAGAGCAGGTGGTAAGTAACTTGTTGTTATTGAGTAATAATACGTGTATTGTGATTGAATAATTTTGCATAGATGAATTTGTAAAAAACTATTATATTTTCAATGTGGTAGATGAACAATCCTGTTGAAGTAACTATGGAAACAACACCATCCAATTTCTTCAGTAGGATTCTCGAAGAAGCTGAAAAGGCAAGCTTAAAAGGCATAATATCAATAATTACAAGAATGTGAATAACAAAATTTAATTGCATGTATAGGTTGTCCCTAATTCTGTTACAGTTTGTGACGATGCAAAAGCAGTTGAGAGAAAGAGTTCGGACACGGAAAATTCTCCACAACCACTGGAAAAGGTTTAAATTCTCAAAAATGCACACTGTGTGTATTTGTAATTTTTGACAATATTAAGTATGACTAGTGTTTCAGGGTGTTAATAATAGAGCAGTTGATACACCAAAGCATGTGTTGGATGATGCAGCCGATGAAGAAGCTTTACAGAGAGGTGTAGATTTGGCAATTGGGAAGATTGTCTAGCTCAAGGATAAGGTAGTGCATAATAAAGCTAACTTATATGATTATACAACTTAATGAGGCAACATAAACAAATAGAATTGTGTTGGTTAGTGAAGGTATGATTTGTACATTAACACAGATGTTGTTGATATAATAAGAGGTTTTTAGCTGGAAGAAATGTGAAACTATTTAACAAATTAGTGCTAGCACAAAAGTAGTTACTTTTTTTTAGTAGTATCAAATATTCTTTAAGTGTAGTGTCCACGAAACTTAAATAAAATGACAATGAATGTGATCTGACTAAATTAGTGTAGTCACAACATATTAATTTGTGAAAGCACAATGAATCTTAATTTGTGATTGACCATTTAGTGATTTCTATTTTAACCTATACACAAATAGTTGCAGTAAAATAAAAATTAAAAAATTCACATTTTCCCAATTGTTGTGATTACACAAATTTTATTCAAATGGTAAAGAAGATATTTGTGGAATCACAAAATACCATACTCACAAATTAAAAAGTGAGAATTCACAAAAAAATTCACATTGTGTATTCACAAATTCACAATTAGTGACTTACCAAATTGTGGTTTGTGTTTACAGCAATTGCCAATTTGTGAGTGACCAATTTAGTGTAGTCACAAAATATGAATTTGTAACGGACTAATTTGTGATTTGTGTTTATAGTAATAGTACATTTGTGATGCACCATTTTAGTTTAGTCCACAAAAAAAAGAATATATTTCTTATTAAGATATTTTGAGCTATCACTAAAACAGAAAATTCCTTTCAGCACATGTTGAGCAACAATTTAATACTAGTATTAACAGACTCTTTGTTTCCATGTATATTTAGGATGAGCAAAATGACTTCCAAACTCCACAAAGAAATAATGACTATGAATTTGATGACCCTGATTTCTTGAATGAATTGGAGAATTCAACACATGAAGTTACCCAACTGGAGAAGGAGAATCAGAAGCAACAAGAACAAAATAAAAGAAGGAAAGGAAAAGATATCGCAGTTGAAAAGATGGAAGAATCTTTGCCAGCAACGAAAAAGATACGTGGTGGTACCGAAGAGTTGAACGAAGACACACAAAGGCCAACCATGATGGATTGGACGGTTGTTTGTCCCAGAAGAAAAGCAGCAGTTCTGTGCAGTCCGTTCCTGGAGAATGAAAAGCGTGGAGGTGACTACTAAAGGTTCAAAAATTCAAATGCCACGTAAGGATTTTTATAAATTTTTTGAGTTTATTATTTTGATTATTTGCGTGTTAATATTTGTTCTGAAAGATATTATTTCTTAAAATGAAGGAGAAATGTTGGACTTCCATATCCTATTACAGCTCGGTGGTTTATTGGTTTAGAAGATGAAAAAGAAGAGATGAATACTGGACATATGGAAGCGTACTTATGCTGCTTGCACACCTTCCCACAATATACAAAGATTAAGCCAAATGATGCGCGGCTTGGCATTATTACACCACGCTTCCTGGTAAGTAGAATTTAAGATAAGTTTTATGATATAATAGTTTATGGATTACTTACTGATTTCTAAATAATGGGAGTTTTGTGAATGGTGGGTTATACGTTCATAGATATTCATGTACGAAGTATGGCAACATTACCATGGGCCAGACTACCTATCCCAGTTTGACAAAGATGTTCCAGAGGGCATATCACTTTCCCATTTGTACAAGCTTGGAGAGTACGTACACGGTGTGATTCCTGGGTGGAAGGATCAACAAGAGTGGTGGGAATTTGATAGGGTAAACTATCTAATAGTATATTAAATTTTGGATAATGACATGTGCATCTTTTAAATATTTTTTTAAACAAGATTGCTTCCAAATGCAGATTGTTACAGTTTACAAAGGAATATATGGCCGGTGTGCTGTAGAGATTGAATTCACTACCAATAGCATAATTATTTATGATTCTAAGGCCCACAAGTATGACTCATCAGATGTCACAGAATCAACAAACTACTTGGTGCCTTTGGCTCGAATGCTACCACAAGTGCTACTCTACAGTGGGTTCTACAAGGCACGACCAGAATTGCCTGAAAAATCACAGTGGAGCATAAGTCATATTAACCGTGGGATAATGAAGCTTAAGAATAGTCGTCAATGAAGACAGGAGCATATGCATTGAAGACAGTGTCACAGCCCCAAATCCCGAGGGACGGCAGAAGCCGGGGTACGACTGGGGTTGGATTAAAGAAGCGGAGAAGAAAGGGGATGAAAGAATAAACATACATACATAACATCTTATCTTCTATGAACAGAACTTTATTGACGAAAAGAAAGAGTTAATCTCGAAAGATTACTCGAGCAAGATATTTCAAAAGCTTCTAAGTTATATTACAGAACTTAGACTACAGTGATTATTACACAACATCAAAAAGAGTTTAGAGTCTAGCAGCGAAATTGTGAACTATATACAAGAGTCTTCCTTAACTCTATTCGACTCTAACTCAACCGTCGCCGCTTCGTCGCTTCAACCTGCACATTTAGAAAACATATGCAGGGCTAAGTACAAAAGTACTTAGTGGGCACGTTGCCGAAAATATAATCATAAGTATAGATAAACAGACATCTCATTTTATAGCGCATCGGGGTTTTCATTTAAAAGAGCCCGTGCCTATTAAACATTTGCATTTCATTCATAAAGTAGCTTCGAAGCATTTTTCATAGATGTTACGTTCAAATCTTGACCAGTCATAATTCACCGTGGCTGGTTACCCCTCAACAGGATACCACATACACCACAGGCTACAAGTGCACTAACTTTGGAAAGCCCCTTTTGACTAACTCAAAGCCGATCGTTAGTTAACCCCTTTTGATTAACTCATAAGGTACAAGAGAACTCACATAAAACACAAAACAGTTCATGCCATGATTATCACTTTGAAAACACGATTATCAAAGCGATAAAGAAAAGGTTTTCGAGCATTGCTCGTTTTATTTCATATATAAAAGCCCACCTTGATTAAATACAGAACAAAGACACGTGCTTCCGTCTTCTGATCTTCCGTCCTAACCTTGGTGTCGACTTCCTCCTTCATCGTGAAAATCATACTTTAAAGCTCGGTCGCAAACGATAAATGAATACGAAAAGAATCGGATTAAGTTTTTTTTTTGTTCTTTAGACATTTTAGGCATTTGCACGCTAAACTAAACTCTTTTAGTTAAAAGAAAACGAGATACGAACGCATCTCGTTTGACACTCACTCGGTTCTGTACTCAACACTTTAGGTCGGTAGAAAGAAGGTAGTCGATAACTTGAAACGACTAAAAAGATCGAAAGAGTTCAAGTTGAGAAGAATTCAACTTAAGAAACTACATTTTGAACATACACTGCACGAGGTCAGTGAGTTCGCCCAGAACAGGAGATTTCGAAACAGGGGGCGAGTCTTATACCAAAAGAAAGGTACGGGTGTCTAGTTTACTCCCCAATTCGCGAATCTTGATTCCGATAACCGAGCTAGGAGATATTTCAGTTTCCGTGAAGGGTCACCGAAACTGCCGAGTGAAACCCTAATGCTCGATAAAATCGACGCACGGTTTTCTAGGTTCGTTCTATGTTATCGAACTTAAATCTCATGAATTTACTGACTCAATACAGTCTACTCGTATCATTATACGTGATAGACTCCTTTTCATTTCTCGTTTAAAAACACGACGATCAAAACCTCGTCGCTCAAACTATACAATTACTAAACCAATTCAAGTTCTCGTTCAAATTCTTAACTTCTTCTTTCTACTTCTCGATTATAACTACAACTCATCTTTTCAATACTCGGACGAACATGTCATCAACTATAAACTCGTTCCTTAATCATTAATAAACATCAATATCCAAATAGAATCATTAATCGACTTTTCTATCATTACTTATCATCAATCGATCGTCTCTTACAAAAAATCTAACATCTTTAGAATTCGTTCAAAATTTACAATCTTATTCATCATCTATCAAGAGTCATAAATACGTAATTCACATCCTCATATCATTATCTATTCTCGACTTATCGTCAGTCGTTCGTCTCTTACGTAAAATTTTACGTTTTCCGTTTTCATTCAAATTTTACGACAACGATTATCATCTAACGAGCATTACTAACATGCAAATCATATTATCAAAATGTTATCGAGCTTCGACTTATCGACACATCTTCGTCTCTTACATTTTTCGTTTTATTTTTAGAAAAATCTCAATTTAATATATATTCAACCTCATGCATCATATATCTCATTTCCATTAAACAATCGAGCATATCAACACATTTACTATCCTAAATCGAGCCTCCTTCGTCTCTTAGGTTTCACATTTTATTTTTAGAAAAATCTAAAACAATTCATACGATTAATTAACATCATAAGAAACACTAATCTAACAATCAATCGACAAAGAAATCGAGCACGAATCAAAGCCCAAAATTCTAAAAATTTTCGGTAATGACCTAAGAACAAGTAGGTGTGATTTTCTTCATGATTCAATCCGTAGAACTCGATTCTAAACATCCTAGAACATGATTCGATCAAAGAACAACATACTATCTCACTCCCCAAAGTTTTCGAAAAAAATAAAAAGAGAGGGAAAAGAGATTTATTCGGTTCATACTAGAGACGAAGCTCTTACCTTTCATATTATGATCTCGGATATGGATTTGATCGGTAGATGGAAGAGCTTTGATCTTGAAGAAAGCTTGAGATTGAGCTTCTATGGAGGAGAATTGAAGAAGAAATGAGAGAGAGGGAGATGGTGAGGGTGGCGGCAATGGAGAGATAAGGGGGAGGTGATGACTCACTTATGGTGAGTCATAAAGTAAATGGAAATATCCCACAAAGTAGTGTTACTCGTTAGGGGTGTGTTTGGCGAGGAAATTTTATACGAAAAATCTCGTTTCCGGCTCTTAAACGTCGTTTTAAAAGTCGAGAAATATTTTCCTAGATAGTTACGGAATTGACGAAATCTAATTCGTCCGTTAGATTGAAAATAATTTACGTACTCGGAAAACCTAATTCGTTTTTCAAAAACCGAGAAAAAGTCGGGACGTCACAGTCCAAAATTCATCCGGAAAATCATAAAAACTAACTTTCTCCGGTGAACTCGTCTCGAAAAAAAGTGAATGTAAATTCTTACGGAATTTGATTCCGAGTTTTTGGGCAAAAAACTTAACGGACGCGAAAACCCTAATATAGTAGTCGTTCGTCCGATTTCTGGAAATTATTTTCGGAAACGGATTTCACCGTAAATCTTAGAATTTAATTTCATGATCTTAATCGTGCAAAGCCATAATTATTATTAATTTTCATTTTTTTAAAGACTGTAGAAAGAGTCTGGGGTATTACAGATAGTGGAGTCGATCCTTGAAAGAACATTCCCCAGTAACTTCCTTAAGAAAGATATAATGGATTACCGGAAGGATGTCGCATGTTCCATTTTCAAATACAGCACAGATGGATCAACAGTTGAAGCAGTGGAAGATTAGTATATATGCAAAACTTGTTATTTTGGTTGTGGAGAATCTGAACTCTACTTTATTTTGGTATAATGTAGGAAAGCTGTGATGTGGACAACTAGGATGTTATTTTGGTTGTGGAAAATGACTTAATAGTTGGCATGAATGGAAAAGTACTAATGTGTTTATGTTTGTTGGTCATTAATTATTGAAGCATTAACATTATCAAATTCACTGCATGATATTACTTGTTACGAATGTGAAAGCACAAAAAATTGTTTTCATAATTAATTCTTTGTGCTTTCACAAAGATAAATTTGTGATTTCACAAAATTCTTTTAGCTTTCACAAGTTTGCGTTTGTGTTTTGTGTATTTTGTGAATGTACAAACTTTGATTTTCATAGGTGTGAAAAAAAATCGAGAAAGCACAAAAACATGTGAAACGTGATACAGCATTTTGTGAATTATGTATTTTGTGTGACTACAAATAAGTGTAGTCACAACTTTTGAATTGGTGAAAGCACAATGAATTTTAAATTGTGACTGACCAATTTGTGATTTGTGATTTAATCAATTGTGAATTTTTCATGTAACAATTTAGTGTAGTCACAAAGGAAAAAAAATTATAAAATATTTAATTGTAGCACTAAATAGTTTGTTTTCGTGATAACACGAATATTTGCATTTAAAAAAAAATTAACATTTTCCCAATTTTTGTGATTACAAGAATATTATTTACATTTTCGAGAAGCTAAGTTTGTGGATACACAAAATACCAAAGTCACAACTTAAAAAATGAGAAAGTTTAAAAAAATTCACATAGTGTATTTACAAACTCATATTTGGTGATTGATCAAATTGTGGTTTGTGTTTACACCAATTGTGAATTTGTGATGCACCAATTTAGTGCAGTCACAAAATTCAATAAATTTAACAAATTAAGTTTTGTGAATTGTCTCATTCTGAAATGCTAATTTTTTTGGTTACTGAAATTATTAGAGGTTTGACAAAAATACATTTGTGAATTATGTATTTTGTGTCTCCACAAAATTGTAATGTACTACTAATGTAAGCTTAATATTTTGTAGGAAATGTTCATGTATATAGAAAATGTAGTGTAAAGAAATAAGTATGTGAAGGAAACAAACAGGTGAAGCTAAAAAGCATGTTTTTTGGGTGAAGTCACTGAATAATATTTGGAAGATGTATTTGATTGTGCTATAACAAAAACAAAGGAACATAAATTGTATTGAAACTAATGCTAAATAACCAAAAACAAAGATAATATATTAAGCAAAAAATCCAACAAAATCCATACAAGTTGATAAGAAATGCTGCAAGCATGATGTTTTCCAAGTAAGGGAATTTGTTCCTGGTGTGAATCACATTAATTAAATTAATTTTTCAAGTAAGGGCATATGTTCTTGGTGTGATTTGTGTCACGACAAATGCTGCAAGCACGCTGTTTTCTTTTAGCTGATGTTTTAGTCGACGACGATCCAGACACCTTCAAAACGGCAGTACACGTTGTACTATAGTGACCACTATGTTTGCACCTTGAACAGATTCGAGATGAAGACTTAGAAGACTCAGTTGAAGAGCGAAGTCTCTTACTTTTCGGCCGGCCCGCTTGTCGAGGATTACATGGTACTCGAACAACTTGGACTTTCACATCTTCAGGTAAAACCTACTCATCCTTGTTTGGAACTGGATTTATATCTCCAGCATACATCTCAGACAAGTTCTTGGTTGTGAAGTAATGAGAAACATATGTTATAGTCTGCTGTTTGGCAGTGCTGCAAAGCGCTAAAAAAAAGGAATCAAAAAGAGATAAACATAGTTTAATAATAGTAGTAATAGATACCTAATTGCAGCAGATGCATGAGCACATGAGATCAAATTCAAATCAAACTCTCTACACGAACACGTATTTTGTACGAGATCGACCATGAAACTCTTTCCAGTTGTCTTAACAATGAAACGGGACTCATTTATTGGTTCAACCACCATCGTGAAGCCTTGCTCAATTATCTTCTCCAACTCACCCGCAATCCGTGGTAATAGTTCATGAGTACAAAGTAAGGCATTCTGCCGCCTCTCAACAAACCATCCACAAACCATCCCTCGAACACATTCCAAAAGAGTACAAACCGGTAAAGTTCTAGCCCAACACAGTGTGGAATTGATAATTTCACAAGCATTTGATGTCATTACACCATAACGTCTTACAAGACAAAAACTGTTAGCCCACCTAACCGGATCAATCTTGGACAATCTACTATACGCTGCAGGACAGATCTCTTGTATCATAGCCATAAGCTTGTGAAAATCATCTTTATGAAAACAGGTTGATGCCCTCTGAAATGCTTTAACAACATTGATACCATATTTGGCTAATTTTTTCTGAATATGAAAACAACAAAGACCATGCATAACACCGGGATAGACAGTCTCGACAGCTTTGGCAATGCTAAGATGTTGATCAGATACAATCAGCAGATCAATAGATTGAACGAAAGCCTTCTTCAGTTAAGAAAAAAACCAAATCCACGAATGATCATTCTCTTTGTCACCAATACCAAATGCAAGTGGAAATATTTGTTCATTAGCATCCTTTGATGCAGCAACAAACATGACACCTTTATATTTTCCCTTCAAATGAGTAGCATCTACACAAATTACAGGACGGCAGGAAGTAACAAATCCAGAAATGGAAGCACTAAGTGCTATGAAGGCATACTCAAAGACATTATGAACATTAGTTTGAAGTGAAACAACTGAACCAGGATTGCAAGTTTCAATCATATGGAGAAATCCAGGCAAAAGGGTAAACGATTCATCTGAATCACTATATATCATTTGAATAGCCTTATTGCGTGCAGCCCATGCTCTAGAATATGAAATCTTAAATACAACAAAATTATAATCAGAACAATAATATAGGTGATTATCTATGTATTTGTGACATCTTTAATTTTGTTATTTCAAAAAAACATTTGAAATGCATATTAAAATTTGTTACTGCACAAAAAAAATTATGGGGATACGCTAAAAGAGAACTTGCAAATGTACCTTAAAGCTAAATTCAGTTTGAAGATAATGAACCATTTCCTTTGGACGCAAAACAGCACCATGAACCATTAATCGTGGAGCAAAAAAAGCCCCAATTACAGTAGAACACATTGTTCTATGCTTATGAATTCTCAAATCAATCTCACAAGTATGGAGGGCCTCAAAATGTGTGATTCTCCAAAACGAGTCAGAAGAAGGAGATTGTGAACGAATATGAGACTAACATCGAACATGAAATTTACATAGCACATAATATCTCCTCTTACTAGACCGTTTAACCACAAACTCACATTTATTTGTCAAGTGATAAAGACCAATCGCGTACATCAATTTCTGCTTGTTTTCATAAGTAGCACCTAAAGCTAGTTCATGAGTGCAAAATTTGTATTCAAAGTCACCCTCTACAACCATGTCTAAAGAAGGAACATTTTTACTAAGAAAGTGGCTCTGATTATTTAAAACTTCGTTGCAAAATATAGTGTCCTGTTGATACATAGTACGAGGAGGGGAAGGGTGCGACATTGGAGGCACAAATTTAATATTATTTAGAAGAGGATGAAAAATAGGCTCAGGTTCTACATCATTGTAAAATGAATCATAATCAAACTTCCCATCATCATCAAGACTGTCACTACTTGCGCCATCATATGGGTCATGTTCATCATCATCTTCATAATCTTTATCTTCCGAGTTTTCATGATCACCAATGAATGACTCATCAATAGACGACTTATTGGGGTTGTTTTTTACCACATTTGGAATGTTGGGCTGATTGCAGGGTGTTATAGGTGATTGAACAACTACATAAAACTTTCTAACTCCATTATCTAAAGCAAACCTCAATTCAACATCATCACTTACATTAAAACACACACTTCCAACATCGTCAACTGGAGAACCAACTATACAAGATACTAAATATGAACCGGAACCTTGGTATGAACCTGTTAGAACGAATTTTGTCTATGAAAACAACAAACTTCAATTCATCATTGGGTAACAGCAACAACAACTTATCTCCGCCTTGGTATAAGTCATTCAACCAAATACCGCCAAAATGCACAACAACAGATGTCACATTCATCTGCAAACCCAAAAAACCACAAAAAAATATAAATCAACAAATCTAACTTGAAAAGTGACATTGAAAAGGGTTCAGGGGTGATTAAAATTGAGTACCCATAAGGATTTAAAGAATTAGAACCATGGTTTCGCACATAACTAGATATATACCTACGAAAAATTTGTCACCAAAAAAAGCTACGAAACCGAATGGAGGTTCCGGTTCATTATAAATAGTTGATTGTTGCATACCTTAAGTTTGGATGAGATAGAAACTTCAAAGTTAACCAAGAAGAGTTCTATTTCCAGGAAATAGGATGAATTCTGAGTTACTTTGTTGTATGGAGCCCTAAACCTCGAAATGAAAAGTAGTGAGAGATGAACAGAAAAATAATTGTGTCGCAATATTTATTTACGAAGTAGGGCAAAAAGGAATTGCTAACTAATACGGTGGAGTCTTACACGTTTTCAATTGTAAATTAATTATTATTTTAATAAAAATCAGTGTATTCTCAAAAATTATTTTGTGATGCCACGTTATTTTGGAATTTGATCTGACAAATCAGAGAATAGTACACTGTTAGTCACAAATTTAAATTTGTGATTTCATTACTTGGTGTTGTATGAGTTATTTCATTATTTTGTGATATCACTTTTCTTTTTGAAATTTCATATAACAGAAATTAGACAATATTATACTGTTAGTCAAATCAGTTGTGGTGTCACTAATTTAAATTCGTGATTTCATTACTTGGTGTTGTATGAGTGGTGTTTAGTTGTATGAAGGTTGTCGAAGCTATAGTACACTGTTAGTCACCTTTGTTATATTTATTGCAGTCACAAATATGAAATTGTGATTTAGTGTAATAAAAAATCTGTTTATGATAAAATTAGTGATTTCACAAATATGAAGTTGTGATTAATCAAATTAGTGCATTAACAAAATTTTACGTAAGATAAACCCTTAAATTTGATGTAGTAACAAATTTTTTTATGAGAAAGCACATATTAATAAAAAAGAAAACTATTACTAGTGAAACCAAAAAAAACTTCATACATAGGATAACATCACAAGCACTAAGTGCATTATCCCACTACATTAGTAATACTGTTTCATAAAAGAAAATAACATGTCTAAATGTACAGACCAGTCAATTACTAAAAGTGGAAAAAGTCTAAACAGCAACAATAATAAAAGTAATCATCAAAGCACCAAAGGCATAATCCTTCCAACGCATCTTCCTTTTCAAATCATATATATCACCTCTCATTGAAAAATCGTTCAGAGTGAGCTGGGTATTAGATTCATCAAGTTCATTGTATGATGTACGGAGTTGATTACACTCAACCTCAATAGTATTAAATTTTTATTGAAGATCGTCCCTCTCCTTTCGATATTGAGCAACAATGGTAGATGCAATGCTTTCAGATAAAACCATCTTCCTATAAGAATTCTGGAGATGGCCTAGTTTCACGATCATGACGTAGTTTTTTCATATAGTCACGCTGAATATCAGTTACGTTGGGATCAATCCAATCAAAAAAATCACAAACATCATTCTACAAAATTAGACACAGATTGGAATGCATCAAAAAAAATATGATAATACAAATACTGAAAAATGGAATTGAATAAGAAAAACTAAAATTTACCTCAACATTAGGACAACTCAGATACGTCCTTGCATGATCATCATCAGACCAAGAGGTGTTAACAGTAGCTTTCAAACCATGTTTACATTTGATGTCATCCATGCTTACTGACAAACAAAAAAAAATTGGTGCCTTCACAACACAGGGGAATCATAGTATACAAATTCTTGGTGAATTCACAAAAAAAAAATGTCAGATTTGTACAAGAAATTAACAACAACACAGGGGAATCATAGTATACCAATTCATGATGAATTCACAAAAAAAAGGTCAGATTAATAGATGAAGGAACTCCACCGGAATGAGAAACGGAAAATGAAAAACTGAACATATATATCGTTGGATATACTTACCTTAACAACGAAAATGACGATTAATAGATGAAGGAAAAGTGAATTGAAAAGAGGCAGAAATGAACGCCGGATAAAAAAATAGGCGACAGAAAATTCAAAAGAAATAAAAAGAACAATGCAAAAGAAGAAAACGAGTAAGGAGAAAGGGAATACGGAAAAAAATAAGGAGACAGAACAAGAAAATGCAAAAACAAATACATAAGGGTAAATAAGTCAATGTATATCACAAAAGATGAAAAAATGGCTAGAATTTGAAATTTTTATGCTAAGGGCTAAAATTTAAAAATACAACCAAATAATGGCTAGAAAAGAGTGTTTTCTCTAAATTCATTATATGTTTTTCAAATTCAAATTTACTTAGAATTTTTTCACTCGTTGTCATTCTAGATCTACTTGAAAAGGTAAATTTACTATCCATACTCATCCCAAACCCATTGAAGCTTATAAGAACTCAAACATTAAAATGTCAACATTAATTATAAATGGTAGAAATATAAAAAGATACATAATTCAATCATAGATATAAATAAAAACTTATTAAAATAATTCTCTTACATCAATATATATAATGAGTTAGGTCACATCTTTTTCAATCGCATAATATTTTTTATCTTGATTTTTGGGCAAGATGACAAATAATTTTTATCTTCTACTCATGAGTTCATAATATAGTCCATGGTTAACACATTTGTGTAGAAATTTAATTATTCGTTATAACGGAATTAAGTTTCATTGATATGAGAAATTTTACTTTTTTTCTTGTTGTATTCGTGATGCATGTTTTCATATTTGTTAAAATGTCAGTTTTGATCACAGAAAAGATTGATCACGCCATGTAAACCAAACTAACACAACTCTCGCAATAAAAATTAAAGTTTCGAATAAGCTCATCAATTTATCTCCCATTTATAAAACAATAATCTAATGGAACATCAAATTACTACATGAAAATAGACTCAAATTTAAAATTAAATAAGAATTTACAGTGCACCTTCTGAATATGCAGACCAAGAAAGAATGCTTGATTGCATCTACACATTCATTCTTCTTTTATTTTTAATTATTTGTCAAAACTTAATTACCTTTAAGGTTTCGATATAGGACAATAGAATGATTATTGCAATGAAGTTCCTCAGTTTGTTAAAAACCTTAAATCAAAAGCCCTTTTGTTAATTGTTGTTAGCTGCTGAAAATACACGTTTACAACTTGATATACATTGATATACCTATATTATTTATTAATACGCAAAAACTTCCCTACAATCAGTTGCATACAATGCAACCGATTGTACGGAATACTATATATATACTTAATGCAGAAGGATGACTTAAAGCCCAGTGGTAAAGTGTCGCCTCACCCACTTAGAGGTCAAAGATTGGACTCATGTAAACACAAATTTTATGTATTTATAACAAGCATAATAAATTGTGTACAAATAAATATTTGCGGATTTCAAGTAAAATGCGGGTTGTGTTCTCTATATTTCTTCTTTGATTCACCTCTTCAACTTGTTCTTGAAAGATCTTCAAACAACTTTCGGGATCTTCGGAGATTTAACCTCCTTGATCTTGATCGGATTTGAAGTTTGGACTTATAACGTTAATCCGGAGGGTCGAGGCCTTGTTTTTGGATTAAACGCTGTCTTGGAACACTTTTGGTGAAGAACTCCTTGAACTCCACGAAAAACGCCTTGAATGCCGCGAAGAACGCCTTGAATATTGTAGATAATTCTCCTACAACTCTTAAGCTCTTCAATATGATTTGTGGTGTCCTTTGAACTCTCTAAGCACCCCTATTTATAGGTGAAAATAGAGTGGACTTGGTGGGCTTTTGAACTCCAAGACGGGCTTTAGGGCTGAGGTGGCACAATTCTATTGGCTCCTCCATTTTAGTAATTATCTCCACAAATCTTTGACTTAATGACCAAGAAATTGACACTTGTCAATTTCTAATTGGTCAAAAATCTCCATCCTCTAATTGATAGAATTTATTGGGACATTTCTAACCTCTCTTTTTTCTTCGATTTCTGCATCTACTAATAAAAAGGGAATAGCAATTAAATTGATGATCCGTCTCACTCATAAGATGAACTAAATGGTATTTAAGTTATCCTTCTATATAGAATCTCTTCGAAGCCGGGATCTTAAACGAGAGCCATTTCGATGATTAATTTCAAAGCAAAAGCCAAGACCCTGGGGTACAAACACCCATTGAGGGTTCCAAACGTGCGTTAAACAGCCTTTTATTTCGACCGGTTTATCGGGACTTACTAATTAAAGAGTAGGAGTAGGGGGAAACAGAGCAGTCCTAGCTCAGGCTACACCAGCTACAAAGGAAGGGGTCAAATTAGTCCAACTTCGTACCTTTTCGGCATAAACCGTATATCTCAGAGAGGTCGTATTTCTTTGGGTTGGTAGTAATGGAATGCTTTCATTATCTAAAATGAAGAACATTTCCCACCAAAAGATCAGTCCAATAATACCACTCACTGGTAAATAGCGCAATACTTCTTCGTGAATCTCCGCTATTTGAATATTGAACATCATAACAACGCGTAAAACAAAAAAAAATACGCCGACGGGTCGGGAGCATACTATGTGTAATGATTCCATCATTCACGATAAATAAAAAGAAAAAAAGCCATTCCAAAGACCCACACCCAAGTTCCATAGCTTTTGGTCCGCTATCCCGATCATGATTTTCCTACCCCCAGAGGGAAAGGTACTTCCCTTTTGGGCCGATTGTGGGCGAGGAGGGATTCGAACCCCCGACACCGTGGTTCGTAGCCACGTGCTCTAATCCTCTGAGCTACAGGCCCCACCCCGTCTCCACCGGATCTGTTCCCGGGAGTACCCTCAAAAAAAGGAACCTTTCCTCTCCCCAGCCATTCCGGGTTAAGAAGATGTTATACTTATTTAATTTAGGATTTATCTTTAAGAAAATTTCTAAAATATAAATAAAATATAAGATTAATATTATTTATTAATTTTTATGTGACTACAAATGCCCCTTTGAGACTTTTTTGTGGACGATTTGTCTTGGAAACGAATAAGTCTCAAGACTTTTGAAATTTATTAGATAGTTTAAACTCGTATCAAGGAGTTCTTGAATTTTGAAGTGTAAAAATTTAGACCCATTTCATAGAGTTCTTCAATTAAGTTTATAAAATAGTTTATACTCGTATTTAGGAGTTCTTGAATTTTGAATTTTGAAATTATAAATAGTTTAGACTCGTATTCAGGAGTTATTTGAATTTGATACTTGAAACTGTTGAGCTCATTTTAGTTTGGGCTTGTTCGATTTAACCCAAATAAATCACAAAACATGGCATAATTTTCTTGCAATTACTTGTTGGCCCAATTTAAAAGTATAATCCCAATTTGTATAAGTACAACAATGCGGCCCAAATAAACATGAATTTGAAATCTCAATTTTTGCCTAATCTCACAAATAAGCTTATCAGCATCAGTATATACGGCCCCATTAATCAGATTTTTGAATGAAATTCTCTATTCTTTAAACTTGAGCCGCAAGTTCCTTTAGTAATATGGAATTTTTTTTTGACACACAATTCTTCTTGAGGTGAAATTCTTCTTGAGGTGAAATTCTTTTCCTTCTAGAATGTTATAGTATCAAACTTCCATCGATAGTAGATCAGCACACAATCAACGAATCTTTTATCCTTGGTAATCAATTGTCGAGACACACTAGGAAACTTTAAGTTTCCATGCAAAGAGACTCCTTCTTGAAAAGGGATACGTGCCTATATATACCTTGTTCATCTCAATGATTTTCTCCATACAAATTCAGAACAAGGAAATCAATTACATCTCGAGCCCTTAATCTTTTCTTCTGCTGGTTCTCATCGATTTTTTTTCTGGTAAGCTTTCATCGTCCGTGCTTTAGATTCGTTTTTCTAAATTCTGCACACCAAGTGTTCGATAATTTTCCTAAATGAAAACAACCTTTTTTTTCCTTGATCTTCTTAATTCTGAATCTATTCTTTACATTCTTTTTTTACTTTTGCATAGAGATACCAGAAGAAAAGATCTCGCGTTTCACCTCCTGCTGTGTTAATTTAAATCTTTTGGGTAAGTTTCAACCTTCAAGTTCATCAATTTATATCCTTCTACACGTTGCACACCACGTGTTCGACGAAATTCCTGAACAAAAGTAACAACTTTCACTACTTTCTTCTTTACCCTTTTTTCACGTTTCTGATTTTAAACCTTCATTATGAGTTCTTGTAGATTGAAAATCATCACCTTTTCAACTCAACTTTGATTCGCAACAAGTATCAAGTTCTTCTTTTTTTACCATGTATTTTATTCATGCGCATAAGCTGTTCGATGATATGCCTGACAGAATATACACTTATTGACGAGCCCAAATTTTGTGCTCTTTTCGAGTCTTGTTATAGGTCTAGATCGAATCCTTTTGTGTCTTTTGTTAGTCTTTAGTGTCTAGAAGGACACATTGTGAAGGCAGGGACGAACAGGATAACCAATGAGGAAATACAGCAGAAAAGGGCAATATATGACCATATTCCGCGAGAGAGGTTTGGGCATAGATACTTTGGGCAAGGAGATAGAGCTTGCAGCTTGGGCAAAGAAGTATACATTCAACACTAAAGTTGTTCCGCTTCACAACCTGACCAAATCAAGTACCGCACGGGATCTGGCCATTGGGCAAGGAAAGAAGTGAAGAAGGCAAGGCGCAAGGCAGAGCAGAGAAGAAGAAGTGCACGTCTTGGGAAAGTTTCCTACTGAATTCAAAGAGCCTTCATTGTCTTCCTTGAAGGAAAAGAAATCTGCTGCTGCTGCTCGACTCTCATCTTGCCCTTCATCGTCTGCATCCTGAATTACCTCCGGTCTTGACAACGATCCTGGCTCCTCCGAGTACCCTGTCTGTTGGCTTAAGGATATGGAGAGGTGCTTCCTGACTTGTAGAAAGGATCTTTCGATGTTGCCCAGCTACAAGCTTCCAGCCCTATGCCCATTCGCATCGTATCACCATCTCAACAACAGATTTTCCATCGGATTTGCCCAGCATCCACCTGTTCTTTCCTTGCACACTTATCTCGACTTGCGTGTCCTCCCAGACACATAATGACTCGATAAAGACTAAAAACACAAGAAAGAAATAAGAAAAGATGGACACAAATATGGGTTCATCACACCCACACACTTGAATTACACTTGCCCTCAAGTGTATGGCTGCGACTTGCCCAAGACTCAAACACAGAAAAGACAAAACAAAAACACAGACTCAAAACAAATCAGCATCTCACATGTCAGTCAAAACAGAATATGTAACAGATAGTGCCATCAAACAGGTCGAGATAGAGTTATTGGGCAATAAGGACATCCTCACCAGCACTCATCTCTCAAGTGTATAAGGTTAAGTATTTACGCTCTTGACCATGATTAACAAAGTTTTTCCATAGGCTTGCCTGCCCTCTACATCTCTACTTCTTCGAACAAATTCAAACTACTTATCCTTAGGTCTTCATTGGGTTGTAATGTGGCTTATGACAAAAGGTAGGATATTATGGAAACTGGCTAAGTCAAGAACTAGGTTCTCGAGCAATACATTGTGATGATCCCGAAACGAGTTACTGGTGTATGGGGGGGGGGGGGGGAATACACCAGTTAGGATTTTAAAACTTGACCCTTAAAAATTACTTCAACCGAGTAAAACGGACTCAGTTGGAATCTCACATCTGAGTAAGCAACCTCAGCTGGAAGAGTGAGGCAGTGCGGAATGTGGTGGGAATTAAAACTCGTTATAGCAACTCACGCTTTTTAGTGCAGGGCTGGTCAAAAATCAAAACAGTTGAATATGCAAAGATGCAGTTTGTATGCTGGTTAGTTTGATCAGATAAGAATGCAATAAGCAACTGAATAAAAATAAACACAGACACACGGGATTTAACGTGGTTCGGAGATAACCCTCCTACGTCCACGGGGAGATGTGAATCCTCACACCTCAGTCCAAGTTCTTCTGGACAGTTCCACACAGCTTACCCGGGCTGTGCAACCGTTGCAGTAAGTTTACGGGTACTTATCAACCTTTACAGTTAAGTTTACGGGTACTTAACAACCTATGTCAAGTTTGCGGGTACTTGACGACCTTGCTACTCAATTACAGGAAGAGTATGATCCTAACAGACACTTTTTAAGGTGTGTATGTGGGTGGATTTTCCAACTACAGCTCGATCACGAATGAGAGCTGGATCTATGGCTTGAACGAATAAACACTCAAACTAAGATCTAAGATAGATTATAACTCTATGAACCAGCAGCTACTAATGTTCTATCACTCTTGAACTCTCAGCTGCTGATGCTCTTAGAATATGATTTTTGCAGATTTTTCTTGCGCTTGATTTTCTTGTGATTGCACTTCTCTATCTCTTATCTCGCATCTCTCTCGAATGAGAGAATGCCTCTATTTATAGGCGGAGAGAATCAACTAGCCGTTGGAGGAGCTGTTGATCTCTGATCGTTGAAAGCGATGGCTTGTCTCTCATCTCTGCAGACTTTCCCGATATGGCATCTGTGCTCTTCTGCTTTCCTTCTGAGACAGCCTTGTGTTGGGCCAGATGGGGTAATGACTGAACGGTCAAACCCTCATGTGACTTCCTTTTGAAATTCAAATCTTAAACCTTTCTGACAATCAACCTCGATTAGTTGGTTGAAAATCTTGATCTTTATCTGAGTGGTCTTCAGCTGATGTTCTGACTGAACCGTTGAACTCTCAGCTGACTTTGAACTTCATGCTGTTGATCTTCTTGTTTGAGTTCTACAACTGAGGTTCTGAAACTGAACCCTCAGTTGTCTTCCTTGTATTTAGTCAGTTGAGTTGGAAACTTCAGATTACTTCCTTTTCATCTGATGTTCTCTTCCTCTCTACTGTTTATCATCTGACGAATCCTCAGTTGGCCTTTACAACTGATGTTCTGAAGACTTCCTCCTCATTCCATCTGAACAAATGAACTCTCAGTTGTCTTTTATCATAACTGATGTTTTGTCTGAGTAATACCTTGTTGCCATCTTCAGCTGGAGACCTGTAAAGATAAAATCTTAACTTTGCTCAAACAGCGAGCCTAAATTAGGTTCTGGCAACATGTACTCGGTTGGGGTCAGTCGGTTTTGGAATTCATCAAAACTCTTACTAATAAAATATTCCCAACACATTGCCCTTGATTCCTTACTCCTCTTTATTTAGCACACTTATTCTAGACTTCTATATATTTATTTATTTTTCTTCTTCTTTTTCTTTTTTTTTTTTTACTTTTTTTTCTTTTTTTTTTCTTTTTTTTTCTTTTTTTTTACTTACTTCTTTTTTTTACAAACCCAACACCTCTATCTTAGGTGATATTGCCTACTATGTGCTACCCAACATTTCCTTTCATCTCTCGTTCTTCTAGACCTGAGTTCTTGACCGGGAAGGCTTAAAATTCAGGTTTCTATAAGTAAATAGAAAGAATACGATCCAAGCTCAAGGGTGCTAATCAAAGGATAAATGTTATGGTAGGAAATTTTAAGGCCATGGCTATTTTGAACAAAAACTGCCTAATTCATCTAAGTAGTTCTACTAAGTTACATGAAGCTTTAATTAAGAGATGCAGGCAAGTTCTAGATCAACACATGTCAACTGATCATTATCACACAAGAAAGAATAATGCTGCATATGTATATAGCATTTCAAAAGCTCAAATCCTCACAGTTAATGCCCAATATCTCATTCCGTCCTACCTATTTACATACGGCATCATCCATAAACCTATTCTAACCTTCATGCTAACATGCTGATCAATAACATAAACATACTTTAAAAACACAACTGACACCCCAACACCCACACACTTTGCCTTAGGCAAAGTGGGTAAAATGTTGGACAACAAACAAACAAAAACAAACTGACTCAACAAATACAACAGAGAAGGCAATAAGGTCTTCACCACACAATTTGCCCAGCAAATTGTGGGTGAAGACAGTAAAATCGCCCTCTCGAACAACAAGACACTAAATAACACAAAATAAGACTTAACAATAAAACACAAAAACGAAAAATAAAATCCTAAACTAACATAAAAGGGAGGAACACAAATCAAAGAGAAGATTCAGGTGGATACCTGAATTCTTGGTGTGCAAAAAATGCCAGCTGGGCATCTCTGATCTCGGTCAACAACCTCTCCACATTGGCCAGCCTGGTCTCGATCTCGATGGTGGGCAGCACCGCTGCACTGGTGCTTGCCTCATCCTTCTTGCCTACTGGTGGTCGCCTGCTAGATGCTGGTTTGGAATGATCAATAAACACATATCTGCCATTCCTGATCTCGATGTCATTCATCTTTCTCAAGGCAGTTTCTCCCAACATGTTGACCGGCATCATCGGCTTCCCCTTCAGATCACCATAGACCCCAACTCCATTCGCGAAGGCTATCACAAAGTGGCCACAAGTGCATCCCAATGCCTGCTTTGCCAACACGGTCTTGAGCTGCTCACCAAGGAACGCCGCGAAGTTGACTTTGGTTTTGGTATGCATACACCACAGCAGATATCGCTCCTTGTTGCTCAAGCTGTTGCTGCTGTCATTCTTGCCATACAAGTTGTAGGCAAGGATGCGGTGGCAAAGTCTCAGGGCAGGCGTTCTTAGCTCAGTACCCTTGTTGTTGGCTCCATAGTAGGGCGTCCCATTACTGATCTCCTTCCACTGCTCCTCATAAATCACATCTCCTGGGGATGGCACCTTGGTCCTGGCCTCCATGAACTCCTTCCTGGCCAAATCTCGCAGACTCACCATCCCGAGAATCTGATTGAGGGCACTGACTTAAATCTCATACTTCTCGCCCAACAACGAGAAGGAAATCATGCTCACTCCGTTCTCATGGTCACTTGTTATTGCCGCCGTGCTATAAACTTCTTTGACTTGCTCCTCATAGACCTCCACAGGCCACTCCAAAAACTTACTCCAGCTGATCCCCTTGAACAACTCTCTTACTTCCTGGGCAACACCCAAGTTCTCGTAGAATTTGAAGTCGAGAACTTGAGGTGCAGTCACCTTCCACTCCTTGGGCTTGCTACACGTCATCACCGTGGGCCCCTTCCTTTTCTTCCTGCTCTTAGCACTTGCTGGGGTGGACTAGTCATCATCTTCTTCCTCCTCAACATCGTCGCCTTCTTCTTGCTCGCTGGCGGCAGTTCCCTTCGAAATTGACGGCTGAAAAGACCCGGCGTCCGAAGTAGCAAACTTGTGCTTCTTCGCCGGCGTTCCCTCGCCACCGTGAGGGAGTTTCTTAGCCGCCTTGGCTTCCTTCTTCTTCGCCGGACTTTCTTTTGCCTTGGTCTTTGCCTCCACCAACGCCTCCGCTGCCAGCGTCGCCGCCACTGCGTCAATAGCTTCATTCACATCATCGTTGTCGCCTTCTCCCTCATCGCCTTTTTCTTTTTCTTCATCCTCGCCGTTGTGTTCCTCCTCCTTTGCTTCTTCCTCTAACTCCTCTTGCTCAAAAAGCTGCTTCGAATGCGTCTCCTTCTCCTGCTGCTTCTTCGCCTCTTCCATCAGGCTAGGGTTTTCGTCGCTCATCAGAAGCGTGGCGTCGACCGGTGGACTCTTGGGTACAGTAGTTCCGATCGAAATTTCTGGTTGTTGGTCAACAGAAGGGTTGGCGGGTTCCATGGGTAATTTCCTCTTGGTGATGATTTTGGGCTTTGTGGTGGTGGTAGTGGTTTTAGCGGTGGTGGTAGGAGGGTTGTTGGTGGTTAGGTCAATGTTGGTGCCGGACGGGATCTTGTTCAGTTTATTTTTGGGACGGGTAGACACCATTGTAGGGGGTTTGAGAGTTTTGATGGAGAGAGCAGAGAGAAGATGAGAAGTTGCCGACTTGAATTTGAAATCGGGTAGTGGGGGTATAGACGTGGTAGGGTGGTTTTAAAGGGTGCGTAGTTTTAGGGGTACAGTAACCGCCTCAATCGTTGTTGACCAACAACTTAGCTCTTGCCCAGAATCCTTGCTCTACTCCCACAGCTCTTTCCCTTAAAGTGGATCCTGATCTACAACCTGCATTTTGCTCAACATCTCCTGCACACTTAGAAACACAAATACACTCCGGAACAGACTTCCCCTTATGGTTAGACTCGATCATAAAATGCTTTAAAATAAAATACTTAAAACATAAACTAGCTAAACTACACTAATTTTTTGGATTTTCATGATTTTATGAATTGTTTTGGATTTTAATATTTTTACGGAAATAAGATAATTAAATAAAAACACAAAATTAAACTAAAAATAAAATAAATAAAATACTAACCAGGTTGCCTCCTGGACAGCGCCCCATTTAAGGTCTTGGGCACGACACCCCCCTCTTTAGAAGTCAGAGGTCCTCCTCGACAGGAAACCCAGATGGTTCCCCCTCAACAAACTGTTCTTGCCCAAGATAGGCCTTCAAGCGCTGGCCATTAACTTTGAAAATCTTCCCGTTCTTGGGATCCTTGATCTCAATAGCTCCATTAGGGAATTGATCTTGCACTTCATAGGGTCTTGCCCACTTGGTCGAAAGCTTCCCCGATGAAAGCCTAAATCTTATTTGATAGAGCAGCACATGTTGCCCGAAATGGAACTTCTTTTCCTTGATCAAAAGATCGTGGGTCTTCTTCATCCGTTCCTTGTATAGACCGGCATTGTCATATACTTGAAGTCTGATCTCGTCGAGTTCTTGGATCTCGAGCTTCCTTGATTCCCCTGCTTCATTCCAGTCGAGGTTAAGTTGGGCAACAGCCCAATGCGCACGATGTTCCAGCTCCACGGGCAAGTGACATCTCTTGCCATAGACCATGCGATAAGGGGACATGCCAAAAGGTGTTTTGAAGGCAGTCCTATACGCCCACAAGGCATCATCCAAGCGCATACTCCAATCCTTCCTTGTTGTGCCCACAGTCTTCCTCAAGATCGTCTTGATTATTCTATTAGACAACTCCGCTTGTCCATTGGCTTGTAGGTGGTAGGCTGTTGACACACGATGGGTAACTCCATACTTCTTGAACAAGGCAATCACCGTGGCGTTACAAAAATGAGTCCCTTGATCGCTGATTATAGCTCGAGGAAAGCCAAACCTATTGAAAATTTGAGTTCTCAAGAAGTTAGAAACCACCTTCGAATCATCCTTGTATGAAGCACGAGCCTCTACCCACTTCGAGACATAATCCACTACTAATATGATGTACTTGTTGCCTTTGGAACTTGGCAATGGTCCCATAAAATCCATGCCCCATATATCGAAAACTTCCACGGGCAAGATCGGGATCATGGGCATCTCGTTCCTTCTCGTGATGTTGCCTTCCCTTTGGCACTTCTCGCACATCTTGACCCACTCGTAACAGTCTTTAAACAATGTTGGCCAATAAAAACCACACTCCAAAATTTTCCTTGCAGTACGTTGGTGCCCAAAGTGTCCTCCACACTCCTTGTTATGACAATGCTCAAGAATGTTTCGTTGCTCTTTATTCTCAACACACCTTCTAATTATTTTATCCGCACATTCTCTCCATAAGTATGGCTCATCCCATAGGTAGAAACGACTCTCATGTTTCAGCTTGTTTCTTTGATAACGCCCAAGATCGAAGGGAATTTCTCCAGTCACCAAGTAGTTCACGATGTCTGCATACCATGGTTCATCTTGGGCAAGACTCAGATGCTCGTCAGGAAAGGTCTCCTTGATCGGTATCCCATCGTTTGGCTGGAGGATTCGACTTAGGTGGTCGGCAACTTGATTCTGGGCACCACTCTTGTCCTTGATCTCTATGTCAAATTCCTGCAATAAAAGAATCCATCTAATCAATCTCGGCTTGGACTCCTTCTTGCTCACCAAGTACTTTAATGCCGCGTGGTCGGTGTACACTATGGTCTTGCCTCCTAGTAAATATGATCTGAACTTCTCAAAGGAGAAGACGATGGCCAACAACTCCTTCTCCGTTGTGGCATAGTTGCATTGGGCAGGATTCAATATTTTGGATGCATAGTATATAACATAACTTTCTTTTTCTCATTTTTCCCAAGAACTGCTCCTATGGCATAACCACTAGCTTCACACATTAACTCGAAAGGCATGCCCCAATCCTGGGGTTGGATGATGGGGGCTGTGATCAAGTTCTCCTTCAAGGCATGGAACGCCTTCTTGCAATCTTCGTTAAACTCCCATGGTACTTCATGTTGAAGTAGTCTCGTCATTGGCTGGGCGATCTTGGCAAAGTCCTTGACAAATCTTCTGTAGAATCCAGCATGCCCAAGGAATCCTCTTAACTCCTTCACGGATCTTGGGTAAGGTAATTTGGCAATGATGTCGATCTTGGCCTTATCCACCTCAATTCCTTTTCCCGATATGACATGCCCCAAAACTATTCCTTCCTTGACCATGAAATGGCATTTCTCGTAGTTTAACACTAGACTCTTCTCAACGCATCTCTTCAAGACTTGATCCAGGTTGTTGAGGCATGTGTCGAAGGTCTTGCCATAGACGGTAAAGTCATCCATGAAGACTTCGATGCACTTTTCAAGAAGGTCTGAAAAAAAATGTGCATAATACACCTTTGGAATGTCCCTGGAGCATTGCATAAACCGAACGACATCCTCCTATATGCAAAAGTACCAAACGGGCATGTGAATGTGGTCTTGCCTTGATCCTCGTCAGCAACCCAGATCTGCATGTAACCAGAATAACCGTCAAGAAAGCAATAATAGTTATTACCAGCTAACCTTTCAAGCATCTCATCTATAAAGGGCAAAGGAAAGTGATCCTTCTTCGTCTTTTGGTTGAGCTTCCGGTAATCTATAAAGGGCAAAGGAAAGTGATCCAGTTTGTAGTCTCATGGCCACCATCTCGTTCTTGTCGTTCTCGACCACCTGGATTCCTGACTTCTTGGGTACCACGTGCACAGGGCTCACCCATCGGCTGTCAGAGACGGGGTAGATGATCCCTAAGTCAAGAAGCTTAAGTATCTTCTTCATAACCACTTCTTTCATGGCTGGATTCAATTTCCTTTGTGGATCTCATACCGGGGCAGCATCCTCCTCAAGTAAAATATGATGAACACAGTTTAAAGGGTTAATGCCCTTGATGTCAGCCAACGTCCACCCTATTGCCTCCTTGTACTTGCTCAACACCTCACCAACTCTGAACTCCTCCATGCTCGATAACTCTGATGATATGATCACGGGCAAGGTCTCGTTCTTGCCAAGGTAGATGTATTTCAGGTGCTTGGGCAAAGGCTTCAATTCCAAAGTAGGTGCTTTTTGCATTGATGGCACCAACCTGTCCTCCGGTTTTAGTTCAGGGATATTGAGTGGTTCAAACCCCTGAGGCTGGATGTTGCCCGGAGCCTTGGCGTAATTGCATTCTTCTCTATCTACTGGTTCTTCGTTCTGGGCAAGATCCTCTTCTGTTTGCAAGCTGGCATCCTCCTCAAGAACTGTTTGTTGCCAAAATTCCTCTACTAACTCCTCGGTCTCATCATGGGGTAACTCCTCAAGTTCCTCATCAAACTCATCAAGAGGTTTTTGTTCCCCTACATCCTGATCTCCATCATCTCCACGGATGTTTTCAAACACGTAATTCTCCAACTCTTCGTCCGTGGAGTAGTCCTCATCGTTAGAGTCGAAGCTATGTCCATGAACTGACTCTTCCCAAAAATCTTTCTCACTTTAGTACTCATCTCCTTTGTAGAATTGCATCAGAGCACCATCTTCCTCATTATCCTCATGCTGATCAGGATCCTGGTCAAGATCCTGAACTAGGTTGAATTCCGCCTGGATTGCATCTTCGTTGTCTTCGACGAAACAACTTAAGCTATTCAAAGTCTCCACTTGCTTTCCACATGCACTGAGGGTGTTGAGGTGTTCCAGGGCATCATCTTGATTTTGCCTATAAGCATCGAACTCTACTACTTCTCCTGCTACTTGGACTGTCAACTTCCCAGTATCGCAAATTAATCTTGGTACATGCTGTCCTCAAGAATGGCCTCCCGAGCAAGATCACTGGATTCTTGATTGCTTTCTTTCCCATGTCAAGAACATAGAAGTCGGCTGGGAATAGAAGATCTCCCACTTTGACCAACACATCCTCCAACACTCCATCCGGGTAGACTGTGAATAAATCTGCTAATTGGATGGCAACACGTGTAGGAGAAAGAGGTCCAAAACTCATCTTGTCAAACATGGCTCTTGGCATCACATTTATCGAAGCTCCAAGATCAAGCATCTCCTTGGGTATTGACGTAGTACCAATCGTGCATGGAATAGCGAACATGCCTGGATTCCTTTTCTTGGTCGGGATCTGGGAATTCATTAGGGCTGACACATTCTCCACATGAAAACGGGCATTATCTGGGTACTTTGTCTTCTTTTGGCACATCTCTCGCAAAAAATTTGCGCATTTAGGCATAGATTGCAATGCCATCAACAACGGTAGGTTGATCTCCACCTTCTTGAACACCTCCATCATGTCCTCCAACTCCCTTTGATCATGATCGTGGGCAAAACATCTGGGATATGGGATTTTGGCCTTGGTAGTGCGAGGAACGGTCCTCTTGGCCAAAGCCTCTACTTCTTTTTCAGCCTGCAAAGATTCCAGCATCATGTCATCTTTGTCAATTCCCAGTTTAGATCTCTCCATCTTTACGTAATCAAACAAGGCTTCATCCTCCTCATTATCAAAGACTGGGTTCTTGTTGGCCTTTATCCCTTCTTCACACTTTGCCTTTAACTCCTCGTAGATGTCATTGATATCTCCTGAACTCATTTTAGTTTCCTCTACTCGAGTTGGTTCCTTAGGTTGGGTCCTGGGCAACATCTCTGGCAAATTCTTCCCACTGCGCAACGTTACAGCATTGACTTGCTCCTTGTTGACCTCTACCTGAGCAGGAAGTTTGCATGGCTTGTCTTCTACCAACCTTGACAAGGTTTGGTTGATATGAGTCAGTTGAGCTTGAAGGTTGTTGGACTGTCCTCGACTTTCTAGTTGGAAGTTCTCGAAGTCTCTCCTCAGCCTTTGGTTCTCGTTGGTAAACCTTTCAATGGTCTCCTTCATGAATTCCGTCTTTGCTGGTTCTCGATGTGGAGGTACATAATTATTTTGATGTTGAGGTTGTTGTTGAGGTGGAGGCACATATTGATGTTGTTGCCCAACAGGCTGCTGCGGTTGTTGGTGGGCAGGAGGTATCTGATAGTGGTTGTTGCCATACCTCAGGTTCTCGTGCTGATTCTGCCTATAACCATAGTTTTTGCCATAGTTGTTGTTATTGCCATACTGGAACCTTTATTGCCCACCGCCTTGCTGGTTCTGACCTATTGCCTTCACCTTTTCTCCTTCTTCCATGAACCAACTGGACATTCTGAGGTGACATGTGATGTTGCCTGGCATACTTCACATCTCTTCACATCTCTTTGAACATCCTTGCCATTGACCTGCTTCTTCAAATCCTCCATCTGGCCAGACTTCTTGGTCATGAAGTCTTTCATGGTGCTGACCAAGTTGTCTTGGTTGCCCTTGCTGCCTTCGTACCCCCCTCTTAGGATATCATCTTCATCTCGGGATTGCTCAGCCATGGCTGCTATCTTCTTGAACACTTCAGATTGTAGTTGATCGACTATGGCTTCTTCACACGCTGCAATGATGTATTTTCTCTCTGATGCCCTTAATCCCTTCAAAAAATATTCGATCAAATCGATATCCTAAATCCGATGTTGAGGACATCTTACCAACAACTTCTTGAACCTTTCATAGTAGTCATATAATGACTCACTTCCCCCCATCCTGATCGATGAAATAGCATTCCTCCCACTTTGTATCCGGCCAACGGGTATGTATTTGTCAAGAAAGGCCTGCTGCATCTTGTTCCATGTATCAATGCTTCCCTCTGGCAAGGTGTAAAGCCACTCACGTGCCTCGTCAAGAAGTGAGAACGGGAATGTGAGCAACCTTACGTAGTCAGGAAAGCTGTCTTGGGCAGCATCTTGGTTCCTCATAACTTCAGCATCGTTCCTAACAACTTGTCCTTGTCTATCCCCATTGTTCCTGGTAGTAGTAGTGGCATTGTTCCTTACTGTGCTAATTGCTATCTCAAAGTTTTGAAGATGAGTTTGGGGGTCTTCTCCAGGATGGTCACTGAACTTGGGCAGTACGTGTATCAGCGAGTGTTTGAGCTCCCAATTGCCACTGATGGTGGGCAACTGGATACTTGATGGTCGGATTCCCTTGTTGTCAGGGAACATGATCTGACAGATGGTTCTCTCCGGTGTTCCTGCCATGATTGTTGATGTTTTTGCTTGTGAACTGGATGTTGACTTCTCACTGTCTGAACTGGCTGTTGAGCAAGATTCGACTTCTTGCTCAGTATCTTGATCGTCTGTCAAGCTCTGCAACTCTGAAGGTTCGTTGACGCCTTCTTTCAGATCTTTTTTCTTCTTGCGTTGTTCTGCTCGATTTCTCCTAGTTATCACCTCCGGGCAAGCACCGTGATCTTGTGGATCTTTGTCACTTCGTAGATGTGGCTTGGGCATAAACCGTGCTCACACACAAGCTAGAAGAACAAACTAGCTTAAAACCAAGTCCCCGGCAACGGCGCCAATTTGACGGAGCGCTGTCGTCACACACTTCGCACAAATAATATTTATAACACCTCTTGCCCAACAAGGTAGTAGTCAGCGGCAAGCGGGATCGTACCCAAGGGACTCGGCGTAATTTATTCTTCAGATGTTGCTCAACAAAAGGGTTTTGGTCACGAAGTATCTTAATAACCTGTACTCAACAAATAACAATATCAAATAACAAAAGAGTTTGGATTGGGTTTCGAATCCATGATCCTAATTACTCTTTACTCGTTCATCGGTGCAAAGATATTCAATTAACTAATTTTATCACTTGGTTTAAGGCAAAGATTAGTTAACACCCTAAGGTCACGAAGTCACGATGCTAACACACTTAACCTATGTCTAATCAATTTTACAGATCTTGACCAGAAGGCTAGATCTCCTCTCTTGATCAGCAAAGTCACGAAGACACTTCAGTAACGATGCTGCCCAACAGGCATTAAGAATAAATAGACCCAAGACAGCCATGAGGTAGGTCAATACCGACTGCTCTCCAACACCCTTTACCTTCTTGGGCACGAAAGATACTCTCGTGTTGATCCCAATTTCTGTTAATAACTTAATCTCAATATCTAGATGGTGATCAATCAACTTCAATATCAATTAAGTCTAGAATTAATCCTAAGTGTTTCGGGAACAAAATCAATTAACGAACTAACACAATTAGACCTCACAAGTTTGAACGAGTAATATAGAATCACTTCATCTACATCCAACCCAAACAATAAACTTAGCTAGACATAATATTAAATAAGAACACAAAGCAAATAAAGAAAAACATACTTAGCATAAATCTGGAAAGGGATTGCTGCCCAAAATCGTAGTCAGCAACCAGGGTCTTGGCTTCACGCCAACAACTAACTTAAAGCAGTAAAATACGAAATAAAAGTAAATTGCCCTTAGGACTTGTTTCTTACTCACTTTCTCTCAACCTAGAATGCAGAACTAATCTAAACTACTGAATTCAAAGAGCTCCCTTACATGATAGAGTCGGCCATATATATAGGCGATGAGATTCTAGGATTTAAGAAAGTTTCCTTGTTGAATAAGGATTCTTCCCATGCATATCATAACCTCCGCCCCTCTCTCTTTCCTTCGCATGCATGATCCTTCTTTCCTTGCATGGTAGATTTATTCCATGATTTGGCTCGGCTAGGATAAGGAAGAAAACATCCGATCCTTATCCTCTTCCTTGAAGGAAAAGAAATCTGCTGCTGCTGCTCGACTCTCATCTTGCCCTTCATCGTCTGCATCCTGAATTGCCTCCGGTCTTGACCACGATCCTGGCTCCTCCGAGTACTCTGTGTGTTGGCTTAAGGATATGGGAAGGTGCTTCCTGACTTGTAGAAAGGATGTTTCGATGTTGCCCAGCTACAAGCTTCCAGCCCTATGCCCATTCGCATCGTATCACCATCTCAACAACAGATTTTCCATCGGATTTGCCCAGCATCCACCTGTTCTTCCCCTGCACACTATCTCTCGACTTGCGTGTCCTCCCAGACACATAATGACTCGATAAAGACTAAAAACACAAGAAAGAAACAAGAAAAGATGGACACAAATATGGGTTCATCAGACTTACTTAATGGGCTTAGCCTCCAAGACCCATGAATTTCACCTCTATAAATACTCCTAGATAGCAAACTAGACGTATCTTTCAATAATTTTTAGCTTTCATAATCTTTTGAATCTTTTGCTCTTGTAATACTTAGCTTAGGGTTTACTTTATAGTTTTCTAGAGTTTGCCCCTTCGGGGGCAAACGATCTTTGTACTTTGTTTCCGACGATGTTGATGTCGTTCGGATTTATTTTAATTCAAGTTCTTTTTCTATTTCATTCGATCCTTTCTTGTTCTTTACTTTATGCCTAGGTAGTTATACGAATCTGTGCTTGGGCAAGACGACGCTGCATAAACATTAAATCTAAATGTTGAATTAGGCAAAGGGGAAAACTGTATATATGTGTGTTCCCGAGGCATTGGACAATGATTTCAAAGAAGTTCGGTGGCTACGGGTAACTCGGAAGGCCAACGAGCCCTGGGCACATACGGATTCCTACATCACAGGAGGGTTATCAAGTGTTGGTCGGACTTGCCTTATGTTCCTTGAGAGCGGCAAGAACGGGTTGTATGTCTTGGCCTAGACCTGCAAAGATGTGTCAATGCTGGAGTAAGTCGGAAAGAGATCCTCGATATCTCATGTTGCCGGAGTGGGCCCATCTAGAACCAAATGCTGCTTGACCAACATGCGCCTTATAAAGTGTTATGCTGGGGACTTTTGGGCAAGTAAGAGGATTGGCTAGGGTGTCCCTATCAAGACCTAAACTTAAGGATAAGCTGGGCGATCGTGGCTGTGGGCGTGACATTATGGGACCATGACGCGGTTTGCCTATAACCGCTGACACGCATACGCACCATATATCCTTGCATTGATGAAGACGTCTTGTTAATGTAGATTGACTCAACACCCAAACACATGTTTGTCTTTATCTTTTATTTTGTTTATCTTTTAGTTTAACTTTCATTTTCCTGTTTGGCCAAGATGTATCTGTGCAGAGCCCAAACCATTAGTGACACCCTGACCAAGAGAAAGCTACACCAACTCCTCGTGGGATCGACCCTATACTTACTGCTAACTGTTCGTAGCTGTGGGCATAGGAAAATTATAAATGTATTTTGCACGTGATTCAAACGACGGTTACGTCACTTATCTATTTCCTTCTTTTGAGCTTTGCACGCTTCATTCTTTTTCTTTGCAAGAAATGAACAAAACTCCAACAGCAACCGCTGTCGATTCATACTTGGCCATCTTATTTTGATTTTTTCTTTTCAAATTTTGACTGCATTGATCTTTCTCCTTTCTCCCTTCTTTTGTTGTTGTTTTGTGCAGATCCATCATGGTTTACTTCGAGGATATCATCGAAGGCAAGAAGACTTACTTACTTACCTTGGACAACGAGTGGCAACATACCGAGAAAGGGACTTGCTTCATTAATGCCAAGGCTATTGTGCAAATTTATTACTTACCTTAGAGAACGAGTGACAAGAAGAAGTATGATTGATGAAAAGCTTTCATGGGGAAGAAGCACGGAGTTCGTTGGACAAGCTCATTACTTCAAAAACTACTGAGAGTGGACCGATGATGTACTTAGCCGTTGTAGAGATGACTTTCGCACAACCGGGCTTTACGATGCTGTATATACTTCACTTTTTGCTTATGATCGAAACACGGAAGTCATCAAGGCTTTTTACGAGTCTTGGTGCCCTTTTACCAATACTTTACTTACTTCTTCTGGCGAGCTTTGAATCTCACTTTGGGACTTACATACTTTGTCCGAACTTCCCATGAATGGCATGCTTTACGATGAGGTGATTCCGTGCGCAGAAGAGTTGCTTGGTGTCGATGGAGGAAGAAGATCTCGTATCCCAGCAAGTTGCAAACAATTACTACTAGCTATCATATACTTCGGAGCAAGAACTTACTTCATATACTTCGGAGCAAGCACTTACCTCATTTACTTCGGAGCAAACACTTACTTCATATACTTTGGAGCAAGCACTTACTTCATAGCAACCATATACTTCAGAGTAAGGGGAGAACTTTCTATAATTCCATCATTTCAGCTTCGGTAGAGAAGTAGATCCAATTTCGGTCGAGGAATAACATCAAGCATCAAAGGCCTCCAAAAAGAATCAAAGGAAAAGATGTGATCAAGGGCATGCGGCATAGAATCTTACTCAAAAAGGCCTCATTCACGAAGATAGGTGTTAGAGATCATCAAAGGGAGGAAACTTATCCGGCCACTTACCTTGCTTATTGGTTAAGTACTTTCGTAGTTTTCCTTTTGATACACACTTATGCAATGAATTACTTGTTTCCTTTTCTTCTCTTGTTTTTTGTCATTCATGGATGTCGTCTTTTTATCTTGAATACTTGTTGCAATTTGAATTTCAATTAACTGTAATCATTCAATTTGAAGGAAAACATAAAACATAATTGACTTAAAAGCATGACTGAACTTAGAATCTATCCAAGTTGTCTACGGACCTCTTTATATAAAAAAGGATCAAGTCAAAACGTAGTTCAAGAAGTAAAACTAATTGGAGTTTTAAGGGGGGAGCCGTACACAGTTTGTACTCATGCGGACCGAGTGACTATTTATTTAACCACTATATAGACAAAGTGGAGTAAATAACAGTTTAACCACATAACTTTACCTTTTGGTGGGATAATTAAGTTTAGCCACATTAACTTAACTCTTGGTGGAGAAGTTAGCAGTTTAACCACGTACACTTTCATTGGTGAGTGCCTTTACACAGTTTATACTCATGCAGGCCAGGAGTAACATGCAGTTTAAGCTCGTGCTTCATGGAGCGGACTTCTTTCTCTTTCTCTTGGTTTTCTGCTTTTCTCATTTTTTGTGTTATTTTATTTTATTTCTAATTTTTTTGTTTTTTTTACAGGTACACTTCCACCCTTCAAGCATAGTAGCAGTTCAAGAACTTCCCATTGATCGGACCAACGTTAATATTGTCTTCAGAGATCAACTTATAGGCATTGTTGGTGTATACTTCTTTGACAACATAAGGACCATCCCATCTAGACACAAACTTATTCCCAACACGATGAGTGGTGATAATCGGCCTCCTCACAGCTAGCACTAAGTCTCCAACTTGAAAAGAGTGCAACCGCACATTCTTATTGAAAGACTTTAAGAGACGAGCTTGATAACATTCCAAACTTTGTTGAGCTTCCAATCGTTTTTCATCCAAGGCTTCCAACTCCTCAAGCCGTAGGCGAGCATTATCCTCTTCAGTCAAACCCTCTTGGATAACAATCCGCATCGAAGGAATTTGTTGCTCTAGGGAATTCACAGCTTCGACACCATACATCAAGGAATAAGGGGTTGCTTGTGTTGGAGTTCTATATGTCGTTCTATACACCCATAATGCTTCTCCAATCTTCTCATGCCAATCGCGCTTTGTCTTTGCAACAACTTTGTTCAACAAATTGCACAAAGTCTTATTGAAAGCCTCAGCCATTCCATTAGCTGGCGCGTTGTACATGGATGACTTCATTTGCTTAAATCCAAACTTCTCATGGAGCTTATCAATGAAGGAATTGCTGAAATTCCGTCCATTATCAATGATGATGTATCGAGAAATCCAATGGCGATAGATAATATGACCTTTGATGAAATCAGCAACATTCTCCTTCTTCACTTCTTTCAAAGGAATTACTTCAGCCCACTTGGAGAAGTAATCCATTGCAGCCAAGATATATAGATGCCCCCTTGATGAAATTGTCAAAGGTCCAACGACATCCATGCCCCAAGCATCAAAAGGTCAAGACACAATCGTGGGGTGTAGTGGCTCGGGCGGTTGATGAATGTGATTTGCATGAAACTGACAAGGTTGATATCTTCGAGCATACTCCATGCAGTCATTCACCATGGTTGGCCAATAGTAACCCATCCTCTTGATTCGAAAGTGCAATTTTGGACCGGACTGATGAGCACCGCAAACTCCAGAATGCGCTTCCTCCATGGCTTTTGCAGCTTCTTTCTTACCCAAACATCTTAAGAAGATTCCATCAAATGAGCGTCTATAAAGTATGCCTTTAAAGTAGATAAAATGAGCAGCACGACGACGAACATCTACTCTTCTATGCGGATCACTTGGCAACTTCTCATACTTTAAATAATCAACCAATACTTGGCGCCAATCTTCTTCGTCTATCTCGAAGACCTCAACAACATTGCTTTCATTATTTTCTTCTTCAAAGATAGGCGGAACAACCCAACTTTGGCAGGCCGGCACAAAAATCTTATCTTCAGACATAGCAATTGTAGAAGCAAGTTTGGCTAATGTGTCTGCTTGCTTATTTTCACTTCTTGGTACATGTCCAATCTCCACGTCTCCAAGCCATGCGAGGATTATTTGGGCGTACTTGACATATGGAAGCAACTCTGTCTTCTTCACTTCGTACAATCCTAGTTTTAGTTTATCACCAACTTGGAATCACCATACACTTTCATGTGTAGTCTCTTTGCATCCACCACCATCTACAAACCAAGGATGAGCGTTTGATATTCCGCAACATTATTGGAGCAATTTTCAGTCAAAGTAAAAGAATATGGCAATACTTCTCTTTCGGGTGTGACAAACACCACTCCGGCACCGACTCCTTCTCTATGAGATGCTCTATCAAAATGCATCACCCAAGGAGAGCAAACATCAATCAAAAATGCATCTTCATTGGGGAGATCGTCAGTCAACTCCCATTCGGCAGGGATTGGATGATCAGCCAAGAAGTCTGCTAACACTTGTCCTTTCACTGCTTTTTAGGGAACATACACAATCTCGAATTGTTGCAACTGTAAGTACCACCGTGCAAGTCTATCAGATAAGACAAGCTTAGACATCACATACTTCAATGGATTTGCCTTGGAGATAAGACGCACCGTATGAGCTTGAAATAATGCTTCAACTTTTGGATAGAGAATATCAAAGCCAGACATAACTTCTCGACCGGAGAATAATTTAGCTTGTTGGGCATCATCATCCTACTCAAGTAGTACAGGGCATTCTCCTTTCTTTCTTCATTTGTTTGCGCAAGTAATGCCCCCATAGAGCATTCTTGAGCGGCGAGATATAAGATCAATAGACGACCTGCAACAGGTGCAGCCAGAACAAGAGGTTTCATCAAATAAGTTTTGATACTTTTGAAGGCATTTCGGCACGACTCATCCCACTCGAATGGTATGCCCTTCTTCATGATCCAGCTAAAAGGTTGACACCTTCCAGCTAGGTTTGAGATGAACCTTCCCAGGTACGCTAATTTTCCTTGCAAACTTTTTAACTCATGAATATTTCGAGGTTCCGGCATCTTCACAATAACATCAATCTTGGCTTGCTCAATCTCAATACCTCGATGGTGGACGATAAAACCAAGAAATTTCTCGGACTTCACTCCGAATGCACACTTTAATGGATTCATCCTTAGCTCATATTTCCTAAGTCTTTCGAAGACTATCCTTAAGTCTTGGAGATGACCCTTTCTTGCTTTTGACTTTACAACCACATCGTCCACGTAACATTCAATGTTCTTGTGGAGCATGTCATCAAATATCTTTTGTATGACTCTTTGATAGGTAGCGCTAGCATCCTTCAATCCAAACGGCATTACAGTGTAGCAAAATATTCCTTTTGGAGTGCGAAACGCCGTCATTTCTTCGTCAGCCGGTGACATGCAAATTTGATTGTAACCAAAAAATCCATCCACAAAAGATAATATTTCATGTCCGGTTGCCGCATCAATCATCAGTTCGGCAATGGGTAGTGGAAAGTCATCTTTAGGGCATGCTTCGTTAAGATCTCTAAAGTCAACACAAACACGAATATGCCCATTCTTCTTCCTTACTGAAACGATGCTGGAGATCCATGTCGGGTACTTCACTTCCCAAATGAATCCAACCTCAATGAGTTTGTTTACTTCAGCTTCAATTAATGGGATCAACTCTGGTCAAAATCAACGTTGGGATTGCTTGACAGGTCGTGCCCCCTTCTTAATAGCTAAGTGATGAACAACTATCTTTGGATTCAATCGTGGCATCTCCTTATATGTCCATCCGAATATATCTTTGAATTCTTTCAAGAGCTCAACATATGCATGCTCCTCGTCAGGCATCAATGAAGCGCTGATGTAGGTAGGTCATGGATCATCAACAATACCTAAGTTGACTTCTTTCAATTCATTGACGGTGGACTTCACACCGTCTTTAAATTGTGGGGGCGCTATGTCCGCATCTTCTTCTTCAATGCTCCCTTCTTCACAAAGAGTAATGTGATTTGATGAGGCGACCTCTTCAATGATCTCTTCATTTCTTGGCACAGGGCTTTTGACGAAGCGCTGTCGTTACACTCTTCGCACAAATAATATTTATAAACACCTCTTGCCCAACAAGGTAGTAGTCAGCGGCAAGTGGGGTCGAACCTAAGGGACTCGGTGTAATCTACTCTTCTGGTAGAACTCAACAAAAGGGATTTTGATTATAACTCAATAACTTGTAACTCAACAAGTAAAAATATCAAGTAACAAAAGATGTTTGGATTGGGTTTCGAATTAATGATCCTAATTACT
The DNA here is from genome assembly GCA_029490685.1 of Schizonepeta tenuifolia. Classification (NCBI taxonomy): domain Eukaryota; kingdom Viridiplantae; phylum Streptophyta; class Magnoliopsida; order Lamiales; family Lamiaceae; genus Schizonepeta; species Schizonepeta tenuifolia. The sequence continues at coordinate 67,560,801 of CM055958.1, read as the reverse complement.
CTTCACTCATTCATTGGTGCAAAGATATTCAATTAACTAATTTTATCACTCGGTTTAAGACAAAGATTAATTTATACCCTAAGGTTACGAAGTCACGATATAAACACACTTAGTCTATGTCTATCCAATTTTATAGATCTTGACTAGAAGGCAAGATCTCCTCTCTTAATCAACAAAGTCACGAAGACACTTCAGTAACAATGCTGCCCAACAGGCATTAAGAATAAACAGACCCAAGACAGTCAAGAGGAAGGTCAATACCGACTGCTCTCCAACACTCTTTACCTTCTTGGGCACGAAAGACACTCTCATGTTAAATCCCAATTCCTGTTAATGACTTAATCTCAATATCTAGATGGTGATCAATCATATATCAATATCAATTAAGTTTAGAATTAATCCTAAGTGTTTCGAGAACAAAATCTATTAACGAACTTAAACAATTAGACCTCACGAGTTTAGAACGAGTAATTAGAATCACTTCATCTACATCCAACCCAAACAATAAACTTTGCTAGACATAGTAATAAACGTAAACACAAAACATATAAAGAAAAACATACTTAGCATAAAATTGGAAATGGGTTGCTGCCCAAAAGCGTAGTCAGCAACCAAGGTCTTGACTTCACGCCAACAACTAAACTACTGCAGAAAATATAAAACGAACGTAAAAGTAAATTGCCCGTAGGACTTGTTTCTTCCTCCCTTCATCTCAAACTAAGAATGTAGAACTAAGAATAAAAATGGCACATAATACATAATGAGTCGGCCATATATATAGGCGATGAAAATTAGGGTTTAGGGAAGTTTCCTTGTTGATGAAGGACTCTTCCATGCATATCACATCCGCCCTTTCTCTCTCATGCATGCATGCACGATTCTCTTTTCTTGCTTGGTAGATATCTTCTGTGATTAGGCTCGGCTAGGATAAAGAAGGAATCTTTGATCCTTATCTTTTTCCTTGGAAGGAAAGAAATCTGCTGCTGGTCCGACTCGCATCTTGCCCTCTATGTCTGCATCCTGAATTGCTTCCTGTGTGGACCAAGATCCTGGCTCCTCCGAGTACTCTATCTGTTGGCTTCTAGGATATGGAGAGGTACTTCCTGACTTGTAGAATGGATATTTCGATGTTGCCCAGCTACAAGCTTCCAGCCCTATGCCCATTTGCATCGTATCACCATCTCAGCATCTCAACAACAGATTTTCCATCGGATTTGCCCAGCATCCCACCTGTTCTTCCCTGCACACCATCTCTCGACTTTGTGTCCTCCCAGACACACTTTGACTCGATAAATACTAAGAAACACAAGAAAAACACAAGAAAAGATGAACACAAATATGGGTTCATCAGCTTTGAAAATCTATGCGCATCCCTAACAACCTTTTTTATATCACTTACTCTAACAGCGCCGCTTCTAAGTAGACGAGCAATCTCTTGATGTAAATTGTTGTGAACAACTTGATTTTGAGCAGATTGACTTTGAGCACTTTCGATAGTGTAGTAAGAAGATGCCACACTTTCTCTATCTTCTTCATCATTCTTTTCGGGGACTTGTGTATGAATGATTGTCTTCATCTTGGCCTTCAACACATCTTCACATGACACGGTCAGTATAGTACTTCTTTTCATGTGAGACGGGACGATACTTCTCAACCTTTGGGTTGTTCCTTGCTTAGTTTTCTTGTCTTTGCCAAGTCTCTTGAAAACAGACACTCGTTTCGCCCATCCTTCTCATAACCTCTTGAAGGCTGATACCCTTTCAACTTTCTTCCTTTTGGGGAGACTTGATGTAGATGACACTTATCCTTCAAACATATGGTTAGCAATTGCCCTTTTGATCACAATACGAACTGGACCTCGCAAGACGAACCCCAAGTCTGCCTTAGTTCCTTGGACCATAGGGCCATCTTTCTTTCATACTTTCGAACTTGCCTTACATTCAGGATCATACTGGCTCATAAACTTCGAATTCTCCTTAGCTACTTCAGGGCTTATAAGTTCGCCATTCTCCGTAGTACTATCTTATTTTGGTCGAACAAATCCTCCAAATGATTGTTGAGTGGGTTTCATAGTATCGATCTTTGTCAAAGGCACGGTGAGCCCGTCCAAAGACTCCTTCTTAGTGAGTGACACCTCCTTCTCTTTTCTTTCAAGTCACTCTTGGCATTCAACTTGTGCTTCTTTTGGAGACTTTGGCTTTACCATGTAGTACTTTGCTTCGGCGAAGTATGATTCGGTTTTTGCAAAGGGCTTCTAATCACCAATCATTGTTTTTGCTGCACCATCTTGGTAATACTTGAAGCATTGATGCCATGTTGAGGGGATGACACCATATTCATGCAACCATGGTCGACCAAGGAGCATGTTGTACGAGGTCTTAACATAAATTACTTGGAATAATGCAGTTGATCTCATATCATCAATTAGTAAGTCCAACCTTATTGTCCCAAGAGCTCTTTGTCTTTCGTAATTGAAACCATGAATTAACAACTGACTGTTTGCTAGCTTCTCAACTTGGATTCCTAACTCCTTCAAAGTTCTCAATGGCAATATGTTTACCGCAGATCCTCCATCTATGAGAACTCTATTTACCCTTTGCTCATTAGTATAACAACTCACGAACAGAGATCAGTTATGAGGCTCGGATCTAAGCTGCAAATCTTTATTGGAAAATGCCACCATCAACACATCTTCCTTCTCTTGATTTACTACTCCACAAAAAGCTTCATTATCTTCTTCTATGCTTTCGGTATTGATGAGGTTTGCCCCGACATTGTCTTATTCGAGCGTTAGCTTTCATTGTCTAGTAATCATAACCTTGTAATTGAAGATGAAGTAATCATATATGGGATGACCTACTAGTCGATGGTACTTGCAATATTTTGGATCATTAGTTTGTCCCGCTTCATTCGGTCGCTTCATTTCAGGCAGTTCAATAAGTCCCTCCTTGATTAAGTCATCAATTATGCTAGAGACATATGAATCCAAGAAAGGATACTTCTTTTGCTGTTACTCTTTCAGAGTCGGCCTCCTTTGCCCCATGTCTTGAAAAGTATTCGACTTATCTTCCTTGTTGACTTCTTTCCTTGAAAACTTAACAGAAATTGCTTTCACCGCCATTGATTCTTTCTTTTGAACTTTGTCAAAAGAGTTGCCTCCTTTCTTGAATTCTTGTTTTTCTTTAAACCTACGAGGTTCTTGAAATGGCGGTCCTCCAACTCCATTTGATGGCATGCTCAACTCCATATCATGTGCTCTTGTAGCTAATTCCTTGAATGTCTTAGGTTGAATTCCACGTTGAATATATTGCATGCCCCAATGTATCCCTTGAATACACATTTCAATGGCAGATGACTCGAACAATCGATCTTTGCAGTTAAAACAAAGGTTCTTCCATCTATTGATGTAGTCAATCACTAGCTCATCTTTGAACTGTCGGGAACTTGTGAGCTCCACTATGCTGATCGTCCTTCTAGTGCTATAGAATCGATTGAGAAACTCGTGTTCAAGCTACTCCCAATGATCGATTGAGTTCGGCTCTAAATCCGTGTACCAATTAAAAGCATTTCCTTTAAGTGAGCGAACAAACTGCTTCACTAAATGATCTCCAAAGGTGCCGGCATTGTTGCAAGTTTCGATGAAGTGAGCTATGTGTTGCTTCGGATTACCCTTTCCATCAAATTACTAGAATTTGGGAGGCTGATAACCAAGAGGCATCATTAAGTTATCGATCCTTTGAGTATATGGTTTTGAGGAAACCAACGAAAACTTGGAACTCCTATCGAACTTGTATTTTATGGTCCCTTCAATGAGCTGCTTGACTTGTTCAATTGAGATGAGACTGCCTGAAGCGGATTTAGACTCTTTATCATCTGACTGCTTCTCTTTACGTCCTTAAGATGTATCATCCTCATCCTCTTCTTCATCTTCCTAATCTTTCTCTTTATTTTCATCATCATGCTTGAATACCCCTTTTCCTTTTACAAGCTTTAAGATCATAGCATCTTGTTTGGTCATACACTTGTTCATAGCCTCCATCATTGTCATTAGACTTACCATCTGCTCCTCTAAACCCGTAGTATTGGTTGTCATAACAGAAACCTCAGATAAGTAATTTTCCGCCGAGCGGTCTTTGAGTAATTCAGAACCATCACTTGCGTCATCACCATCTTCCTTGACGTGTGGCTCTTTCTCCGTGGCGAAAGTTGACTTGGCAGCTTTGGCAGCTTCCGCAGCTTCTTGCAACTTCTTAGCTTTGCTTCGTGTCATCATGCCGCCTTCCTCCATGGGGTTCTCTGAAGTGAAGTCATTAGCATCTTTTAAAGGTTTTTTTCGAAAAAAAGTCACTAACATCCTTAGCTTTTGGAGACATTCTTCAAGATTTGGGGAAGAGTTGAGATGAGAGGTGAGAGGTCGTGCCAAAATTTGTAAACACAAATTTATGTATTTATAAAAAACACAATAAATCGTGTACAAAAAAATATTTGCGGTTTTGAAGTAAAATGCGGGTTGCGTTCTCTATATTTCTCCTCTGATTCGCCTCTTCAACTTGTTCTTGAAAGATATTCAAACAACTTCCGGGATCTTCTGAAATTTAGCCTCCTTCATCTTGATCGGATTTAAAGTTTGGACTTATAACGTTAATCCGGAGGGCCGACGCCTTGTTTCTGGATTAAATGCTGACTTGGAACGCTTTTGGTGAAGAACTCCTTGAACTCCACGAAGAACGCCTTGAATGCCGCGAAGAACACATTGAATATTGTAGATAATTCTCCTACAACTCTTGAGCTCTTCAATATGATTTGTGGTGTCCTTTGAACTCTCTAATCACCCTTATTTATAGGTAAAAATGGAGTGGACTTGGTGGGTTTTTGAACTTCAAAACGGGCTTTAGGGCTGAGGTGGCACAATTCTATTGGCTCCTCCATTTTAGTAATTATCTCCATTAAATCTTTGACTTAATGACCAAGAAATTGACACTTGTCAATTTCTAATTGGTCAAAAATCTCCATCTTTTAAATATCAATTTATACTAATTTAATTTAGGATTTATCTTTAAGAAAATTCCTAAACTATAAATAAATTATAAAATTAATATTATTTATTAATTTTTATGTGTCTACATGTAATATCCCGGATATTTTCTTCCGTCGCGAAAATAAAAATTTTCGTTCTAATTAAGGCTTTGCACTTCTAAGTTAAAGAAATTCAATTATAAGAATAACGGTGAAACCCGTTTCTGAAAATAAATTCCAGAAGTCGTTCAACCGACTACTGTATTAGGGTGTTCGCGTCCGATAGAATTTTCGTTCGAGAACTCAGATCGAAAACCGTCTGACTTTACATTCACTTATTTTACGATACGAGTTCAATGTTAAAAGTCAGTTTTATTTATTTTTCCCGGCGAAATTTGGACTGTCACGTCTTGACTTTTTAAATTTTTTTCGGGAAACTAATCGTCCTTTTCGACTAAGTAAAATATTCCGGAACTAATGGTCGTATCCATTTTTGTCAATAATGTGTCCGTCTAATAAAGTAATTGTTCGTTTTTAGTGTAATGCCCCGTAAATTCCTTACGTTCTAAAAATTTTAAAGTCAATTAAATAAATGGCTTTGCACGCCTAAATTTACAATTTTTGAATTCTAAGGCTAACGGTCGAATCCGTTATTAAAAATAAATTGCAGAAGTCAGCTATACGACTACTGTATTTAGGGATAGCGCGTACGAAAAGTTCTTAGTTCGTAAACTAAGAACGGAAAACCGTCTAATTTTACAATCACGAAATTGCGATACGAACACGCCGAGAAAGTTTATTTTTTTATGTTTTTCCGGACGAAACTCGGACTATGTCGTCCCGAGTTTTTGTCAAAATAAATTTTGTAAATTTTTTTTCCAATTAAGTTCATACGTTAGAATTTTAGGTCAAATCGAATCGCGACGATTTTTGTACCGAGCAACGTTTTTCGTCGTTCGATTTCCGTAACGTCGGATCGTGCCGGAAAAACCCGTAACCCTCCTAATTCCATCATGGCAGCCGACACATCATCTCCCTAGGTAGAAGACATGCATGTTTGACCATGTCTAATAATAGTCTAACCCTTTTTGTATAAGTCCTCGTTAGAGGAAAAAGTAATATTCTTTTTGGGTGTATATATATATGACCCGAAAGAGGGTTTTTAATCAAGCAAATTTCTTATGAATCGAGTAATTAAAAATTAGAATGTTAAATGAACTCGTATGACGAGGAAATGAGTTTAACTCGAAAGTTAAAAGATTAATGAAGTGATATCAAAGCTATGTTTGATATGTTGTTCCATGAATTTGATTAAGTCGAAAACGAACTAGTAAGTACTAAGTAAAGGAAACTAATAAGAATTTTCAATTCTTCTCTAGACTAAAGAAAATGCCGCCGAGAAATGTTAACAACATGAGAGGTCGAAGACCTGGAAGGCCGAGAGGACGTGGTGGACGTCAGCCAGAAAATAACCAAGAACAGGAATATGAACGGAATATCACTCCATCCCCATCTCCACCCCCGTCACCATCATCACCACCTCCACCACCTCCCCGTAGAGATATTGAGGATCTTTTCCTCAAAAGGAACCCTCCAATGTTCAATAGAACTGGAAGCCCTAGCGATGCTGAGCTATGGGTGAGGTCGACTGAGAAAATTTTCAAACTTCTCAGATGCACTGATGAGGAGAGAATGTTGTGTGTCACTTTCCAACTGACGGGATCGGCAGATTACTGGTGGGAGGCAAGACAGAAGGTGATACCTGCTGAGCATCTGGCTCGTTTTTCGTGGGAAGAGTTTAAGGAGATTTTCTTTGATAAGTACGTCCCCAAGACGTATAGGGCACAGAAAGAGGCCGAATTTTATAATCTGAAGCAGGGAAAGCTAACTGTGACGGAATATGACGTCAAGTTCTGCGAGTTGATGAGGTATGCGCCGACATTGGTCGACACTGAAGAGAAGTTATCAAAGAAATTTCAGGGAGGTTTACGTCATGAATTGGGAATCGCTTTGAATAGTCATGGAGGACTAGGTTATTCAGACATATTGGGAAGAGCACTGGAAATGGAGGCCGTCGTGCCCGACGAGAAAAAAATTGTACCAACTGCGTCAGCACCAGCGCAGAATCAGAATCGAGGCTACTACAACAACAACAGCAGCAACTGCCAAGGGAAGAGAAAATGGAACGGAGGAGGTAGCGGAGGATACAATCAAGGAGGACAGAAAAGAAGTTATCAGCAGCCTGCCAACAACAACAACAATGGCAAGAGGCCGTGGCAGGGAAACAACCAATCGGGGTTGTTCATTCAAGGGAACAGGCAAAACTCGCCGTGGAAGGGTAATAATCAATTGAACCAGCCACAAGGGCAACAGAGGAATTTTAACCAGGGAGCGAATAACCCAGGGAGGGTTACCATCCCTGTCTGCCCGAAGTGCAACCGAGCCCATCCTGGAGTCTGTCAGATAAGCACCCCTAACTGTTTCAACTGTGGACAGAAGGGGCACATGAAAAAGGACTGCCCTAAACCGCTTCAAGCAGTACCCCTCCGAGCCATCCAAGCACAGCCGCAGCAGCCGCCTATGAATCAGCAGCAGTTTCAGCAGCAACAGAATGCGAGGGCATGCGCTATCAAACAAAGCGGTCAGCGCAAAGGAAAAGGCAATCTAGCAGGTATGGGAAAACTCCATAACATCCCCATTAAGATACTGTTTGATACTGGCGCATCGCATTCTTTCATTGCTGGCTCATGTGCCGATAACTTAGACATCAGACCTGTAAGAGCTGCACAATCTATGAGAGTAGCAACACCTTCAGGAAAGATCACTACTTCCACGCATGTTTGCTCTAATCTAGAACTAGAAATCGGAACTCATAAGGTTATAGCAAACAACCTAAATGTTATGATAATATGGGATGTAGATATAATCCTAGGAATGGGTTGGTTGTCAGAGAATTACGCTACGATTCTCTGCAACGAGAGAAAAATTTCTTTTCAGCCACCGGGTGAAGAACCGACCGAATTCCACAGAATTTCAATGGGTAGAGGCGTACCAATCATATCAGCCCTTCAAGCCACGAAACTCATGAAAAAGAAAGGTACCACAGCCTATCTTGTGTACCTAGTTGGAGAACCAGGAGCCGAGAAGACCATTCGGGACGTAAAAGTCGTGAACAAATATGAAGATGTTTTTCCGGAAGTGCTACCGCGATTGCCACCAGATCGTCATGTGGACTTCACGATCGATTTAGAACCAGGAGCAGCTCCTAAGTCTAAAGCCCCTTACAGAATGGCACCGAAGGAACTGGAAGAGCTCAAAATCCAGTTACAGGAATTACTAGACCTTGGTTTTATCAGGCCAAGCGTTTCACCTTGGGGAGCACCCGTGCTTTTTGTTAGGAAAAAGGACGGATCGATGAGAATGTCCATCGATTACCGAGAACTGAACAAGATCACTCTCAAGAATAAATATCCTTTGCCAAGGATCGAGGATCTGTTCGATCAGCTTAAGGGTGCAGGAGTCTTCTCCAAGATAGATTTGAGGTCAGAGTATCATCAGCTCAAGATTAAACCTGAGGACGTACCGAAGACCGCTTTTAGAACTTGATATGGCCACTACGAATTTTTAGTGATGCCATTTGGTTTAACCAACGCTCCAGCCGTATTCATGGACCTTATGAACAGAGTCTTCCACCCCTACTTGGACAAATTTGTTCTAGTATTCATCGACGACAACCTCATTTATTCTAAGAATGAGACGGAGCACGAGGAACATCTACGGATAGTGTTGGAGACACTAAGAGCTGAGAAACTCTACGCCAAATTCAGTAAATGCGAATTTTGGCTGAAGGAAGTAATGTTTTTTGGACACATAGTATCGACAGAAGGAATCAAGGTGGATCCAGCCATAGTAGAAGCAGTGCATAACTGGAAGGCACCAACAAGTCAGAATGAGATCAGAAGTTTCTTGGGATTAGCTGGTTATTACAGAAGGTTTATCGAGGGATTCTCTACGATCGCTCGCCCGATGATGCAGCTACTCAGGAAGGATACCAAGTTTAAGTGGACGGATGAGTGCGAGAAGAGTTTCCAAACTCTTAAGGAAAAGTTAACTACAGCGCCAGTACTAGCACTTCCAGACACGAACAAGGAATATGTGGTTTATACTGACGAATCGAAAAATGGATTAGGTTGTGTCTTGATGCAAGACGGACGAGTGATAGCTTATGCTTCACGACAACTTCGACCCCACGAAGTTGAGTACCCAACCCACGATTTAGAACTTGCAGCCGTAGTCCATGCGCTAAAGATTTAGAGACACCATCTCTATGGTGTAAGAGTTGAGATATTCACCGATCACAAGAGCCTGAAGTACTTTTTCATGCAAAAAGAACTAAACATGAGACAAAGACAATGGCTCGAATTAGTCAAAGATTATGACTGTGGAATTAACTACCATCCAGGAAAGGCTAATGTGGTAGCAGACGCATTGAGTCGCAAGGCTCCAACGAAATTAGAATGTCTTTTCGTAGAAGAAGAAACCTTAATACGAGAATTCGAGAAGATGGATATCATAGTGCTTGACACGCCAGCAACGATAACAAGTCAAATAGTAGCATTAGAAGCTACACCAGATTTGAGAGAAAGGATCATTAGTGCTCAGAGAAAAGACGAGTCAATGGAAAAGTTACGAGTAAGGATAAGGACAGATAAGCCAAAAGGATATTCTGAGGCTCCAGACAATGCAATACTTTATGAAGACAGGATTTGTATTCCCGACAACAACAGCGAATTGAAGAACGAAATCTTGAGTGAGGCTCACGATACGCCTTACACAGCACATCCGGGAAGTACGAAAATGTACCAGGATTTGAGAAGAAACTTTTTGTGGAACGGAATGAAACGAGACGTTGCCTCGTTTATAGAAAGATGCCTAGCATGTCAACAAGTTAAGGCTTTACACCGACGACCGTATGGATTGCTACAACCGTTGGATGTCCCAGATTGGAAATGGAAAGGCATAGCTATGGACTTTATCACAGGCTTGCCTAAGTCGAGAAGAGGAAACACAACAATTTGGGTGATAATTGATAGACTTACGAAGTCAGCTCACTTCTTACCGATAAGACTACATATGGATCAGAGAGACTGGCTCAGTTGTATGTCAGAGAGATTGTACGTCTGCATGGAATACCGAAGGTCATAATATCAGACAGAGATGCTAAGTTTACCTCGAGATTTTGGATTACGATGCAGAAAGAGTTGGGAATAGAGCTTAATTTCAGTACAGCTTTTCACCCACAGACAAATGGACAGTCAGAGAGAACGATTCAGATTTTGGTCGATATGTTAAGAACAGTGGTTTTGGACCGAGGCACGAATTGGGAAGAAATTCTACAGTTAGTCGAATTCGCCTACAACAACAGCTATCAGGCCACGATAGGAATGACACTGTTTGAGGCTTTGTATGGGAGAAAGTGTAGATCACCGCTTTATTGGGACGAAGTAGGTGAGAGAAAGAACCTAGGCCCAGATTTGATCAATGAGATGATTGAAATAGTTCGACAGATTCGAGATAGAATGAAAGAGGCCCAGAGCCGACAGAAGTCGTATGCCGACGATCGTCGAACCAACCTTGAGTTTGAAATAGGAGATAAAGTTTTTCTTAAGATATCCCCGACCAAAGGAATTCTTAGGTTCGGAGTAAAGGGTAAGTTAAGACCCAGGTTTATAGGACCTTATGAAATCCTTGAGAGAATAGGATCAGTCGCGTATAGATTGGCCTTACCGCCAAGTTTAGGAAGCGTTCATAACGTTTTTCACGTTTCTCAATTGAGAAAATATGTTTACGATCCTAAGCACGTTATTAGTCAGCAAGATGTAGTTCTTGAATCTGATCTAAGCTATGAAGAAAAGCCGATATCGATCTTGGATAGAAAAGTTCAAGAATTAAGAACCAAATCGATACCAATAGTTAAAGTGCTATGGAACCATCACGGGCAAGAAGAAGCCACGTGGGAACTCGAGGAGAAGATGAAGGAGCGGTATCCTCATCTTTTTGCAGAAGGTAAGCAAATTTCGGGACGAAATTTTTCGTAAGGGGGGTAGGATGTAATGCCCCGTAAATTCCTTACGTTCTAAAAATTTTAAAGTTAATTAAATAAATGGCTTTACACGCCTAAATTTACAATTTTTGAATTCTAAGGCTAACGGTCGAATCCGTTATTAAAAATAAATTGCAGAAGTCAGCTATACGACTACTGTATTTAGGGATAGCGCGTACGAAAAGTTCTTAGTTCGTAAACTAAGAACGGAAAACCGTCTAATTTTACAATCACGAAATTGCGATACGAACACGCCGAGAAAGTTTGTTTTTTTATGTTTTTCCGGACGAAACTCGGACTATGTCGTCCCGAGTTTTTGTCAAAATAAATTTTGTAAATTTATTTTTTTTTCCAATTAAGTTCATACGTTAGAATTTTAGGTCAAATCGAATCGCGACGATTTTTGTACCGAGCAACGTTTTTCGTCGTTCGATTTCCGTAACATCGGATCGCGCCGGAAAAACCCGTAACCCTCCTAATTCCATCATGGCAGCCGACACATCATCTCCCTAGGTGGAAGACATGCATGTTTGACCATGTCTAAGTTAATGACACCTAAATCTACACTTTCCATACTTTCAACCTTTCATCATGGCCAACACTTGAACAAAACAATTTCCTCTCATCTCTCTCTCACTCTCTCGGCAGCTCTCTCTCATCTCTCCATCTTCATCTTCTTCATTCCTTCCATCCACCATTGAAGACACCTCCAAGAGCTTGAAGAAGAACACAAATCACCATCCATCCATTCAAACTCTACACTTCTTTCTTTGATTCTCAAGGTATTTCTCTTCTCCACAATTCTATCCAATTGGATTCTTTTTCTTTTTCTTTTCTTCTTGATCGAAATTTTGGAGTATTAGGATAGATGTTTTGATCTTGGAGTAATGAAATTAGATGTATTAGATATGATAATTAGGGAATAAAATGGAACAAAAATAAGAACTCTAAATCCTGTGTTAATACCGAAAAAATTAGGCATGTTGTAGGATTTTTAATTTTTCTTCTTTTGATGATTGATTCTTGTTTAATATGTAATGCCCCGTAAATTCCTTACGTTCTAAATTTTTTTTTTTAAAGTTAAACCAAACAAATGGCTTTGCACGCCTAAGTTTACAATTTTTGAATTCTAAGGCTAACGGTCGAATCCGTTATTAAAAATAAATTACAGAAGTCAGCTAGACGACTACTGTATTTAGGGTTAGCGCGTACGAAAAGTTTTTAGTTCGTAATCTTAGAACGGAAAAACAGTCTAATTTTGCAATCACGAAATTGCAATACGAACACACCCGAGAAAGTTCGTTTTTATTTTTTTCCGGACGAAACTCGGACTATGTCGTCCCGAGTTTTTGTCAAAATAATTTTTGTAAATTTATTTTCTAATTAAGTTCATACGTTAAAATTTGTAAGTCAAATCGAATCGTGACGATTTTGTACCGAGCAACGTTTTTCGTCGTTCGTTTTTCCGTAACGTCGGATCGTGCCGGAAAAACCCGTAATCCTTTAATTTTTCTCCATGCAGCCACCACATCATCCTCATTAGGTGTAAATATGCATGTTGACTTTGTTAATTACATGACACCTAAACCTTACTTTTCATGTCTTTCAAACCTATCATCATAACAACACTTAGACAAAACCAAATTTCCTCTCATCTCTCACACTCTCTCGGCAACTCTCTCTCTCTCTCCCTCAAACTTCATCTTCTCCACTTCTCCATTCTCCATTGAAGCCTTCTCCAAGAACAAGAAGAAATCATACAAGCCATCAATCCATCCATTCAATCTCTTAAGTTCTTCTTTATTTCTTAAGGTATTTCTATCCTCCACTTTTCTATCCATTTGAATTTCTTTTTCTTTTCTTTTCTTCTTGATCGAAAATTTAAGGTCTTGGAATGGATGTTTTGATCTTAGAATAATGAAATTGGATGTATTAGATATGATAATTAGGGATTAAAATGGAACAAAAACAAGAACCCTAAAACCTATTGTTAATGCCGAAATTTTTAGACATATTGTAGGATTTCTGTTTTTCTTCTTTTGATCATGGATTCATGCTTAGTAGATATTTAATTAGTAATTAGAATTAAAAAGAATTGAAAGCCCTATGTGTTGTGAATTTTCAATTAGGGTTTTTGAATTGAATTTGGGGATTTTTGTATGTTAGTTGATTTTGGAATTGCAATTGATTAATGATTGTTAATAGGTTGATTAGTGAATATATGTTGTTAATTGGAGAAGAAAATCATCCCCTTAACATCTATATAAAACCAGAAATTTATAGAGTAATTAGGGGTTTACACATGTTCGATATAAGTGATGATTTGTTAGTTGATTTATGTTGCAAATCATGTTAATTGATTATAGAATTTAATTGAGAATTTTCTAAAAATGTATAATGAAACATAAGAAATAAAGATCACTTTATAAACTGAGTTATAATGATGTTATGAGATGTTTGCATGCATGAAAACGTTTCACGTTAGACGTAGTTTAACGTCGTGAAATTTGAATGAAACCCGACAACGTTGAAAAATCGCGTAAGAGACAAACATGTAGTTGTAACTAATAATCGAGAAGTCGGATGGGTTTTCTAAGTTGATATTATTATTTATAATGAAATTTAGAACATCTTTCTAGTTGACGTCATAAGCTTTCGAGTTGATATAATATGGGCTATAGTGATAATCGAGAACTAGAACACGTTTTGAAGTCTTTGTTGGTATAGTACTTGTTAGTTGAAATCCGACGTTAGAACGTCGTGCTTTTGAGCAAGTTGAGAAGGAGTTTGTCACGTACGGAAGTACGTGATGACTGCCTTGAGAGTCCAGTTTCTAAAAAAATGAATACGAGAGCTTAGAACGAACCTAAGACGTTATACGTCGAACCTTCAAGCAATTAGGGTTTTGTTCGGCAGTTTTGCGACCCTCGCCAGAAACTGTAATAACTTCCAGCTCGTTTATTGGATTTGTGATCCGTAAATTGGAGCGCGAACTAGACTTCCTAAGCTTTCTAATGGTACAGGGCTCACCCCCTGTTTCCAAATCCTCTGTCCTGGACAGCCTCCAGAGTTACTGGACTGTGCAGTGAGAATTCAGTTTCTTGTTTTCTAAGTTGTTTAGTTCACAACTTAGTTTCTTTTGATCGTTTAAGCCGTTTTTAATCTAACGAACATCTCTCTTCTGACCCTAGAGTCAAGTATAGGACCTTGAGTGATGAAAACCAGTCGAGATCTTATCTCTTATCCTTTTCTTTAAAGAAGTAATAGACGGGAAATTTCATAAAGCGTTTAATGAACTAAAATGTAAATCGCCTAAGTTGGTTTCTTTCCAACTTAGTTTCTTTTAATCTTTAAAGTCGTATTAAGATATCGACTACCTTCTCTACTGACCCGAGAGTCGAGTATGAGATCTTCCGAGTTCTAAACGAGATTGGTACGAGTCTCGTTTCCCGTTTAAGTAAAACGAATCTAGTAAGCGTGCAAATGCCTAAAGAATGAAACAACTAAAACTTTCTTCGATTCTCTTTCTTCGATTATCCTTTTACAACCCGTTTTTAAGAATGTTTATTTTACGATGAAGGAGGAAGCCAACTGTAGAGAAAGAACGGAAGATCCAAAGTTGGAAGCTTTTGCTTATAAGTTCTGTATTTACAAGGTGGGCTTTTATATACAAATAAAACGAGAAATGCTCGGAAAATCTTTCTTTATCGCTTTGATATCTGTGTTTTCAAAGTGATATTATGGCATGAACTGTTTTATGTTTTATGTGAGTTCTCTTGTACCTATCTGAGTCAACATTCATGTTTCCAGATTTAGAGTTAGTCTATTTTAGATTAACTAACGATCGGCTCTGAGTTAGCTGCTAAGTGCTTTCCAGAGTTAGTGCACTTTGTAACCTGTGGTGTATGTGATATCCTGTTGAGAGGTACCAGCCATGGTGAATTAGAATTGGTCAAGATTGAACGTAACATTAGTCAGAAAATGCTCGCGCGAGTGATTTATGAGAAAAGGTCAGAAAATGTTTAGTAGACACGGATTCTTTCAATAAAACTCCGATGTGCTACATTTATGAAATGCCATTTTTATCTATATTTATGATTATGATTTCGGCATCGTGCCCACTAAGTACGTTTGTACTTAGCCCTGCAATGTTTTTTCTAAATGTGCAGGTTGAAGCGATGGTGAGCGGCGACGGTTGATGTTGAGTTAAAGGATAGATGCTTAGTTAGAACCCTTCCGCTGCCAACTTTGAATTTCTTTTTGAGATGTATTTCTTTTGAACAATACTCAATAGTCTAAGTCTGTAATTATGATCTTAGCTTCTTTTGTACTTTTGTCGAGTAATCCTTAGGGATTAACTCTTTCTTATTTATGTTAAAGTCTTATTCATGGTTTAATGATGTCTTTTTCATGTATGTTTAGTCAATTAGCCCCCTTCTTCCCCGCTTCTTTAATCCAACCCCAGTCGCACCCCGGCTTCTGCCGTCCCTCGGGATTTGGGACTGTGACAGAGTGGTATCAGAGCAGTGTTCGTTTTCTGCTCTGCTTCTGAGTCAATCTTCTAGTATAAGTTAGTGTGAGTCATTCTTTCAAGTACGAGTCATTTCTTTAAGTAATATCATAAAGTGGTATTCGTATACAAGTCTTTCTCCGAGAAATAATATAGAGTATTCGTTTATACTCTATATCGAGTCTTCTTTCAAGTCATGAGACATGGTATTTGTGTATACTCTAGATCAGAGTCGTCTTTCCAAGTATGAGATAAGAGTTAGACTATGACGCTAAGATTGAGAACGTAGAAGTCAACTCAACCGCCCGCTACGTCGACTCAACGAGGAAAAGTGAAAGAATTTTATAATGAGATTTCTTTTAAATAAGGAAATTATGAGCAAGAATTCAATAAAATTTTTGAAGACGAGAATGAGTTGTGTTTTAAAAATGAGAATTTTATAGAAGTATAATTTTTATACTTACATGATTATGCGATAGTACAAGTACTATCTTATGTGAAAAAATATTTGCGCAATGATTTTTTTTTTTTTATGAAAAAGTATGCGGATACGAGAATATAGTCAGAATTTAGGGAATTTTCCCGGTTCAATGAGAACGTAGACGTGGAACTTAAGAACTTTCCGGTTCTTCAAGAACTTAGACGTTTTTAAGAAACGTTGTTTTGAAATGATTTCGAAAGGAGATCCCTAACGCGAGAAGGACTTCCTCTGATGAATGTCACGTGCGCTTAGTGACATGAGTAATGATTCGGCAAAGTCGAACTTGTCGTCTAAGAATTTCCTGCGAGGGAAAGGAAATAAAATAAATAAAAATAATTTAATAAATCGTGTTAGTAAAAGAAGGGAGCGATTAGACGTTCGAGAAGCTTTTGGCTTCGAGTTAAGAAAGATATGAACGAGACGACAACTGGAACTTAGTTTTCCAGGAAGTTATTTTTAAGTTATATTTCTTTTTCTTTTTATGGAATTAAATTCCATATTTTCGTCTTGAGCAACGACTACAATTAGTACGAATATCAAGAATCGTAAGTGATAAATTCTTTGAAAAATGGATGTTACTTTTGAATAAGTAACATGAACGAAGTGAAAATACTTTGTTTTAATAAGTGAAAATCGTTAAGAGTTAGTGAGTTAAGAAATAAAAGGAATAGAAGAATTAAAATGAGTAATAATATGGTGAAATGAAAGAATAAAAATAAAATCTTTAATTTTATGTGTATATATATGTTGTTGAGTGCAATTTCTTGAATTGCTAGAAGTCTTAATAAGTGGTTGACTTAAGTGTTGATGTTACAATTGAATAAGGGATATTCATTTTGTAATTTATGTTTTCGTTAAGATAAGTTATTTTTCTTTTCCCTACCTGTTACTGATCCGTGTTACCTTAAAACTTTTGTAGGATGGCTAGGACTAGTGTCACGGCTCGGAAGAGTCGACCGTTGGTAGAGTGCGAGCGCACCATAGTTGACATGCTGCAGGATGAGTACTACGAGTTTGAGGTAGACTACGGAGAAGAGGATGTGGGACAGATTGTCAGTAATTTTTCTTCGGCCTACTACCCAGTGAGACACCTGATCAGGGAGAGTCAGGCGATACTAGATTTGATCGTGCACTTACCGGCGAGTGGCGCGGATGGGCGCACCGTACAGCTTGGTACTTCTTGGGGATTTTCGGCGACGACACGGAGCCGACCGGCAACTACGCTGGATTCGCCCTGTGTGTGCACAGGCGTTTCTTTGAGAGCAGATATATGCTTCCCCTTCCTTTAGAGCCACACATCCCCTACAGTCACTTTCCAACCGAGACGGAGCTTGAGGAGCTTGACTTAGACCCGGAGTTCTTAGATTTGTTAGAGTTGTCACCAGACGGTGTACTGGAGGAGGAGCCTGAGACTGAGTTAGAGCAGCCAGAGGAGGACGAGGAGATGGTAGTTCCACCAGAGTTACCACCGGTTGAACAGCAGATTGAGGAGTTGATCCCAGGCCCAGGTTTTGTAGAGGTTGACGCTGAGACAGCCGCATTGTTAGGGTTGTCTTCACCGTTTGTGCCAGACGTTTGTGTTAGGGTCAGGGGACCGTTGGAGACGAGACTGTACAGAGAGGGGCCAGACTACCGAGACTACCGATAGATCGAATCGGAGCTTGCCGCCATGTTAGAGTTGCCTTCTCCACTTACGCCACTCGAGGAGATCTGCGCGAAATGGAGAGTAGCCCGAGAGCAGATGGAGGCAGGACCGTCCAGGGTCCGTTCTAGGGAGGAGTACGAGTCGGGTTTAGGTTCAGTTCCCGAGCACCTTCTTCCCCTGAAGAAGCGTGCGAGAAGGATCAGTGAAGACTA
Organism: Schizonepeta tenuifolia; assembly: GCA_029490685.1. Taxonomy (NCBI): domain Eukaryota; kingdom Viridiplantae; phylum Streptophyta; class Magnoliopsida; order Lamiales; family Lamiaceae; genus Schizonepeta; species Schizonepeta tenuifolia. Next base: position 67,542,834 of record CM055958.1, on the reverse strand, counting down.
CTTGATCTCCGACTTGGAGGAGACTGTTTCTGAGGCACCCTCACCTACCTTGCTTACACTTGACGACGGTTCTACTCTTAGGGTGGACCAGGCACTCGAGTTGGTTTTTGGTTCGGAGTCCGAGGAGGAGGATCCGGAGGAGGACCCAGAGGAGGATCCAGGAGAGAGTTGTTAGGATTTTGCAGACTTTGGAATAGTTTTTGGTTTCTTCTGCAGTTTAGTTAGGCAGTGTTTTATAGACATGGGTAAATATCAGAAGTAGTAATAGCTTTTTTGTTCTGTATAGAGTCGGATCAGTAACTAGTTAGTTTTGTAGTACTCTAGCGGATACGAAATTTTATGAATCGTTTCCGTTCTAGTACTCTAGTAGATACGGAGTGCAGCTTGTTAGTGCACCCATTAAATAGTAGGCAGTCAGCCTAGTTTAGACTAATAGTAGTCTAACCCTTTTTGTATAAGTCCTCGTTAGAGGCAAAAGTAATATTCTTTTTTGGATGTATGTATATATATATATGACCCGTAAAAGAGGGTTTTTAATCAAGCAAATTTCTTATGAATCGTGTAATTAAAATTAGAATGTTAAATGAACTCGTGTAATGAGGAAATGAGTTTAGCTCAAAAGTTAAAAGATAAATGATATCAAAGCTATGTTTGATATGTTGTTCCATGAATTTGATTAAGTTGAGAACAAGCTAATAAGTGTTAAGTGTAATTAATAAAGGAAACTAATGAGAATTTTTTTCAATTCTTCCTAGACTAAAGAAAATGCCGCCGAGAAATGTTAACAACAGGAGAGGTCGAAGACCTGGAAGGCCGAGAGGACGTAGTGGACGTCAGCCAGAAAATAACCAAGAACAGGAATATGAGCGGAATATCACTCCATCCCCATCTCCACCCCCGTCACCATCACCACCACCTTCACCACCGCCTCGTAGAGATATTGAGGATCTTTTCCTCAAAAGGAACCCTCCAATGTTCAATGGAACTGGAAGCCCTAGCGATGCTGAGCTATGGGTGAGGTCGACTGAGAAAATTTTCAAACTCCTCAGATGCACTGATGAGGAGAGAATGCTGTGTGTCGCATTCCAACTGACAGGATCGGCAGATTACTGGTGGGAAGCAAGACAGAAGGTGATACCTGCTGAGCATCTGGCTCATTTTTCGTGGGAAGAGTTTAAGGAGATTTTCTTTGACAAGTACGTTCCCAAAACGTATAGGGCACAGAAAGAGGCCGAATTTTATAATCTGAAGCAAGGAAAGCTAACTGTGACAGAATATGACGTCAAGTTCTGCGAGTTGATGAGGTATGCGCCGACATTGGTCGACACTGAGGAGAAGTTATCAAAGAAATTTCAGGGAGGTTTACGTCATGAATTGGGAATCGCTTTGAATAGTCATGGAGGACTAGGTTATTCAGACATATTGGGAAGAGCACTGGAAATGGAGGCCGTCGTGCCCGACGAGAAAAAAATTGTACCAACTGCGTCAGCACCAGCGCAGAATCAGAATCGAGGCTACTACAACAACAACAGCAGCAACTGCCAAGGGAAGAGAAAATGGAACGGAGGAGGTAGCGGAGGATACAATCAAGGAGGACAGAAAAGAAGTTATCAGCAGCCTGCCAACAACAACAACAATGGCAAGAGGCCGTGGCAGGGAAACAACCAATCGGGGTTGTTCATTCAAGGGAACAGGCAAAACTCGCCGTGGAAGGGTAATAATCAATTGAACCAGCCACAAGGGCAACAGAGGAATTTTAACCAGGGAGCGAATAACCCAGGGAGGGTTACCATCCCTGTCTGCCCGAAGTGCAACCGAGCCCATCCTGGAGTCTGTCAGATAAGCACCCCTAACTGTTTCAACTGTGGACAGAAGGGGCACATGAAAAAGGACTGCCCTAAACCGCTTCAAGCAGTACCCCTCCGAGCCATCCAAGCACAGCCGCAGCAGCCGCCTATGAATCAGCAGCAGTTTCAGCAGCATGCACAGCAGCAACAGAATGCGAGGGCATGCGCTATCAAACAAAGCGGTCAGCGCAAAGGAAAAGGCAATCTAGCAGGTATGGGAAAACTCCATAACATCCCCATTAAGATACTGTTTGATACTGGCGCATCGCATTCTTTCATTGCTGGCTCATGTGCCGATAACTTAGACATCAGACCTGTAAGAGCTGCACAATCTATGAGAGTAGCAACACCTTCAGGAAAGATCACTACTTCCACGCATGTTTGCTCTAATCTAGAACTAGAAATCGGAACTCATAAGGTTATAGCAAACAACCTAAATGTTATGATAATATGGGATGTAGATATAATCCTAGGAATGGATTGGTTGTCAGAGAATTACGCTACGATTCTCTGCAACGAGAGAAAAATTTCTTTTCAGCCACCGGGTGAAGAACCGACCGAATTCCACAGAATTTCAATGGGTAGAGGCGTACCAATCATATCAGCCCTTCAAGCCACGAAACTCATGAAAAAGAAAGGTACCACAGCCTATCTTGTGTACCTAGTTGGAGAACCAGGAGCCGAGAAGACCATTCGGGACGTAAAAGTCGTGAACAAATATGAAGATGTTTTTCCGGAAGTGCTACCGCGATTGCCACCAGATCGTCATGTGGACTTCACGATCGATTTAGAACCAGGAGCAGCTCCTAAGTCTAAAGCCCCTTACAGAATGGCACCGAAGGAACTGGAAGAGCTCAAAATCCAGTTACAGGAATTACTAGACCTTGGTTTTATCAGGCCAAGCGTTTCACCTTGGGGAGCACCCGTGCTTTTTGTTAGGAAAAAGGACGGATCGATGAGAATGTCCATCGATTACCGAGAACTGAACAAGATCACTCTCAAGAATAAATATCCTTTGCCAAGGATCGAGGATCTGTTCGATCAGCTTAAGGGTGCAGGAGTCTTCTCCAAGATAGATTTGAGGTCAGAGTATCATCAGCTCAAGATTAAACCTGAGGACGTACCGAAGACCGCTTTTAGAACTTGATATGGCCACTACGAATTTTTAGTGATGCCATTTGGTTTAACCAACGCTCCAGCCGTATTCATGGACCTTATGAACAGAGTCTTCCACCCCTACTTGGACAAATTTGTTCTAGTATTCATTGACGATATCCTCATTTACTCTAAGAATGAGATGGAGCACGAAGAACATCTACGGATAGTGTTGGAAACACTAAGAGCTGAGAAACTCTACGCCAAATTCAGTAAATGCGAATTTTGGCTGAAGGAAGTAATGTTCCTTGGACACATAGTATCGACAGAAGGAATCAAGGTGGATCCAGCCAAAGTAGAAGCAGTGCACAACTGGAAGACACCAACAAGTCAGAATGAGATCAGAAGTTTCTTGGGATTAGCTGGTTATTACAGAAGATTTATCGAGGGATTTTCTACAATCGCTCGCCCGATGACGCAGCTACTCAGGAAGGATACAAAGTTTAAGTGGACGGATGAGTGCGAGAAGAGTTTCCAAACTCTTAAGGAAAAGTTAACTACAGCGCCAGTAATAGCACTTCCAAACGCAAACAAGGAATATGTGGTTTACACTGATGCATCGAAAAATGGGTTAGGTTGTGTCTTGATGCAAGACAGACGAGTGATAGCTTATGCTTCACGACAACTTCGACCCCACGAAGTTGAGTACCCAACCCACGATTTAGAACTTGCAGACGTAGTGCATGCGCTAAAGATTTGGAGACATCATCTCTATGGTGTAAGAGTTGAGATATTCACCGATCTCAAGAGCCTAAAGTACTTTTTCGAGCAAAAAGAACCGAACATGAGACAAAGACGATGGCTCGAATTAGTCAAAGATTATGACTGTGGAATTAACTATCATCCAGGAAAGGCTAATGTGGTAGCAGACGCATTGAGTTGCAAGACTCCAATGAAGTTAGGATGTCTTTTCGTAGAAGAAGAAACCTTAGTACGAGAATTCGAGAAGATGGATATCAGAGTGCTTGACACGCCAGCAACGATAACAAGTCAAATAGCAGCATTGGAAGCTACACCAGATTTGAGAGAAAGGATCATTAGTGCTCAGAGAAAAGACAAGTCAATGGAAAAGTTACGAGTAAGGATAAGGACAGATAAGCCAGAAGGATATTCTGAGGCTCCAGACAATGCAATACTTTACGAAGGCAGGATTTGTATTCCCGACAACGACAGCGATTTGAAGAACGAAATCTTGAGTGAGGCTCACGATACGCCTTACACAGCACATCCAGGAAGTACAAAAATGTACCAAGATTTGAGGAGAAGCTTTTGGTGGAATGGAATGAAACGAGACGTTGCCTCGTTTATAGAAAGATGCCTAGCATGTCAACAAGTTAAGGCTTTACACCGATGACCGTATGGATTGCTACAACCGTTGGATGTCCCAGATTAGAAATGGGAAGGCATAGCTTTGGACTTTGTTAAAGGCTTGCCTAAGTCGAGAAGAGGAAACACAGCAATTTGGGTGATAATAGATAGACTTACGAAGTCAGCTCACTTTTTACCGATTAAGACTACATATGGATCAGAGAGACTAGCTCAGTTGTATGTCAAAGAGATTGTACGTCTGCATGGAATACCGAAGGTCATAGTATCAGACAGAGATGCTAAGTTTACCTCGAGATTTTGGATTACGATGCAGAAAGAGTTGGGAACAGAGCTAAATTTTAGTACAGCTAAATTTGTTAAGAACAATGGTTTTGGACCGAGGCACGAATTGGGAAGAAATTCTACACTTAGTCGAATTCGCCTACAACAACAACTATCAGGCCACAATAGGAATGGCACCATTTGAGGCTTTGTATGGGAGAAAATGTAGATCACCGCTTTATTGGGACGAAGTAGGTGAGAGAAAGAACTTAGGCCCAGATGCGATCAATGAGATGATTGAGATAGTTCGACAGATTCGAGATAGAATGAAAGAGGCCCAGAGCCGACAGAAGTCGTATACCGACGATCGTCGAACCAACCTTGAGTTTAAAACAGGAGATAAAGTTTTTCTTAAGATATCCCCGACCAAAGAAATCCTTAGGTTCGGAGTAAAGGGTAAGTTAAGACCCAGGTTTATAGGACCTTATGAAATCCTCGAGAGAATAGGATCAGTCGCGTATAGATTGGCCTTACCGCCAAGTCTAGGAAGCGTTCATAACATTTTTCACGTTTCTCAGTTGAGAAAATATGTTTACGATCCTAAGCATGTCATTAGTCAGCAAGACGTAGTTCTTGAATCTGACCTAAGCTATGAAGAAAAGCCAATATTGATCTTGGATAGAAAAGTTCAAGAATTAAGAACCAAATCGATACCAATAGTTAAAGTGCTATGGAACCATCACGGGCCAGAAGAAGCCATGTGGGAACTCGAGGAGAAGATGAAGGAGCAGTATCCTCATCTTTTTGCAGAAGGTAAGCAAATTTCGGGACGAAATTTTTCGTAAGGGGGTAGGATGTAATGCCCCGTAAATTCCTTACGTTCTAAATTTTTTTTTAAAGTTAAACCAAAAAAATGGCTTTGCACGCCTAAGTTTACAATTTTTGAATTCTAAGGCTAACAGTCGAATCCGTTATTAAAAATAAAGTATAGAAGTCAGCTAGACGACTACTGTATTTAGGGTTAGTGCGTACGAAAAGTTTTTAGTTCGTAATCTTAGAACGGAAAAACCGTCTAATTTTGCAATCACGAAATTGCAATACGAACACACCCGAGAAAGTTCGTTTTTATGTTTTTCCGGACGAAACTCGGACTATGTCGTCCCGAGTTTTTGTCAAAATAATTTTTGTAAATTTATTTTCTAATTAAGTTCATACGTTAAAATTTGTAAGTCAAATCGAATCGCGACGATTTTGTACCGAGCAACGTTTTTCGTCGTTCGTTTTTCCGTAACGTCGGATCGCGCCGGAAAAACCCGTAACCCTTTAATTTTTCTCCATGCAGCCGCCACATCATCCTCATTAGGTGTAAATATGCATGTTGACTTTGTTAATTACATGACACCTAAACCTTACTTTTCATGTCTTTCAAACCTATCATCATAACAACACTTAGACAAAACCAAATTTTCTCTCATCTCTCACTCTCTCTCGGCAACTCTCTCTCTCTCTCCCTCAAACTTCATCTTCTCCACTTCTCCATTCTCCATTGAAGCCTTCTCCAAGAACAAGAAGAAATCATACAAGCCATCAATCCATCCATTCAATCTCTTAAGTTCTTCTTTATTTCTTAAGGTATTTCTATCCTCCACTTTTCTATCCATTTGAATTTCTTTTTCTTTTCTTTTCTTCTTGATCGAAAATTTAAGGTCTTGGAATGGATGTTTTGATCTTAGAATAATGAAATTGGATGTATTAGATATGATAATTAGGGATTAAAATGGAACAAAAACAAGAACCCTAAAACCTATTGTTAATGCCGAGATTTTTAGACATATTGTAGGATTTTTGTTTTTCTTCTTTTGATCATGGATTCATGCTTAGTAGATGTTTAATTAGTAATTAGAATGAAAAAGAATTGAAAGCCCTATGTGTTGTGAATTTTCAATTAGGGTTTTTGAATTGAATTTGGGGATTTTTGTATGTTAGTTGATTTTGGAATTGCAATTGATTAATGATTGTTATAATAGGTTGATTAGTGAATATATGTTGTTAATTGGAGAAGAAAATCATCCCCTTAACATCTATATAATACCAGAAATTTATAGAGTAATTAGGGGTTTACACATGTTTGATATAAGTGATGATTTGTTAGTTGATTTATGTTGCAAATCATGTTAATTGATTATAGAATTTAATTGAGAATTTTCTAAAAATGTATAATGAAACATAAGAAATAAAGATCACTTTATAAACTGAGTTATAATGATGTTATGAGATGTTTGCATGCATGAAAACGTTTCACGTTAGACGTAGTTTAACGTCGTGAAATTTGAATGAAACCCGACAACGTTGAAAAATCGCGTAAGAGACAAACTTGTAGTTGTAACTAATAATCGAGAAGTCGGATGGGTTTTCTAAGTTGATATTATTGTTTATAATGAAATTTAGAACATCTTTCTAGTTGACGTCATAAGCTTTCGAGTTGATATAATATGGGCTATAGTGATAATCGAGAACTAGAACACGTTTTGAAGTCTTTGTTGGTATAGTACTTGTTAGTTGAAATCCGACGTTAGAACGTCGTGCTTTTGAGCAAGTTGAGAAGGAGTTTGTCACGTACGGAAGTACGTGATGACTGCCTTGAGAGTCCAGTTTCTAAAAAAATGAATACGAGAGCTTAGAACGAACCTAAGACGTTATACGTCGAACCTTCAAGCAATTAGGGTTTTGTTCGGCAGTTTTGCGACCCTCGCCAGAAACTGTAATAACGTCCAGCTCGTTTATCGGATTTGTGATCCGTAAATTAGAGCGCGAACTAGACTTCCTAAGCTTTCTAATGGTACAAGGCGCATCCCCTGTTTCCAAATCTTTTGTTCTGGACAGCCTCCAGAGTTACTGGACTGTGCAGTGAGAATTCAGTTTCTTGTTTTCTAAGTTGTTTAGTTCACAACTTAGTTTCTTTTGATCGTTTAAGCCGTTTTTAATCTAACGAACATCTCTCTTCTGACCCTAGAGTCAAGTATAGGACCTTGAGTGATGAAAACCAGTCGAGATCTTATCTCTTATCCTTTTCTTTAAAGAAGTAATAGACGGGAAATTTCATAAAGCGTTTAATGAACTAATTAAAATGTAAATCGCCTAAGTTGGTTTCTTTCCAACTTAGTTTCTTTTAATCTTTAAAGTCGTATTAAGATATCGACTACCTTCTCGACTGACCCGAGAGTTGAGTATGAGATCTTCCGAGTTCTAAATGAGATTGGTACGAGTCTCGTTTCCCGTTTAAGTAAAACGAATCTAGTAAGCGTGCAAATGCCTAAAGAATGAAACAACTAAAACTTTCTTCGATTCTCTTTCTTCGATTATCCTTTTACAACCCGTTTTTAAGAATGTTTATTTTACGATGAAGGAGGAAGCCAACTGTAGAGAAAGAACGGAAGATCCAAAGTTGGAAGCTTTTGCTTATAAGTTCTGTATTTACAAGGTGGGCTTTTATATACAAATAAAACGAGCAATGCTCGGAAAATCTTTCTTTATCGCTTTAATATCTGTGTTTTCAAAGTGATATTATGGCATGAACTGTTTTATGTTTTATGTGAGTTCTCTTGTACCTATCTGAGTCAACATTCATGTTTCCAGATTTAGAGTTAGTCTATTTTAGATTAACTAACGATCGGCTCTGAGTTAGCTGCTAAGTGCTTTCCAGAGTTAGTGCACTTTGTAACCTGTGGTGTATGTGATATCCTGTTGAGGGGTACCAGCCACGGTGAATTAGAATTGGTCAAGATTGAACGTAACATTAGTCAGAAAATGCTCGCGCGAGTGATTTATGAGAAAAAGTCAGAAAATGTTTAGTAGACACGGATTCTTTCAATAAAACTCCGATGTGCTACGTTTATGAAATGCCATTTTTATCTATATTTATGATTATGATTTCGGCATCGTGCCCACTAAGTACGTTTGTACTTAGCCCTGCAATGTTTTTTCTAAATGTGCAGGTTGAAGCGACGGTGAGCGGCGACGGTTGATGTTGAGTTAAAGGATAGATGCTTAGTTAGAACCCTTCCGCTGCCAACTTTGAATTTCTTTTTGAGATGTATTTCTTTTGAACAATACTCAATAGTCTAAGTCTGTAATTATGATCTTAGCTTCTTTTGTACTTTTGTCGAGTAATCCTTAGGGATTAACTCTTTCTTATTTATGTTAAAGTCTTATTCATGGTTTAATGATGTCTTTTTCATGTATGCTTAGTCAATTAGCCCCTTTCTTCCCCGCTTCTTTAATCCAACCCCAGTCGCACCCCGGCTTCTGCCGTCCCTCGGGATTTGGGGCTGTGACATAATAGATGTTTAATAGTGATTAGAATGAAAAAGAATTGAAAGCCCTATGTTTTTGTGAAAGTCAATTAGGGTTTCAATCATGAATTTAGGTGTTTTTGTATGTTAATTGATAATTGATTTGCAATTGATTAATTGATAATAAAAGAGGTTGATTAGTAAATAAATGTAGTTAATTGGGGAAGAAAATCACCCCCTTAACATATGTATGAAAACCGAAAGTTATAGGATAATTAGGAGTTTCTACATGTTTGATATAAGTGATGATTTGTTAGTTAAATTATGTTGCAAATCATGTTAGTTGGTTATAGAATTTAATTGAGAATTTTCTAAAAATGTTTAATGAAACATAAGAGATAAAGATCACTTTATAAGTTGAGTTATAATGATGTTATGATATGTTTGCATGCATAAAAGTGTTTCACGTTAGACGTAGTTTAACGTCGTAAAATTTGAATAAAATCCGACAACCTTTAAAAAACGCGTAAGAGACGAACCTTTAGTCGTAGATAATAATTGAGAAGTCGGATGGAAATTCTAATTTGATATTATTATTTATGATGAAATTTAGAACAACTTTCTAGTTGACGTCATAAGCTTTCGAGTTGATATAATATGGGCTGTAGTTATAGTCGAGAACTAGAGCGCGTTTTGAAATTTTTGTTGGTTTAGTACTTGTTAGTTGAAACCCGACGTTTAGAACGTCGTGCTTTTGAGCGAGTTTTGAGAAGGAGTTCGTCACGTACGGAAGTACGTGATAACTGCCTTGAGAGTCCAGTTTCTAAAAAATTGAATACGAGAGCTTAAAACGAACCTAAGACGTTATACGTCGAACCTACCAAGCAATTAGGGTTTTCACGGCAGTTTTGCGACCCTCGCCGGAAACTGTAATAACTTCCAGCTCGTTTATCGGATTTGTGATCCGTAAATTGGAGCGCGAACTAGACTTCCTAAGCTTTCTAATGGTACAAGGCTCATCCACTGTTTCCAAATCTTCTGTTCTGGACAGCCTCCAGAGTTACTGGACTGTGCAGTGAAAATTCAGTTTCTTGTTTTCTAAGTTGTTTAGTTCACAACTTAGTCTCTTTCGATCGTTTAAGCCATTTTTATCTAACGAACATCTCCCTACTGACCCTAGAAGTAAGTACAGGACCTTGAGTGATGAAAACCAGTCGAGATCTTATATCTTATCCTTTCATTAAAGAAGTAATAAACGAGAAATTCCTTAAATCGTTCAATGATCTAAAACGTAAATCGCCTAAGTTGATTCTTTCCAACTTAGTTTCTTTTAATCTTTAAAGTCGTATTAAGATATCGACTACCTTCTCTACTGAACCGAGAGTCGAGTATGAGATCTTCCGAGTTCTAAACGAGATTGGTAAGAGTCTCGTTTCCCGTTTAAGTAAAACGAATCTAGTAAGCGTGCAACTGCCTAAAGAATGAAACAACTAAAACTTTCTTCGATTCTCTTTAATCGATTGTCTTTTAGGACCCGTTTTTAAGTATGTTTATTTTTACGATGAAGGAGAAAGCCAACTGTAGAGAAAGGACGGAAGATCCCAAGTTGAAAGTTTTTGCTTAAAGTTCTGTAAATCAAGGTGGGCTTTTATATACAAAATAAAACGAGCAATGCTCGGAAAATCTTTCTTTATCGCTTTGATATCTGTGTTTTCAAAGTGATATTATGGCATGAACTGTTTTATGTTTTATGTGAGTTCTCTTGTACCTATCTGAGTTAACATTCATGTTTTCCAGATTTAGAGTTAGTCTTTTTAGATTAACTAACGATCGGCTCTGAGTTAGCTGCTAAGTGCTTTCCAGAGTTAGTGCACTTGTAACCTGTGGTGTATGTGATATCCTGTTGAGGTGTACCAGCCACGGTGAATTAGAATTGGTCAAGATTGAACGTAACATTAGTCAGAAAATGCTCGCGCGAGTGATTTATGAGAAAAAGTCAGAAAATGTTTAGTAGACACGAATTCTTTCAATAAAACTCCGATGTGCTACGCTTATGAAATGCCATATTTATCTATATTTATGATTATATTTTCGGCATCGTGCCCACTAAGTACGTTTGTACTTAGCCCTACATTGTTTTCTAAATGTGCAGGTTGAAGCGACGGAGAGCGGCGACGGTTGATGTTGAGTTAAATGATAGGATGCTTAGTTAGAACCCTTCCGCTGCCAAACTTTGAATTTCTTTTTGAGATGTACTTTTTGAACAATACTCTGTAGTCTAAGTCTGTAAATATGAACTTAGCTTCTTTTTGTACTTTTGTCGAGTAATCCTTAGGGATTAACTCTTTCTTTTATATTCAAGTCTTGTTCATGGTTTATCGATGTTTATCATGTATGTTTAGTCAGTTAACCCCCTTCTTCCCCGCTTCTTTAATCCAACCCCAGTCGCACCCCGGCTTCTGCCGTCCCTCGGGATTTGGGGCTGTGACATTTAGTTACAGTATTACATCCAGAAAGAAATTAGATTTATAGTTAATATCTAGATATTTTCCAAGTTAAACCTCCTTACTATTCTATAAATAGCACCCTTGGTCATCTTTTTCTCTCATTTCTTTGTCTCTCCAAAAACCGCCACATATCTCTTTCTCACCATTGAAGGAGTTCTTCAAGGTTCTTCAAGCTTTCAAGCTTCATAACGTGTTCATCTCTCGATCGATTTCAATTCCGAGTTCGTAGTTGATAAGGTGAAAGCTTCCTCTTTAATTTCAACCGAACAAAAATCATCCTTCTTATTTTCTTGTTATGACCGAAAATTTTGAGGAGTATAGGATGATGTTCGAAGTTTCTTTCATGATTATTAATGCAAAGGATTGAGTTTCTACAATTGAAATCAAGAATAAATCATGTAGGAAGAAATTGTGATATTTTCGAAACATACATGAAATAATTGGTAAAGATTTAGCTTAAATTTAAAGGTATGATTTGTGGAATATGTTTCTATGTATTAGTATGTTAGTGTATGAATTGTTTTGGAATTTTCTAAAAATAAAAATGAAAATGTAAGAGATGAAGAAGCATGATTTTGATTAGGTAACTCTTATGTTTTTGATGATATGATTTGATATATATGATGTAGGAAGCATGTAGTTCAACATATATTTAATTTAAATTTTTCTAAAAATAAAAACAAAATCGTTGGAGACGAAGAATCGTCGATAGAATTAGTTTTGATGTTGATATTGATTTATGGTTTGCATATTAGTTGATCTATGTAGTTAATGATGATAATTGGAAAGTTTGAACGAAATCTAAGAACGTCGAACTTTTCGTAAGAGACGAAAAGTCGAGCGTAATCATCAATAGGAAAACCGAACGAGAAAACTAATCGAATATTAGTGATTGTTGGTATGCTAGGTTGGTTGTAGAATTTATTGAGAATTAATTATCGATTATGAAAAATTGATGCATATATGAACTTTAAGTCTATATTTTTATGTTTCACATGTTAGATGATCATGATATAAGTTTCTAAAATCATAATTATGCATGATAAGATTAAGAATGGAATTTATTGAACAAGTATAAGAATATTTGTATGTAAGTAGTTGGAATTAAGACTATATTAAATAAATTATGATTCTACATGTTATAAGTTGTGTTTGATGATTGATAAGTGAAATTAGAATTATTTGAAGCATGATAGAAACTTGAATCGATAAAATCACACGTCGGAATCAAAAGTTATGAAAACGGACCCGTAGTAGACTATTTTCGAGTATGAACTTTTGATCTATGAATATATATGCATAAAGTGAAATATAGTAATGATATACATGAGTGTAGTTGATGATGATGTTATATAAATTATGAAATATAAATTAGAAGTTAGATATGATTTGAATTTGAAATGAAATTTGTTAAGTAAATGGTTAGTTGAAAAGACGAGAAAGTGCTCGTCGTTTTGTTAATCGAGAAACGTGAAGGTGTTCATGTTAAATGATTGTGTGTGTTGACTGTTATGTGATAGAAATTTCATGCACATAAAGGTTGTATAGCATTGATCGAACCTAGGAAATCGTGCGTCGAGTTTTAAAAACGATTAGGGTTTCTCGGCAGTGTTGCGACCCTACACGGAAACGACCATAACTCTTAGTTCGTTTAATGAAATCGAGATCCGTAAATTGAGCAGTAAACTAGACATCCGTGTCTTTCTTTTGGTACCAAAAGCACATCCCCTGTTTCGAAGTATTCTGTTCTGTAGAGGCTCCAAACTTACTGCCTTGTGCAGAAAATGTCTAAAACTCATTTTCTTAAGTTGAATTCTTTTCAACTTATTTCTTTAAGAACTTTTAAGTCGTTAAGGGTTATCGACTTCCGTCTTTAACTAATCTAAATATTGAGTAAGGAATCAAGTTAGTTCTAAACGAGATGTGTTTGAAATCTCGTTTCTTTTAAATCAAAAGAGATTAGTTGAAGTGCAAATGCCTAAAAGACTTAACCGAATCCGAATTGCTTTTTCTTTAATCGTCTCGATCGATTATTAAAGTTTGAATATTTGCGATAAAAGGAGGAAGTCAGAGTTGAAGACAGGACGGAAGACAGAAGGTTAAAGTTTATTCTATAAACGGTTAAGGTGGGCTTTTCTATATACAAAAAATAAAATGAGTTTTGTTATGTTTTTGAACTGCTATAAAAGTACTTGTTTTAAAGTGATTATCAGTGCATAAAAGAATTTGTTTATATGAGTTCTCTTGTGCCATTCAGAATTAGCCAAAAGGGTGCTTTCCAGAGTTAGTTAGCCAAAAGGGTGCTGACTAATTGTTCGGACTCTGAGTTAGTCAAAAGGGACTTTTCAGGGTTAGTGTACATGGTAGCCGTTGTGTGTGGTACTCTGTTGAGGGGTAGCCAGCCACGGTGAGGAGCGTTCACGGAAGAAGAAAAGGCTTCTTCCCCAGCGTTGAAACGGGCAAGTTGAATGTAACAACATCAGAAAAATGCTTGATCAAGCTATGTTTATGAAAAGAAAATGTTTAGTAAGCACGGGCCTTTGAAAGAAAAATCTCATTGTGTTACTTTGAGAATGCCTAATAAATCTATAAAAACCTATGATATGTTTTCGGCAATGTGCCCACTAAGTGCTTTTGTACTTAGCCCTGTATATGTTTTATAAATGTGCAGGTTGAGTGACGATGGCGGCGAAGGTTGAGTAGAGGTTGTATATAGGAAAGAAGAATATGTTTCCGCTGCAAACTACATCATTTTATGTTGTAGAACTTTTCGGTTAAAGTTTCGTACTTTAAACCTAATCTACTCTGAACACAACTATGTCGAGCGATTCTTCGAGATCGACTCTCTTTTGTTAATAAAATCAGTTCATAGATATCATCTTGTTTATTATTATTGGTTAATGCATCTATTCAGTTAGTTATTCCCCCTTCTTCCCCGCTTCTTTAATCCAACCCCTAGTCGCACCCCGACTTTGCCGTCCCTCGGGATTTGGGGCTGTGACACTACACCTCCTATCCTCAAAATTATTTCTTTTTTTCCTTTCTTTTTCTTTGTTTCTTCTTTTGATTCTTTTTATTTTGTTTTTATTTTCTTTCTTATTTCTTTTTATGTTAATTTATTTTTGTAATTATTTTCACTTATTAGTAAATTATTTTTCACATTTAACATTTCTTGTTCTTTTCTTATTTTTTTCTATTTGTTTTTAGTTTCTTTTCCTTTCTTTTTCTTTTTTCTTTATTCATTTTGAAATTACTTTCACTTATTTATAAATTAATAAAAATTATTAGTTACTTTCACAATTATTACTTTTATTTACGATAATTTGTACTTTTAGTTAGTTGGTCGAGTAATTATTATCGTTATTAAACGTAATCATTGGCATGAAATAAAGTAATATTTTACAATTATTACTTTTTTCATGAAAATGTTTACTTTTATTTACGACAACTTGTACTTTTACTTATTTGGTAAAGTAATTATTATTGTTATGAAACGTAATCCTTGACATGAAACAAAATAATGTTTTACAAATATTACTTTTCTTGACGTAAATATTTACTTTTATTTACGACAACTTGTACTTTTAATTATTTGGTAAAGTAATTATTATCATAATGAAAAGTAACCATTGTCGTGAAAAATAGTAATATTATTGAAACAGTACATTTCTTTTTATCGATAATTATTTTTTCTTACGACAATAATTACTAGACTAAATAATTAAAAGTACACATTCTGGTTAACAAAAATAAACATTGTCGTCAAGAAATAGTATTTTTGAAACATTACTTTATTCATGTCAATTGTAATGCCCCGGAAATTCCTTACGATCTCAAAATTTTAAAGTTAATAAAATAAATGGCTTTGCACGCCTAAGTTTACAATTTTGAATTCTAAGACTAACGGTCGAATCCGTTTCTGAAAATAAATTACGGAAGTCAGCTAGACGACTACTGTATTTAGGGTTAGCGCGTACAAAAAAATTTTAGTTCGTGAACTCAGGACGGAAAACCGTCTGATTTTTACATTCACGAAATCGCGATACGAACTCGCCCGAGAAAGTTCGTTTTTATGATTTTCCGGACGAAACTCGGACTGTGTCGTCCCGAGTTTTTGTCGGAATAAATTTTATAAATATTATTTTCCTAGTAAGTTTAATACGTTAGAATTTTTGGTCGAATCGGATCGTGACGATTTTATGCCGAGCTACGTTTTTCGTCGTTCGATTTCCGTAACGTCGTATCGCGTCGGAAAAGTGCGTATTTTTCCTACTCTTTCTCTCCCTAGCCGACCTCACCTCCTCTCCTAGGCTTGATATTTGTGTTTTATATTGTATTATGTGTGACACCTAATGCTATACTATTCCAAACTTTACGCCTAAGGTAATTAGAAATATGTAACATAAACTAAGTCATCTCCTTCACTCCCTCTCCTCCCCCAAAACCGCACACATACACACATCCCTCTCTCTCTTGTTCTTCCATTTTCACCATTGAAGAAGCTCCAAGATCTAGAAGAAGGTTTTCACACAAGTCTTCATCCAACCATTGGATCTTATAACTTTCTTTGTTAAAACTCAAGGTATTCATCTCCTCTCTAATCCTATCCAATTGGATTCCTCTTCTTTTTATTTTTTTTCTTGGATCGAAAATTGGGGAATGATGAACTAGGTGTTTTGATCTTCGATTAGTGAAATTAGTTGTGATTAGATATGAATTCTAGGATTAAAATTGAAGAAAACCCAAGAACCCTAACTTTTATGTATTACCGAAAATTTAGGGCATTTGTGTAGGATTTTTGAATCCTTAAATTGATGTTATAATCATGCTTAGGAAGTGTTTAATTAGTGATTAGAACCAAGAGAAATCGAAAGCCCTTTGTTATGTTGAAACCGATTTAGGGTTTGAGGTATGGAATTGGGAATTTTTCAATTTCATGTTGCATTTGGATTTCAATTGATTAATGGATGATATAATAGTATGATTAAGAGATAAATGATGTTGATTAATGAAGAAAATCACCCTTTAAATTATAGTAAAAATACCGATTTTTAGGTATTAATTAGGGGTTTGATATAGCTTGGTTTAATTGATGAAATGATGATAGAATATGGTTTCTAATGACATTAGATGATGTTATGAATTTAATTAGAATTTTCTAAAATAATTATTGAATTGGTAAGAGACGAAGATCTCGAATTAAGTTGAGATATAGTGATGATATGAAGTGATGATGTGCATGAAAATGAATCTCGTTAGATGATGTTTGATGATGTAGAAAATGAACGAAATCCGATAACTTTTAAAATTGTGTAAGAGACGAACGATTAGTCGTATTTAATAACCGAGAAGTCGAATGAGAATTCTAACTTGATATTATTGTTTTTGATGGACTTGGGAACAACTTTGTAGTTGACGTCATGAGCTTTCGAGCTATTATAATATGAGTTATAGTGATAGTCGAGAACTAGAACGGGAAATTGATAACTTGTTGGTTTAGTACATATTAGTTGAAAGCCGACGTTTAGAACGTCGTGCTATTGGACGAGTTTTGAGAAGGAGTTCATCACGTATGGGAGTACGTGTTGACTGCCTTGAGAGTCCAGTTTCTTAAGAAATCGAATTCGAGAACTTAGAACGAACTTAAGAAGTTTAACGCCGATTCTATCGAGCATCTAGGGTTAGCGCGGCAGTTTTGCGACCCTTGCCGGAAACTGTAATAACTTGTAGCTCGTTTATCGGATTTGCGATCCGTAAATTGGAGTGTAAACTAGACATCCCAAACTTTCAAACGGTACAGGGATCATCCCCTGTTTCCAATTCCCCTGTTCTGGCAGTCCCCAGAGTTACTACCTTGTGCAGTGAATTTTCAGATTTCATTCTTCTAAGTTGTTTTGTTCGCGACTTAGTTTCTTTCGATCGTTTAAGCCGTAATAACTTGCCGACTATCTTCCTACTGACCCCAGTGTCAAGAAAGGAGCCTTGAGTGGTAAAACAAGACGAGATCTTATCCCGTATCCGTTAAAGTAAAGAATTTAGTTAAGCGAGAAATTGTCTAAATCGTCTAAAGAGCTAAAACGTATTTTTCCTAAGTTGATTCTTTTCCAACTTAGTTCCTTATGATCTTTTAAGTCGTATTGAGCTATCGACTACCCTCTCTACTGACCTAAGAGTCGAGTATGAGACCTTTCGAGTTCTAAACGGGATTTGTTCGAGTCTCGTTCCCGTTTAAGTAAAATGAATCTAGTAAGCGTGCAAATGCCTAAAGAAATGAAACGACTAAAACTTTTTCGAGTTTAATTGATCGATTATCTTTTACGACCCGATTTTAAGTGTTATTATTTTACGATGAAGGAGGAAGCCAGTAATAAAGAAAGGACGGAAGATCAGAAGATCGGAAGCTAGTGCTTATTAGTTCTGTATTACAAGGTGGGCTTTTTTATATATAAAATAAAACGAGCAATGCTCGGAAAATCTTTCTTTATCGCTTTGATATCTGTGTTTTCAAAGTGATAATTATGGCATGAACTGTTTTATGTTTTATGTGAGTTCTCTTGTACCTATCTGAGTTAACATTTGTGTTTTCCAGATTTAGAGTTAATCTAACTAGGTTAACTAACGATCGGCTCTGAGTTAGCTGCTAAGTGCTTTCCAGAGTTAGTGCACTTTGTAACCTGTGGTGTATGCGATATCCTGTGAGGGGTACCAGCCACGGTGAATGAGAATTGGTCAAGATTGAACGTAACATACCAGAAAAATGCTTGCAAGCTAAATTGAGAAAAAGAGTCAGAAAATGTTTAGTAGACACGGGCCTCTTTTCAATAAAACCCCGATGTGCTACAATTATGAAATGCCATAATATCTATACCTATGATTATGTTTTCGGTATCGTGCCCACTAAGTACTTTGTACTTAGCCCTGCATTGTTTTCTAAATGTGCAGGTTGAAGCGACGTGAGCGGCAGTGGTTGATGTTGGGTTGAGAAGTTAGGAAGCTTTAGTTATGACTTTTCCGCTGCAAAACTCTAGAATCTTTTTGAATATGTATATTGAACAAAACACTGTAGTATAAGTCTGTAATAGTGAACTTAGACACCTTTGTGTACTTTTGTCGAGTAATAACTCGTGATTAACTCTTTCTTTATAATATTCAAGTCTTGTTCATTGAATCTTTGATGTCTTTTATGTATGTTTAGTCATTTAGCCCCCTTCTTCCCCGCTTCTTTAATCCAACCCCAGTAGCACCCCGGCTTCTGCCGTCCCTCGGGATTTGGTGCTGTGACATCAATAATTACTTGAATTATTTTATACGTTTTTCTTATGACAAATGTTTGTTTAAGCAACTTTTATTAAATCCTAATTAGAAAATAAACATTGTCGTGAAGAAAATAATTAAGAAAATAAATAAAGAAAAATAAGTAAGGAAAAGAAACTAAAAACAAAGAGAAGAAATAATAAAAAAAGAAAGGCAAAAGTAAAAATAAATAACTAATATTCTTATCAAAAACACAAATAAAGAAAGAAGAAAAAAAGAAGGAGGGAGGAGGAATTGGAACCTGAGTGGGGGCGGGGAAGAGAGAGAGAGACTTAAAGCTGTACTAATTACCACTAGACTGAAAGGATTTTTATTTATTATTTTCAATAAATCTATTTATTCGGAATCCGTGTGAAACCAGTTGCATACAATGCAACTAATTGCACTGAAGTCTATCTATTATTAATATTGTGTAATTAATTATTATACGAATAGAATTATTAGTTAGAGTTATAGATAAAAAGTCCTTACACGTTTACAACTCTATATACATTTATATATTTATATTATTTATTATATTGTGTAATGAATTATTATACGAATATAATTACATATGATCTTACGCGAGAATGGATATACATATGATATCCTTCCTATATATATATATATATATATATATATATATATATAGATATATATATATATATATATATATATATACGAGAGTATAAATAAATAGGAATGATGAATTGTGGGAGTGCCATGTAATGTGAACGTAAACTTCAGTATTATATATACTTCGATTCTTAATTAAGACGTGCCTTTGTATATGTCACAGCCCCAAATCCCGAGAAACGGCAAAGTCGGGGTGCAATTAGGGATTTGATTAAAGAAGCGGGGAAGAAGGGGGAATAAAAATAAAATAAACACAATAATTAAACAATAACTGATATCTATGACTTTATTAAAAAGAAAGAGAGTCGACCTCGAAGGATCGCTGACATAGATGTTTCAGAGTAACTCGGTATTAAGTACGAGACTTAACCAAAAGGATTTATACATCAAAAAGAATAGTTTTGCAGGCGGAAAACTAGAACTTAAC